>CM031243.1:506430442-507045442 GCA_018340775.1 Taxus wallichiana var. yunnanensis | reverse complement strand
CATATCCGTTTTTGTTTCCTAGCAACATAGCAAATTCCTATTGAAGGATGGGTCAAGCATAGGGACATGTATGTGTCGAGATAGCATAGGAACATTCAGTACAGACCACCTTAAGAGGGAGCAAAGTATCAAAAAGGCCACATCAAAAGCACCCCATAATCAGAGTTATGGTTACCCCATCAACTCCACCTCTAGAAAAACAAAATCCGCCATAGTTCAACAATGATGGATTAAAGGATCCCATATGGCATTGCATGACATGTATTACAATCTAGATTGTCAATGGGCACACAAATGAGCATCTTTGGTTGAGATGCTTTGCAGCGACACTTCGAGGAGTGGCCATTGATAGGTACATTGAAGCACCAAAAATGATAACATTACATGGGAGAAACTAAGGAAAGCATTCAAAATGAATTTAAACTCCTCATAGTCAACAATGAGATTGTCATATAGAAATTTATAATATCTAGCATGGTAAACATATGAATGTTCAAGCCTATAACAAAAGACTCAAAGAATTGCTGGGCAAACTTGAAGAAAAACCTACAGCCGGCTTGAAGAAGCAAGGATTAATTGAAGGGTTGGCACCCTTATTGAAGAGGAAGATGAAGGTGGTCCCACCCTTGTCTTATGAAGAGGCATACAACCAATCCATGGACATTGAAAGCAAGAATAAGACATCCTCATGCTTGAGAAGAAGCAAAGATGACACTAATTCCAGCAATGACAATGAACTTGGATGAATGCGAGCCTTGAGGAAATAGATGCTTTGAATGATGAACTCAAGGGAGACATTATTCTTAAGATAAGGATCCATGATGTACCAATTACAAGATAGGGGGTCACATCAAGGCTAATTTCCCAAGAAAATGCTCTCCGAGATTTGTCAAGTTACAAGGCATTCGCATACGATTGCCCATATAATTTACTGAAATAAGAGCAGCCAAATATTATTCACACGAAGAGAGCAATCAACAACACCCACCACGCGCCGATGGGGTCTGGGTGGAGTGGTCAAGTCGGATGGTTGTTTCCGGCTCCACCCAGGTTCAAATCCCACTATGGCACGATCCCCGTTCGGGGTGGTAATGTCCCAGGTGGTGCAGCTGGCAGGCTGGATTTCACGGAAGGAGTTTCTGGATCAAGAAGACCTGCGCTTGGTGGTGTGTGGCGGCTCGTGTTTCGCTTGTGGTGGTGTGTGCTTGCACATGGCTCGTGATTCGTTGGATCAAGCATGGTTGGTTCATTGGTGGCGGCTCGTGTTTCGTCAGTGGTGTGTGCAAGCAAGCGCGCTCATGTTTTGTCGAAATGTGATGCGAATTTCATGGTTTGTTGGTGGTGGCTCATGTTTCGCTAGATGGTGCTTCTTTGAGCGCTCGTGTTTCATCAGGGTGTCGACGGCTCATGATTCGCTGGTGGCGGCTCGTGTTTCGCCAATTTCGTGTGCTCGGCCCGTGGTCCATGATTGTTGAGCTTAATTGTAATATCTTGGTTGTTGTAAGGGTGGGGTCCCTTAACCCTCCGGTTCATAGCTCTAGTCAAAAGCGTTTACCATATCAAAAACAACACCCACCACGCTACTAAGAAATTAGCCACGTCAAAATAATAGTGGTGGTGTGAGTTGGATTGATTACTACTACTAAGGGCAGCCAATTCTAGAACGTACGGAATGAAATGAGTTGGACCATTTGCAAGAGATTGCCCCACTCGAAATAACATTGATTTGTCTATAGATGGTGTGAGCTTGGGAACCATAACAATGACAATCATCCAAAGCAAGCCAATGCCAATATGATTGAGGTAGTCGATGGAGAAGTTAAGGCTGGCCGAAGCAAGGGTGGAATTCGAGAGAGCGATGGTCGAAGAACAACATCAATCTCAATCTCAAGAATATACAAGTACAGTGGACGAGAAGACTTGAGTCCAACAAAGCTATTGCAAGACAATTCTTGCAAGCTATTATACCTTTGAAGGTAACTGACATTTTTCAAAGCATTCTAGAACTCAAGAATGTTATAACTGCTACCATTCAAGATATTGGTTCAAGCATTAAGTATATAATGGTGAGCCTAATATCAAAAAGTATAGAAACGGATGAGGAAGAAGAAAAAAGTAGAAGAATGAACCCATAGTTGAACCCCTATTATCAAGTGACCAAGTGAGGTGTTCGATCTAGATGAATGACAGGTGTTGGAACAGTTGGCAACTGAAATCATGTAAAAAAGAAGTAATGGCACAATAAACACCTCTTATAGATGAAAATCAAAGCTGCAGATCTAATTCTGAGATATAACAAGAAGAGCAAAATTGAACCGAGTAAGTTCAAGTTGTTGTGGCTTGAACTGTTTAAGATTGTAATGATTTTTGTTAATAGGGCTGTCAAATTAGAATACCTAAACAAGAAGCCAATCAAAGTCACAATAAATGGCTCTACATTAAAACTTTATCGAGTAAGGGCCAAAATATCCATATGTTCAACATTGAAATTCTTTCCAAGGAAACAAATAAAGCAAAGGATAAATGGAAGGGAACCATATAAAGAGATTGACCGAGTCAATTATTTAACATCACACGAATAAGCAAAAGCTCCTTACATTAAAAGATTCAAAACCTTGGCTCCGTTCAACCACTTTGTGTTCAACAAATAAAAGATAGAGCACAAATTAAAGATGAAATGGAACAAACAAAAGATAAAGCACAAATAAAAGATGAAGCGGAGGCATTGAATGACCCATTCGACCATGCAAATGAACATCCACCACTCAACCTCCCCATCTCTTCATCATTCAACCCCATCTAATCGACCACACACTGCACCTCACCGCCCCTTACCGTACACCCTACCATACAACCTACACACTCACCAAGACAACCCTAATCATCATTCATATCTCGAACGCTCTATTGCAAATGGATACAATACCAACCACCCTCTTGTTCGACCACCCGTTGCAACACGCACAATTCGAACCCCTATTAAACACCCTTCAACATCCTTATGAATTGAAACAACAAGATACACACATAGAAGCAATTTGGAGGCACTACCGGCACAAAGTGTTACCATTGATGCTCCATCGCAACTCAACCAACTATGATATTTGAGTTTCTTGAAATTCTTCGACAACAAACTTTGAGGACGATTGCCCCGAGTTTGGATACATACTCCAACGTCAATTATGTTGATGTAATGAGAAAGCAATTGGAAGGCCCTCTCTAAGGTCAAATCTTCAAACCATTTCAATTGAAGTCTCCCTTCCACTCTAGAGATTTGTAAGAATGTAAAATACGTACAAGTACAAAACAATCAATCGAGTGGTGAGCTTTCTGCATGGCTATGAGGTTTTTTCAAAATCCATCATTTCAAAGTTTGGCCACCATTGTGGTGCCACCTTTACTTTTGTAGCCTTGGCCTTGTGCTTCATTTTTCATTTTTATCAAGTTGTCCATGATTTGTGTTGGAAGAGACTCCAAGTTGTTTTAAGGGGGCATATTATAGAACATAATGTTAGTATCATGATGGTTATCGCCATAATTACATATGTTAGTAGCCAACATATTATGTGGTTAATGGTTGTATTGTCGGTTGTAGGTAGTTTTGTAATAATTCCCGTTAGCATGTTCTCGTTGTTGGTGGTTGTGTTAACCGGAAACCATTTGGGTCTTCTTGTCATATAAATAGGATGTTGTGTGTGGGGGAAAGGGCATTGAGTACCAATCCTCCCTGTACCGAACAACTTGTATTGAATACTACCTATAAATGAAGCATGGACTATTATCAAATTCTTCTATGTTGTAATGTTGTAGGCAATGTCATCGCAGAATTTGCCGATTTTCAAATTAAAAATCAAAATTCGGCATTTGTAATAAAATCAAGAAATTCATTCAAAAACGCCATGAAAATCGGGCATTCACATTTAGGGCATAAAATTTCCAAATAAACCCAAAAAATCGCCCAACTTTAGGGCGAAAAATATCCAAATAACCTTCATTGGTGTCATCCATGATTTAGGGCTTATAATAAAATCTCCAAATAATTTTTATTGGCGCTGACTGCAATTTAAGGCTTGTATTATACAGTGCATTAATCCTTCACCGACTGCAAATTAGCTGAGCTTCCACATGTCCCGCGTCACCTGTGAAGCATTTGAAGCTTGACATATTTGTGTGATGAATTTCCTTGTCCATGCTAGGTCTGTTTTGAACTTTGGATGGTAATTAGAGATTTACTATTCATAAAGAAACCTAATATTTGACAATTGTTTATCTGCATTCATAAGTAGTCAAACTGTATTTAACCTTTAAGTTTATTGCTTTTTGACATTTATGTATTGATACAAATATATTTATTTATGTATTTAACATTTAGGTGTATTGCTTTTAGACATTTATGTATTTAAATTTTAATGTTTTAAGTGTCTATTACTTTATGTATATAAATAATTTGAGTGTTGTTTACTATTTGATATCTGTTTTTAAATTTAAAAAATAAACTTTCATTTGATTCAACATTTAGTTCCTACGTTTAGGCCCAGTGTTATGTAAAGTTAAAGTTTTAATTTAAAATATTTATTTTCAACTTTTTGACTTTTTATTTTTGTTAACGTAAGATAGTCAAGTCGAAGACTTTTATGAGTAATTTAATTAGTTTTTTTAATATTTAGTTTAAAATATTTTATTAGATTTCAAAAAGTTTAAATTTATTTCTATAACTTGAATTAATTGACAATTTTTCTCCCGAATTTTCTCGGGTGATGAATTTGTTTCGAATTTTATCCGTGCTGAACACGAACTTGGTGACTTAGGTTGTAGGTATTTACTAATATGTGATTGATGTTCTTGGTAGTGTAGTTTAACTATAAACACACATTTTTCGTAGCCTTTTTAGTTTTTGTACTAGAAATCCAATTGTTGGATATTAGAATTCTAACCTTCCTATGATATACTTCTGACCTTTTCTTTGATTACACCATGCATGTACGCCTTGGGAAAATGTTACATCAATCAAAATTTCAAGCTATTACTTCAATGAGGTGCTCCAAGGCATCCACTGTTCTAATATCGAAACCTGGGCCTCCAATTTTTTCCTTTGGGCATTTGCTATTATTGAAGTTCCCTGCTATGATGATTTTTTTGCTGGAATTTCTATGAATCCAACTTGACAACTAACCCAGATAATCTGTTATGGTGTTCCTATCCAGGAAATTAAACACAAGCTAAGTAACATTCTTCATGAAATTCAAAAGAATGAAAATCTAGTCAATCCCCAGCTAACCAATTGATGCAATATTTAGCACAAGTGATCACATGTTTTGATCCCTGTAGGCTTGTGGTTTTGGGCTGGTGGAAAGAGGTACTTCTGGTTATTTCCTGAAGAAGAACCAAATATGTTTTTTTCTTGCTGTATTTTTCTTTAAGAAATCAATGTTTTTCGGTGATGCTTATACCCCTTATTTTCTATGAGATTATATATAGCATCCTATTCTATATGTGGGATTAGGGGAAACCCTATAACTTTGTATTTTTCTTCAAAATCCATTTCTACCCAGATTTGAATTGTTGTCTTTGACCTCTTCCCTTGGTTTTCCTTAGTTGCCTCTAGCATTAGCTTATTTTTTTAGACTGAGTTTTTGGGCTGAGCAGGTGTTCTTTTTGGCTGAAGCTTGTACTTTCCTTTATTATTTCTAATCTGAGATGCTGATTTTGATGTTTATGCAACTGATGTACAATAGATTTCCCAAAATTACCTGATTTTGGAGCATTTTCGCCTTTCCTTGGTTCCTCTCCATCACAGTTGGGTTGGTCCATTTAAATCCCTTCAACTCTGATGTTATCGTTGTGTGCCAAGGCCTCAAATGAGTTTACAAGTTTGAGTGGATCTTTCTGTGCATGTTGATCTTCCGCTTTGTGAGCATATGCCCTTTTAAATTTATCTCCTTCTTCTGTAGCTTCCTCTCTGTTGGTGCCAAGATGATTTTCCTTTGTTGGAGCAGTGTCTTTGCTGATTTTCCAGAGGTGTTCCTTTTGGCTCCTAAAAAAATTCCTTCCATGGTTTCCTATGTCATTTTGCTCTTGGTTTGGCTGATCTGAGTAAAACCTTGCCAAATGTCCAGGTTCATGACATATTCTGCAACCTAATGGGATGTTCGCATAGCCTGTGGGTTGTTCCCATTTTTTCCTTCCATTTCCAGCCAGATTCTATTAGGCAGTGGCTTTTCTAAGTCTGGATTTTCCCATTCTATTACTCCTATTTCCAGGAAGATTCTGTCATGTTGTCGCTTTTTCTAAGTCCACAATTGATGAGGTCATCTACTATACTTGGGTTATTTTACTAAATATCGATACTAAAGTTATTCACTAATCATATCAAGAGGGCGGATACTAATAAATCAAAAAGTAGGCAGACAGATGAAACAACAATAAAAGTTAGTTAGAAATAAATCAAGTAAGTGGACAATAGGAACAACTGTAAAGGGTCGATGGAAATAAATGTAAAGTAGGTGAACAACTGGAATAGCAGGAAAGGACATGTAGACAACTAAAAACATTAAATGTCAGCATAAAAAATTTAGCCTATATACGCAACAGTCAAAACTCAGAAATGAAGTCATATCAATTGGTGTCAGAGCCTAACAATCAAGCCTTCCAATATCTGAAATTTTCTCCATGTTTTCAAATTTCAGATTACCCCGCTGTTGTTATACTCCTTGTGTATATCCAGAACAACACCTAACGATCAGGCCCTTTCCATTTCTGAACTTTTCTGTTTGTTTCCAAATTTCAGATTTCTGCTCAGCAGTTTGTAATTTGTGTCCTCTCACTGACACACATCAACATGATTATATATCAGATTGCACATTACTAATAAATGCCTTTCTGATTGCAGAATTCGGATTCTCAGATAAACATTCATCTGCTTCAAAATTTCAGCTTTAGAAATCTGCAGTCAATTTTCTGCTTGAAAAGTTCTGATGTCTAAATCTGCAGTAAACTTTCTGCTCCTAATGTTGATTCCATTTTCTGAAATTTTCTTTCTGATATTTCATCACAAGGTTTTGAGTTTCCAATTCAGCATATATTCAGCTATACATTGGGGTTCAGTTTCTAATTCAGTAATTGTCAAGTACAAATTCTAAAACTATGATTCAAAATATCATGAGTCATGACATGATATATCATGTAGATTTCTATTATCTATTCAAAATAAGAAAAGCATCAGTATCCAGAATCCAAATAGGCAATTGGTTCACTAGAGCCAGGTGCAGTGCAGTAGAACTAGCAGCAGTGTCACTCCCACTAGCGGCGTTATTCAGCTCCTGTGTAGAATTTTAGGTTTAGCTAGTTGTTTGTGTTTTTTAATGTTTTTATTTTGACAGTTGTTTGACAGTCAGTTACGTTCTGTACCGCCATACCCAAGTAAAACCCCAGATAACAGAAGAACCCAGGAGGTATGCAGACAGGTACAAGTACCAGAACCATGCTGCTATGGCTACAGGGGCCTCCAGGGCAGTACCTTGTAACATAGATGCAAAATATGACCACTTCATAACATAAATAACAAAAGAAGCCAGGAGGTATCCAGACAGGTACAAGTACCAGAACCATGCTGCTATGCGTACAGGGGCCTCCAGGGCAGTACCTGGCAACCTAGATGCAAAATATGACCACTTCATAACATAAGGAATGACATCTTAAACATGTAAACAGTCCTTATGTTATGAAGTGGTCATATTTTGCTGTTAACAATCAACACAATTAGTTGTATATTGCCTACTCATTCAGCATGTCCCAGTGCATCTTTCAAATGGTCAAAGATATGTTCAAGCAATATTCTCCAAGGTAAACTTAAGCTACTTCATGTGGTTCTGAGATCAGTCTCCAAATAAGGAATTAATGGAAGATACTATCTACTATCTAACCAGTTGGCAGTTCAATCCATAGTTAACCAAATAACTTTTGAATCTGCGACAAATCCGGTTAGGTCCAAATTTTCAGACACAACGAATTGGTCTAATCCGATAAATAAATGTTTGATTTTTCTACACTCATATTCCAGCACTTTATATCTAAAGCGGGATTTCCAAATTTTTCCAGATTTTGGGATTTCTTTTCCCTCTTGTACAAAACTGGATTTTCTAACTTGGTTATCATGGTTCATTCAATTTTTTATTTTTTTTAACAAAAACCACCATATTTATATTAATAAAATTATAAAGTACAAATTACAATGCCAAGCAATTATACTCATACTGGATGAGATATCTTTTGATTTCCAAGTACAAATAAAAGAGAAGAGATAGCATATCTGTGATTTATCCATCATGTGATTTCAAAGAGAGGATCCGCTCTATCTGTTTCCGTTTCTCCTGGGGCCAGATCAGGGGTATAGGACCAAAGTTTATCAGATTAGAATGATCTAAAGCCCAGTTGGCCAATCCATCAGCTATCTTGTTCTGCTCCCTAGGGACATGAGAGTATCTGATTGTTTGGAACTGGCTGGCAATGAGTTTTATCTGATCCTGAATTCTGCAATAAGCCAATTATTAGACGGATGTTGCTCAGGGGCTTGTAGAAGGTTAATAATAACCTTGGAGTCCGATTCTACTATGATACTAGGACATCCCAATTTAGTTGCTTCTAGGAGAGCACACTGGATAGCCATAATTTCAGCCACATTGTTAGTGTAGTGTCCCAATTGATATGCAAAGAAGAAAAGAGGAGTTCCCAAGGAGTCATGAGCTATCCCTCCCATACTGGCTGGACCCGGATTACCTCTAGCTGCCCCATCAATGTTTAATTTGATAACTCCAAATGGAGGAGGCTTCCATATTCGAAGAGTAGAAGGCACCCTCTGTTTGGTAGCTTGCTTTGTCTGCGATGCACTGCCTCGTTGCCCGCATTTAGTTCTTGTAAGAGTGTTTTCCACCTCTCGGGCGGTGGGGACGGTATTTTTAGATTGTGTATAATAGTTTCTGCAATATTACTTCACAAGTCCATAATATACCACGTGTCTCTGCTTTCTAACCTAAAGATGCATCTATTTATTTCCTTCCAAACATTCCATAAAGAAAAGAGAAACAACCAACCATATTCCTTTGGCAAAGTCTTGAGTATGCCTAATCAATGTTTCCACCCTCTATAGTGTCCACTATATTCACAGGGATTGCCACGTTACCGAAAGCCAATCAGCTAGTGTACACCATAGGGCCAAAGTGAAGGGGCATTGAAAGAAGATATGAGTTAGGGTCTCTTCTGCATTTCTGCATAAAGGACACCAAAAGGGTCCAACCATACCCCTTTTCATCAAATTATCACCTATAAGAACTCTATGATAGATGAGAAGCCAAACAAAGAATCTCACCTTAGGCCATAGAGCAGGTTGCCAAAGGTCCACAAAGATATCTTTCCAAGGATGTGGATGAGGGGCCACTAATACTCTATAGCCCTCAACTATGAATACTTTCCATCCTGCTCAGTTCCCCATCCCAATGTATCTGATGTTGAATTCGTACAAAGGATCATGTTTTGCAAAAAGATTTTTCTTCCAACGCAACACACAGAGGAGGAATAAAAGAAGCCTTGTCTAACAAGACATCATAGAATTGTGTAATGTCCCCTTTTCAAAATTAATTAATTTTGGATACCCAAAGCCTATTCTTATTATTTTCCGTAGGCTAAGAGGAAATTAAAGAGGGAAATAAATTAATTTAAGTGGTCCAAGAGTACTTTTATATTTTAATTGGAAAAATGACACTTAAATTATATTATTAATCCAAAAAAGCAGAAATAGAATAAAATAATAATAGAATGATGAACTTCTATTATGGGGTGCCAAAGATAGAATGGGCTGCATGAGCATCAAGATCCTATTTTTAGGATGGAGAGAGGATAAAGCAATTTAATATTGCTTATTCCTATTTTTAGGATGGAACGCCAACATGGGAGGGAGTATAAAGCAATATTATATTGTTTATTCCTATTTTTAGGAGGGGACGCCAACTATGGAAAAGGCCTTGGAAGTTATAAAGGCAGATTTGGGGTTTATTATTACATTCATCTTGAAATTTATCAACTACTTCATTGTCTACAAGTAGCTTCTGCTTCTGCATCAGCAATAGAAAATGAAAACCCTCATTTGCATACAGATCTTAAGCTTGGCAATTCCATTCAGGGGTTGCAGTGGTCATTCAAGGTACAGGTGTTCATCCAGTTCAGCTAGGGCATCATATTCAGGGTTGTTTTAGCATCCAAAACAGCAAGTACAGCTAGGATGTCCCCCTCTGGGAACAAATTTCAGTACTGGCGCCATATCTAGAAGCAGTTTTCAGTCAAAGCAGTTTGCATGTTCTTATCTTTTGTGAGAAAAATTGTATTCAGACATTCTAGTGTTTTTATTAAAGCTGATTTGAAATAAATAAATAAAGTCTGTATTTTCCTACATATTGCGGTTGTTTTTATTTTAAAAAATCAGATTATTGCAGCTGTCATAGAAGTTAGTATTTCATACTGCTGCCCTAGGGTTTCGTGCAAATATCCAGATTTATCTAAATTTATTTGACAGGGATATTACAAATTGTCTAATAAACGAAGATCGCATTCCCTAATTTTGGGAAACATAATGGATCAGCCTCAAATAGATAACTTATTATCCTAATAGAAAACTCTTTAACTGATTTAAAGCTTAAATAAAAATTATTTCACAAATGTCAATTTAGCTAATGTTCTATCTGTGAAATCAATCTAGATTTGAAAACAATAACGTAGCTCACCCTCTTGGTCCAGCATCACCTTCACCACGTACACGAATGGTGCTACCACTATCAACTCCTGGAGGAAATTTAACTTTCAAATCCTTTATCACTTGAACTCGGCCCTCACCAGCACATTTTCGGCAATAATCTGATATAATTTCACCCTCTCCTCCACATTTTGGACAGATTGAGACCTTTTTCATACACGGAATCCAATGTCATGGAAATGAAGAACATAAAGCAAAGACAACAATTAGCAATTACATTAACCTGGAAAAGATAAAAAAAGGGAAAGAGAGAGTTAACACAATCATTGAAACCACTTTGGATGATAAAATGAAAAACAAGACAGCAAGGATGCTATTTTTACTTATGAGATATGAAAATAAGGGTGTACACATGAATACTAAAATTTTAAATACTCTTAAAAACCTGTGAAAACATGCCAAATGGTGTTTCTTGCGTTCGCATCACTTGACCCCTACCCCCACAAGTTTTGCATTTCTTTGGCCTTGAACCCTTCTTTGCTCCAGTACCATTGCAGCTTTCACATGTCTCCAAATGAGATATCTCAAACTCTTTCTCTGCTCCAAAAATTACTTCAGAAAATTCCAAAGTCACATCATACCTGTTGAATAGTTCAGAAGAAAAACCACCAAGTTAGAGGGTAGATTAATAAGCAACAATATGCTAGACAAAGTCCTTATTTTCATTTAAAGACGTGATCATCAAAAAAATTAAAAATATTAGTCTAGATGGTCATCTATAATTTTCATGTTTGCATGATGATAATAAATTAAGGCTGGTAAGGGAAGAAGCTCCGTATTTTGTTTTCCCAATCAGCATTTCTAATCTTTTCTCAAAAGCTAAAATCAATCTCTAATGAAACATGTCTCCGAAGAGGAAGTCAGATGAGCAGTTTCGGAAATGCAAGGGGGTAGGGGATGAAGTGACAGAAGCAGTGGAGGAGTCAAGGGCCTCTCGCATGCTATTAAAGGCTTTGAACACCACCTCTATAGCTCGTATACCTAGAAGTAAAGATGCCTAATTGCCAGATACTTTTAGACCCATCTCCCAGTGCAACAGAGTGTACAAATATGATATCAAAGATTATGGCTGACAGAATGAAACTTCCTCTTCCTCAAACAATCCATCAGGAGCAAGGGGCTTTTGTGAAGAGAAGGCTGATTCTTGATGGCATAAAAATTGATCAATGGATAACATACTAACGGAATTCTAGTGGCAAGAAAGGGATGTTGCCAAAACTGGATATATCAAACGCATATAGTGTGTTGAGAGTTTTGTGAAATGTTTTGGGTCCTCTGAAGACCAGCAGCAGGGGATCAAAGAATGTTATTCAACACCAAAGTTTTCAGTGCTTGTTAATGGATCCCCTAAAGGATTATTCAGGTCCTCTAGAGGCAATGTCTGAGGATTTCAAAGCTCCAGCCAATAGTGAAGCAATAACACATCTTCTGTTTGTAAACAACACAATGCTCACAGCATATCCAGCTATACGAAAATGCAAGTACATGAAAGGAAACCCACACAAATATGAAGGGTATCGGGACACGTGATCAATAGAGGAAAATCCAAGGCTTTTTAATGAATATTAACAGTAACAAGTGACGCGTTAGAACAGGTCACTTATTCCTTTAGATTAATTAAGAGAGAGACAAAACATGGATGCTGCACACAATGCTCCAAAACATCACTTTAATATTTTAGAACAAATGATAGATTGGGCACAACTCCCATCTATTTATACATGTAAAGTCTCCAAAACCTTGTACAGTTATATCTCAGGTCAACCTCCTATTAGTATTACACTAAGGTAGGGAAGACTATACCCTTGCCAAGGTAGGTCCAATATAATTATGGATCCCAAGGTACCACAAACTTTACCTCATTGGATCCATTATGAAATATCCCAGGGAACATCACATGATACTGCCTAGTGAGGATACTATCCATGCATCAAGTATCTCAAGGAACATACACAACTGGTGATCAAGGAGCAAAAGGGGTTAACAATAATGTACAAATATGTGCTAGCATTTCCCCTTAAACCAAACTAGGAGGGATCAATGAAGCCTAACCTGCAGGGCCACACCAACTTCGGCAATTGAAGATGGCACCCCAACATCTCTGTCGGAAGAAATAGCACCTTCAATGTCTTCAAGAAAAAAGTACCCGTTAATAATTTGGCAAGGAAGATGGCACCTGCACCATCTCTGCTAAACAAAGGCAACGCCCTTAATGCCTCCACAAAAATAAGCATCTGCAACTCAAGTAAGGAAGATTTCACCAGCAATGTCTCCTCAACAGAAAAGAACAAAAGCTGACAATGGCAACAACCCCTTCAAGGGACGATGGCACCTGCATCATCTCCCAAAAGATCGCTCTCTCGAAGATGGGGTGATATCAAAGTCTCGAAACAACTCGATCAACACTAGTGAACGGAGTAACTGTAAACATATAAAATTTGGAAGGCATATCTCTCTTGTATTCTACTTTAGTTGTCTATTGTGTGTCCCAAGTTGATATATGAAGTATGGACCAACAAATTGACATTCGAACCAAAATCTGTGAAAGTTACAAAGATTAAATCGATTCACCTATGTTGAGTTACGAGAGGATATTTTCTCTTAAATGACTTGTACATGATGAGGCCTTGTCTTCATAACTGTCTATCATTATTTTCTCTATGTTGTGTTTCAAATTATAGTAGAAAATCAGTAACTTGCATACAGATTTATTCAGGTAAATTCCATACATTTCACTCTCATTTTATCACAAATTTGAACTACTTCATTTATATCTCTTCTTCTATGTCATCCATCACATATATTCTAACCACATTTGTTTGTCTTTTATTTCTTTTGCAGTATGTCCTGTAATGATTACATACTGTATTTTTATCATAAAAACTATGGCATACATAAACCTTACGCATAATCTAGAAGGTGTGCAAGTTCAATAATAATAATTCCTACTTGTGATAGAATGTTGCTTGACCCAGCCGTCAATTGTTGTGGGCTATTTACGTCACAGTTGTGAGATTCAGCAAGTATTAGCAGAGTCACCTCAGGCGAGTCTGCAGACCAGACTCGAAGACTCGGTCGCAAACTCGGTCAGGACTAGCAAGTATGCAATAATATTTGGAAAATTATATAGTGCTCACATTATTGGGAATTAAATATGGGTAGAAAATAATATTAGGTGAATATTATTGTTGTGAGTTGTTTTAACAGCTCACGTATATAGGAGTTTGTGGAGAGAATTGTGGGGTAAGTTGTTCAGAGAAGCTCCTTGTTTATAGGAGCACTTCTACCTATATAATTGTATGGCTTGCTCTAGTTGATTAACGAAGTATTATTATTGTGTATTCAGTGTATAATCATTAATCTGGTGTTGTGCTTTCATTTGGCATCAGAGCGATGTCTGGTCTGTGATAATTTCATATAGAAGAATCGCTGTGCTATTTCTCTGCCATTTCCCTGAGCAACAATGATTGGCGTTTAAATTTTTTCCTCAGCCTTTGACGTCAATCATTATTGTTTGTTGTTTTTGTTTTAGCATACCATTCCAGTTTTTTACAATCCTCTTGAATCGGGCCTGATGTCTCCTTGACAACTGAGTTTGGAGAACGCATTCAGGATGGCCCTTACATTGTGCATGGGATGATCTACTCAATTGAAAGCTGCTGCAGGTCCAAGCGAGTGACTGCAAACATCATTTCTGTGTTAGACTTTGTGTTCAAACTCTCTCCCCCGACTTGTAGTTGTTGCATTGGACGTTGTACATTTCGTGCTTAGATTTGCATGGTCACAGACCTATATTCGTTTTTGGATCTGGCTCCACTGTTTGCATTGGCATTAAAGTGCGAGATTCTCCCACCAAATTGCATTGTATTCAACATATCGACTTGGCCGAGTGGGACGTCCTTAGAACAATTTGCAGTCTCACCCTTCATAGCTGTCAGCTTGACTCCATGTAAAAGACATCTGCGTTCTCTCAAAATCTGCCTGTGTTTTGTCCAGAGAACTTTCAAAGCGGTCATTCACAGCAAAATACCTTAACTCGCAATGGGTTTATCATGTGGCCGAGTTCAAAAGACTTGAATTATTTCATTTTATGACGCCACGTGTCCATACACATCATTGGCGTCTCATGCACAGGCTCATAAAACATTACTGATTCGACTCCATGCACAAACTGACATCCTCTAACACCAGCCGTCGACTTGCAATCTCGGGATCAGGTCATGTGATTTTTTAATGTGTCGAAATTTGATAAACTCTCCTCTAAAATTGCTTAGTGTAAGAGTTTTTGAGTCGATTCAGTCCATTAAGTGAAAGTAACTTGTGAGTTTTCATAGGTGATTTTATTTAAAAGCCAAAGGTATCGTATTGTAAAAGTCACTTGTCAATCGTAATCTATTTGAGTCTAAAAGTATTGTTTTAAAAGTTCGTTGTCAAAAGTCATTATTGTTTTGGCATTTACTTCCTTTGCCGTGTGTCTATGAATCGGTCTCCTTCCTTCGTGCCCGTACCTATAGTTCTGAAACAGTATTTGGTATCTTTAAATAAATGTGTTAAAAAGTAATATTTTATTACTGTTTTAGTTGTCAATTAGTCCAAAGTCAAAAAAATCGAGTCTATATGTCATTTTTTTAATAAAAAGAGTCTTAAAGCGTTAATTTTATAGGTGAGCTTAGGATGAGCAATATTATTTTGTTTGAGACTCATTTAGTCAAAATCAAGTTAATAGTTGAGTTTCAAAAGAGTTATGTTGTGTTATGTTGTGTCATTGTAAAAGTCCGAAAAATTAAAATAAATTGCCTCACTTTTCAATAATTGGACACATTTTGTGTATGTAATGTGGAGAAGATCAATACGCTTGATCCTATCCTTTCATGACCAGAGCGTCCATCTTATGGGGGTGAATCATTCATTGATCCTCAAAAGCTAAATTTATTGAGCTAGCAACATGACACCGGAGGATTCGGAGGCAACCGTCCTAGGTTGGAGGTCAATCAACAGCAATCTCTCGTTCGAGCGCCAACGACGCCATTATTCACATGCACATCCGATCTATATCGGGCTGACTGGTGACATTTTTGTGGTGTGAGTATTTACTTTCAACAAATTTGCGGTGTATTTTCCATTTTGTTCAAAGTGTTCCATGTAGACTTCACAAAGTATGCTTTAGTTTGTAGTGTTCTTGTTTGAATAAGTGGAAATTTCACATTGAGGATGAAAGTATAAAAATGGCGGAACACGATCCAATGTTCCATTTCCAATTTTAATTTGTAATGTGTGCAAAGCTTTTGAGATTTTCCTATGTTATTCCTTTGAGCAAGATTGAAATGTGATGAGAGTTGATAATAGTACTTGGCACATCATGATGTGGTTATAGGTAAACCACTTGAAAACCTTCATTTTTGGTTTGTCGTCTTTTAATTGAAAACCTCCATTTTTGGTTAAGTTGATCAATCTTATATTGTTTGAAAACCATACAATAGGTTTGTGATCATCCTACAGTAAAAATCACCTAATCATGAAAGCAGGTGCAAGTACAAAGATAGGTTTTCCCCATGCTCTATTCCTATATGTTCTCGCACTAAGGGGGGAATGTTAGGAAAATTATATAGTGCTCACATTATTGGGAAATAAATATGGGTAGAAAATAATATTAGGTGAATATTATTGTTGTGAGTTGTTTTAACAATTCATAGTGCGTATATAGGAGTTTGTGGAGAGAATTGTGGGGTAAGTTGTTCGGAGAAGCTCCTTGTTTATAGGAGCACTTCTACCTATATAATTGTATGGTTTGCTCTAGTTGATTAATGAAGTATTATTATTGTGTATTCAGTGTATAATCCGGTGTTGTGCTTTTTTCAAAATAAATCACGAGTTTCCAATAGAAAGACTCACCAAGTATGCCAAAAAAACATAAAAACCATTGAAAACAATTTGTAATTTATTGTATATTTTTTCCCGGTCCAAGTTTTTGCCAAAGCCAAGACCGAGTCTTGAAAATCGAAATCTGTCAGTGCATGTCATGTTACCACAAGTCTTTATAGTTACTCTTGGTCACCGATTTGATAGGTAAACCACTAAATTGAAAACCTCCATTTTTGGTTCATGGTTAACGAGTTTGAAAACCATGCCAAGATGAAAATAATTGTTGGTTTCCCCATGCTCGCTTTTAAAGGTTGTGGGCCCATGTAATCTCTTGGACAAAAGTTGTGTGCATGTTTATCTCTCCTCGATGGAAATGTTGGTCAACCCAATCATAATACCAAAATATGGTGGGTGTTACTAGAGCCGCGAATAAGTGAGCCCAAAATCCAAAGTCAAGCTAGCAATGTACATCAAATGGTGCCAATCAATAGGTTTGTTTTATGACCATTACTTGAGTCTTGTTGGTGAAATAATTTTTCGTGATGCAAATCATGTGTTTCCACCAACGCTCACGAGGGCTACGCCCCTCCTCCTTGTGTATGGGGAGGCTCACATTATTGAATGTAACTATCCTAATTCTATCTAAATGTTGTGGGGTGGTCATCGTGGATCACATAGACACACTTCACTAAACCTATGACTAAATGGGGAGACTCATTATTGAATGTAACTATCCTAATTCTATCTGTCAGTGGGGTGGTCACAAGGGAGGAATTTAACTAAACCTATGGCAAAGTGAGGGGGAGGAATGAAGGAGAGAAATTAGGAAAGGAGGGTTATTGCTATGATTGAGCAATTGCAGAGTTCACACCCAACAACCGGAGTAGTTCAACATTCAATTAGAGGAAAGCAACAATGAAGCATCTAGTGAGACTAACAAAACAGAGACACAGTTCTTTAGGTTCATTTATCAAGGACACCAAGTTCCTTCTTGATCACCATACTTGCAAAGTTGTAAAAGAGAGAGAGTAGAGGAAAAACATGAACAAAGAACATGGAAGAATGTAGCTTTTATTTCTTGTGTTGGTGATACAAAGTTCAACACCCAAACCACAATCCACAATTGCTACCAAGAACTAAAATTTGGGATCCTTTGGAATGGAGGAGCCATTCCAATTTATAGCATTGTGAATTGCCTCTTCCTCTACCCCACATGACTCTTCATGTCTCCACTCAACTTGTGACTTTACATCTTCCTAGAAATGAGAAACAAGTTCCCTTTTTATAAATCAAAGGACTTTTACAATTCAACTTTAGGAAGTCACTTAAGTGAATGAGACAATTACCATGATTATGCACAACGAAGAATTAGAAAGGGGAGAGAAGAAAGAGGGGGAGGGGAGAAGAAAGAATGGGATTTGACAGATCTGATGAAGAAGCTCCTGTTGATGAAGAACTTGTCATGATGATCACAATCTCCTCCTCCATGATGCACAAACACCTCGAGCTGCTAAATGAGTGTTTAGAAATATTGTTGAGAGATCTCCTAATGCGAGCATTGAGATGACCGCAGAATATTTCTCATGATGATCCCTCTTTGATCCGCCATGAAAGTGAGGATCACTCTTTCACTCCTTAGGTTTTCACAATTAGCCCTTGATAGCTCATAGTGCTCAAGTTGCTTGATGTTCCTCTTGATGCTTGATTGGTTTGATCAGCTCCCTTAGCTCACTAAATCATTGAGCTCACTGAGCTTACTTGACCTGGATCACTTTCATATGCTCCTTATGGAAAAGGATGAGATCTTCACTAGCTCACCTGACCTAGCTCACCCAGCCTCAACTCAATTCAAATCAGCTCACCCAACCAACTCAATGAGCTCACCTCAACTCAACTCTTTGAGCTCGAGTTCAACTTAACTCAACCGAAGAGATGATGGTGACCTCCACTGATGAATCATGGTTTTCAATGAGGTTCTTGACACTTTACGAATCCTTTCAAGCTACCCGCTTCTAGCTCTCACTTGTTGCGCCATGAGATGTTCTTTTTTGCTTCTCGGAAACAATTGAGATCATAATGATGCTTTGGGATCCCTATGAAGAGTGAGTTTCCTCATTTGAGCAATGAAACAACCTTACAACCATGTGGGGATGCCAAAAGCGAAAGATGAGTGAAACCGAGGCAGGATGCAACTTTTGCATCCAAAACGAAGACTTTCTATTTTTAACAACAGTAGGACTAGACCTACTTTAGTTTGGGACATATTACCTATTTTGATCAAATTAGACCTTTTGAACCTTCTAAAGGCACATTCAATTCTCCTCCATTAAAGATATCTTGCTATTTTTAGCAAGTTTCTATTTTTAGAAAGTGTTTTTGCTTTTTACTTTTTTCGGCAAAATTGCCAATTTTACCCTACCTTCCATTTTGCACCATTTCCGATTGTTACGAGTGATCGAACTTGCATTCTTGAGTGATATACTATTTTTAGTATGCGAAGGGTAGAATCTTGAGAAAAACGTTTTCCTTGATATCTCGAAAAATAAGCATCTCCATCGTGCGAAAAGTAGTTTACATGAAACTAGATTTTCAAAAACCCTCGCTCCGAGTTTAGGATGATTTCCTTGGATCTTCGGAAATTGAAAAAAATCGAGGGCAGAATGCTGATGAAAAACACAGTCCTCAATATCCCTAAAAATAGGGACTTCACAACACGAAAACTAGCTTACGTGAAACTAGATTTTTCAGGATTGTTTCCTCCGTTTTTCAAGTGATTCTACTTACGGAACCTCTGAAGTAAATATGAGCCTCATTGTCCTTTCGTTGTTGCGTCATGGCAGCCATTAATGGTGGCTTGAAGCTTTGACAACAAAAAAATATGATCCAAGTGCAAACAATGAGTTCTAGTTGTGTTCCGCCTCATACAAGGATCTCATGCTTTGATTTCTGGATGAAGGACTATGTGCAACATTCAATCTTCGCGGTCATGATCATTCTGGAAGGCCTTGGACAGCGTGGATGTGGTGTTCTAAAGAATTTGCAGGTCTTTGAATGCTTCATGGCTTCATCAATGGAGTCTTGGTTGCACCAGGTGAGGAAACCCTTAGGTTAGTCACTTTTGAGTTTTGACAATCGTGGCGGCAAAAATTTCAAACGGCAGACAACTAGGGCACGGAGTAGGATTTTGGATGCATGGGGAGGGCACATTTTTGAGTCCCCACTGTCCCAAGGACAAGAGGTGCACAAAAATGCACCTCATTCTCGGTTTGCCATGTGTCACTGCAAGGTTGAATGAGAGGGAGATGGAGGAGGGCTAATTTCAAGCACTGCGGAGCTATTTTGAGGTCATATGAAGAACCATGAAAGGGGCTGAAGGGTGGGGCGCATTTTCTTGTCCCTATTGTCCCCATTGTCCCAGGGACAGTTGGGACGGTAAATCCTACCACTTATCCAACTGGAAAAAATGACTAAGTATGGGAAACTTGAGAATGCATTTCTCGGAGCTCCATATGGTCTTTTTGGTGAAGTATTATATGATTTTGACTCCCAACAACATTCCAAGAACAATGGAGGGGTATCATCCTTGAATTTTGTCTACAACTTCCTAAAATAGCTCCTTTTGTCTCAAGACGACAGGGTGTGTCTGCACAAATTGAGATGCCCTGAGAGATACTTGAGTCTTGTGAAATATTTGAAACTTCCATCATATGGAGGGTTCTTCAAGCTTTCCAATGAGTATTTGATTGACTCCTAACTCCTTACGGAGCTCCGGAGTCGTCCTGGAAGATCAGGTCCCAGATTTAGCTCTACATTCCAACTACTCCAAAACCTCCAAGACTTCAAAAAATAAGCTAAGGAGGGGGAGGGGGCATTTTCTTGTCCCCACTGTCACAAGGACAGTGAAATGCGCACAAGGGTTAGATGATGCAACTTAGTAATTACATGGGCAAATCAACTTAGCACCCCATCGGGAAGAGGGAAGGTCACATGAGGGACCAAGAGCAATAGCGAGAGGGGGGGATTTTTGTCCCTCTTGTCCCCCCCCACTTGTCCCGGGACAGGTTGGGACATTCGAGATGCGATCAGCGATTGGGTCGATAAATCCCAACCTATCCAACTAAAAAAATGACTAAGTACTTGAAACTTGAAATCACTTTTCTCAAGCTCCAAGAGGTCTTTTTAGGCAAAATTTATATCATTTTGACTCCCAAGATCATTCCAAGATCAATGGGATGATTTTCAAGACACTGATTATGCCTCCTCCAAAAATGCCACTTTTTCATTCGAGACAACAAGGTGAGTCTACACAAACTAATTTGCCCTGAGAAGAAACCATGTCTTGAAAAGAATTTTATGATTCCATCATGAAGAGGGCTCTTGAAGCTTTCGATGGTTACTTGTTTGTCTTTTGACTCATCACGAGCTCCCAAATACTCCATTGAAGTTCAAGTACCGTTTTTTTGCGAAGCTCTTTAACCCTAAAAACATGCTTTCACTGCAACTTCTCCAAGACTCCTGAAACTTTCCTAAATCTTCCAAAATCAATTCCACCACTCTTAAAACTCCTCGACACCACCTCCTCAGGATGATTGTGGTCATTTGATTCGTTCCCCAAAGGATACATACCTACCTTGGGAGGCGAGAATTGACCTTTCTAGGCTCATTGAGAAACTAGCCGTTAGAAACACTTTTGAATGATATGAAATGACATTGACACCACATTTCAAACACTAGGGCAAGCTTATTCAACTCACTAAGAGAACTTACAAGGTCGGGAGTGAACATGATACGGGGGTAAACAGACCAAGAGAGGGTTCGGGAAGGCTTAGGAGTAAAATTTTGACACTTGGGTCTATTGTCATGCTTGAAAATTTGAAATTTTCATGTTGCACATTTGCATGACAAGTCCCTATGTTATGGATCACTAACAATATTAATACTAGAGAGAAATTTACGGGAAATTTCTAACAAGTATCAACACAAGTGGTGAAGCTTTACATTTTGTGCGGCATGGTATTTCCTTTTTTATTTACGAAAATGCAATCAAAGGTCCAACAACCCGGAGGGTGTGTAGCCAACTCTCTAAACCATGGGGCGAGCCTCCTTATAATCTCTTGGCAAGCTAGAAAGACCCACTCCCACTTGCCAATTTGAATCGAAAATGAATGCAAGACCTGGGCTACCTAAGTTGTTAGCTCCATCCACTTGGCCCAACTTGGGGTCGGTGTTTCCTATTTATTACGCTAGAATATTTATATTTTTGAATTTTTGTATGGTTGTATCCGAGGGCAAAATAAATTGCCATACTTCACCGTCCCAGATGAGCCCATAACCAAAACAAACCTATAACCTAGCCTATAAGGAATGGAGATTTCATAAATACTACGATTTTCTAAATTTTCCTTTAAAATTAGCCAATTTTTATACAAATGTCTTGTGTCAAAATAAGCATTCAAAACCAAAATAATCCCAAAGGTTTCACCAACTTGAAGACCCAAAGATATGATGTAATACTCAACTTCAAACATATATGAGTATGATTTCCTAATAAACCCAAGAGATCGGTATTGCTACCATAGTAGCTAGACTCCAAAAATCGGCGGACTCAACAAGACCAATGCGCCATGTCAACTCGGACTCAAATTAGACTCATTAAATTGAAAAATTAATAAAAAAATCATTAAAATAACACTTTTTAAAATTCCACAAGATTTTTACTTCAACATGAACAAACATAAACAAATGTACTCAATCAAGTTATAACACATTTCCGTCGTCACTTTTGATCACAATAATCAAGATATACATTTTCTATGCTTTGACATCAATCAAGTCTTTTTGTAACTCTTGAAGTTTTTAGTCACTTTGAACTCCAACTTCCAGGTTTCAAAGACTCATAAGTCCTATTACGATTGTAACTTCAAATCAAAAACAATGATACTATGCGGAACCAAAGATTATCCAAGCACAACACTAGTTACTACACTAGAAATAAAAATATTATCCATAACATAAGGCATTGCTTTGCGAGTATTAATCAACAAAGTAGTGACTAGATAGAAAAATGTTGACATCAAAATCAAACCATTGTTCCAAAATTACAAAGATGACTACCTACATGAACTACCATGGGAATACTGACTATAAGAGGTAGATCATCAAACCAAATGGAGCACAACCCAAAGACCTTAGCTATGTACAAAAATAGAATGGAAAGAAAAATTGAGTCAAACAAATTATTGAAAAGATTTCATCTAACCTTCCAAATCACCCTTCAAAGCCTATTTTCTAATGAAAACAAAGATGACACTATAAGAATGACTACCCATAATGTTTACTCGGAAAAACATGTTAGAACATTTAATATTAAGTGTTCTTATATAAACCATAATTTATATTAAATAATTTAAAATATATAATATTCTAAAACTATGAGATGTAGACTCACAAATCATGCTTAGCCTAAATCATAACTTCTGATTTATGGATTCCAAATCCTTTTGTACCAAAACGTAAGTTTAGCATGATGAAGGTGTATAAATCCTTCAAAAGTGATATGCTAGCCTAAACCTTAACTATGGTTTATGGATTTGTAAATCTTGTTGTATAAACAAGGTAACTTTAGCATATGTTCCCCACTTAATATTAAGGGGAGTGTTAGAACATTTAATATTAAGTGTTCTTATATAAACCATAGTTTATAATTAAATAATTTAGAATATTATATATTTTAAATTATTTAATATAAACTACGTGTTTATGGTTTAATTGGTTTGTTATAAATCAATTTTATTTAATTGGGGTGTTTTTTGAGAAGTCACACCCAATTAATTCATTTATATTGACCCGTGGGGTCAAGTAAATTTACTTGTGGTATTCATGTTGTGAATTACCAGGTGGAGAAGTGAGGAGATTGGAGAATTTATTGGCTGTAAAATTGTTTATTGTTAAATGGAAATTTTACCTTCTTCTTGGTTTTTTACCCCTCGGGTTTTTCCACGTTAAATATTGTGTTCGGTGTTATTTAATTTAATTGCACTCTAGTTTAATGTTATGTATTTAATTAATTCTTGAAATATTTAATTTATTTAATATTAGGGCTCGGACCTCGCAAACAATGACAAGAAAGAAAGAAAGACAAGTAGCCCAGGTCATCATCAGCTGCTTCTCGTATAAAGACATAGGGGCTAAGGGACAGCCATGATGAATGGACTACTGTAAGAGGATAGAATTAGAGAGGAACCCATTCTCACAAACTCATGCATTCGACTGCAAAAATTCCTTTGCTCGATGTTCACCATGCAGTCAATTCATCACTAACTCCTGAACTGACTCAAATGAAAAGCGGCCCTTTAAATTGCTTGTATTTGACATCAAAATGTTGCTTTTAGTGGAGCAGCGCTGCAGTTTCTAGATTAAGGTTTGAAATATATACTGTTTATCTCGTATATGTGCCAGAAGCTGCCATCATAATCAGATATACTTTAAAGTTTGACGTCCTTCCCATTTGATCACAAAGCAATTTTAATATTCAGCATATTTCATGAGATAAATTTCCAACACATTGTCTTCCATAGAAGATCAAGTCTATGTTTTTTTCTCTTAAGAAACAATATGCTAAAACTACGTAGAATAAAGCAAATCCTCAAAGAAAAATTGTTCTTTATAAATGACTAGAATATCATCTCCGTGCACTCTACAAGTAAAGGCCGGAAAACTGAATGTAACTTACCGAATATCATCACCCTGAAGGACGGTCTCACGCCTACGTGTTCCATATCCAGCTTGACCCATGCCCGAAAATCCACCCATGTTTGATCCAAAATTGTTTCAAACAAATCAAAAGGATTTGTCTGATGACCATTAAATAAACAAATAAGTAACTAACATCTTTGAATGTTACAAGGTACACTTATTACCACATTAAATTTCTAGTAACCAAAAGAAAATTCATGTCATATACAAAGAGAAATCAAACTTATGGTGAACTATCTCCTCCATAATTTGGAGACAATTTCACCCTTCATAAGCAAAGCGTGTATTCAAATTTAACACCAGTTAGTCGTATACTATAAAATTATAAATATTCTATGAGATAGTTGGTAAACACCGTGTAAGCTCCTGCTCCTGCTCCAGCTGCACCACCTTTCACTCCAGCTTCACCATATCGATCATACAAAGACCTCTTCTCATCATCTGACAACACCTGAAAATACTAATACTTAGATACTCATACGTATACAGCATATGTCAAATCCTAACATCAAACATGTCCAAAAAAGCTGATTTGGATGAAAAATAATTGAAATGGATATTTGAAATTATGATCAATTTATAATCCTCTAAACACAAGGTTTTCCAAACAAACAGACTGTTTTGATAAAGGCAGACAAAAGTTCCAAAAGTTCTTCAGCTAGAGAAAACATCAAACATTGATATTATTTGTCACTATCTCTGCTCATGACATCCTCTGATCACTTTCAATCAGTTTGGACCAAAAGCGGAGAAAAGGAAATCTAAGGAATAGTTGCTCAAAAAAAAAAGAGCTATTACTCAGTATCTATTTGTTGACTCCATTACTTTTTGTCGGGCAGGGGAGAAAGAGAAGAGGTGCAACATTTGAAGAAATCCAAGCATCTTTTCTAGTGTTATTAACCAGTGGAATGGTAAAATACCTAACACGTACTGAAGGTGAATCCACATTTGAAATATTCAAATGTGAAAATATTCGAGGGACACAATCTGGTTTTTAAATGGTTTACACAATGGCTGTGAGTGTTACAAAAGGTACCTGTGAATTATCGTTTTAATATCAGGTTGCTTTATGGGTATCCAGCATGAAAGATGGTACAGATGTTGGATACTATCCAGTCAATTCTAAGATTCAAGACACTCTAAACCAACAATGGAACTAGAGGTGTTGCAGGTGTTCTGGATCAGTTGAACATTGAGTTGAGAACTGAGATAAGATAAATTCAAAAGAGTTAAGAAAGCCCAACAGTAAAACAGGATTATAGTTTAACATGCAGAGTGATTACGGTATTATAGAGGCTCAGAAATCTGAGGGACAGTGACATAACAGTGATTCAAACATATGTTGCAGAAAAAACAAGTTTTGTTTTATATCATCACCCAGGGGCCAGTTGAAGTATTCAGGATACTCCCCCATGTCAGCAGGTTATATGCACAAGACCTATTTTCAAGTAACGGCATTAGCTGAGCAATAGGATGCTCAAACGAAGTGTTGCTTGGAGGGGGTATTTCCATGCTGGGAAAGTTTGATTCAGTGATCCCCAAGAAGCCTAATCTGTTATCATGGCAAGATGCCGTGTGGATTAAGCACTATTGAATTCTTGGGTCTCAATATAATTAAGTTGTGCAATGGATTTTCATTTAATGCATTGATTATGACAGAATATAAGAAAATATAATTGTCATATTAAAAAAAAAATTTTGATGAATATATTTAAACTGTGGACACTTGGAGAAATAAAAAGATTCTCGATATATTAAATGACAAGTGAAGGGGCTTTTGATATACTAAATAACAGGTGACAACAATCACTGTACGTGAAGAACATTGTTTGATAAATCATGTGTTGAAAGATATCTTGAGGTCAGTTGGATTGTAAACTATACTCCAGATGTTTTGTATAATGAATCTCTACTCCCATTCAATTTCATTTATCATTGAGAATTATTTGGATTCTGGTTTACAACTGTGTGCATATTTTTGGGACCCATCATTGGGACCAAATATGGGTCATGAAGAGTGACTCAAACTTTTCCAAAAAACTGTACATTGTTGTAATCCAGAAATCAAATAATTCTCAGTTAGAATGGACTGTGGAAGCTTAAAATCTCTTTTTATCTATCAAGGCTACTGCTTCCTTTTATCTACCTTCTGCAAATTGGTATTTATCTTCTGCCTGTTACTTAGTGTTGTGCAAACTCATTTTTTGTATCCTCTGAAGAGCTAATAAATATGTAACAACATAACATAGGAGCACACTGGGAGACGATTCAAATTAATCTGGATATGCTTTCTAAAAGCATCCTTGATATCCTGTTGGAATGAATAAGTAAACCAGATACTCTCTTAATTATGTTCCAAACAAGGTAAACAAGAACATGGTGTCCCAATCTAGCTTATAAGCCACTAATTCTACTTAGTTTAATTTATCTTGGTCCTACTTAATTAGTTAATCGGTTATGATGGCAACATAAACTGTGCTGCAGAGATGCAAAAGTGTGTCTGGTAGACAAATTACAAGAAACTAACCATATCCCACTGAAGTTTTGAGGACTAAAATGTACGGAAATTTCATAAAAAAACATGTTTGTTTAAAGCTAACTACTTCTCAAGAGGAGTAACTCCAAAAATGTTCAGCAGTTCGTAAACTTTCTCTTGGATTAAATTGTATTGGCATCCTGAAATAACCAAGACATTTTATGACTGCTAATACAATAATGTAATGTCCCCTTTTCCAAGCTAGTTCAATTTGGAGACTTTGAGCCCATTCCACTTCCCGTGGGCAAGAAGGAAATGAACAAGGGAAGTAATTGTCATATTTTTCAGTTATTTTTGTGAGCATTGCATTCTTCTTTAGTAGTTTCCTATATATAGTCAGGTCGACTGGGTTAAGAAGAAAGACAAAGGAAAAATAGAAGAGAAAGGATCCATTATGAGGTTGGTCCTCTTTAAGGGGCATTCTAATTGATCCTTGGTGCCACATCAAGGTATAAGAAGGGGTCGCTTGGCTCATTTGTGGATCATCATCTTGTCTAAAATTAACATTGCATGGTTTTTGGGCTGATTGCTCAACTACTTCCACTTAAGGGCAAAAATCCTTTGGTGTGGCCAACAAGGAGGATGAAACCCTTCCTTGTTTGATTGAAGAATGAAAACTCTTCAATTCATTGAGGATTCTCCATCCCGGGGTTTCCAAAGAGCTTCAAGAAGATTGATTTTGCAGATTTTCAGCTAGGGTTTGATTCTACAATGATTTTCAACCCCTCTCCTAGGGGCGACCCACCTTGTGGAGGAGTTAGGGGGTTTCTAGGGCACAACGACATCCAACTCAGCCATCATTGCATTCCTCATATTTTTAGCGGAATCTATATTTGGACTTCATTTTTGGGCTTGGAATCCTTCATTTCCAGCCACTTTTGTAAGGGTGTTCACTGTTGTCATTTTATTTAATTAAATAAATTCTAGTTGTGGTTTGAAGGCATATTTCTTGGTCAATAATTGTTCTAAAATATTTCTAAGTTGCCCTACATGTTTTGGATGGTGTGAATGATGCATTTTTGAAGAGATATTGCATTTTCCTTACTGTTGTTACAAAAATTCAGACTGTTGTACCTTGCTGTCCTAATTTTCAGTTGGCTGTCATAAATTTCAGTTTACTATCTATTGGGGTTTGTGTAATTTTCCTTTGTTTTTAGTTAGAGTCCAGAAAGGGACATTACGGGTAATATAAAATCTTAGAAGATGTGTAAGGCATTCCCCAACTCAATGCAAAGTACATATGCTATTTAAAAACATGAAAGAAAGACATAGGGCACATATGAGAGATGCCATTCAGTTATCTAATTATTCTATCAATGAAAACAAACATACCTTCTTAGCTATAGTGTTAAGTAAACCAATTATAGGTTGATGAATATCATTTAAAGAAGAGTTGTAGCTATAGGAATGTCTTATATAACCATGGCTTATGGTTGAGTCGACCAATTAGAATAATACTCACCTCTCCTATACTTACAAATCAATCTCTCCAAATAGGCAAGGAACCTTGAATAGAATCAAGCGATGTCTTGGCCTTCTTAGAAATTTGCAAAGGTGCTTTCACTAATTATAATGGTATGCATGCACTTGTTAATGGACATGATCTTTGAAATGTCCCACTTCCTAAGATAATCCATGTCGAAGACCCCTAGCCCATTTTGTCTCCCCAACGGCTAAGGGATGAACACAAGGGGAACTTAAGTCATAATAAGTTATTATAAAGTGCATATAAAAGAAAAAAGAAGAAGAAAATATTATAAAGGCACTTATAGTAAGTTATTATAGACTTAATGATAAAATAAAATTAGAAAGGGAAAAAGGCATTTGATAATGTTTATTTATCCTATGGAAAATGCAACCTCCTTAGGAGATGGAATAAAGTGGGAAAAGCATTAAATGGAGGAAAAATCTGATTGGGAGTTGAGGGTGGCCATTTGGCCCATTACTTCTATAAAAGCAAGTGGACTTGCTTGTAGAGATCATCCTTGTCTATTTTATAAAATCTGATTTGTATGTTGAGCTTTGAGCTTGCATCAATAATCTTCTAAGGACGAAAACCCTTAGAGATTCACTCTTGAGGACGAAAAACCCTCTAAGAGATCTAGTAGAAGGACAAAAACCCTTCTCCTAGTTGAGAGGATTCTCCACACAGGGGTTTCCATTGCAGATCACGAGTTAGTGGTGTTTTCAATATTTTCAGCAGTATATAGAAGGCTGTAAAAGTGCAGATTTGTACAAGGGTTTGAAGGTGGAAGCTTGTTGCAGATTTTTACCTCCATTTGCAGCCATATCTAGGGTTATCTACACCCCTGTGGGTGGAGTTAGGTACATTCTAGGGCACGATTGTCCCGGATCTCATCACCAACAACTTTGCCATAATTTTAGAAGCCAAAATCAGTTGGTTGCATAATTTTTGGCTCAAGGGTTTTGTACTTTTCAGTTGTGTCGAGGACAGTTGTCTGCAAATTTATATAAAATAATTCCAGCCTGTTTTGAGGTCAAATATGGTATTTATCTCTTGATTCCATCTTTATAAAATTAGCTGAGTTGATTCCCTTAAAGATTCAGTGGTTTTGCCTTTCATTTTGTGGGTTTTCATCTCCTATGCAAGTCGCCATGCATGTATAAAATTCAGATCTGCATTGTAATATTTTATAAATTATTTAGAAATTGTTCTTTGGATTGGGGTTTTGCCAAAAATCCATTTGGGGTAAAAAAAAGTCCATTAGGGACATTACAATCTCAAAATATTTGGATTAGAGGTCTAATGCCCCATTATGGGGCTTGAATTTGTATTGAGAGGATATAAAATTCTGGGTATGATCCACTTTGTGAGCATGATTCCTCATTACATGTCGAAGCCTAGCTTCTTTATCTTGAGAATTTCTCCAGGCTCAGTCTCTATCTTCACTAATACGGGTCCCTCGTTCATTGACCTCGGTTCGGGAGAGATGTCCATATTTAGCCCTTTGCTCTTCGGATAGGGTTGCCTCTGTTGGTCTTCTGGTAATAATGATGTTGGTATTCAAGACTAATTTGATTCTTCAACCTATCGGCATCTCAATAGACCGACTAAATCCATTCATATGCTCATATAACCACCTTATCATCTTCCTCCCAACAAGGGTGAGATCAACAAAGTTTGCCATGTAAAACATACATCAACAATATATTCAAGTCAGTTGGAACTCACCCACACAGCCTCTCAACCCCTAGATAGCTTTCTATTCCAAGTATTTCTTGCAGATTTATATGGCACCATCATCCATCTCAAGTATCTCGAGCACCATTGGTCGCATGGTCTTAGGATTTCCCTAGACCAATTGAGGGTATCCTCCCACCGGTATGAGTTGCGATATACCATCATATCTTGCATGGAGATAGGGTTTGTTGTCTTTGTTCTCTCCAGAAGTAGAGACAAAGGAGCACTTTCTTTTCGGTGTCTGTCTATTATGAGATTGAACAGAGATAACATTTTTTTATAGAGAGGCTCACCGAGTTCACTAGTCACCTTTTTCCAATATCCCAGGGAGAGGTCTAATACGGGTCCCTCATTCATTCAACCTCGGTTCGGAGAGATGTCCATATTTAGCCCTTTCTTTGTTCAAATAGGGTTGCCTCTGTGGATCTTCCTGAGTAACATGATGTTAGTATTCTAGACTAATTTGATTCTTGACCTATCAGCATCTCAATAGACCGACTAAATCCATTGATATGCTCATATAACCACCTTATCATCTTCCTCCCAACAAGGGTGAGATCAAAAAAGCTGCCATGTAAAACATACATCAACAATATATTCAAGTCAGTTGGAGCTCACCTCCAAAGCCTCTCACCCCTAGATAGCTTTACTCCAAGGGTATTTCTTACTGATTTACGATGGCACCATCATCCATCTCGAGTATCTTGAGCATCATTGGTCGCATGGTCTTAGGATTTCCCTAGACCAATTGAGGGTATCCTCCCACACCAGGTATGAGTTGCGATATACCATCATATCTTGCATGGCGATAGGGTTCGTTGCCTTTGTTCTCTCCAGTAGAGAGACAGAGGAGCACTTTCTTTTCGGGTGTCACATCTGTTATGAGATTGAAAGGAGATATCATTTTTTGTATAGAGCGCTCATGAGGTTTGCTAGTCACCTTTTTCCAATATCCCAGGAGAGGTCTTTGGCCCTTCTTTACATTCAAAAGTCTATCACTTTCAAACATTAGGCTTGGGGACTTCTAGGCTATTGGGTTCATTACCTCCTTTCTCATTATTCCAGCCTTTGGATATGTCAAATGCCCGTTAGATAATCAATTTCACACACTAAAGTACCCAAAATTTGGTCTATCACGATTGGTAATATCATTTTGGAATTTATTCCGACATTATCCCCATCTACCTATTAATTGACCAGCTTAAAGCTCCTCTGATCTATCCCATATCTCAAGTCCACTAGTCCACGGCCATACTCTAACTTTGCACTTCAAGAATTACAGACTACCACTTGTCTTTAAACTGATTCCAACCTTAGCCTAGATAGGTTCATGGGTCCAAGACGAGAGTTCGGCCACTGAACCTATCCTTGACTTCATGATAGTTATATTTTCAAATGCACAATTTAGCTTAGTCGACCTAGGTGGTACTTTTGGGTCAATTGAGAAGAAATTCATACAAAAGGTCACCTACTTAAACACATTCACCCTAACTCTTTAAAAGCATTTAGGAATCTCATATCAACGGCACACTCTAAGAAAGACATTGAGCAAGCATTGAAAGCACCCATTCTTTAGAGCACGACTATAACAAGCTACTCAAATTCTAAATACATCTTTATTGTTGCCCTAGATCACAAGTTCGTGAGCTACAACCGAGTAACAATTGTTTATTGCCAATTGTGAGGGCCAAATCGCGGGCTCCATCTTTACATTATTTATTACTCTCCATCTCATCATAGAGTTGGGAGAACTACATGTGGTTTGATCCCTCTTCAATGTATTGGTACATAGTGCAACGCTCATCACAGTAGTGGGGGTGTGGTAATGTCGGCCCATCTCAAATCATTATTAACCCCTTTTAAGGCGACAAGCAAGGAAAGGCCATATTTAATCACAACCTTTGTCATTGCATCCGTTCGGGCATAGATTTCAAATATTCTAACACAAACAAATCAAATCCCAAAATTATAACTCATCTCGAGGCACTAAGAGAGTGATTTGTAGCTCCATGAACGGAGTTTGGCCACAAACTTGCTGCTGAAACAAACACTTTGTCCAACAAATATTTCGATATCCCCAGTTATACAAGCAGCTCGGACAATCTACCCAACTTCAGCACTTTGTCACACATTTTGAGCTTGGTAACATGGTCTATTTCTCTAACCCTAAAATCCTAACTATACTTTCATTGGCATATCTATTGGCATGATCTAATCTACATAATTTAGGACTATTACGGTTGTTATTGTGTTGTTCCGGATTATAATTACAAAAGTAATATTAGAATAGGCCATAAATCTAATTACCATATTACATTTTGGTGAACCCACTTATCTATCGAACTACACTAACCTAGGGTTTCGTTCCTCGCCATTAAGGTTTTTAATTTACAAGATGATTTTCAACCTCAAATCTGATCCTTAGGTTTTTCTATAAACCCTCCTTTCTATATATTTTTATATTGTCTTGGATTGATACTCATGTTGCTTCTTCCATAGATCCTAATGTTAATGATAATGTTGAGATCATTGATAATCACATGTTTAATGTTGATGTACATTTGTCAAATGAAATAAGGTAACCCATCTTAGCACACCCCAAATAAATCCTTGAAATACTCCAAGTTGCTAAAAAGGCTAAAATAGCATTCGGTGAATAAACTACACTTGGGAAAGCTCATGTTGACCCTTTAGGAACTAATGCCCATATGTTTACACAAGCATTGCCCACATCTAGTGTTCCCACTAGGGGTGATCCGAAAACGGAGGTTATAAAAACAAACTCGGTTTTCTCCTTCCTCCGAATACCTTAAGTTTTCCCGATTACGTGATTAATGGTTAAATAATTGCAAACACACAACGGAAAGCAAAACCACAAAATCACGACAAAATTGAACATCGGGATGATAATGGAATTCATCCCAAAATGGATTACGTCTCCAGGTCCACTCAAAAGACAAATCGATATATAAATGATGAAGAAAATACAATTCTAACATCACCTATCTACGCATTCGATCTGCAGACATTGATCAACTTGGCTATAACTTTGACTATTTTGGCGTCTCTTGGCTCGTGTTACGGGCACTCGGCACGACCAACATTCTCGATAAACAGTTCTCTCTTTGTAGCATCGGATGATCTAGCTCAGCTCTTAGCTCTGCAAATCGCTCGAACATTGGAACTCAAAAATGTTGTTTACAAATTCGACTCTCTAGCCAAAATGACAATAATGCCTTGATGTCTCTATAATGGCACTTACAACCTCTAAGACAATAATGTTTATACAACACGGCCTCTGATGGCCTCTCTACAATGATACAATTACAACGGGCTCTTTGGCCTCGTAAGAATGTCGACTGATAATGAGCTCTCTGACCTATGTGTCGACCGGCGCTCTTCGGCCTCTGGCAATAGCGTCGATAAACTCTCTGGTCTTTGTGTCGACTGATTGCTCTTCGACTTATTAACGGGCTCCACGGCCTCTTGACGACTTGTCATTACTAGCAGCCTCTTCGGCATCTTTGACGACTTGGTCAATTATAATGGCGTACTACGCCAAAATCGATAATAATGTTGTTATAATGGGCTCTTACGGCCTCTTCAACAATGTCGTTACAAAAGTTAGCTCTCCAACCAAAAATAACGGCAATGATGTCGTTACAGTCGACGAGCTCTTTGGGCGATAATCTCCATTCCCGAGCTATGCGCAGGCGATAATCTCCATTCCGGGCTCTATGAGCGATCATCTCCATTCTCGTGCTCTGTATCAGCGACTCGAAAAATCCCCGCTTGACTCCTGCGAGCACTTGGCGTTTCTCCACGAGCTACTTCGCGAGTTCCGCTCTAAACCCTTTTCCGCGAGCTCCTTATGTTACTCGTGCTCTTCTCCTTGAACTCTGCAAGCTCTACGACATCCGACTCCCATCTCCTCTCTGCAAGCTTCTCCTAGCTCGGATGGGTTTGAGAGGCTTGAGAGGCTTGGAGTTGTTAGATTGCCCATGCTTTGCAAATGCATTTGGGGGTATTTATATAGTTTTCACGACCACGAGATTTAAGGATAATTGTTTTATCCTTTGGCATATAAAATTTCGTATAGGAAAAAAGGGTATGAAATCCCATATTATGCCCGGCATAAAAATTTAGATTGATAAAAATTAGATTGATAAAAATTTAGATTGATAAAAATTTAGATTGATAAAAATTGTTTTTCACTAGCAGCAGAAGGAAGCCATTGAGATCCAAAACTCTGAATTTTATTAAACATTCATTTACAATTTTGCCAAGACATGTTTCGGGGATTCACCCCTCATCGGTTGGCATGTCCAAAATAGGAAGGATGAATGAATGTGAGAAGGAAAATCACAGAGTGAGGGTATAAAAGGTGTGGAAGAATTTGAGCGGGTTGATAAAAATTTAGATTAATAAAAATTTAGATTGATAAAAATTTAGAGGAAGTTGGAAGAAGTTGAAGGCTTGGGTTTCTGCAATTTTGATCCGTGTGGAGTGGGTGTTGGCATTTTTTTATGCTGGACGTTTTTGCATGCTAGACGTTTTTCCTTCATGCTTGGTGTGGATTGTTTGCAGGGTTTGGCGTCCTGTTTGGGCATTTTTTCCTGCTGGCGGGTCCCTTTATGCTGTGCGCACTCATTGGTTGATCCTTCGGTGCCTCGGACTTTGCCCTGCCTCTTTTTCACCTGGGTTTGTATTTTTCCAGCCTGTTCTTTCACGCCTGGGTCTGTTTTTGCGGCCTGCATTCTATGCGACCTGCCGGGTCTTCATCTTGCTGCTGCCACCTCACAAGAGCTATTTCGGCTCTTTGTTCTTCATATGTTGGCGCCTTTCTCCTGCCCCTGGTTCGTGGTTTCCATGCACGCCTCTCGTTGGTGTTCGGTTGCGGTTTGGTGGCTCTGCCTTTCTCTTACCTTGCACCTCTCCTTCGGTTGTTGCTGTTGCGGTTTGGTGGCCTTTTCCTTCGGCTCCGTGGTGGTGCGTCTTCCTCTCTTGGTGGCTCGTGGCTCGTGGTCGCTCCTCCTCACCGGGTTCTCTGCCTTCTTTTTCCTCAGACTTTGTGCTGCTCGGCTTTGTTCGTGCATGTGGGCCCCTCTTGTTCTCTTCCGCTTCGGGTGGATCGGGAGGGTTTTCCTAAACCCTAAACCTTTTGGCTTTGCCAGAAAGTCTCCACACTATTGACTCCGTCAATTTCGTCTTTGGAAAAATTATTGTTATCGGTCGATTATTTTAATTGTTGGTGACGGATTTTACAAATTCGGAACCACAACACTTCGATCGTTTATTATTCAGGCAGAGTTATAATCTTTATAATCATTATTTTTATAATCGTTATTAATAATATATTAATATTATAATTATTAATATGATTTTATTATTATTATTAATATTATTATTATTATTATTAATTCGAATATTGATATTTTATTAATATTCGTATTAATCTTAATTGTAATATTAATAATAATAATCAAAATCATATTAATAATTATACTATTAATATATTATTAATAATGATTTGTTGGAATTAATGAGTTGGTTACGGTCTTTTGGCTTTCCCTCTCCGGGTTTGCCTCAACCATTCAACTTCTTCCACTTTTTATACCTGCACTCTGTAATTTTCTTTCTCACATTCATTCTTCATTCTTCCTTATTGGACATGCCAACTGATGAGGGGTGAATCCCCGAAACATGTCTTGGCAAATTTGTAAATGAATGAATGATTATCAATAAAATTCAGAGTTTTTGGATCACAATTACTTCCATTTGCTGCCAGTGAAAAATCAAATTTTTATCAATCTAAATTTTTATCTATCTAGATGTTTATAAAATTAACCCTCTTAAAAAATGCCACCATAGCCCACCATAATCGCTCCACCATTTTGATGCCTTTGATGGCCATTTTTAGCGCCCCCCATATTCCACCATGTGGCATGTTAAGAGAAGCCTTAAGGCTTTGGGCGCTTAGAAAGGGATTGATATCCCATAAAAATCCCCATGCTCCACGTAGCCTATAGATAGGCTTGACCACTCCTCCTTTGGCGACATCCACGTAGCCTCCTCATTCACCACACAAGACAGTTGCTTTGGTGAGTGTTGACCATGGTATGCGGGCCCATATCTCATCCATTAACAGGTACGAGCGGGTTAAAACCCACATTTGTAGGAAGAAAATATGCATAAGCCTTTTTAAGACTTTCACACCCCATGCAATAGGTCAGAAGGACGGTATACTATGCACTTGAGGCATGTATTGCCACTTGGTAGATGTGGCACTTAGGAGTGTGGAGTGGTCGGTGCCATATGCATTTTGACTGTTGACCGCTCCATGTAATGCGCTTAGTTGGACAATTGAATAGTCCATGGATTGGTTGGCGGTGTGGGAGTTGTGATGTGGCCACTATATGAATTGAAATGTAATGTGGGCTCGGTCTCCTAGCTCGGTGATAGTGTAGAGCTTGGTCTCCTAACTTGATCCAACTCGATCCACCTGACTCGGTCACGAGCTCGCTCGACTTGGTCCATAGCTCGCCATCCACTCACCAAGCCGGCAATATCCAACTCAATGACATCACTACGGCGGTTAGGTCCCCATCCAAAACAAAACGGACCCCATTAGTTTTTTCACCTCAATTGTTGATGACCGGAGGTGAAGACAACAATTTTTGCCTTTCCATTTTGCATATCGCCACTGTCGACTCCCGATAGATCGATTGGCAATCTCAAACAATGCCACTTGTCACCTGCTTCACCCAATCATTCATTTTTCCCGCCGACACTTGTTCTTCCGCAGACGATATCTCCGTGTATGGTATCTATTCTAACCCGTTCAAAATACGTTGGAAAGGCGACTCTTCCGCTAAGCTCTTAGTAAGCACAGTCCCAGGGAGATTTAGAGAACTTTTGAAGCGTGAGTAGACCTCTAGATCGGGGGGCATCACAAGTGGCTCCCAAATTATCATCCTTGTTCCTCCACAACATATGGCCTCTATTTGAGACACCCAAGTACTACATAGGTTGTTACTAATTCTCTTCTTGCTTATGATCAACGACACATGACATGTAAGCTCAATCATCCCTTTTAACACAAGTCAAGTCACATGTCACTACTCTGTTAATTTACTTGATAATCCATTAGCCCCTGAGGTACTTAGTTATCCTTTACCACCTAGATTTTTCCACCCAATCTCTCATTATACAATGGCAATACCATCCCCAACATCATCTTCTTACGTTTATCACTTCATATATGGACTATGAGGTAATGACACGTTCTTGCCAAGCTTTACCCATGCAGCCTTAAAGAGTACACATTAGATTGGTTCAATACCCTTCCCCAAGGTTCAATTCGTTCATTCCACCCTTTGGCGAGATAGTTTCCTCTCTCATTTCTCCATCAACATTGGTTACTGACAACTCTCCTATGCCCAAAGTACCCAAATCAAGCAACAATCCAACAAGAAGGTTGCAGGACTATTATGTCCTATGCTCTGAAGACCATAATCTCTCAAGCACCCAAGAATATTGACGAGGCAGAATTACTAGAAGTGTTCATTGCTAGCCTTATCCCACAACTTAGGAAAATGTCATGTTTTCTAGCTTCGCATTCTTTGAGGACCTATGCCAAACGATCAAAATCTATGAGGCGGCGCCTTGCAGCCAACATGCTAAAAATACGGCAATAACACATTTATGTCTTACAGAGCCAAGTTCCAATCAAAACCATTATATAAAAGGACAGACACGTGACAGTAAAAACACTAATGACAAAGATGTCATTGTTACACAACAAGCTCTGCCTATTGTTCTTTTTCTACTCCGGGAATGGACTTCTTTGGCAGAACTTCCTCATAAGATATTACAAAAGCTGCTAGAGTGCAATCCCATCGAGTTACTTCCACCCATTACAATCAACATGTCTAAGCCAACCGAAATCCGATAGTGGGTTCCTCTACTGCGGTTGCCATAGATACGTTAGGCATATAACAACTGCTACAAGTTGCATCTTAAGCTTGAAGCAATTATTATTGACAACACCACTATATTTGTATAAGACTTTAAAACCCCTGCCAATATAATGGTTGCTCAACCCAAGTCTAAGCCAAAAGTATTTACTAATCCCTTGACTAATCATATGGAAACTCATAAGAGCAATGAGGTGCACATGGCTTATAACCCGGTGCCTCCTAGATTGCATCATGTTGACCCACATCCTATCGATGGCATCATTGGCTTAACTACGAAATATCACAATCACACTGAGATTACATTTGATGATTCAAAGGTTCCTCCTCATGATGAGGATGTTAGTAGACCAAAGCACATTTAAGCTACGTTGCACGGATACTCCAAACCCCGAATCCCCTTGGAAACGTATCCGATACGGATACGTGGCGGAATCATGCACGATACGCACGAGTACGTCGGGATATGTCACGGATACATACAGGGCGTATACGTGTGACGTACCCGTGCACGTATTAGGTACGTATCCAACATTATATACGTTTTTTTAGTTCTATTTCATTTTTTTAATTTTTGACTTTTCTACTCCTAAAACAGACCTAAACACTAAATGAATAAAATAATACACCCTCTCCCCACAAAAAGTTATAAAAGCACCCACCCTCTCATTTGAAATCATCTGAAACAATTTCATTGTCTTTTTGCAAGTGAATGAGCAAAGAGCCAAAGAAGAGTTGTGAAGAGCTTAGTGGAGGCAAAGATTGGAAGGAGGTTTTGAAAGAGTTTAGAGGAGGCAAAGATTTGAAGGAGGGGCAGCGATTGCTTCTATTGTTTGGAGTCCATCATTGCGAGGAGGAGAAGGAGAAGAAGCCATTGTTGAGACTTGAGAGGAAGAGATTGTTTTAAAATTTTAGAGACAACCAGGATCTACGATTCTAAACTACGATCTAGAGGTATACCGTATTTTTTTATTTTTATTTTATTTTTAATTCATCCTTTCGTATTATTTTTTTAAGGTTATTTATTTATTATGTTGCAATTTTTTTAAAGTTTATAATTTAAACACATCCTAAATCATGTATGCTCTCCCTTGCACCTTTATGGCAATCTTGGTGATCAAAAACAGATTAGGATGGCATAGTTTAGGGTTATTTAATTTATTAATTGGTAAAAATCATTTTTATTTTAAATGCATTGTTGATGTTAATGTATTTATTTTTATTTTTAGCTTCCTAAATGCATGTATGCTCTCACCTCGCGCTTTATGCCGATCTTGGTGATCAAAAATAGATTAAGATGGCATAGTTTATGGTTATTTCATTTATTAATTGGTAAAAATCATTTTTAATTTTAAATGCATTGTTGATGTTAATGTATTTGTTTTTAAATTTTTATTTTTTTAACTTCCTAAATGCATGTATGCTCTCACCTCGCGCCTTTATGGCGATCTTGGTGATCAAAAAAACAGATTAGGATGACATAACTAATTTATTTATGTTAAGGCAAATTGTTTTTTAATTTTTTAAACATCCTAAACTGTGTATGCTCTCACCTCACGCCTTTATGGCGATCTTGGTGATCAAAAACAGATTAGGATGACATAACTAATTTATTTATGTTAAGGCAAAATGTTTTTAATTTTTTAAACATCCTAACTCTGTGTATGCTCTCACCTCGCGCCGTTATGGTGATCTTGGTGATCAAAAACAGATTAGGATGGCATCAAGTTCTGCTTCAGGTGGAGTGCAAGGCCAAGCTGAAAACACATCGGTTCTATGAAACATGATCCTAATTCCCTCTTTGGAGACATGTGAGTGTGGTAGACAACATTCTTTGGTGGTGGGTGTCGAGTTTGGATATGTCATGGTTGCGAAGCTCGGTACTGAGATCCTCATATAGTCAAGTGAAAATCCATTTGGTAGGTGTTGGAGGTGTGGGGATAAACAGTGTCCAAAAATATCAAATGAAAAAAATGGCAAAGTACTAACGAGAGCAAGAGGAGGTGATAAACAAGTGAAAGAAATGGAACTAGAACAATTCCTTCGCAAAGAAGGCCTTCATCACTACCACCCACACCTAGACCTACTTCTCATCCTTTCATTCAAACTCAAAGTCAACCATTTGATGAAGAGAGTCCGAGAGCTCACGAAAAAGGCCAAAGCGAGCATTGGAGAAAGCATTTACTATTGAAAAGAGGGAGGTTGCTTGATGAGGTTGTTGCTCGATGCATTTATGCATGTGGGCTGCCCTTTAATGTATTGAGATCTCCATATTGGCATCAAATGGTGAAGGGTATCATGAAGCTCCACAGGGTACAAATCCCGGAGTTACGAAAAGTTCGAACCACACTCTTGGGAAAGGAAGTGGAACACATTCGCAAGACTTTGCAGCCAATCGAGAGACTCATGGAAGGAAATGCAGGGGTTTCCATCAATTCGAGATGAATGGAAATATGCTAGAAATAGACCCCTCATAAATGTTGTTGCAGTATGCCCTAAAGGGGCAATGTTCCTTAAAGCCATTGAATGTGAAGGGCAAGTCAAGGATGCACAATTTATTGCTAACATTTTAATAGAGACAATTGAGTCGGTGGGCCCCATAATGTTGTCCAAGTCATCACGGACAACGCTAAAAATTGTAAAGCAACAGGAATGATCATAGAGGGTAGATATGAGCACATTTTTTGGACCCCTTATGTTGTCCACTCCCTTAACTTGATGCTCTAAAAGATTGGGAAAATCCCATGGATTGAGAAAATTTATTTCGAGGCAAATGACATTCAAATGTTTATCACAAACCATCATATGTCACAAGCCATTTTTAGGAAATTCTCAAGGTTAGAGTTGTTGAAGGTTGCAGAAACTAGATTTGCCTCTCACACGCTTGTTTTGAGACGGCTTGTGAAGGTGAGAGAGGCTTTAAGCAATATGGTGATCAACAGTGTTTGGTCAGTGTGGAGGCGTCAAATAAAAAAAGCTACAAGGGTAAAATCATGGGTCCTTGATGAGGATTGGTGGGCCAAGGTTGAGTACTTGTTGAGTTTTACAAAACCCATTCTCTCCATGATCCGATATGTAGATACTGATGAAGCATGCTTGGGAGAGATATATGATGGCATAGATTCCATGCTTGAGCGTATCAGAGATATAATACAAAAAAAAGGTCTAGATCCGAGAGAGACCTTCTAAGGTGAGGTCAAGGCTGTGGTCATGAAGAGGTGGAATAAAATGACCACCCCATTACATCTCCTTGCTTATGCACCGACCCCAAAGTACTATAGCTCGATGTACTTGGGCTACAAACAGTAAGCACCATTTCGACTCAAAAGTTGGAAATGGAACCAGGGCAACATTTAGAAGAATTTTCCTAATCCATCTAGAGCCGGTGTGGTCGGAAGTGAAATGGGCATGTTCTTGGTTCGAAAGGCAACATGGGATCGAGGTTGAGGCTCTTTTTGACAAGAGTAGCTTGACTCCAACCACATGGTGGCGTGTACATGGCCATGATGCCAAGTACTTACGTCCTATTGCTATAAAAGTTCTTTCACAGGTATAACATTTATAAATTTTAAAATTTAGAATCATTTCGAATATTTTAAATTTTATTAAGTTAGAACTTATACTAACTTGTCTTTGAATTTCAATTTTCTAACTTCGTTGTAATTGGTGGCTAGTAATTCTTCCGCAGAGCGGAATTGGAGTACTTATAGCTTTATCCGCTCAGCTAAAAGAAACAAGTTGGCATCTAAAAAAGTTGAGGATTTGGTATATGTGCACTCCAATTTGCGCCTCTTGTCACACAAGTCTGAGGAGTATGCTAGAGGGCCTCACAAACTTTGGGATCTTATTCCAGAGACCACAGACTTGGATGCCTCCGTAGCCACGCTTGCCCAACTTTCATTATTTGATGGCGAAGATGATGCTCAAGGGAGTTCACAAGGAGCGGAGAGTGGAGTTAATGAGAGTGGAGCTAGCGCAAGTGGCACACATGAACTTGATTTTGAGGAAAATCTAGATGATATATTCTAGATTTGTTTGTATTCCTATATCATATGTATGGCAGCCACATGAACAATGAAATGTAAAATCTTAAGTATATTGTTTGTTTTGAAAATTTGAACATGGATCCTAGTATATTTTTCAAATTTCAAGTTTTGTTCGTATTCATGTTAACATGATATTCGTATATCATATGTATGGCAGCCACATGATCAATAAAAATGCAAAGTCTTAAGTATATTGAATGTTTTGAACATTGATTCAAGTTTTGTATTACTATTTCAGTTTTTTATGGACTAAAAAATGAGTAAAATGAGTAGATGTACATAAAAATAAATATATATATATATGTAATGTATATGTGTGTACGGATGTATCCAAGACGTATCGTATCCAAGGGTTTTTAAAATTGACGTATCCACGTATCGCATCCGTATCCAAACGGATACTCGTATCCATATCCAACGCAACATAGCATTTTTGCATATATTGATTCACATCTGCAACTCACTAATGTATGTAGAACTAGTTTTTGGATCTAATCAAGAACCTTTGCACTTTGTCAATTTTTACTACTTTGGGATGCCTTCACAACAGACATAATCAATGAGTTTCGTCATATAGAAGTTCAAGATTTGATGTTCAACTGATAGAACTCGCTGAAGGCGTGATGTACCTTGACAAGTTGACAAACAAAATTGCCACATGGTTCTTATTAGTCCTTTTTCTCAATAACATGACACAGGATCTACATATTACTTTTTGATGCCCATGATTTCAGGAGATTGAGCTATACTTTTACTTTATGCTTGATGCTTAAAGTAATACACAACAACATGGCAGTTAGCATCCCATAGACATGTTTTTGTGAATATCTTATTATGTATCACGTTGACTACTTGCAAACTTCGGATACAAACCATTTTGTTGGTGTCATATACCCAAGTTCTTTCTTCACATGTATTTTGTATACTCTCTCCTCATGCAAACTTAGCAGATATTTGATCATGTTCCTAGCCAAATTCCACTGATTCCATTTTTTTCACTATTCTCAATAGTAACCTTCACATTATTTCAAATGTGTCCTTTGTTACAGAGATCTGTCTGAATGATGCAAATACAAATTACCTAGCCTTGTCAGCATGACCATACAAACACTAATGAACTATCCCAAAAGAGATGTTCCAGAAATTAGATACTTTACTATCATGACCCACGGCCTGGTATACACATGCCCTTTCATGAGTCTTAGATGTTATTCTTACGTTCCTAGTTTTCAATTATGACAGCAATTCTTTTCCTACTTTTGATTAAAGCCATTACAATTTAAAACCATTGTTGACTTTTGAATTCGCATAAGCAACTTTCTCTGCATTCACCGCTCCATGATATCACTTGTACATAAACTTCTTTGGCACATTGTAATGTCCCCTTTTGAACTAATCCATTTGAAGGCTTCCTATGCCAACATTCCCCTTCTCATGGGCAAGAAATGGTGAACAAGGGAAGTCCTTGGTTGATATTTTAGTCTTTTTTCTAACATTTACATTTTTCTTTAGTATGCTGAAGCAGATAAAGTTGTCAAACTTTTAAGGCAATTAAAAGATAAAGTAAGCTTCTTTATTTCGAGGTCAGTCATGGGGAATTTTATTTATGAGACTTAATGCCACCATATTGATATAAAAAAGAGGGAACCATTGAGGCTCTTTTGTATGCTTTTCTATTATAATTTATATCTACTTGTTTATTAAAATGCAATAGCATATTCCAAAACTTCCATGTATGGAGAGAGAAGCTGAAAAGTCCTTTGGCCCTTGAAGGACAATGAGCAAACAGGAAGACAAATCACCCTTCCTTGTTCAAGGTTTGAAATGATGCTCTCAAGAAGTTTGGAGTTTTGTATAAATTTGCTTGCATCTGTAAGAAGACTAACTTGTGGTTACAGTGTCTAGGGCATTGCAAGAAGATGGAGTTATCAAGGTTTCTTCATGCAACCGGCACCCTCTCGTTTCGGGAAGGGTGGGGACTTGAGTGGAGGAGTATTTCAAAGTGCCTTCTAGGGCAAAAGTTTGCATAAATGTCCCAAATTGATATTAAGATTTCTCCACAATTTAGTAAGACTGATCTATCACTTCTTTGGTAATTATTGGGGTTTAAAGAATCTCATTTCAGCTAATTTTTGGACTGTACATACTGTTGATTATTTTACTAATTCAATTATGTGTTGGCACTTATTTCTCCTTGATTTATGAAGTATATTGGCTGGTATAATTTCTTGTCACATGGTTAATTAAATTATTTGTGATCACTCTTATCATTTTTGGTTAGATTTTGCATGAGAATTGTTGCTTACTAAGTGTTGTCTCAGTGTTCAGTTGCTGACCTAGATAATTATTTATTAATTTTTAAGCAGGTTTTGATACCCTAAGGTGTGGTTTCAGTTGGTTGCTAGGGTTTGATCACCAAAAATCTGAAGTCTTGCATTTGGGTTTGTGGCAAAACCTTTATTTTCAGAATCAGCTCTAGAAAGGGAAATTACACACATGCATGCTTCATCTCTTTTGACAACAATGGTCTTCGCTTGTGGCATGATACTCATTTTCTAGCACTTATGGCACAATTTTGCTTTGCACACACAACAAACTATTACTAACTCATTGGAAGTCATCAAAAGCAATGTCACGTTGGTCATCGAGTCTTATCATAGGCCCGTTACCAAGCTTTTAAAATCAATTTGGTTAAATTAAAATTTCAAGCTTTAATAAAACCTAAACCCTAATTTTTATTTTTTTGCACCAAACCGTATAAGAACCGGAGCTAACGCTTGACCGGTTTGGCCTCAATAATCCGGTTTCGACCCAAACCGGCCGGTTTGGGGAAAGTCAACGCAGCCTTATATGGGCGATCACATTAAAAAATGTTAGTCTTTTTAATAAAATTTCTATTTTTTAATTGTCTAAACCCTAATTTGGTGTTATAAATACACCCCCCCTCTATTCACTTCACACCTCTCTCATTGAGCATTTGTGAGCATAAGATTGAAGAGTTTTAGTTTTGAAGTTGGAGTTGATTTAAGCTTGTTTGGCATTGCTTGTGGGCTCTTTGTGGTGATATTGGCATCCATTTGTGAGCACCTCACCTCTATTTGTGAGCACCTCTCTTATTTGGAAGGATTTGGAGGATTGGGGCAGCATTGAATAGTGTTCATTTGGAGTGAGTTTGGGGTTGTTTGGCATCAAGTGCGGGCTCTTTGTGGTGGCATTCACATCTACATTTGGAGGGTGCAACCCATATACAAGCTTGGAGCATTTCTTCACCTCATTTATGTGCACATTTGTGTGCAAAAAGGTATGTTACATTTTAAACTTGCCCTTATTTGTAAATTTTATTAAATAAGAAATTTTAAATTAATTTTGTTTTTATTTGCATTTTCATATTTCTTTGCATTTCAGCAATGGCCTCAAAACATGTAATTTGATAATCAAGTTTTTGTAAATATTGTAAAAAACATATCAAGGGGGGGATTCATATGTTGAAACAACACTTGGTTGGTCAAAGAGGCCAAGTTACCCCATGTGATGCACCGATATTGATGCCATTAGGTTGGAAATGAAAAACATGCTTGAAAAACATAAAAGAGAAGGCTAGGCAAAAAGAGATGGAAGCTAAAATAGGGAGAAGGGCCCACATGCTCCCAACCCTTTTATGGCCTCTTTGGGATTTACATCCGACCCCTTTGCCGGGTATATGCCTCCCCATCCACTCATAGTCAAGAAAACCGGCCTCAAAAAGAAAGACCATTCAAATTTTTTCCATCTTCCACACTATTCCTCTTGCCTCCATGCCAACCAAAATCAGCCCACCTTGATAACCATTGGAAGAAGCAATACAAAGAAAGCAACTTTTGAGTACATTGCTAGATGGTGGTATGATGCGAGATATCCCTTTCAATCCATTACCCACTCACCTTATTACCAACCTATGTTTGATTCCATTGTTGTTGTTGGTAAGGGCTTGAAGGCCCTAGTATGTACATGACTTGAAAGGATCACTTTTGAAGAAAGAAGTTGCATCCATAGATGAATATTTGAAGAGTTGCAAAGCATCATGGGCCAAAACAGGATGCACTATTATGTCAGATGGGTGGAGTGATGGCAAGAACCGCACCATAATAAATTTTCTTGCCTCTTGTCCACAAGTACTATGTTTTCAAAATCAGAAATGCATCGATAGGGTGAAAATGCAAATTTGTTTTTGAGCTTTTGGATGAGATTGTTGTAGAAGTGAGGGTGGAAAATGTTGTACAAATCATAACACATAATGCCTCTAACTATGTTCTTGCTGGTAAGATGTTAGAGGCTAAACACAAAACAATATTTTGGACTCCATGTGTTGCACATTGCATAGACCTCATACTTGAGGATATAGGGAAAAAGATTGGATCAAGAACATTGTAGAGCATGGCAAAAGCATCACCAAATACATCTAGATCTCTCATGGGTATTGAACCTAATGAGGAAACAACCGAGGGCGAGAGACTTGTTAGGCCAGCCATCACGAGATTTGCAACAAACTTCTTCACGTTGCGATCTCTTCTTTCCCAACGCGAACTTGAAAAAGATGTTTTCAAGTGATGAATGGAATGCATTAAAGTGAAGTCGGAAACAAGATGGGAAAGACACAAAGAAGAAACTTTTTGATAATTTATTTTGGAAAAAAAAGCAAAGATTGTGAAAGTTGTTGAGCCTCTTGTTAAGGTGTTGCGGTTGGTGGATGGGGAAAAATTAGCCATGGGCTATATTTATGAGGCTATGGATCAGGAAAAGGAGCAGATAAGGGCAGCATACAAAGATAGAGTAGCTAAGTATGGGCCTATATGGCAGATCATTGATAATAGATGGAATAATCAACTCCATCGCCCTATACATGTAGCTGGGTATTTCTTAAACCTAAGGTATCATTACAAAGCTCAACTTGGAGAAGATCAAACAGGAGAAGTAAAAGATGGTTTGTACGAGTGCCTAGCGCATGGTCCCTGATGAGATGCAACAACTTGAGGTTCACCGACAGATCAGTTTCTTCAGCAGAGCCACATGTACCTTTGGGAAAAACCTTGCAAAGATTGCAAGGGATGTGGACCAACCAGGTAAGCAATTCTAAGTTTTTTGTAGTTCATTTAATTAAAAATTTTAATGAATAATCATGAATTTTTAGCATAAGACAATCTAATTTGTTGAATTACGCTTTAGCCTTTAAGTTATAAGTTTTACTTTTAATTTTTAACTTTGTGTTTTTAACTTTTTATCGTCATTGTTTACTAATTAAACATTTACACTTTTTATCGCAGCACATTGGTGGGATTCATTTGGTAGTCAGTGTCCTCAATTACAAAAGTTTGCAATTAGGATCCTAAGCCAAACTTGTAGTGCTTCTGGGTGCGAGCGCAACTGGTCCGTCTTTGAGTGGATTCACACGAAGAAGAGAAACCGTTTGGAACAACAACGGTTGAATGATCTTGTCTTTGTGCGTCTGACCTTCGGTAAGGCTAAGCGCGAACCATTGTTGAACCGAAGACCTGATATTGATCCCATTGTCTTGGATGATATAGATCCAACCTCAAAATGGGTAGAGAAGAGTCAGCCAACAGAGTTTGATCCCGATGACTTGGGGTGGATGGGTTTGGATCAAGATGATGAGCCATTAGCAGCACTGCCCCCACCATCACGAGACATATAGCAGCACTTAGTCGCACTCGTGCTACTCCCGTGCAGTGCACAATACGGTTGTTGCGAGATGTACTTGAGGATTTGGATGGGTCCGAGTCGAGCGAGGCCGGTGATGATATAGATGAGGATGACCTTGAGGATCCCATTTCCAGTAGTAGTGCAGAGTTTGATGATTGATCATTGATGTCATCTAGTTTATTCTAGAGTTTTGTAACTTGTAGTATTTGTAATGTATCAATGATCATAGCATGTTGTTTTTTTGGAGTCTCGGACTATGGAGGCCATTTAGAGCCTCATTGTTTATGTATTTTGTTTCGGAATCTCATATATGATATATGTATTGTGTATTGGACTTGGAGTTCGTGCCATTTTGCTATAAACACCTTTCTTACATATATATAAGAGCAAACTTTGCATATTTTGTGTGTAATTGTTGGAATCATGGTTTTTAACCTTTCAAATATATTATTTTCATTAAAAATATAAAATTTTATGTATTTTTAGTAAACCGGTTCATAAAGTTTGAACCGGTCCGTTTTGTTTCGTTCAACCCTCGGCGATTCCGATTTTTAAAACATGGGTTTGACATGTTTTATCATATCATGTCGAAGTCCTAAGGATATTTTGGTGTCAAGTTGTGTGCATACAAACATACAAGTTTTTGTTCATTGTTACGCTCTTAGCTACTAATTTCTATGGATTACTAGGACATGTTTACGATATGCTTACCCATTAGATGACACATATACTACTTGTTCGCTAATGATCATATTTGATGCATACTATGTTTCTGACCATTTTTATTATACATGTTTTATACGGTTTACACATTAGATGATTTGATTATACTTATTATAGCTTAACCACTTTTCTCTTTTGAGTTGAGTGATACATAGAGGCATCCCTCGCCTCGAAAAGGGGGCATATTGTGGGCTTTCTCAAAAGTTCACATGGATAATAGCCAAGTGCCACAGGGGTAGACAAATAGATAGCATTTCACATGGACTTTAGAACAAAGATTACATAATTCAAATCAGAATCACATGGACTTTATCTGATCCTCATAAAGATTCGATACAATTATACAACTCACATCAAAGTTAATGGGACTTTATACAATTCAATTCAAATAAATTAATATAAAATTCATTAAAAAAATTTAGAAGCTTCATTACAATATAAAGATTACGTTTGGCTTCAGCGGTCCAAGGTTGACATATAGACTCAAACACATTGGTCACATTCACATCCGATTCATGTCAATTCTATCATAGACATGGCATTCGGCTCTCTCGGCGGCCCATAGATGGCTATATGGCTCCTTTAGTAGCTCAATATTTATATAAAATTCTCTCAATGGCCCATAGATGGCTATATGGTGTCTCTTGCTGAGTTGGTGCTTGGCAAAAGGGGTTGGTGCTCCAATAGGTTGGTGCCTACAAAATTGTAATTTGGGGATTGGTGTCTCCAGTAGGTTGGTGCCTACAAACATTTGAGAAATATATTAAGAAAGATTTTCTACGTGGTTTTTTCCCAAAAGGGTTTCCACGTAAATCTGGTGTCTTCTTGCATTACTTTGTGTTGTGTTCTTTGATTGCCTTGAATATCTAAATCGTGAATATAAGATTAAGTGGTTGAAAATAAAAAGAATATATTATACTAATTCACCCCCGAGTATAATCTTGTGCTTAACACAAAGGGCTTCTTCCCTAGTGGAAGATTGACAAGTTGTCAGGTGTTGTTTTTCATCACTGAATGATACTCAACATCCATGGCATCTTTCCAAGCTTTCAACTATAGGGCTTCCTGGACAGTAGAGGGCTCAACAAATTCAACAACTCTACTCATCAAAGCAAAGTTTACCTCTTCTTGTGCTTTACTGCGAGTCTGTGGTCCAATGGTGGATGTATTTGGAGCATCCAATTTTGCATCTCAAATCATGTTTGTATACCACTTGGGCATACGTTGTACTGTTCCCATGGGTTGTGGTCCTGTTTGATCATCACCATCATCCCCATCATCATTGTCATCATTAGTGGGAACATTTGCTTTTGTTTTTACAACAAGTGAACTATCTACATCGGTGAGTCTGGAGGTGTCTCATCTTCCCTCTTCTCAAAGAACTCAACATCTTTGTTGGTGTAGACTTTCCTGGTCTTCGGATCTATCAATTTGTACCCAAGATCCTCTTCACTGTAGCCAATGAAGATGAGTTTTTGTGATTTCATATCCAACTTCTTTCTTTTCTACTTGGGTATGTGCATGTTGTCTTTGCACCCAAATACTCTGAGGTGTGCAATGGATGGCTTCCGATTCACCATGCCTCATGTGGTGTTACTCCATCAAGAGCAATTGGGCACTCTGTCAACAAATATACAATTGTATTCCTCGCTTCGCCCAAAATGTCCTCGCTAATCTAGAATCATCGATCATACAATGCACCATCTCCATGATAGTACGATTCCTTCTCTCAACAACACCATTCTGTTGTGGTGTGTGTGGAGGAGGCATTTGTCGACGAATCCCATGAGCCTGCAAGTAGGCTTTGAACACATTACTTGGTGAGTTCCCCTCTCAATCGAGCGGAAATATCCGATATGACAACCAGGTCTCATTCTCTATAACTGACTTTGAACTTTTTGAAGTTCTCAAAAGCATCACTTTTGTTACGAAGACAAAAAATCCACATTTTTCTTGAATAATCATCAACACATAGCATGAAATATTGACATCCAGAATGACTATGTTGTATCGAACAACAAAAATCAATATAAACCAAATCAAGCTTACCTGGAGCTCAATAAGTACTTTTCTGGAATGAAGCTCTGTGTTGTTTTCCTGCTAGGCGGTTAGGACACTTGTTTGTATCCTTTTTGAGAGATGGCAAGCCTCTCACCATATTGTACCGGCGAAGTGTATCGAGATATTTGAAATTATGTGACCAAGTCTCTAATGCCACAATTGTGCAAAGGAAGAATTCTTAGCCACTAGTGCCTAATCATCCTATGAACAAAATCAAGTTGGAACATTCGTCCCACATTTGAGGCTTTTGCAACAATTTTTGAGCCTCTAGATTTGTCTCGAATCAAACACACTTTCTTACGAATGACTATCAAAGTCAATCTTTAGATTATGATCTAGAAGTTGACTAATTGATAGTAAATTCTTTGTTAAGCCAAGGGGACATAATACATATGATAATCTACAATTTCATGAACCAAGAGGTAGAGAAATGTTCCCAATACCTTGTACCGTGTAAGAAGAGTCATCACCTAACGAAACATGATTTTTCGAAGGTGTGTCCCTCATGGTGGTATCCCAAACTCTATGTCCAATCCATGTGTCAGTGGCTCCCAAATCAACGTACCAAACAGCACTAGATGACGTGGATGGTTCACTAGAATGGGTAGTGTACACGAAGTTCTTAGTTTTTGAATTGTCTTCTTGCTCGAGTTACATTTCCTTGCTAATGGCATTTCTTGCGATCCCCCTTCTTCACCCTTGTTTGTAGTGTGACTGTCCTTATTGAGACCGTTGATTTTGAGGTCTAGAATTGCTTAATGAACCTTTCTTGTATATGTTATACCAGCAATCTTTCAACTCATGCCCTCTTTTGTAGATAGGACATTTCTTCTTTTGCTTATCCCCTTGTTGATGTTGTTTTGCGACTTTTAGGAAGATTTTGCTTTGTCCTTCCCTTTTTGATGAATAGAATGTTGCAATATTTATAGATATTGGACAGGAACAAACTAACCAACATGGTTACAATAACTTCCTAAATACATCCGGGAAGCATAATAAAAATGCAATACAGACAAATATTTGTTGCACAGGTGCAACAATAAACCTACGTGAATACAATATGACAGATATGGTTATAACAATACAACAATATTAATAACCAATATTTACCCAAGTAACTACTAACTATTTACCAATAGTGAATGTAACAAACTATTACCTATGATAAATAGTAAATGCATAAATTAACCTAGTAAACTATGTTTTACCTAACATGACTATCAACTTTGTTATTAAGCAAATCTCTCCTTTCCCTCTACTAGTGATGCGGGATGTCAAGCCTCCCTCCTTCATCCGCTCCGTCGCTAGCTTAGACCTTAACACCATCTCATCACTGAGACACGTCCCAACCAACAACCACCTGCGTCATCGGCTTCCTCATCTAGCCCGCGGGATACACAAGCTTCTACCTCTACTTCGCCATCTACATCTAGTCACGAAGTCTCTACTGCACCTCCTCCTGCAAGCTTAGTTGGTGTCCCTCTCTCTACAAGTCCTTTGATCATGTCTCTGCCTATTTCATCACAACAACCTATGTCTTCAACTCAAAATCTAGTCGTATCTTTTCTTTTGTCTATCCCACCCATCAACATGAGTACCATTGTTAGTACTTTGCCCTTGTCAAATAGGCATCCACCGCCCTATCTCATGATATAGTTACATCTCTTCTCAATATATCCCACAACCATCACAAATCTCCCAGTCAACACCTCTATTCATTATCCCTACCAATATGTTCAATCCTCTTCACAACCATTAGTCTATCAATACACTTATAATATCCCAAAGTATTCCTCCCTCTCAAAATATTTTGTTACCATATCATTTATATCAACAATCAAACCCTTACACTTATAATCAAGCCACTCCTTCAAACACACAACCACCTCAAAATGATCCCATGCAAGTGTTACTAAGCAGAATTGTTAGCCTTGAAGCCGCCACTATGGGACCTAAAAACAATCTCACTTACGAACAAATCTGCAACGAACCTATCAATCCATCTCGTACCTTTCAAAAGTTATCCTCCACATTGGGAACTCCCGAAATTCATCAAATTCTACAAGAGGACCCTCAACAACATATCAAGGCCTTTCGTCATGCATGTTATCTTATCGCTCATGACCAAGATCTCATGTTGAGGACATTCCCTATGTCCTTGGTTGGCCTTGCCCTTGACTGGTACAACAATATCCCACAACACTCCCTTTTCTCGTTCACACAATTGCACAATTATTTTTAGAACATTTCTCCATCAATATTGCTGTAAAATATCCATCACCGACCTATACGCCATCAAACAATTTGAGGATGAGTTTGTTGCTAATTTCGTTGCCGGATGGCGAGGGATTATCAATCGTCCTCCCTTCCACAAACTAAGTTGATCGAGTTGTTTGCTCAATCCTATGCCAAACATATATCATCAACTCTTAAATTCAATCCTTCCAAACATTTGACAAGGCTTTTACCTTGGCCTAAGCTAGAACTTTGCACCCTCGAGGATGGTAGAGTTAAAGTGCGATCTAAGAAACCAAAACCTAAGTCCTTTAAAACTTCTTCCAACAACAACAAATCTTAGGTTCGGAAAATGCGGTCGTTTTAAAAATTACATTCAAAGGTCAATCGGATCGGAAATGATCGAGCCTCAACATAAATACACACCTTTAGGGGAATCCTATAGCGTTGTCTTCGATAAGATTCTTGTCACTTGTATGATTAAGCTCCCTCCCATCGACCCATCGACGTATCCACATCCAAACCATCATGGTATAGAGAAAATGATTATTGTATATCATCAAGTCCGAGGACACAACATTGAGAAATGTCATTCATTCATAAATGTCCTCCAAGACCTTATCGACCATGGTGAATTACAACTTGATAATCTAACACACCTCCGAATCAAAATTTGGATGTGTTTAAACAACCCTTCCCAAATCATCCCCCATCTAGCAATCAACATTAGTCCAACACCGTAGGGTCTCATCATATTATCAACACTCTTATCTTGTCTCACGTCTGCGGTACCCAATGTTTTCACGAGACGAAACCCCAATCCGAAACCACATAGCTCTCTAGATCTCCTCACTTCTTGAGATCTTAAGCCCAACCACATCACAACATCCAAACCCTACCACATCCACTAGCACAGAAACTTCCCATACTATCCCTTCAAATCACTAGAAAAGAAGTTTGTCATTGAAATCTTAAATAGCTCTTTCCAAGACCATGTCACTCAACACCGAGCCAAAAGTCTTGGTAATCCAACACAAAAACATACAAATCACCCATCTAAAAAGATAGAAATCTTACAAGACACTCGCCATACAAACACACCATAGGATGCCATGTCCTTACCTTCCATTTTGGGACCACATCCCTCATCCAAATTTATAATCACTATCACAGAGTCTAAACCCGTCCCTCGACCAACACCTAGACGCGTGCCACACAAAGCACGACTTGAGCTTCTCATGCTTCTAAACCATCAAACAATATCCCCATCCGTCATCGGGATATTACACTAACATCCTTAAAAACTCATTCAAGTCATAATATTGCCCCTATCAAACCCTCTCGATCCTCGGGTGGAAACCTTCCGTATAACTATCAAGCATTTTGCACTTATCATCAAATACCAGGACACTACACAGAAGACCGCAAAGTCCTCCATGCCATAATCAAAGTGTCGCTAGTAAAGAATTTCTCCCATCAAACATAAATCATCCTAATCCTTCCACTGCCTTAATATAACCAAATCCAAACATCAAATCAAACCAACTCCATGAGCCCTTAAACATAACAATTCCAAATCGTCGATGGATATCGTATCTAGTAAAAACAAGACTTCTTCCAAGAAAGTCCCTCTCATTTCATTCGTATAACCTTAGTCGGATTTAATAAAAAAAAATCGAAATTCGCCGAATGTTTTCCAAAACTTTAAAATTCGTTTCCATTCGCGAATTTAATGAAGCACACCAAATTGTGATTCCCAAGGGCAGACAAATTAAAAAAATGTTTACATTCGTTTGGATTCGTAAAAGGTCGTTTAGGGTTTCTGTTGAAAAACTATAAAAAAACAATCGCGACTCGTCTAACACATTCACGGTTTGTAGTTTACACTGTTACAGTGGCAAGGCAATCACGAGTTTGCAGTTTATAGCCATAGCTTTTGTCGTCCAACAGCCAAGCTTTTGTGACCGGTGTATTAGCGTGTCGTCCAAGCTTGATGTAATAGGCTAACAGCCAAGCTTGACATAATAGTGAGTCATGACCAAGGTAGCGGTAAGCAACGACCAGCGACTCCACCTTTCAAAGTAACTTCCAAGCCACCAACGACTCGTAGTGACTCCACGTTTCCGCAGGAAAACCAAGGTATGGTTTGACATTGTTTTCATTTCAATATTATTTTTAAAATATATAGTTTTGTTTTTTTAGGTTAATAGTATATTAAGTTTTAGTTTTTAGTTTCATTTATAAATGCTTATTTTGTTTTTTAGGTTAATATTTAATAGAATGTTAAGTTTTATTTTCTATTTTTTAAGTATATGGTAATAAGTTAATAGTTTATAGGTTAAAAACTTAAACGTAAATGACTATTTTGTTAAAAAAACATTTGTAAATTTATAGAACAATTAGTTTATTTACTTTATTTTATTATTATTATTTTTAATATATGATAGTAAATTTATAATTTATTAAAAAATCAAATTTAGTTTCAACTTTTATATTGTGTTTTTGTAAATATTTAGTTTTTTTAAAATTATTTATAAATATTTACCACGATAGTAAATTAATAATTTATTTTAAATTTTAATGTATGATAATAATTTAATTTAGTTTTATTTTATTTTTATTATTTTTAAACATATGATAATAATTTATTATCAATCTCATAATTTGAATTTTTCATTTTATTATTTTATTTTTAAAATTAATTACTACGTAATTTTTTATGTTTGTATTTTAATATCAAAATACCGTTTATTGTTAATTTTATTTATATAATGTTCGTTTTTTAATATCAAAACAATATTCTTGTTTATTTTAATATCAAATAGTTTAACTTTATTTTTATTTTTAATTTTTTTATTTTGATTTGTCAAAAATGTAGGGACATCAACACATTACTATGGCACCTCCAAAATCAAGTGCGAAGGATGGAAATATGTGAGCCGCGAGGGACAAACCAATAACGTCACATGCACTTTATGTCAACACCATTTTACAGGGACATTAACAAGGGTAATGGACCACCTTCTTGGCATATCAGGTGGTCAAGGAGGTGGTGTTGAAGCATGTCCGAATGTCACCCCTGTAATAAAAGAAGCATTGGAGAAAGACTACAGGAATTCATTAGTACTAAATCAGCAAAGGGCACAAAAGAAACGAGTCCAAGATGAGCTTTGTAGGTCCAAGATACCGACACATCTTCCTCCTCTGGCATGTCTGCAAGCTCAGTAATGCCACAAAAAGATAGTGGGATAGCAACACTAAACAGTTTCTAGAAACTTGTACAAAAACAACAGGTTGATGATGGGTTGATTTCTTTTATGAATCTGCCATTCCATTTAATGTTGTTAGAGTCCTTATTTTATAAATGTTGTTCAACAATCAATTTCATTTGGAAAAGGGTACACGACACCAAGTTCAAAAGCTTTAAGGACAACACTTTTGAGGAGATCAAAAGACAAGGTCACTGAAAAATTGGCAGACATTAAAGACTCTTGGAGGGCAACAGGTTGCACCATCCTGAGTGATGGTTGGTCCGATATGCACCAAAGGCCATTAATCAATGTGTTGGTCTCTTGCCCCAAAGGTGTTGTATTCTTGAAGGTGATTGACACCATGGAACATAAAAAACTTTTAAATATATCTTCAACATTCTAGATGAAGCCATTCTCGAAGTTGGTGTACAAAATGTGGTCCAAGTTGTTACTGATAGTGCTAGCAATTGTGTGGGGGCTAGAAAGTTGGTAGAAGAAAAGTACCCACATATTTATTGGAGCCCTTGTGTTGTGCATTGCATTGATTTACTACTCCATGACTTAGCCAAATTTCCTTGGGTACATGAGGCAGTGCATAGAGGAAGAGCAATTGCCAATTTCATAAAAATCATCACCTCACATTGAGTATATATAGAAAGCATGCAGCCAAGGAGTTGTTGAAGCCGTGTGACACAAGATTTGTCTCTTTCTACATCACTTTGAAAATAATTGTTGAGGAGAAAGGAGCTCTCCGATCTGTGATTTGTAGCAAAGAGTGGGAAGAATTTGTGCTTGCAAAAGGTTCTAAAGGTAAGCATGTGGAGCAAATCATTCTAAGCTCTACCTTTTGGGAAAATGTTGTAAAGGTTCTAAAAGTATGTGCACCCATAGTCCACATGCTTCGTATGGTTGATGTTGACATCCCTTGTATTGGCATGGTTTATGAGGGTATGGACCATTGTAAAGAAGCCATCCAAAAGGCTTTCAATAATGTGGAAGCAAAATACAATGAAATATGGGATGTTTGTGATGGAAGATGGAGGATGATGCATACCCATTTGCATGCAGCAGCATGTTATTTGGAGCCAACATTGTTTCATATAGAAAGAGAAAGTGATCGTGAAGTCATGAGTGGTGTTTATGCAGCAATTGAAAAGCTAGTTCTTGATAGAGAAATTGCAAAGAAAACAAGAGAGCAGCTCAGAGGCATATAGGTGAGGAGATGGGTTATTTGGAACCCAATCAGCTATAGATGACAAGAGAGGACATGGATGGAGATGAATGGTGGCGATTCTATGGAGCAGACACTCTTGAACTACAACATTTTGCAATTCGAGTTTTGAGTCAAGGAGTAAGTGCATCAGCTTGTGAGAGGAATTGGAGCAGCTTTAACCATGTTCAATCAAAGAAAAGGAATAGATTGTTGTCAGGAAAGTTGGGGATCTTGTTTATGTGCGTAGCAATTTGCGATTGACCATGAGAAAAGTGGCAAAAGATGCATGTGCTTCAAGAAGAAGGAGCTTCAACATTTTCTAGAAGACTCTTCTGATGAAGATGATCCTAATTTTGTTTGTGATGAGCTTGAGGATGACACTAATGATGTTGGTAATGATATTGTTGATGTCAGTGATGATGACATTTATTCAAGTGGTCTTGATGATCTAGAGCTTTTTGATGTAACAAGTTGATGAGCCTTAGCCCATAGGAAAATTCAAGAAATCACTTTTTCAAAGCATTTTTAATATTGTTCAAAAATGTTTTTCAATCAATTTATGACAGCTAGTTGTTGGAAAGTTATTTTGACATGTTTACTTATATGAAATGTGAAACGACAAGTGTATTTCTACTTGGTCAAATTTAATCACGAATTTTATGTCTATTTTTTTAACATTGAATTTTATACTCCAAAATTGGAACATGAATTCGAATGTTGACTAAGCGTATAACCACAAGAGCACGCACACAAGATTTGAAAGACCACCCTAAAGTCTCTATCTCTATCACTCCCTCTGAATCATCCAACCAATCAGCTTCTAAAGCCAAGGTGTCCATTCTTGCGGCACCTCAAACTCAATCCACTACATCCATACAAAACACGGTCCTTAAACAATTACATCAAGCTCCTGTTAAAATGTCTCTTTATGAGCTTGTTCAAAACTCTCCACAACATCGACAAGCCATGATTGAAGCCCTCCAGGCCATTTCAATACCATCAAACAACCCCCAACCATTTTTCAACCTCGTTGGCGCACTTAAAATGTCTTTCGCTATCGCATTTGAGGATTCTGAAATTCCTTTCGTATAACCTAAAGACCATGATCTTCCTCTTTTTGTCGCCGCCCAAATCAACGACACTCTTGTCAAAAGAGTAATGATCAACAAAGGCACCAGTATTAACATACTATCATCTCATGCCTTTAAACAACTTCAACTACGAGACACCATAATTGCCCAATCACATGCCGTGCTACATGCGTTCAATGACATTGTCGCCCCAACATTGGGCACAGTCATCTTACCTATTAAAATTGGTGTTATAAGCCTCCACGAGATCTTCTATCTTGTAGGAGAGTTCTAGTATAACATATTGTTGGGTCACCCTTGGATACGCATTATGCATTGTATCCCATCCACATTGCATCGATGTCTAAAGTATGAACACAAGGGTAAAACATTTACGGTTCCCGCTGATCCAAATCCATTCAAAGCTTGCCACATGACCTACAGGCCTAACGACGCACTACTTCCATTACAAAATTCCACGTCTTCAAATCATCTCCTACAAGCTCCTTCGTTCCCACATCCAAACTACCAAAAAATCAATCCTTCGAAGACGGCATGTAACGTCTTTCACTAGGGAAGTATCACCTCATGGCCCTCAATGCACTCCCTACGCCCAAAGCGTATGGGAGACCTAACAAACAACCACTCTATGAGCCTAACGTAGGAAGTATCATTTCCTTTGGTCCCCATTCCTCAAAACATAGCTTGTTTATGGAGGTATCAACCGCCCTTCATCTCATCTCAATGATCAACCACACGCAAAACTATACTCCTCAGACTTTTCATTCCTTGGCAAACCACATTTCACCCAAACTTACACCTACCACTGCGCGCATGGAAGGGTTTTGTGCAGATCGGTTCGAACAGGGTCCACATGACTTACCCTTTGAAGACTGGAAGAAACCTCACGAGAAACATGGCCTTGACTTCAAAGCGTCTCCCTCTAAACCATCACCATCAACATCAGAATCTCAAACACCAGTGTCACCATTGTTAGACTCACCCTATGAGAACAATGACACCGTATCTATTCCCCCTAACTTTTTTTAGTCAATGTTATTACACTTGGACTACTGACTTATAAAGCTAATGGTAAATCCGAAACCCTTCCCCTAATACTACCACACATGATAGAACAGGACTCTCCCACTATTGACATCCTCCAATGTCACGATGATGACGCTATCCTGACTTATATGGGTGTTGAGGATCACTATCTTTATAAAACCTTGCCTTGACACATCCACGCTTCTTAGTGAATCAACCACCGATGTTAATATCGGCTCATCACAAGAGTCGCACACCGTCAAGATCGGCCAAACCTTAGACTCGCATGAACTCCAAGAATTCACCACTTTCTTATCCAAACACAGTCAAGCCCTCGCATAGTCCTACAGTGACATGTCTTGGTATAGACCCTAATATCATTATTCATAATATCATCACTATCCTGGATGCTAAACTCGTAAAGCAAAAGCTTCGTAGGATGCATCCTCACGTTGCATTGTTAGTCAAAGAAGAACTTCAACGCCTTTTTTCCGCGAACTTCATATTACCTATTGATTATCCACAATGGGTTTCTAACATCGAGCCCGTCATTAAAGCCACTGGAAAATTGTGCATTTGTATGGACTTCCGAGACCTTAACCTCAGTTGCTCAAAAGACGATTTTCCCTTACCAAACATTGATCATCTCATAAATCTAACAACAGGCCACAAGATGGTGTCCCTTATCGAGATGGTATCCCTTATGGATGGTTTCTCTGGTTACAATCAAATCCTCATCGCACCAGAGGATCAACACAAGACATCCTTCATCACCCCATGGGAGCCTTACCTTTTTAGAGTAATGCCCTTTGGCTTGAAAAACACAGAGAGCTACTTATCAATGCGCCATGACCTACATCTTTCATGATCTCATCCACAAAGTTGTAAAGACTATGTCGATGATCTCTTAGGTAAATCCAAACACCGAAGAGACCATATAGTTGTCCTTGATGTGATTTTTCCACCTTTAATACGCTTCTTCTCCACCTTATTCCTACTAAATACGTATTCAAAGTTCTCACGGAAAACTCTTGGGTTTCATAGTGTCTATCAGGGGAATTGAAGTTGACCCTATCAAATTCAAAGACATTATCGAAATGCCTCTACCTTCCAACCTTAAACAACTTCCTAGCCTTCAAGGAAAGCTTGAGTCTATCTATCGTTTCATCTCTCAATTATCATACCGTTGTCAACCTTTCCATCATCTTCTAAGAAAAGACATCCACTTTAAGTGGGACGATAATTGTCAACAGGCCTTTGACGCCCTCAAACAATATCTTTTATCACCACCAGTGCTTACACCTCCACGCGAGGGGGAGCCCTTCTATCTTTACATCTTCGTGACCAAACATGCCTTGGGAGCCATGCTCGCACATCGAGACGAACAAGGTAAGGAACAAGTCTATTGCATAAGTCGTACCCTTCACGAATACAAAACCCGTTATTTTGAAGTAGAAAAGTTATGTTGTGCCTTGTACTTCACAACTTCCAAACTTTGTCACTACCTTCTCAATCACAAAACCCGTTATTTCGAAGTAGAAAAGTTATGTTGTGCCTTGTACTTCGCAACTTCCAAACTCTGTCACTACCTTCTCAATCACAAAACCTATGTTGTCACAAACTTTAATCCACTCAAATCTATGCATTCTAAACCATATCACAATGATCGTATCACCAGATGGCTCATGCTCATGACTGAGTTTGACCTTGAATTCATCTCTCAGAAGTCCATTAAGGTGCAGGTCATTGTCGATCAACTCATGAATCTCCCCTCCTTCTAATCAATTAACTTGTGAACACTTCCCCAGATGAATCTATCAACACTCTCGATCACGACAATACCCCTCTTAAAATGTTCTTTGATGGGTCCAAATGCAAACAGGGGGGCGCCGGAATAGTCATAATTCCCCCTTGGGACACCCCTATTCCGTTATCCTTCAAACTCAATTTCGAATGCACTAATAACTTGGCAAAATGCGAGGCTCTCATCATGGGACTTCAAATCGCCACATTTCTTGGTGTACAAATTGGTGTACAAATTCTTGACATTTACGAAGATTCACAACTCGTCATCAATCAAATCAATGGGATCTATCAATGTAGAAATGAGGTCTTGCAAAAATACAAAACCATCGTCGAAGACTTACTACAACTCTTTGACCATTACGAAATTCAAACCACCCCTCGCTCATTTAACAAATCCGCAGAAACACCATGGCTTCACTTGCCTCTCTCATCCCTTTATCACTAGATGATTCCAAACTCTTCGTCATCGTACACAAACTTGATCGGCCATCTTACACCAACACCGATCAACCGACCATCAATCACATAGAAGATAGCTCATCTAACAATTCGTATACTCAAACATACAACTATCTTTCCATTAGCAAAATGCCTCTCAGTTACTCGTCCATGAATGGTAAAATATCTTTCCAACAATGCATCTTTCTACGTCATACTAGGAGATATCCTTTACAAAAGAGAATTAAATGGCATCGTGTCCGAGGATCGCAAAATGCTGGAGTTTAAACACAAAAAGACTCTTGAAATAGCAAAATACAAAAACCTATGTTGGCATGTGAATGTTGAGTTGCCATTGATGTCAAAGGCATATTAATGACAAAGAAGGATGCAGGAGAGCTAGAGGGAGCTTGGAATGAAGTTGACAAGGCAAAACGTCCAAGGCTTGAGAACACCTGATGAAGCATAAGACTTCTTGGGCAGCTAGTGACAGGTACAAGCAAGGTGATGATGTGAGAACACACCCGGGATGATGTCGAGTCCTCCGGTTGTATAAACGCATGTATATGATGTGAAAGTAGGGTCAGAAGGATGAATATAGGGGCACAAGAGTGGAATTGGTCAAACTAGCTCAATTCAGGATGTCTAATCCTTAGGCCTAGTTAGCAAAGTGACCTGAAAGGTGGAGTGAAGGCATGAGGCAGCTGGAGAAGCATGATAAAGGTATAAAACACATAATAGGACATGGTTAAGGGGCTACAAGGTGAAGAATAGGACATTCATGGTGAGTTGCAATGTAAACTAGCTTAAATTGGCCTAATTCAAAGACCTAGAGTGAGGGTATGGAGCAAAACAAGTTGTGCAAGCTAATGCAAGCATGGGAAGTGTGTAAAGACATTGTCAAGAGTCTTCAGATGAAGTATCAGGTCATAATTCAACAGTTAGAGGCATATTCAAGGTCATTGGTATGACTTCCCTTGGACAAGCAAGTTTAGCATGCACAAATGAGATTGGCCAAGAAGGTACATGTGCATTTATGACAAAGTAACCATTGGAGATCATAGAGGAGGTAGTCATGAAGGTGTGGACCAAATTTGAGGACTTGAGGAGTTTTGTGCAAGATATTGCATTTTTACCAAAACCGGGTTAAGTAAGGTATGGTAAACTAGCACCCTGACTTCTTAGCATTCAAGCAAAATTGTGGATCCTTCTTCGGATAAATCATAAGAGACAAATTTGAAGGAATTGGGATAAAAATATGTTGCAAAAAGTCTAAGGTCAAATGGATGAGAAATAAGAAAGTTCTATCCATTTTTGTGAAGTTGTCTTAAGCCTTCCTCAAACCCAATTAAATCGGTATAGAGAAATTTGTTTGGTTGAGCCTCCAAATGAACTTGTTTTTCTTGTTTATGAGTTTGAGCATGTAGAGGATTCATCAAGCATCTTTCCATGGTGGTTTGAGCTCTTGACTCATGGTGGACCCCACAAGAAAATAACAATTTTGTGGAAAATTCAGTGTACAGACAAAGTTTACAAAATAACACATGCTAAAATTTTAGGTGAAGGATGTTGGGGATGTATACTTGGTGTTCATAAAGTCATATAGGCCAGGTTTGTTTGTGCTCCTACCATTTGAGAATGCAAGACTATCCTTGAAGGTATGAAGAGTATACTTAAATTGCCTCATGAAGTGATTGTTTTTGGTCTGAACATCATGAAGACATTCCATATGAGCTTTGAACATGCTTGGTTTGGTGTGAAGAGGTGTTTGCATGTACAAGTTTGAGTGATCCAAAACTTCCTACTTGAGCTAGTGAAGAAGTCATTGACACCTGTGTGCACCCGATAAGAGAATAATGAGCACTCTCTCTTTTGTTGACAAAATTGGAACACCTCAAGTGTCAGGGAACCTATAACCGAGGTAAACTCTCTGGGTTGGTTCCCTTGAATCACCCGAAAAACTAAAAACCTCAAGGTTGTGGGAACCTATAACTGAGGTGAACCTCCAGAGTGGGCTGGTTCCCTTGTGAATCACCTGAAAAACTAAAAATTGACAAGGAAAAGGGAGAAGGAATGCGGGAAATATAAAATTGCGGTGATACACCAATGATTTGACACACACACGTACTACTGCATACAGAAAATATAGAGATCCACACACATGCACAACTTTAGGCTAATCTGCAAAAAATAATTCAAAGGTTTAGGTAAGGGACAGCAGTATAGGGAAGAAATTCCACAACAAAGCAATACAATACCCTGATAAACACGATGAATACTCAGAAAACCAGCGATATGGGAAGGCAAAAATGAAGCTTTTCTATTCAGAGATGCAAGTACAAGCTAGGATTGCCAGAGCAAAACAACTGGAAAGTGTGTACATCATTCTTCATCAAGAATAAGCCTTTTAAAAGGCTGCTGCCCCTAACTTGTGTTTATAATTGTGCATGCAAGCACTTTCTAATGATAGAACATTCACCCCTTGACCTTCCTGAAGCATGCAACTGCTTGGAATAATAAATAAATCATCTATTAACCTGCTGTGATTTAAATCAGACCCTGCTGTGTTGAAGAAGGGTATGCAAGTGTGTTGAAAAAGAACTAAAACTGCCCCTCTGACCTGCTGCATGGAAATTAGAGCCTGCTGCAATTAATTGGATATTTTAATACCCCAAAACTTCTCCTTTCCTGACTGCTGCGCCAAACTCAGACTGCAATTTTAATTTATTTATTCTTTCTTTGCTTTTGGCTTTGTCTTTTCCTAATTTTGTCTTTTCTGCTTTTTCTATTTTTGGCTTTTTCACTTTGTCCTCTTGTGTCTGCTTTTGGGGACTACGTAGACCTTTATTTGTTTATCTTTTGCTTTTTGTGCTTTAACTTTTAACAAAGGCTGCGTTGGAAATCTGTATGCTTTTATTTTTAAAACAATTCTTTCTAAAAATAACCAGCAGCATGTACTCTCCTTCATCCAATCAGTTGCTAAAAATAAGATTTTATCTTTATCATGCAAGCTGATTATCCTTCCTCCCTTGGCCCCACAACTGCTGCAATTTAATCTTATTTTAGATGCCAATCTCTTAGTTAACAACTGCTGCTTCCTTCTTATTTTTGGCGCTAATTCCATACTTAGCCGCTTCCAATTTTGGCTCTGATTCCCATGCATTCTATTTTGGGCACTTGCTATTTTTAGCGTATGCTAAAAATAGTGATTTTTCCCATCCACTCAATTTTCATCTAGAACACTTTATTTTTGTGAGTGCTAAAAATAGCAAAACGCTAAAAATAGGCTTTTTGTCAAAAATAGCCAACTTCTTGAAAATACCTTTGTTTTCTGGCATGGAAAATATGGTAACAAAGCCCTCAGCTACAGGCATGAAGAAGATGTTTTTCCCAAAGAAGGTACAGGTAGGAGTGCTTGAGCATGTTATTTAGGATATATAAGAAGTGCTTGAAGAAATGAAATGACTTCATGAGTGCTCTAAAAGTGGTTGCACCATGTTGGTTGAAGACTATCTTTTAAGCTCCTAGAACCCAGTCAAACCTGTTTGAGAAATGAAGGTGGTTGAGTGACCTATGCCTTGTTTTGGTGAAATAAATGAGTAGTTCCAGAAAGTAGACATCAAGATATTTCCAATGATGTATGGGGTGAGGCTTGATGAGGTGGTTTGAGGTATGAACAAGTTCATTCTTGAAGACCTAATTCGGTGGCACAAGACCTATGAAAGCAGTCTGAAAAATGGAAGTGCAAGAGTGAAGTTCTCCAAATAACTCATGCAAGTGAAGGATTGAGAGTGAAGTAGAGGTCCTATATCACCTTCTCTAAGTGATTAGAAGTCTTGAATCAACTGGTTTTTGATGATAATGAAGTGTTGATGCAACTGGTTTTTGAGACCTCCATGACAGTGAATGTCCAGCTGAGAAAAAGGATGAAATGCAGATCTTCTCCTTGATTTGATGAAGCCCAAGCATGTGATGATGAAGTACACATCTTCCATCAAGGCATGAAATGACTTTGAAATGTAGTTTCTACTCTCAAAATGCAGACTGGTTTTGGAAACCTTAAACCTATGATGCTCATGAGCTCTAATGGAGTTGTAGAGTCAAAGTGGCAAGTTACTAAGCTCATCAAGAGAGTTTATAGCATGGTTGGAGCCTTTATAACATACATGCATGAGTAGAACACATGAAACATGCCATAGTAACTAGAAGATAAGAGTTTACATGTTCAAAAGGAAGAAGAAAACAGATTTGGCAGTTACAAATCAAGTGCAGCAGAGGTAAATTTTGGAATATCTGAATGTGTAACTGAATGTCAGCGAGTTTAGGAGGTTATTTTGGTCCCTTGCAGGTATTAGAAGAGTTATGAGAACTCAAAGAAAGTTTGAGTATGTAACTGACAGGTCTGAACTTGTAATGATTGCAAAAGTGGACAGTTTTGCTAGTTAATATTCCTCCTTCCTAATTCAAATTGAGTATCTGAATTTGAACTGCCTTTTACAAGGTGAAGTGCAAGAGACATGTGAGAAGGTTTGTCTTGATGATATAAGCATCAAATTGTGCATGTAGACTTGTTGTTGAAGGAGAGAGCAAAATAATGCATGAAGACTAGCTTTTTGGTGTGAAGGAGTATGCAAGAGTGTGTGTATGAGAGAAGCCTTGTGCAATAGTATTTGCAGCTGATGTAGAGAGGGGAATGAAAATATATATGAGCTGATTTTGAGATCACAACCTGTTGTATTAAGACAAATAACTGAGAGTGATCAACCATCTTATTGAAGACTAAGTTGTAGCTTAGCAAGAGGGAGTTGAAGCTTCCTTGTGAGTTGTAGCTTACAGAAGAAACAAGTAGAATCCTGGTTGAAGTTTTGGGAGTTGTAGCTTCCAAACAAGTAGATGCTTGCAGAAGGTTAAGTAGCAGCTTGACCAAATTTTGGGGTTGTAGCCTCAAGTTGAGTGGATGCTCAACAGTGAAATCATTGTAACTATAAAAAGGACAATTTGTCCAAGCTAGTTCTTTGGTTTCAGTGGGTTTTTCTCCCTTCAAGGGTTTCCCACATTAAAATTTGTGTTTATGTCTCTCTCTCTCTCTCTCTCTCTCTCTCTCTTTCTGTTTCTCTCGTGTTTGAATGTCCATGCTTCATCATGGTTAAGATTGTTTAACTTTGGATGGTTGAAAAATTGTAAATTGTTTCAAAAGTTTGAACAAACACTGATTCACCCACCCTCTTAGTGTTTGGGATTTCCAACAGATTTGACGGTCTCCTCCTCCGGTGTCTTAAAACTCCAGAGGCTCGTCTAACTATCCAAGAAGTCCATAACGGCATATGTGGTGGAAATTTCAACGGTTTGGTTGTTGTTAAACGGATACTATGTATGGGCTATTATTGGCCCACGCTTAACCAAGACTATTGTGACTATGTCAAAAAATGTGTCAAATGTCAACAACACTCCAACCTCACACACATCCCCAACCACGCTCTTGACCAGCTCAAGACTCTGTGGCCTTTCTCACAATGGGGGCTTGACCTTATCGGCCTTATCAATCCTCGCTCGTCACAACGACACACTTCCATCATCACGAAATCGAATTTTTACAAAATGAGTGGAAGCAATTCCCCTTATCTCCACTAAAGCAGATAAAATCGTTGACTTCATCCATCATCACATTATTTTTCCTTTGGTATACCACATAAAATCATCACAGATAATGGAAAATCATTCAAAAATAAGAAAGTCCAAAAAAATTGCAATACTTACAACATCAAGCTTAGCTAACGGCCAAGCCGAAGCATCCACAAAACACTCAACAAAATTCAAATGAAGGTTGTTGACCAAGCTAGAAGAAATTGGCATCTTCAAATCCCATTTGCATATGGGCATATCGGACCGAGTTTTCGAACTCCTACGGGTGCTACGTCTTTCTCCTTAGTATACGACACCGAAGTCGTTCTTCCTCTCAAAGTTCAAATCCCATCCCTACGCGTTTCTCTCAAAGACTTCATCCTTGATGAGGATTATCGTCAAAAACGCCTATCACAACTAGAATTGTTAGACAAATGTCGCTCCACTTGCCCTTGAACACATCAACATCTATCAAGAACGAATCAAACGAGCCTATAACAAACATCTCAAACAATGTGACTTTAACGTTGGTGATCTTGTTCTCAAAGAAAATCAAAATGTCACTAACATGGAAAAGAGTAAATGTGGGAGTTTGCTCCAAACTAGCTTGGACCATATATTATTACTCATAAATATGGGTTTAAGGCTTATCGTTTAGCCTCCCTTGATGGTAAACCGAAAAGGAGCCTCTTAACGCCCTACACTTGCGGTCGTTCAATTGTTAAAATATTGAATCACGAGACCTTAGTCAAACTATGATCTCCATCCATCATCCCACACATCCTATCGTCCTCATAATGATTCGAACTATGTGGCTTTCCATCGCATACCTGTCATGACCTTGAATATGGGCACCACATCTCTGCTCATAGCATATTCTCATGGACAAGTTCCTTGCTCACGATTAGGGAACCCCATGAATCATTACTCTCACCATCCCCCTATCTTATCCTATTTTACAACATGACAAGGAAATAAGTGTAGCTTGCACGCTTATTTATCCCCTTCTAAAGTGGTTATCTCGGCTTTCCCTTAGCTCAAAAATCAAAATATCCATGGGATGGATACAATCAAAATATAGACCGATCCCTCGAAGGATGGCTATCAAAAAGCAAATATGTCAAATAAAGTCAGTAGACCACTCCCTCGAAGAATGGCTACCATAAAATCAAAAAATTCAATAAAATCGTAGACCACTCCCTCGAAGGATGGTTACCCAATCAAAATACACAAAAGGAATTCCCACATTGATCAATCCTCATATCAAAATCGAAAAGGCAACCATCCCAACAAAGCTTCCCGCATTGATCAACTTTCCCATAAAACACAAGCTTCCCGCATCGATCAACTTGTGCAATATAACAGTTGGGGCAAAACTCGGGAACCATCAAGAAGAACCCGTTTCCCCGTGCTTACTACACACAAACCTTTCCCATGTCAAGAAAAGGATAGATACAACTATCCCACATCCATCTATGATCCTAGTATGACTAACCATTATGAGTCATATATTAACATTAATTACAAGGCCGCATGTGTAATATCATACATATAAAACAAGTTTACCATCATACACTATATATGCCAAGAATAGTAAGGAAGCAAACATCCCACATTCTATTCCTATCCATCTATAGTGCATTAATCAAACAACAAGATCATCATTTGTCACAAACATATCCAAGATCATCAAAATCACATTATACATCTCTAATCTAAAATATACATTTCACATGCATCCATAACTCATCATATCAAAATCATAACTAAACTCATTAACTAAATCATCATCAACTACATCTATATCCATCACATTACAATCATTACAAAACTCAAAACATAACTCAAATATCAAAATCATGTATATATATATCAAAAGTGTCTATACATCATCAAGGGCTTCAAGAGCCTCATATATCAAAATATATGTACATCGTCAACAAGGGCTTCAAAAGAGCCTCATACATCAAAAGTCTATACATCAAAATCTATTAAAATGGGCCTATAAAACTATCTAGTAAATTGTAGCCTGTCATTGAATACCTCCTCCGTCGTTGCTCCCCTAATCCTCATCTAGACCTCTAGTTGGTCCCATTTATCCAAAATATCATTGTTTGATCTCCAAACCGTATCAAACCATCTTTTTAATCATCCTTGTCAAAAAATTACACATTTCAAAGTGTGCTTCTTTCTTTTGGGCCCCAAGACCCTCTCAAAATCTTAAATTGAATCAATCCTTATAAAGCTTGTCCTTATCAAATCCCCTCGGATTTTGCAGCCTTTTCGGGAACATTTTCCCTTGTCGTCGTTATGTCATACGTCTATAGATTGAGAACCCATTGGCTCCCCTATCACTTGACTTCATGGCCATGTAAGCCCACCTTTGTGGAAACATCCTTTATATCGAGCCTACATTTCCCAGTACACCATGGATACTTTAAGCCTTCCGAGAACCTTTTCCTATTGTCGGTTCCTTACAAGTCATACGTCTATAGGTTAAGAACCCATTGGTTCCCCTATCACTTGACTTCCTAGTCACGTAAGCCCACCTTTGTGGCAACATCCTTTATATCGAGCCTTTGTTTCCCGGTACACCGTGGATACTATAAGCCTTATGGGAACCTTTACCCACAACCACTTCCTTACAAGTCATGCGTCTACAAGTCGAGAACCCATTGGTTCCCCTATCACTTGACTTCTTGGTCGCACAAGCCCACCTTTGTGGCAATCTATTTCATGCCCAGTCTTGGGGCACCTTAAATTAAAACACACTCATCACACAGACCTATCCCATCCAGTAACCTATTCAAACCGGTGACCATTGCACTTCATCACAATGACCCCCAGTTTGAAGGGGGACCACCTATCCAACACAAATCCAATCATTCCACTCATTTTTGTCCAACAACTTGTCCATCACAAACCACTTGACAAAAGGGGCAAATGTAGACACCCGTTTTGGTACCCTACATTGTTTATCCACACTCCTCACATTCACACTCAAAATATTAAACTCATCTTATTATTCCTAAAACATACACTCACCCCCATTAAATCACACTTTACCGCGGTAAAAATCTATTTCACTCACCCTAAATGACTTAAACCACCCAAACCACTTAAAACTCATCCTAACCCATTTTAGCCCTAACTTTCTAACCTCCCAACTCCCTCAACACATTCTTAACCATCTTCACTCGTTCCCATACCCAAATTAACCCTTTTGGAAGTGGTTGAAACCACTTCCAAGCGGGTTTCCCCACTTTTCCCAGGTCGCCAGTGATTCTAACGAATCGCGGCAATTATATAAGGATCATCAAACTTCATGAATGGGAATCCTTAGGCATTACAACGAAGCTTTGTTACTCTAAAAACTTAGACGATTGCATTTCACACATCTTGGCACCTCTAACATCCTGTCATGTCCTTGAAAGCTCTGCAAACTCTATAAGATTCCCACCACATTGTGTTCTAACATTTCTCAGCAAAGGTAAGCTTTTGTCTTCTATTTTCATATTCAGTTTGTCAATAAGTCACATTAAAGACCATATTAATTCATAAATTACTTGTTGCATATTCAATTTGCATCCTATCAAAGAATCAACATTTTCTACAATAATCGCCAATTTGTCATAAATCGCGAAGACAGTATAGAATCGCTAGCGATTCTTGTCTTTATCACTTTAATCACATTTCTCATATTTGCAATCAATATATCAATTTGTTTTCTGTCTGATCTGCCTGTTTTCAAGTTATTTCTTTATGTAGATGATTGTATCAGATCAAGTACATCCGATTACCAACATATACGACCTTCCTATTGTCCAACAACCCTTTGTCGGGCAATTCGACACTGCACGCGAGTTAAGTCTCTATGCCATCTCCATGACACCAAACATTGAAGACATCAAAACCAACTTGAAGTCATACAAGAAGAATAGGACGCTGCCGAACTAGCCTAGGACAAATACTTGGAGGAGCTCGAGCTTGTCGTAGCTCTTGCTTGGGCTACTTATCACGCGGAGCAAGATCTCTCTATCCCTCTGGATTTCTAATCATCCTTTTATTGTTTATTATCTTGCTATCATTATCACTTGATTGTAAAACGAGTTGACACCCTTCAAGGAAGCCCTTTGGTTCCTAGGATCGGCCTTTTCCAAGCAACTCATCATCTTTTATCTAATATCTATCTTGTTCAACTATCTCTATGTGCAAGTTCCTCTCATCAGCTGGAAACAGAGTCCCGCACCCATTTTGCATTCTCACATCTCAACATTGGATTGTCAACACATGTATCGTTAAACCCTATCGTTCTTTGAGTTTTTGGTGTTTTGTCATATAATTAACAAACCGAAATCCACCTTAAACATAAGAATATTATCCTAACCTCAACTGGGATAATTGATGCCCTTCCGCCACGACTGGAGTAACCCACGATTTTAAATTTGTGCCCTAGGTGAGTGGATTCATGACTGGAAAATCACGACTGTGAAAAATGTATATATAAAATGTCCTTTGCCCTCGAGATTGCCCTCGCAACTGTGAAAAATGACCTATGCCTTCGTCTTTGCTCTCATGATTGGAGAAACAGAGAATATGTCTGCCCTTCACAAACAATGACACGACCTTGAATTCTCGAGAACTTGCTCATCATGCCCTAGCAGAGCTTCACGAATCAGGGATGCTCGATTTCGATTTTATCTTCACGTCGCAATTTATTTGATTTTATCTTCATTCGTCAAGAAAAACATAGCAATGGGCTTTTCACTTCTTTTACGATTCAGGAAAACATGGTTAAAAAACACGATTCTAGTAAAACTCCACTCAGACAAGATGAACCATATAATTGCATCTAGTTCTGTGAATCGACCAGTTCAGTTTGTGCCCTATCAGGGCTTCCTCAAACTATGTTCCACACTCCTGTACCCATCAAGGACTTCTTGGACAAAACGCTATGTTAACAATAATAGCAGAAGAAAACAAAGAAGGAAGTGAGAGGAAGAAAAATTGCACTACCAGAATGGACGTAGCAGCAAGTATTTATTACTAAGGAAGGTGGTTACATCAGTTAGCGGTTAGAGGCAGGTACAAATGCATAACTGATCGGAGAACTATATATATTCAACAGAACCTGTAATGACATACTGCCCAGGTCAATCAAAAATAGAGCATTAAAAAGCATTTTGATAACCCTTAGCTTCTTCTTAATCTGTAATTTTTTTAACAAAGCAGACAGCTTTCCTATGGCATAACATGTTGCAAAAACAGATGGAGAACCCTGTGACAAAATCCCAAATCCACACCAACAAACAATAGGAACACTGTGAATACCAGTGACAAAATCTCAAATCCACACCAACAAACAATAGGAACACAGCGAATACCATAGACATGCCCAAACCCCACTCACAGACATCTGAGGCATGAAGCCTCAAAGCCTGCGCTGATACTATAGAAAAATTAATTCATGGGCAATAAGTTTATTACATTGCATAGAGCCTGTATTTATATTTAGCCAAATAGAACACCATGAGATGCTTAGAATATCATTAGAATAAATAAACTCCTAAAAATAACCTATTTTTGCAAACTACAGAAACCACCTAACAACATGCTAACAATATACTTATAGAAAGTTCTCCCTACAACAGGTCCTATATCTGACCAATGCCAAAGATTCAACACTTGGATTTGGCAGCTTACAACTGACATGGACATTTATATTACTTATTATCAATAAAATTGATATGAACCTACACAACAAAACTGTGACAGAATGCATCAATGCAACACATTAAACCATATTTGTTTGTACCCACCAAAAGTGATTCAAAACTTGGCTTCCATTCAAAACGCTACATTATCATGCAAGTGGCTGATTATTATTTGTGTAATACTATAACAGTAGCATTTTCAGAAACAAGGACCAAAATAGGAAAGTTAAACAAAATGAGAAACATTAAGACCAGTCATAAATACCTCATATGCTGCACTTATCTCCTTAAATTTATCTTCTGCTCCAGGCTCTTTGTTCACGTCTGGATGGTACTGTCATCAGATATCATAGAACAAGAAAACATCGGAAATTTTAGAAGACATAATGTAGCTCAATAAAACAAGATTCTAAATCCTGCACAAGCTATTTGGATCTAGCAACAATCATGAATGGAAGTTTGATGACTTTTAATCCGGTCACAAACTTACCATTCTCCACTTTATTTGCATTTACGCTGCTTAGAATTTGGATCCTAGCAGATTAGCGGCAAGGCTCACATGTATAATCTCTTCAACAGAAAACAACAAATCAACTATTTTGAACATATATCAGACGAATTATGGCATGCAGACCTTCACTGTAGATACACCACTCTACGTTTTTAGCAATTTAGATAATACATTTGTATGTATATAGATACAACCTAAGACAAACCGTCTGCATTCAAACAATAATCCTAAAGCCTGCACAAGCTAATTGGATCTAGCAACAATTATAAATGGATTTTGATTACTTTTAATCAGGTCCCTAACTTACCATTGTCAACTTTATTTGCATTTAGCTTCACAGAATTTGGATCCTAGTAGATTAAACGCAAGGCTCACATGTATAATCTCTTCAACAAAAAACAACAAATCAACTACCCAAGCTTAAATATGCCTTTTAAGGCATTAAAACACTTTTTTTTACTTAGTCAATGCAAAAAAACGAACCCTAACATTTAAATGAATAAAATATTAAACCCTAAACACTTCAAAAAGCTATAAAAAGCACTCACCCCTTCATTTGAAATCACACAAACAATTCATTGTTGGTTTTTGCAAGTGTATGAGCAAAGAGCCAAAGAGGAATTGAAGAGCTTAGAGGAGGCAAACATTGGAAGGAGGTTTTGTTTGGAGTCCACCATTGCAAGGAGGAGGAGATTGGGGGCAGGAGGTTTTGTTTGGAGTCCACCATTGCAAGGAGGCGTTTGGAGGAAGCAAAATTCAAGTTTGTTTAGAGGAAGAGATTGTTTTAAATTTATTGTTCATTCAAAACTAAAAGAGTAGACATCACATTTGGTCCTTGGAGGTAGCATTTGTTTGGAGGCAACAAGGATCTACACTACAGGTATTTTTTTATTTAATTCATCCTTTTATTTTATTTTTTACGGTTTTTTTTTTTAAATTTATTTTGTTGCATTTTTTTAAAAGTTTAGAGTTTAAACACATCCTAAATCTGTGTATGCTCTCACCTCGCACCTTTATGGTGATCTTGGTGATCAAAAACAGATTAGGATGGCATGGTTTAGGGTTTTTAATTTAATAATTAGTAAAAATCATTTTTTTAATTTTTAAATGCATTGTTCAATGTTAATAATTAATATTTTAGCATTTATCATTTGATTTATGTAAGGCAAAAAAATTTTTTTTTATTTTTTAACTTCCTAAATTTGTGTATGCTCTCACCTCGCACCTTTATGGTGATCTTGGTGATCAAAAGCAGATTAGGATGACATGATTTAGGGTTTTTAATTTAATAATTAGTAAATATCATTAAGTTTTAATTTTTAAATGCATTGTTCAATGTTAATAATTAATATTTTAGCATTTATCATTTGATTTATGTAAAGGCATTGCATGTTTTTTTTTTTTTAGCTTCCTAAATTTGTGTATGCTCTCACCTCGCGCCTTTATGGTGATCTTGGTGATCAAAAATAGATTAGGATGACATAACTAATTTATTTATGTAAAGGCAAAATGTTTTTAATTTTTAAACATCCTAACTCTGTGTATGCTCTCACCTCACACCTTTATGGTGATCTTGGTGATCAAAAACATATTAGGATGACATCACTTAAAAATTAGTAAGCCATTGTTTTTAATTTATTAATTATTATTTACGTAAAGGCAAAATGTTTTTAACTCTTTTAACATCCTAACTCTGTGTATGCTCTCACCTCACGTCACCGTTATGGTGATCTTGGTGATCAAAAATAGATTAGGATGGCATCAAGTTCTGCTTCAGTTGGAGTGCAAGGCCAAGAAGCTTCTGAAAACACATCAGTTCCTATGAAACATGATCCTAATTCCCCTCTTTGGAGACATGTGACAATGGTAGACAACCTTGTTGGTGGTGGGGGTCGGATTTGGATATGTCATGGTTGTCATACTCAATACAAATCCTCATATAGCCGACTAAAAATCCATTTGACTAGGGTTGGAGGTGTGGGGATAAAGAAGTGCCCTAAAATATCAAATGAAAAAATGGCAGAGTACCTGAGAGAGCAAGAGGAGGCTGATAGACAATGTGAAAGAAATAGATCTAGAACAATTCCATTGCAAAGAAGGCCTTCATCACGACCACCCACACCTAAATCTACTACTCATCCTTTCATCCAAACTCAAAGTCAACCACTTGATACCCCTTTTGATGAAGAGAGTCCAGAGACCTCACGAAAAAGGCCAAAAGGAGCATTGGAAAGAGCATTTAATAATGAAAAGAGGGATGTTGTTGATGAGGTGGTTGCTCGATGCATTTATGCATGTGGGCTGCCCTTTAATGTATTGAGGTCTCCATATTGGCATCAGATGGTGAAGGTTGTCAATGAAGCTCCACAAGGGTACAAATCCCCAAGTTATGAAAAGGTTCGAACCACACTCTTGGGAAAGGAAGTGGAACACATTCACACCTCTTTGCAGCCAATCAAAGAATCATGGAAGGATACAGGGGTTTCCATCATTTCAAATGGATGGAAAGATGCTAGAAATAGACCCCTCATAAATGTTGTTGCAGTATGCCCTAAAGGGGCAATGTTCCTAAAAGCCATTGACTGTGAAGGGCAAGTCAAAGATGCACAATTTATTGCCGACATTTTGATAGAGGCAATTGAGTCGGTGGGCCCCTGAATGTTGTCCAAGTCATCACGGACAATGCTAAAAACTGTAAAGCAACAGGATTGATTATAGAGGGTAGATATGAGCACATTTTTTGGACCCCTTGTGTTGTCCACTCCCTTAATTTGATGCTCCAAAAGATTGGGAAAATCCCATGGATTGAGCAAATTTACACTGAGGCAAATGACATTCAGATGTTTATCACAAACCATCATATGTCACAAGCCATATTCAGGAGATTCTCAAGGTTGGAGTTGTTGAAGGTTGCAGAAACAAGATTTGCCTCTCACACGCTCATTTTGAGACGACTTGTGAAGGTGAGAGAGGCTTTAAGCAGTATGGTGATCAGCAATGTTTGGACAGTGTGGAGGCAATCAAATACAGAGAAGCTTCAAAGGTAAAATCATGGGTCCTTGATGATGATTGGTGGGCCAAGGTTGAGTACTTGCTCAGTTTTACAGAGCCCATTCTCTCCATGATCAGATTCGTAGATACTGATGCAGCATGCATGGGAGAGATATATGATGGAATAGATTCTATGCTTGAACGTATCAGAGATGTCATACAAACAAAAGAGCAAGATCCAAAGAGACCTTCTACAATGAGGTCAAGAGTGTGGTCATGAAGAGGTGGAATAAAATGACCACCCCATTACATCTCCTTGCTTATGCACTAAACCCAAAGTATTATAGCTCTAACATACTTGGGCTACCTAACAGGCAACCACCATTCTCTGACTCCGAAGTTGGAAATGGAACCAGGGCAGCATTCAAAAGACTTTTTCTGATCCATCTATAGTCAGTCTGGTCCGAAATGAAATGGGCATGTTTGTAGCTTCAAAAGGCAACATGGGAGCGATTGAGGCTCTTTTCGACAAGAGCAGCTTGAGCCCAACCACATGGTGGCGTGTACATGGCCATGATGCCAAGTACTTACGTCCTATTGCTATAAAAGTTCTTTCACAGGTATAACATTTATAAATTTATAATCATTGAAAATTTTAAATTTTATTAAGTTAGTAGGATTATTTTTCACACATTCTTAGTATGTTACTAATTTGAATTTCAATTTTCTAACTTTGTTGTAATAGGTGGCTAGTAATTCTTCCACAGAGCGGAATTGGAGTACTTATACCTTTATCCACTCAGCTAAACAAAACAAGTTGGCATCTAAAAAAGCTAAGGATTTGGTATATGTGCATTCCAATTTGCGCCTCTTGTCACACAAGTTTGAGGACTATGTTAGAGGGCCTTACAAACTTTGGGATCTTCTTCCAGAGACCACAAACTTGGATGCCCCCACAGCCACTCTTGCCCAACTTTCAATATTTGATGGCGAAGATGACATTCAAGGGAGTTCACAAGGAGTGGAGAGTGGAGCTAATGAGAGTGGCACACAAGAACTTGATTTTGAGGAAAATCTAGATGATATATTCTAGATTTGTTTGTATTCATGTTGACATGATATTCCTATATCATATGTATGGCAGCCACATGATCAATGAAATGTAAAATCTTAAGTATATTGTATGTTTTGAAAATTTGAACATTGATCCTAGTATATTTTTCAAGTTTTGTTTGTATTCATGTTGACATGATATTCATATATCATATGTATGGCAGCCACATGATCAATGAAAATGTAAAGTCTTAAGTATATTGAATGTTTTGAACATTGATTCAAGTTTTGTATTACTATTTCAGTTTTTATGGACTAAAAATGAGTAAAATGAGTTAACTCCATACCCGTAACCTGGCAACATAGATATTAAGAAATAGATTTAAGGCAAGAAGTACAAGCAAAAACCAATTCGCCTAAATCAATCAACGGATATTGATGTAAAAATTCAACACAACACTAATTGTTAGGAAGACAAGTACAGCCCAACTCATCGACTTTAGTTGACTCATCAACCTGCTTCATTACATAATTGTTACCAATACATAAAGCTCAGACACACCTGCTTAGTAAGTAGTTATAAGCGGATACAACAACTGATTAAACAATTTTTCGACAGTACAAAAAGATTTGATAAGATGACAATCAAGCTCTTGGATCTACTTCTGTTTCAATTCTTGTACTTGATTCTTTCGTTAATTAAAATGTATCTCTTGACTTCTATGCATTCTCTATTTCCTGTTCTTGTATAGACGAGTTTGCTGGACCAGCAGATCAAACATTGCATCTGCAAGAACAAAGTAAATTCCCATATCATTCATACATGCACAAGCTTCTCTGCTTATTGATCTACCTGTTTTAAAAACTAATACACATGGTTGGACTGAAAGATTTCACCATGCAAATAACAGAGCCTAAGAAGCAGGTCAAAACTTTTGTGAAGGGTAAGAAGAAACAGCGATAGTAAACAAAAATAATCTAGCATGTTGAGCAAAAAGATTGGTTGCATAAAGCCACAAGTCCAGTTTGTGAGAACATATCTCAGTCTCATGAAGGTGTACAAAAGCCTAAAAGCAATATAAAAATCAGGAGAGACAACTTTAGGTCTGTAGAAAGGAAAGTGCTGCACATGAGATGTTTAAACAAGAAAGAGTGAGGAAACCGCCCTTCTATAGGAGAAAGCAATGAATATTTGTTGCCAATTGTAAGTAAAATCTAACACGTGAGAAATTATATTAATGTCCACAAATGACCAAAAGTAGCCAATTACAATACAATAGAAAGTGGCTGGGTAAAAGGACCCTAGGATCAAAGACTAACAAAACAAAAAGAACAAAAACATTGAAAACAAATGAGGGGTAAATCTACAGCAGTAAAGCACCAACCCATGTGGTCAAGGGGCCGATATAAATAACCATGAGGGGGAAGCAAGAAACCCCAAAGAGCATGGGAAGATGAAAGTCAAAAAGGTTGATGATAGTTCCGTCAAACATCTTTGACCATTTTTAGGATAGAAGAATCGTTTGTGTCATTGTCTATCACTATGAAAGGACCAATGCGGGATATGATCATGCTCATAAGGGAGTGTCTAGGGTTGAGGGGACTAGGTGAATATTCAGAGAAGTAAAGCACTCCCCTAGAATCCCTCCTAATATCCAAGGCCAAAGACATTCCCGTGGAAGCAATGACACAAGTAATGTGTGCTTGTCTCCACACTCAAAAAGCGGTCAAGAAAATCCATGTTGTCAAGCATTCATGACACTAAGAGGAGTAAACCTCCTCGTCAGGAGATAGTGTTTTGGGGAACATTAGTAGTAGCGTTGTGCAAAGATGAGCACTACTCATAAACCTACCCCCTCAGTGTGTGAAGCAACAATATCCAAAGGGTGCTTAATGCTGCCAACATCTATGATGGGCTAAAAGAGGTGATCAACCTAGGGCCTCTAGGGGATCCCAACGAGGGCATGTGTCGAAGGGTGATAGCCTCCCAAAGAGAAAAGTCGGGCATCATTGGTTCGAGTACTAAAAGAAAGGGAATAGAGAGTTTCCCAAGTCTCTACAAAGACACTAGTATCTCCCCCAAATCACATAATAAATGCGGCATCTGAAAATGAAGTGCTCTTAAATCTCCATGTCCTCGAGGGAGCAAAGAGGACAAATCTAATCCACATGTGGAATATGATGATTAGTCTCAAACCACAACTTGTGTGAGCATGCCCTTGACTAGCCGAGAGGAAACCTCAAGCCATGAGACCAATGACACTAAAGATAATTAGGACGAAAAAATAACACCATCCACCACAAGTAAGAAATGCTCGGCATAAAAGGCAAGCTTGGGGGGCTCAACAGGTTGAGGAGGATAGGTCTAAGTGATCTGGATGCACCGCTTGTACATATCCTCTCTAATAACTCTAATGATTACCTTTACAGGAAGAATCCAATGAGTGGCATCCAAGGAATACCTAAAAGGAGGTAATGTATCAATAGAGATATTGATAGATTGGAGGACAAAAATAGTTTTAGAATACTAGCAAGGGGGGCATATATCAGGGGCCCAATGATGCAATCCTCTCCAAAGAGCATACGGCTAAGTATAGATCTCTCTAATAGTGTTGGATCTCCCATGGTTCTCGAGTCCGTGAATGTAGAAAGTATGTTTGAAGATAGCCAAAGGCGTGGGGGTTGAGCGGAAAGCTCAACTTGGATGGTGCACCAAGGAATAGTATATTTGCAACGAATTATGCGCTACATCGTGAGCCTTGACCTTCTCAATGCAATTCCAATCATCAAACCCCAAACTAGATTCTCAAACCTCGAACCCCTATGAAATTGTGGATTTTATGATTGTATCAAAGAGGCGCATCTTTTATGGGATATCCTAGAAGTGGGTCTGAAAATATTGGCACTCAAGAATAGAAAGGGAGGCATATCCCTTACAAAGGCATGACCGAGAAGCATGCCCCATACTAAAAGATAGCCCAAAAACTAAGTGTAGGTCGATGTGATCTCAAAGGTTCCCCATTTGTAGAAGAGGGGGAATCACGGAAGAGACTGTTTGAAGGTGTTGAATATCATGACCTTGGTTTTGCTAAGGTTGACCACTAGCTGACAAAGTTCACAAAAACTAGAAACAACATCAAGTTGTCTTTACAAACCATCAAAAGTGTGAGAGGAGAACAGAGTCATTGGCAAAAATAAGTATGGCTATCACCACATCATGTAAAATGCAACCATCATAAACATGGGTACATTGTCGAAGAAAATCCTATACCTTGTCAATGTAGATGATGAAGGGAGTCAATGAGAGAGGGCATCCCTACTTGACCCCAATGGTAGTCTTCAAAAAGCTAGAAAAACAATGAGAAGCATGAAATTGCCCGACAATTGTCTCACATAGCCTCCAAGTGGCAATAAGCGAGAATTTGGAGTGTCAACATCATGCAACTTTGGGAAAAGCAGATCTCTTCCAACCGAGTTGAAAGCCTTCCCAACAAAAGGCTTTGGAAGACCAATGATGAGCCTCCTCAATAATAACCCGAAGTGTAAAGATGTGGTCAATAGTCTGGTATTCTCTCCTAAAGCCGTCTTCCCCTGTGCTCGAAGATGACCTCTCTCCAACTTCTCCGGAAGTTGCATGTCTAATACCGTGGCATAAAGTTTGGCAAATGTATACCCAATCAATATGATCCTATAGTTTCCAAGGTTGAAGCTATGCTCGGACTTATGAATGCAATGATTTATATGATTTATGTGTTGGAACCAAGAACAAGGAAAACTCAAGTAAACCACCTCATTATTAAAGAGCTTTGTCAATGGGGAGGCAAGGGTCATCGGAAGTTATCATTGATACTCTTGACCTAAGGTTGTCATGAATAAGGCAAGCCATACCACCTAAACCACGAATACCACCAAATTTATAAGTCTCACGCCGAGAAGCCAAGACCCAACATAACCTATGACTAGAGAGAGGGCCTACATAGAGCTCTCATGAGTCTTAATAAGAAAGACGATATCGTGAAGCAGCAACATCCTACAAGGTAGTTGGAGAAACCCAAAAGGCACCATTGCAATTCCAACAAGCAATGGCGATGCCACCATCACCTACTAAGACTCGAGGTCGCCATCATACCGATGGTCCAAATCATGACCATTAAAGAGGGAAGAATCACAAATGATAGCCCTATAGTCTTGGATAACAGCCCACTTTTTTTCTTTCCTAGCCGCTTTCATGATTTGAATACGAGCTTTCCAAAGCTCTTCCAATTGAAGTGGTGTGAGATTTGTAGCTAAATAAAAAATTTGAGGGTGGGAGAAGAGTTTCTTTTTTGCCTTAAGAGCTTGCAAATGCTCTTTAGTAATTTTGTATTGTAATAGAAAGGGTGTTGTCCGACAATGTCCAAGCTCCATTAAGGGAGATATCCTTTTAAGGTTCACGCAGAAATGTGTGACTTACCAATAGGGGATTAGCTGACCTAGAAAGGCCACAAACACAAAGGTTGAGTGCCTACGTTAATTAATTATCATGCCTTTTCTTCTTCAAACTTTGCTTGGACAGCCATCTCAACAACTGGAGGTGCCTTCTTCCCTTTAACCACTTGCACCCATGAATTTTGTTCCTCAACCTGTTTTTGAATACAATTTTGTTGGGTCATTGTTTCTTTTTTAGGTGCTCATGTTGAATGATTATCTCCTATGTCACAATGTTCATGTTGTGTTTGTGCTCGTGTTCAATAAGGATAAAATTCGAAAAAAAATCGCCAGCCAATAAAATTTGGCAAAAAAATCGTGAATAAGTTCGAAAAATATAATTTAAAATTAAAATAGAATTGTAATACTTAATTTTCAATTTAAAAATAAAAATTAAAAAAAAATTAATTTATCATACTAATTTGAAAACCTAAAATATTTATTAATTTATGGTAATATTGAAAGTCTGAAACTAAAACTAGTACTAAACTTAAATCTAAATCCATTATTTATTACTAATCATAAATAAATATTTATATTTGTATATAATATTCATATATATACAAAGGACGGATTTGGAAAATAAAAGTATATATCCTACATGCTAAATAATAAAAAGCTTAGCTAAAGAATTAGCTATATAGATAGGGATGTGTTTGGGGAAAAATAATCCTTCGTGCAAAGGTCTATGGAGATTGGGTTTTGACAAAGAGCAGCTACCAAACTGCACTTGGACGTTTCATTGGCTTCAATTAGCGTTCATATGCATTCATGATAGTTTGTGTCTGTTCTATGTATTGTTTGGAATTGGAATTGATATTCAATAGTACTGTAGTCTGTTCGTATCATGTCCCCTTTTCCGAATTAATCTAATTAGAGGACCCGTAGCCTATTCCTTATTTCCCGTAGGCTAAGGGATAAAGTTAGGGAAATGATTTAATAATAATAAGTTAAGTTGTTCTAAGACGCTTCAATTTTTATAACATGGTAAAAGGACACTTATGTATTATTATTATAAAGGGGGCCAAAAAGTAATATTTTATTAAAGTGTTTTAAATGCTTTTAGGGTTGGAATTAAAAGGATTATTATAAAAGGAGTTGGGCTCAAAAGGAAGGATTATTATCCATTGTCTATTGAAATCAAACCCTATTTTCAGAGTGTGAGCACTTGTGTTCATCTTCTCACCCGAGGACGAAAACCCTTTGGTGTGCCGGATTGGAGGACAAAAACCCTCTTGTCCATTTGTGGTGATTCCATCCAGGGATCGCATTTGTGCCAAAAGATTGAAGTTTATTCCAGATTCAGTTTGCTACAGTGCCGCTACAATACTTCCGTACCACTGCTACAATGTCGATACACTGACACTACAGTACCCCATCATTATGATAAGTATTTATTTCAGTTTGGTATCATTTTAGCTTGGTTTGCAGGGAAAGATTGTCAGTGTGAGCATTCAGAATTTGTGTGCAGCCACTCATTGATTGATATCTATAAAGGAGTTTGCTGTCCTATATTTCTGTGTATTGCTATTTCAGATATCAGTCAAATGTGTGTTGAGATTTTCAATAAAATACTGTCATTTGAGGTGCAGTCATAACATTATAACAGCAATGAATGTATTCAGCATTATGTGTTAGGGTTCCATAGTTTTCATTTTGTTTTGAGCACAGCAATAGTGCATGTATGCCAACTGTTTGTGGAAATGCCAATGAATGGTTCATGTTTGCCAATTGTTTGTGAATATGTCAATGAATACTTGTGATAGTTACAGCTGTTCCTAAGTATAGAAATCAGAGAAATTTGCATAGATTATTGGTTTATTTTGAAAGGGACATTTCAGTTCGTTTTCCCATTCTTTTGAAGCAGTTAGATCTTCTATCTATTTCCAGTCCTTAGACAGCATAGAAAAGGTTATTTTGTGAGCTGATTTCGCTTTTTCGGATTCCAAATCAGATCTCAAATTTGTAGGTCTAGAGTTTCTGCCTCACGTTAACAACATTTGTTCTAGATTCAGAAATTTTTCAGCATTCACATTTGCATCCACTTAAAATTGGGTTCATAACAGTAGTATGAGCTTCTTTCTTGACCCCCTGGGCAAACAACAACCTTCACTTCATACTTGGTTATTCATGGAGGAGATGGCTGTAAATCAGAAATTGCACTATTGTTGGAATAAGTCCTGAGAACTCCTTTAGAGACATTAAATATACACCATGGAGCAAATGAATCGAGCCCTGAAAAAACTGATATTGGACAAACAGGAACAAGGAAGTGTGACTAGTGAAGAAGATGATCGTTAAAGGCCCCATGACCATTGAAATGAGTCAGATATGATCATGACCAAAACTCTTTTGCATGAAGCCATACTAGAAGAGGTGCCAACCTTTATAATAAAGGCAATCAGGTGAAGCAGCATGGAGACCGTATAAATCACAGGCTAATGGATAAGATTCCCACCCTTAAATTTGATGAATGGAGCGAACCTATTAGCCTATTAGGTTTTGTATTTGGATAGGCAAGTTATGCCCCTTTTTCCTTGATAAATCCTATGGAGAATCACCCAAAACTTACTTTTCCAATTTGAATCCTGGTGGAGCAGCAATTGATTCATGAAAAATAATTGAATAACAATGGAAGGCAACAAGGAAGAGGGAAGAAACCTTAAATAGCCACCTGAGACTAATTTGTGACTGCATTCTATCATAATTTTAAGCATTGTACACAAAAATACTTCTTAGCCCCAAGAACATAAATCAACAAGGTGCATTGGCATATTAGCCAGGGAACTTTGCCAAGTCATCTTGTTGTTGGAAAATATTTCTCCAAGTGTGTATTTTCTGTGTATTTCCTATGTCAAAGCTTTGAAGTCAGCAACTCTTGAGGCTGCCATATGGCAAGCAAAAGCATATTTTGAGGCTGCTGCATGTCATTTTACAGCAGGATTGCCCTCTTAAACTAATCCAGCAGCAAAAGGAGAACAAAATAAGGAACAGTCCAAAGGGAATAACACCCTGCTACCATTGTAAATTTGCTTTAAAATTTAGTTCTAAAGAGGTTTGGTCCGAGGAACATAAAGAGGCAACAGAAATAGAAATGAAAAGACCCGTGTGGAGAACAAAGAACAGCAAAAGCTCCCAATTATCTCCATTACTACCAGTCCATTAGGGTAAAGAGAAAAGTGAAGGGAAGAACAGTGGTGCCCTCATCAATCGTAGTAGCATTCATAACTTTAAACTCAATTTTGTTGTCATCAATGGGACTAAGAGTGGCTCCATTACAAAATTTCCAAGTGCCAATGGCCAATGCCACTATTTAGGAATGTCTGAACTGAAATTGCAGCAGTACAGTCAAGGACAAATCCATTGAAGTTCAATTTAGGATGCTGAACTTCATGAAATTTGAAGGAATATGGGGACAACAATTAAATTGCAAAACTCAATACCTTGTAAGCGGATGAAAAATTATGTTGCAAATTACAATCAACAACCAGAGAGCAAATTTAAATGGACATGCTTAGAAAGCAACATGGGCACTTAGGGCTGAAATCAAAATTGTATTAATATAAAAGTTCTATATATTGCAAAAGTCTGTGAGAAGAGAATCGTAAATGTGTATGTGTCTATATTGAAGAAATGCCTACTACTCTTGTTTCAAGCATATAAACATATATATTACAAAAGTCCTCAAATAAAGAATATAAAAAGACAGTGGAAAATATGAAATGCTTCATCTCTCAACTGTTACAAGATATTTGACATCACATTCAAGATGGTAGCACCAACTGGCATTTGGTACCAAGGCAACTCCAACTTAGTGTTGCCGCTGAGCTGGAGCATGTAAACTGCAGGAATGCTGATGCTGAAATCCATGCCTTCATTATGGTGTGCAGTGGGAGGAGCACTGCCCCTCAACTCTGTCCTGCAGACTCTTGGTCTAAACTTCGCCACATTAGATGTTTTACCTTTACTCTTTCGAGTCTCGACAGAACGAACCATCACCCATCTTTGGTGGTTGAATTATATTAAGTTGTTCCTCAACATAGAACCATCCCATGCACCATTCAACCATAGAATGCTCAAATTCTTGATATGGCCTGTAAGCTTCCACTCATATTCCCAGAACTAGATCCATTTATGCACCATCCTTTGTATCTTTAGCTAGATAAATATCAACTTCATCAATTTACCAAAGTTTGTGAAGGAAATCATAATCAGTTGACAAATTTTCATATTGATCCTTGGATTGATTACCCATTTTCTAGATATTCTTAACTTTATGGGAATTTTAACCATGTGTAGTAAAGTCATCCACAGTAACCAATTTTCCATGAGTAGTCATTTCTTCTATGAACTTTCTCTCATGTACATTGATAATAATCACAAGGGGGCCCACAAAGCACAGAAGCACCTCTAAGTGATATTAATACCAAAAAGGAGGAAGCCGACACATCAACCTGGGAACTTTCACCCCAAATCCTGCTTACAAACTGATAATGCTTTTGTTGCGTGTAATATCTTAAAAGCCTAACTCATCTCACAGTTATTATCAATGTCGTTTAATTACACACCCAACACTTTTCTTTTTACGTAATTGGGGTTTCTTCAAATCAACATTATTCAGACATTGTTTATTTCAGTGGATTTATATCGTCATCCAAGATGATCAATTTTCCATGAGCAGTCATTTCCTCTATGACCTTTCTCTCATGTACATTGGTAATAATTACAAAAACACAAGGCAAGGGAACCTGCAAAGCACACAAGTACCTCTAAGCGATGTTAGAGCCAGAGAAAAGGAGGATGGTAACACATCAACATGGGGGCTTTCACCCCAAAGCATGCTTCCGGATTGGCACAGCTGTTAGTGCATGTAACGCCTAATACGCCTACCTTGTCTCATAATATTATAAAAGTGAGATTATCACGCACACAACACATTTTTTAAGCAATTGAAGCATCAGCAATCAAGACGAAAGATCATTTCATGGATGCGCTTGGCCAATTTCAGGTCATTATTGTGCCCAACCAACTTCAAGTCACTTACGCCCTCTATTGGTTTTAGAAGGTTGAGGTACTTTAGGGTAGGCAAGGGCCTTTAGTCACCTTCTGCTTAGGGCATCTCAAACTATCTTGCATACCCGTCCTTGGCCTCCTCGCATACCATACCAATGATAGAGCAATCGACCGATGCGTCGAGGCTCTCTCTTAACAAAGACGGGCAGGACCTCACTCAACCAATTTAGATATTTTTATTTTATTGAATTTTAAGCTGCATGTAGTAAAGTTATCTGTCATGACCAATTTTCTACAAGTAGTCATTGTAACTATGACCTTTCTCTCATACGCAATGGCAATAATCACAAGGGGGGACCCAAAAAGCACAAAAGCACCTCTAATAGCAATGTTAGAACCAAAGACGAGGAAGATGCTATTGCTAACACATCAACATGGGGACAGTCACAGGAGAGAATGCTTCTGAGTCAGCAAAGATTATGGTGCATGTAATGCCTTAAAAGCCCACCTTGTCTCACAATTATTATCAATGTGGGATAATCACATGCCAAACGCTTTTTTCCGTTTTCAATGATTGGAGTTTCCGCAGTGAACTATATTGTGTGTGTGTGTGTGTATGAAACAGATTTGCTGATATAAATTTTAAAAAGCATGTATTAATATACATGTATTTATATAGTTAAGCTACCTTATATAGACATGTGCAAACAACAAAAGCATAGCAAATTGTAATGTTACGACATGAACTACTCCTTCACAACCTTGTTGATTTTGGTAAAGAATTTCTCTTGGTTTTGCTAATTTTACGTCTTCAAATAGCTAGTTGGAGAATTAACCTTAGGGTTGTCAATAGATTTATTCATTTCACTTTTTTAACAAGTGTAATCAAAGAGTTAACCGGGATTAGTTGTTGTATTTGATTTTGACATCATTGTAGACCCAATACTCGATATTGTAGTGTCATCATGTCTCTATTGCCTTTGAAAGTATATTCTCTCTTCACATTGTTTCTTGGATGTTTGTATATTTACCCATTTTACACCTGCACTAGTGCGAGTTAGTTTTCAACTAAGCTATTAGCATTTTCACATTCCAATTGATTTTTCCTCTACGTAGGCTTTCTGATATTGCTCATATGTCAAATGGAAGGAATTGATGTAGTATTCTCTCCTAGTTGAGCTTCTTTTCTCATATGTTAATCTAATATTTTCTCCTATATTTTTTAAATTGTGATTAATGTTTGGACACTAGTATAGGCTAATGCCCCACTTGCTCATTCAATTGATTATGTTTCATTTTAGTGTTCTTCTCCCACTATTACGGATGTGCGAGACACCTAATTTTAGTAAGGGATATATATTAATCATAAAATTGCATTATTTTAGGGTATTTGTGTGTTTATGGTTTATTGGTCTAGATTAGGGTTTGTTGGCACGTCTCCCATATTTTGGTTATTCCCTATTGTATTATTTGTGTTTCTCTATCCTCCTCCCTTTGTCTCTCTTTCCCCTACCCCCTCTTTGTTTATGATAGTCACCCTAAATTGTGAATATACAATTTTATGTCCCCCATAAATGTGACTATACAGTTTTGGGACCCCAAAATCACAAGTATACACTTAGGGGGCCATGGAAACATGAGAGTGCAATTTTGGGCCTCCAAAATTGAGAGTATACAATTTTGGGGGTCTGTGCCATGTGGACCCTTCTGACCATATTTTGGGTCTCACAAGACTTGCATATCCTTCTTTGTCGGTTTTCCCAATTGTGTGTAGGCTTGCATGCCAATAGGATCCTGATTTAAATTAGAGAAGTCTATAGATACATAAGAGCATTAGTGCATTCAAAAAAAAAAATAGTACCACTATGAATGAGCCAAATCAATTAGTTCAAGAATTTAGAGAAGAGATTCACAAATCTATGAAAATTTGAAGCATTTATTTCTCCCTCGAGCATTCATTCTAGCACAAAAGTCGTATAGAGTAGGCATTGCATTACATTGGACTGCCTAGCTGAAGAGTTGCATTATACTTGGAGTGTTAGTATTTACATTATACATCGTTGAGGGGCCTAACAAATGTCAAGGAAGTTGTGCTTTTCTCTGGTGTATTGCATTGCCCGAGAAAATCCTTTCCGTGTCGCATTGTAGACTTGGCTACCCTATTAAGGTTTTGGGAAAGAAAACTAATTTCCTAGAAATCTATGCAGAATTTTAAAAATGTCAGCAAAGTTTTGGGGGGCAAACTTGACAAACAAAGTCGTAAAAACAATTAATGCACATGGGATAGTTATTAGATACATAACTTAACCATGTCGTTTGAGAAAGTTACTTGATAGTTCAGACGAGGTGTTTAGGTCGGTGTAAGTTTTATGGGTTGTCACAGTCTTTCCCTAAAACCATTGTTTTGTTGTATGTTCATTGCAGCTATTTCCATATTTGTGTATATTTGTGGGAAATCAAATATTCTTATTAAACATCTCTCTTATCAATTATTACATTAAAAATAGTTGACAATAAGTATTATTTTACAATTTTAGGTCTGATAAAATTTAATTACATGTTTATGGTAAAATGTATTGCATGTAGATATAAAACCACTTTCCCATAAAACATTTTGGTGAACCTATGCTCTCTTGTGTGCTTTATTTTACAATTTTAGGTCTGATAAGAATTAATTGGATGTTTATGGTTAAATGTGTTGCATGTAGATATAAATCCACTTTCCCATAAAACATTTTGGTGAACCTATGCTCTTTTGTGTGCTTTATAGTCCTCTAGGGTTAAAACTTGCTTCAAATTGTGATAGATCTAATTGTTTCAGGGGCTTAACTTGTGTTATTTGTTTAAATTTGTTAGCTCTAGCTTTTGCGCGTTATATTTAAACTATATATTAATTTGTTGGCATATGATTCAAACCCTTGGATCTTTACATGATATGTGTGTTTTTCTTCTATGCCATTTAAAGTAATTGCATCCAAAACCCCAAGTAGATGGAATTATAGGATAAATTGAAACCCTATTGATTTTCTTGAAATTTCTTTTGTTAATCATATAACTTCTTTGAGAAAGAAAATGGATTTTACAAATGATGTTAGTATTGCTCCTAAAGTTGTGGTTCTCTTGCCAACGAGGTATGCCTTTAATTGCAAATGAAAATGTTGGTGCTTTGAATGCTAATGCGATGAATGTTTCAAAAACAGATCGCGGTAAACATGTTTCCTTAGATAAACAAGATCGGATTGAAGATCTTACGCATTTTATATAATATATTATGAAACACCCTAATGAGATAACAAAGTTGATGTAAGTGTTGAAATATGATAGGCATCAAACCCCAAGTAAAGAGGCTCAAGATGGGGTCATGGTACAAGATATGCCTTATAAGGTGAACAATGGAATTTGAAATCTAACAAAGTGTAGAGGAAGACGAAGACAAAGAGCCAAGCAAATCCACGATCTAGGCTTGAATGCATTGGACCTTCATGCAATTCTGCACATCATGCCCACCACGTGTATCTAACACAGCACCAACTCAGCAAACAACATTGTTCCCTTCACTCCTAAAGGGGTGGAGCCCCACTATAACTCGAGATGTTCTCCTCATGGGGTCGAGGGTCGGTGCCCTTGTGGGGTGTGAGACAACACTTCGCACACCAGATGTTGACCTTTAATCTCAACATCTTTCAGTAGAGTGCAGCATCTCTGCAAGCTAATGTTCCTGCAACATAGCATTTGTGCAACCAAATATCTACACAATTTGTCATCAAAAAGTTGTGTCCATCAAAAGGTAAAGACTCAAGAGACATGTGGAAGTTCAATTGTTTCAACTTACATAGTGGCTCTTCAACCCTTAGCGACTTAATGATATAATATATAAATATTTGCATGAGTTGATAGATTACATGGTAGAAAATAACCAACCATGCACCTCCCTTGAGAGTATGCCATGTACATAACCTATCTATTAATAAATCCTCTTGTTTCGGTGCTATTATTCTCTATTCTGAATATCATTTCATACAGCTTCTGCACACGCATACAGCACATCTAAATCCTCATTTTGAGTGTGGTCCCTGAACCTATTGGGCTTTGGATCACGTGTATATAAGTCATCTATTTGATAATAAGTTTCCATGAGTAGTCAGTTGTCTATGGCCTTTCTTTGACAACCAATTTTGATGAGTAATCATTTCTTGATGACCTTTCCCTTATGACAATTCCAATGAGTAGTCCTTTACCTAAAAACCTTTCTCATGACCAATTTCAATGATCTTTCTCTCGTGACAAATTTTAAAAAAAAAATTGGTCACAACCAATTTTAATCAAATGAAGGGAGAAAAAACTCATAATTCAAATAAGGACCAGTTCTCACTAGCTCAGATGGGAAAGGTAGATGGGTGACCCCTACGGAAAAATGGGAGGAGAGACTATGTGTTTTATTATCTTTTGCACCACAAGTGCAGTAGGAACAGAGAAATGTTTCATCCTTGAATACCCAACCTACGAGGACATCTGAGTTACTACATGGAAACATTGAGAGTTGGCTCCATGTTAGAGCTATTTGAAAAGACAGTGATAAAAGTATTAGGGAGCTGATAACAAGAAACAACTTAACCTGAAATCTCAAAATCTTTGAGTGGTTTAGGCAGTACTAACAATTTGTGGTCCCAAATAGTGTTAGGTCTAGTGTGCGTAATTTTAAACTATTTCATTCCATTTTATTTCAACGATTTTATGCCCACGACTAGGGACCACTAAGGACACAAGCACCTCCAAGTGATGTTTTTACAGGATAAAAGAAATATGCAAACGGATTAATCTGTCTACTTTTGGCCCCAAACACTTTTCCGGATCGACAATGCTTTTGGTACATGCGATACCATAGAAACATCCCTTCTCTCCCAATTATTATCAATGTAGGATAACCACAACCCAACACTTTATAATTCTTTAAAAATCCCCCAAAAATACAGCAATGTATCTATTAAAAAAACTAACAAAACAATAATACACAAATGCAAATGTACCTGACGTGCGAGTCTTCTGTACGCAGTTTTAATCTCCTTAACGTTCGCGGACTTCGATACGCCCAGAGCTGAATAATAATCAGCTGCCATACAAATTGTCCTGTGAACCTTTCTATAATGCCTCCGGTAATTATTATTAATATCATTCCCTAAACTCTGCCTGCCTCCATTGAAAAAATTGTGCGAAGAAGATAACCCTAACTGCAATTTGAGCACGCCTAAGCTGCTTCGCTTTCCGGCCGCAAATTTTCCAGCGGAAATTTCTCCGGCAGCCATGGATGTTGATGTATTGAAGTTGAAAATGGCTAATGATGGCGCCGAACATATTGCCATTTTTTCTGTAGATTTTATTGGTGTTTGATCGATCTAGGCTTGGGGTTTAAGGGGTTTATCTTGTGCTCGCAGAGGAAACAACGTATATTTACTTGAGATAGGTGGGAGCAGATAATGCTGGTGTTAACAGCAACAAATATTCACCAATTATTCTGTTCTCGTCGTTTTAGTGATGTGCGGTGCCTTAGACGTTTACTTTTTTAACCTGGTGAGTAGGTTTAGAAGTTTATATTTTTTTAAATAACTAGTTATCTCCCTAAAATGTGAGAAGGGGGTCTAGGGATGAAAAGAAATGAAATGAAACCTTTTAACGTCCACGCTGCTAAAAATAGCCTATGGGACATACCTTTCTTTTAGTTTCATTAATTTTGATTTTCTTTTGTTAATCTTGATGATGGAGTCCCTCATTTTAGCTATCAAATCCTTATTGAACATAACCTATAATGACAATGTTGTGAAATTGATTGCATATCTCGAGCGAATGTCAATATAAACATTACATTCTCGTAATAAAGTGTTTTTCTTCGATTCCATTGCCCCATCCGAACAAAAAGACGAAGAGTCTCTCTTCCCATTCTTTAGGCCTTTTCCATCTACCTGTTTTGCATCTAAGTCGATGGGAGTTAGTCTTTAGTTGAGTTATGAGAATCTTAGCTCTCCAAGGGATGAGAGCCCGTATGTAGGCTTTTTGTTGATGATCACAAGTGTAGTTAAATTCTTTGAAGTAGTATCTCGTTTTCTTCCCCTTTGAAGTGAACTTAAAGGGAGAGAGAATGGAAGAGGAAGGCGAAAAGAAGGGTTTTGAGGGTGGAGAAGTGCAAGGGGGGAAATTGGAATGGAAAAGCAATCAAATTGCACACCCTCCAAAAACCACATGACATTTTTGTTGATCATATGAAGTAGAAAAGGAGGGTTGTGTAAAACGTCGATACAACTATTTGCATGGATATCTTATAACATAAGGAGTGGTTAACCAATATTATAAAAAAAAAAAAAAATTACAAATTCAACTCTTGCATTTATTGGGTAGTTAGAGGACATGTAAATGTAAACGAATTCAAATGCACATTCCATGGGATGCAACAGAGATAGGAAGATGTGGAGTGGACCTAGCATGGAAAGGTACCGATCAGCGTGTGTATTTTGGATTAGGGTTTCTCTATAGCTTGTAACACAATGAAAAGGTTATTCCTCGACAACAATCATGATGGTGTCATCTATCAACAAACATTACCTTCAATGATATAACAATTACAATGAAAATATTCCCAAAACCTAAATACAACATATGATGTTCCTTGGTTGCAACAAGAGAAGAAATGGCGCTCATATCCTTTATGATTTCCGAAAGGGAATGGGTGGAAGAATGAAGTGTAGAGGAGAGGAGGAAAGTAAGCAATGTGTTGTTGTGGAAACTTGACTAAGGTTTCCCCATCATCAACCATGATGGGATCAACATTTAATGATGATTGACAAAAAATGGGTATGCTCTATATATAATCGCAGGGTGTTGAGGATTTTTTTAACATGAAAATTAACTACTTACAAGCCCCACACCTATACCATGGCTCAAATTATTCATCCCCAAAAAATCTCTTATACATGTGTTTAACTTTATAGTTGTGACATCACTTAGTAATCACGTGAACTTAAGGGGTCAAAATGGGGGAATTCCATAGGTCTAAGGTTGAAAACCGAAATGCAATACTTCCTCCACGTAGCAATTTGTATCCCCCCTTTTAGTTGTTAATTTGATAAAGAAGACGCAAACATGAATGAAATGTTGGAAAGTAAAAGGTGTGACCTAAAACTTACATGTTCCACAACTATTCCACAGACCAAATATTTCCTACTCAAATAATATTTGTTACCCACCCTCCACTTAAGCATTTTTATCCTTCATTCAAGCTTGCTAAAAAAATTTCATGGCACGAAGGATTTTGATTGACAATGATTAATTTGATTGGACAATATTATAAGGTGGGAATTAAATTCCTACACATCGATAATTATTCCACAAAAGCGGTTGTTCCTACCCAAATAATATTTACTATATCTCGATCCATTTAATCTTCTCAATCTCATGCGTCCATCGAGGATTTTGATTGGAAGGTGATTAATTTTATAGGTAAGACATAGACATGAATGGAATTTTGGAAATTAAAAGGTGGGAATTAAGTACTCGCATCTTCCACATTTATTCCACTGAGCATTGTTCTACCCAAATAATATATGTTATTTATGCTCCACTTAATCATCTCAAGCTCGTGTGCATTTTTCACGTGAATGAAATGTGAGATTAAAGGGGCCAAAATAAAAGGTTGGTGAGAATTCAACAGGGGCCATGTTCAAAACCCAACCACATTAGTTGAATCTTGTAGCACTTTGCAGAACACCTTTTAGTTTTAAGCTCGAGTAATTGTAAAAATTTGGCAATACAAGAACACTCATCGATTATTGAGCTGTTTAGGGAATGGACATATGAACAAAAGGAATATTTAATCCGTCAATCAAGATTTTCTATTTTGTTATTGTACTTAAATACGGCATCAATTTTTTTTTGAGTGCACGACATTTAATTTGTTAGATAAGGTGAAGACATGAATAGAAAGTTGGAAATAAAAAAGGTGGGAATTAAAACCTTTACATGTCTCACACATATTCCACAACTCGATTGTTCCCACATAAATAAAATCTATTATATGTGCTCCATCAGTATCATCTCGATCTCACTTGCATTATCCACATGAGTGCAATTTACACTTAAAGTGGCCAAAATAAAAATGCCAAAATCCAATATGTTTGAGGAAAGGTAGATTTTAATCATCGATCAACTTGGCTATTTTTTTACTTTCATGCGCAAAAGCTTTCAATTGACAATGTTTAATTTGATATGTAAGACATAGACATGAATAGAGTGTTGGAAATTAAAAGGTGGGAATTAAATAATTGCATGTCCCTATTCCATAGAGTAGATTGTTGCTACCCAAATAATATATGTTATTTGTGCTCCACTTAATCGTCTCAATCTCGTGCACATTATTCACATGAGTGAAATGCAAGGTGAAAGGGGACAAAATAAAAATTTGGTGAGACTTCAATAGGGGCCAAATTTGAAACCTAACCACATTAGTTACTTATAAAAATTTCAGTGGTTCATTTTAAGACCCCCTTCCAAAAAAATATTATAGAATGGGTGGCGAATCTCCAAAATGGACTTTCGAAACAATGGCGAATATCCCAAAAATATTTTGTGGTAAAGGCAATTTGACAAAGTGTAGTTTTCCGGGGTTTTGAATAGTTAGATGTGTGTTATACGTTTGTCTATCTATAGTGAAATGAGCAAGTTAAGTGTATATTTTTCTAAGGGGGCATATACTAGGTTGACTGTCATCTCTCCCCTATTAGATGAATATGGTTGGACGTTTATCTCTCCCCTATTAGATGGACAAGGTTGGACGACCATCTCTTCCCCATCGAACGGACAATATTGGACATCTGCCTATCTATATTTAGAATGGGTTGCACATTCGTCTTTTACTTCAGTTGGACGGATTGTTGGACGGCCGTCCCTTCTCTACTGTAGACGTATAGCGTTGGATGATTGGGTGGTCTTTATTCCACGATCCGGTTAGACGATTGACTCTTCTCTATTAGATGGACGTCCCTATAGAAAGGACATTCATCTAATAGAGAAGAGACAGTCATCTCTCTAAGCGATCGTCTCTTTAAGAATGGACGACCATCTCTCCTAGAAATAGACAGTCGTGGAAATTGTCAACTAACCCCTATCTCCAAACACGTCTTGCCTCAAAACTCTACTCCAATCATTTTTCACCACGTGTCTTGTCCGTGAACCTTAGCCCTATATATAGCCCTACATTTGAGTATACTACATGTGCCTAAGTGTTAGTCCTCCTCTTCATCCTTGTATTTGTCCTCCTCATCCTCTGCATGATCCTCTTTTGATTGAATTTTTTCCATTTATTCCTCTTCTAGACTCCATTTGTCTAACAACTTACAAATTTCTAATGATAAAAATTTACAAATGTTTGAATTTAAAATTTATGTAACTTGTAACTAATTAAACACATCTTACTGGCACATAGCCATTCTCATTGGCCCAATTGATGAATTTAGTTGACCCTAAACCCATTGATTTTAATGTTGTTTGCACCTCTTTTATTGCAAGTCTATTATAGTGGGTTTCTTACAAAAACAATGAAATGAAAAAAATATGAGTATTAATAATTTATGTAAAAGAATTTCTAATGAAATAAAATTGTAGAATAACTTGTATTGAACTTACAAATTTGTTTACTAACTCCATTGAACTGTGTTGTCCCATTTAATGGGTTACATGTACTCCTTTTCTGACTCGTGTTTCGTAACCTAATAGTTGGTTATTTTTCCTCCCTATGTTAATTATAATATTTGTTAAATATTTAATTAATATAAAAATTAAAATTTCAGATATCATAAATTGAGTTTACTAACATGCAACCTTATTATTATCCTCTCGGAGCCATTTTTGCAAAGGTCATTTCAAGCTTTGGAGAATACATTGGATAGTCAAAGAAGTCTCCTCTCAACATCAATATTTCCTTCATATTTTAGCTACATATTATATATAGAAAATAATTAGTAAAAGAGTGTGGTTTTTTTAAATGTGTTATTTACACTATAAATTTACCCCCGATATGCCTCTTATTTCTCATAAATCCATGTGCTACAAGTTTTTTTATCAACCATGCTTATAGTGTGAAGTCCCAAAATCACGTTGAGTTAACTCAATTAGACTCGTGCGATTTTCTTCTCGGATTTCAAATGACTATTTGTGACAATATGTTTTTAATATATCATGCACTCTATCAACAATTATTTTCTCAAATACATAAAGCCCTAAATTAAAAGGTTAAAAATATCATTTTTTCAATATTAATAAAACAAAAAATGAATAAGTTGACAATAACATAAACTAGTAAAAAGATAAAACGATAAAAATTAATTAAATCGCTTAAATAAATATATATATAAATATATACTTTCCTAAACATCTTGTAGTATTTTTTTAGCAAAGATTTAGATACATAGTCTTTTCCAAGGCCCCTCTCGTTGCGTCGATGTCGATCATGGCAAAGGCAAAAGGGTCTCTTATCATCTGAAGTTGGTGGGGTTGGCACATCCTCCTCCTCGTCATACCCCCTTAGTGAATTGGGCGTATGTTGTTAAGGATAGATGGGGAAACATTATGTTATCTTCGGTTTCAAATATCATTTTTTCAATATTAATAAAACAAAAAATGAATAAGTTGATAATAACATAAACAAGTAAAAAGATAAAATGATAAAAATTAATTAAAACACTTAAATAAAAATATATAAATATATACTTTCCCTAAACATTTGTAGTATTTTTCGAGCAAGGTATTTAGATACATAGTCTTTTCCAACGCCCTCTCATTGCGTCGATGTCGATCACGGCAAAGGCAAGAGGGTCTCTTATCATATGAAGTTGGTGGGGTTGGCACATCCTCCTCCTCGTCATACCCCCTTAGTGAATTGGGAGTATGTTGTTAAGGATAGATGAGGGAACATTATGTTATCTTCGTTTTCTTTTTTAACTTGAGACGACCGAGAGGGTCTTGCACCCAAAGTGGATCATATAAAATAAAATTTTAAGTTGTCATTATTGAATTAAAATAAATCAATTTGATAACAAACCAAAATAATTATACATCTAAGGTGGTGACTCACACCGCAACCGAAGGGCATGTACTCCAATCGCCCTCATCCTCCTCCAAGTCTATAAACGAAGTAGACCTATCATAATGAAGTGTTATTTTTTTAATGATAATAAATAGTTAAAATTATAGTGAATTTAATCAATCAAATGAAATAAAATTGTATTTTGAAACTATAAAATCATACCTTTGTGGTTGGTCCCTGGATGTCGAGAGATGACTATTGCATGAAGACGCGTTCTTGAATACTGGTGGACATGTCATTATAAAGTTGTGTGATTAACATGTGTAAATATGAAAAAATACTCTTTAATTAGAAAATAAAATATAAATGAATACCTTTGTGATGGGTGGGTGGAGGTCGATAGATGTGCAAACATGGAAAGTCACCGTGTTGGGTCATCCAACTCCTCCTCCATGTCATGTCATGTTGAAGCATGAACACTAGAGCCTCCACACATATATGTGTCAATCAAATGACCCATAACTCTGTGTTGTCTCTAATATCAATAAAACATGCAAGAAAATAAAAATAATAATAATGAGATTGAAAATATACAACACTTCTAATATGATTATAAGGTTTTAGAACATTTAAAATTATACATTTGCACAATTACAATATTTAATTAATTTAAAAAGTGAATTAATTATTACATCATATGACTTGAATTATTTTTCTTAATTAATTCGTTCTTGTTGATGATAGGAGGTTTTATTTATATGTGCTTATTGCGAGCCAAATCGGCATGAGTTGAAATGATAGGGTCTTCCGTGCCATTTTTTTCTTTGGCCTCAGCCTCCTTTGGGGATTTCAAAACCCCAATCCAACCCATGTCCACCCAATAATGGACATGACATGTATTATGCAAACATCCCACCATTCTTTGAGGTTTTTCAAACATGTGATTGTTGCCCCTCTTCACCACCTCCATTTTTTGGATATGGTTGAGTGTGTTTGTGTTGATTCTTTTATGGCATTGATGGTGTAATGAGGATGAGGGAAGCCCTCTTTTGGCCATGGTGACAATTGGTTGGTTTTCTCCTCAAATTATATCATTCATATTCTCCTTGCACTCAAAAGACGACCAATGCACACACCTTTGCGCTTAGGTGATTGTAATGGAAAGGTGGCATATTTGTCATAATGGTTACACCCTCGTCTCTATGTAGTGGGATTTTATTCATTTTGGTAATATCATCCTCAAAGCATGTTATGTTGCACAAACTAACCTTCATTGCCCACTCATCCAAGCAATGGGGTGTCAATGTTTCAAACTCTGATTGGATCACACATTGCCTAGAGTTGGATAATGTTATGGAAGTGTTTTATAAAATTTTAGAGAGGTGACCACTTTAAGTACTTAAGTTTTTCCATTTGTGTTTTTACGATGTCAATTAGGTCAATTATGTTAAAATAGGATTAAGTTCATCAATTACATCAATTTAAGTCAAATTATGTTAATTACAAAAAATAGGGAACTTTAGGTTTGATTTGTTCAATTACATCAAATTAGGTAAATTCATGTCAAATTAGGTTAATTAGTTTAAATTTGGTTTGTTTAAGACAATCGTAAAATTTCAACAAGTTAGGAAAATTAAGATGAATTTGTGTGATTTTTTTGTCAAAATAGGGAAAACTAGGTCAATTTGGGTCAAACTAGGTCATACTTCTTTAATTTAGGGTGCCACATTCATGTTTAGAGTGTTGTGTTGGTGTTATTTTCATCTCATTTGCATGTAGGGGTTTTATACATCCCGTTTTAGTGTCTTGTGCAACTAATCGCTCTATATGTTACATGAGGCACTCAAACAAGACATGTTTAACCTATAGAAACTAAATCACACACTTGGGTACATTTCTAGGTCATAATCACATACCACTATTCATATGATTCATAAGCGATTAAACTAGTAATTGACATCTATCTTTGACCTCTTTCTTTGTTTTCTTGCTTTCTCTATGGTCTTGCACGCTCCACTTGCCCGAGCCGACTTTCACCGCTTTATCTTTCTTGGCTTTGGACACCAACGCCTAGCTAGGATGCCAAAGAACAAGCACCCCTCATCCCATATTGGCATCCCGACCTCTTTTCAGATCTTACTCACCCATTTTGGGCCTCTTTTATCTTTTAGGCATCTTGTTTTCTTATGGGTCACCTTTTAGATGTTAATTACAAAATTCAAACAAGGGAATCATATAAATATAAAGCCATGTGACCAAAATAAAGGACCAAGCTTTAAGAATCTATTACTATCACCTAATGTTGCATCCAAAGGCATTTCAAGAGCATCAAAGCATCCATCTAGCTTCATTCAAGGGACCAGAGGAACTGCATTTTTTTGCATACACTTCATATGAGGGGAAGTTCATTTTGACATCCACACATCTATTTACATTATTACATCTAGTTATTGCTCGTTATTCAGTTCATCTTGCATAAGAGCCACCTAGGGCATGATTATTAACACACACACACATAACTATATAGATTCTGAGATGTAGTGCAACACTCGGTCGTAAGTTCACTCTATCCAATGATCATCGGGGTTAGTCTGACTCCCCATTTTCATCTTTTTTTTTTTAGGATTTGATGTGTTTTGGGGTTTTACAGAGATCATTTGTTTTGTAGGTTACATGTGAATTTTGTGGACATCCAACAACATACAGGCGATCAACAACAAAGGCTAGCGACACTCGTGTGACATAATAAAAATCATTTTTTTAGGTTTGCGCAATCACAGGTGCCTATAGAGGTCTCGGCGCTGGCGCCCCGACCTGGTCTAAGCGCCCTAGTCCTCGCATATCCGATAGTTTTACAATTTTCTAGGCTTAGTTTATGATATTTTGTCCTCGTGTTCCATCAATTTCCCACCAATACATCTTCGGGATTATTGTGAGATCAACTAAGTCTCTTATTCCATCTCTTGCACTTATGGTTTCGATTTATTAGCTTACTTACTTGTTTCAAATTATGTACTTAGCATTTATTTATCTTACGTTGCTTTGTAATAAGGGTATAACATATTTAATATATTTAAATCATTTGGTGAACCCCACTATCGGTCTTTCGGATCCTTGTTTGGCATATCATCCTCTCTATCACGGATCTTAAGGTTCATCAAATCTCTTTGTCTCAATTACTTCAAATGCATTCACCTTGCAATGATCTTCTTATAGACACTAAATCACACACTTGGGTACATTTCTAGGTCATAATCACATACTTGCATTCATAATAATCCTAAGCAATAAAAGTACTAATTGATCAATGTCTTTGGCCTTTTTCCTTACTTTGTGGTTTCCTTCTTGGCCTTACATACCCTATTACCCAATCTTACTTTCCATACTTCAGCTTTTATAAGTTTGGCCATTGACATCGTCCTAGTCAAGACGTCAACACCCTCGTCCCCTCTGGGTGCCCCCAACCTCTTTGTATCTTTCTCACCTCTTTTGGGCCTCTTCTAGCGTTGGGCATCTTGTTTTCTTATGGGTCGGCCTTTTAGTGGTTAATTACGAAATTCAAACAAGGGAATCATATAAATACAATGTTATGTGATCATAATAAAGGACCAAGCTCTAAGCATCTATTACTATCACCTAAGGTTGCATCTAAAGGCATTTCAAAAGCATCAAAGCATCCATCTAGCTTCATTCAAGGGACAAGGGACTACATTCTTCTGCATACACTTCATAGGAGGGGAATTTCATTTTGACATCCACACATCTACTTATATTTCTACATCTAGTTATTACTTGTTATTCAATTCATCTTGCACAAGAACCACCTAGGGCACGATTCTACACACACACATACACAAAACTACGTGGAATCTGAAAATGTAGTGCAGTGCTCGGATCGTAAGTTTACTCTATCAGAATGAACGTCGAGGTCACTCGACTCCCCATTTTCATCTTTTTTAGTTTTTAGGATTTTATGTGTTTTGGGGTTTTGAAGGTGCTCTTTCTCTTTGCAGGTTATAGGAGAATTCTATATGCATAGTGTGACACACATGCGATCAACAATGAAGGACAACGACATAGAAGCGACACAAAATAAAATACTTTCTGGCCATTTTCATAGTCACGGATGCTGAAGATGTCTGCGGCGCTGGGCACCCTAGTCCTAGGCATATCCATCTATCGCACAATTTTTTGGGTTCGTTTGCGACACTTTCCTCCTTTTTTAATCAATTCTCCAACCCGATACAACTCAAGATCAATTGTGAAACCAACTAAGCATTTTTCCTTTCTCTTACACTTAGGGTTTCAAATTTATCTAGCTTATTTCTTAGGTCATATATGTACTTTATTACATCATCATTATGTTGTGACTCTGCAATTAGGGTTTAGCATAATTTCAATATTTGTTAAATTAGTTCTTAAAAAATACCTAGACATCATGTTTCTCCCTAAGGATACGCCACTCGCTCAAGTAAGTGCCATTTTTATTGTCTCTTCGACGACCCTAGTCTTCATGATCCTTTATCCAATCGACCCATCTTATAGTCAATTCAAGCTATACATTATTTATTTCAAGATAAATTTCAGGCTATGGAATCAACGATTACGTCTCTTAAAGCTAAAATCCAAGATCTCAAAGATGCTTCTCAAGCCCATGCTTGTTCTCCTTCGCATCTCATTCTCCTCCTCCTAATTCTATGTCTTCTACATGTGCTCATATTAGTGAACCCCAAGTCTTACCACTCCATGCGCCTCTCAAGTTTGATTTCAATGCTAAGCAACAAAATATTCTTCCACAGCTCCTCACCCATCAATTGATCAATTTTTCAACTACTCATTGTTATCCTCCTTAACGGTTGGTCAAATATAGGGGTCTCCCATTTTGTGCTTATCATCGAATCAATGGACATAATGAAAATGATCTCTATGTGTACAATGAAGAATCAAACATCTTGAGCGTAAAGTTTTATCCCATTCACTACATAACATTCTCATTACATGCTCATAATCAATTGCTACATCCCAATGGGTTCCTAAATCTAATTCATCTATGTCTAATGAGCATAGTGCCATCACTTCTAATTTTATTCCTTCCATCACTCAAGCACTACTTATACAACCCATTCAAACTAAGAAATCACCTCTCAAGGTTAATCCTCCATCACCTCCTCTTATTAAGTCTTCTTCCACGTCACCACCTCCTAAGAAACTACCTCTCAAAATCAATCGACACTTGGCTCCACTCAAATATTCTACAACATTACCAAATAAGAAACCACTCGCTAAGAAAAAAAAAAAGCAAATTCTAGATGGCCTCTTTCAACTTCCTCCATTCGACCCCGCATCCACCATGATCCTACTCTTGCTCCTACCCAACATTGTGATAATAATATGCTTTCTTATGATACATTTCAAACTCTTGTCACCATTGTAATGTCTTTCTTACATCATCACATAGCTCTCCATCATTAACACACTTGGGGGAATCATAGCTTTTTTTTCCACTTGCATTGTCATCAAATGTTAATATCATCTCATGCAATTGATGTTTTGCGCTTAAATATATAATATGTACTACGCATCATTACAAACCACTTGATACACTTGTATTGTCTAATTAAACTAAATATGGAAATATATGCCTAATCTGATTGTTATTGTAGGAATAAGTAAATAAATAACCAAATACAAAAATTAACCCAAACAAACTAAGCAATAAAATGTAAAACCCTAGTTGCAAAGAGGAATAAGATGACTTAGTTGGTTCACAATGATATTTGGATTGTACCGAAGTTCTAACTGGATGAACAAAGATGAATAAGCATCACATAAAGTCCCGAAAAGTGTGCAAGTTGACGATCTTCCTAGACTGGGGCACCTGGAGAGGGATAAGGGCACCTGCGAGCGCCCTAGACCTGATTATAGGTGCATATGTATGTGGAAATTCTCAAAAAACCTCATATGAGTGGTCACGAGGTATTTTTTTTTGTTCACCTTTGGTTGCTATGAGGTTGCACAGTGATCCTCAAAGTCGTTGAAAACCTGCAATGAAATAATGACCTATAAAACCCTCAAAGAGACATCAAATCCTAAGAAAGAAAGATGCAAAATGAGAGGTCGGACTATCCTCAACTATGACAATGGTGAAATTATGACTAAGCATTGTACTACATCTCAGAACCAATGTAGTTTTGTGTGTGTACACGAAATTGTGCCCTGTGTGGATCTTGTGTGTGTCGCACTTGATGGCGAGTAAGTAAGCCAGATGTAATGGTAAAGAAATGTAATAGATGTATGCATGGAATAAACTAAACTTCCTCCTATGAAGTGTATGCATAGTAATCAGCCCTTGTGTCCTTTGGATGGTGGTAGATGTATGCAATGGAGCTCTTAGATGCTTGATGGATGCAACCCTAGGTGGTGATAGCTAATGCTTAGCATTTGGTCCTTTGTTATGTTCACATAACTTTATATTTATATGATTCTCTTGCTTAAATTTTGTAATTAACCCCGAAAAGGCCGACTACCAATAAGATAAGAAGCTCAAATTGCTGAAAGGACCCAAAGAGTGTGAATAAAGTATACTAAGGTTAGGGGTGCCCAGAGGGGACGAGGATGCCTGATGTTGAAGCATCATTCGTAGGGATGGTGTAGTTGTATTTAATCAAAATTTGGCTTGTGTAGGTCTTAGAGGGGTCATTAGAGGTTCATAGTTATTACTTTATGTGGGTTTTTAGCTCTAGAAATTCAAATTTTCAAATTGAGGAGTTCCCTCCATTTTGCATACTTGGAAAATTTGAAACTTTTTGGAGCAATTTTAATTTGTTCGCTAGATAGAGGTGCTTTAAGGAGTCTTAATAGGTTTCATTAGGGGCTTTGTAACCATATTTAATTCTTTAAGTCCCATTATGGTGTTATCTTATATTTTGTAGCTCATGATCGTGTTTAAGCTCCTTCTTTATATGTGTGTAGACACCTAAAATTGTATTTATGCCTTCATTTCTTTGTGCGCTATTTAAATCATTTATTCAATCATCCCCTTAATTAAATGCCCATCCCAATCCTTATTAATTAATTAAACAATATTAATTTAATTAATTTCACATGCCCAACTATCGATATTAATTAATTAATCATTTTCTCATTGCCAGTAACTAACTTGATTCTAAGTAGGATGATTTCATCCTACACACACATCACCTTACTTTTCTTGCTTTTATCCTATCTATTTTTATGCCCGACTAACTTAAATTCATCCCCAAGGAACCTAATCCCACCTACATACTTTAAAACATTCACTCAATCCTTAAAAGCATCAAAATCCCAACCAAAATCAAAAATCATGCCCATCGGGGAAACTTTCCCCATGATTGGCGGAAACCCAACCCATTCGCCGTCGACCCTCTTTAAAACGCAGTGTTTTTTCCATTATGCATTGAAAATCAATCAATCAAGCAAAAATCGGATGCATGCAACCTTCCTAAATAGAATAATTTTGAAACATCCATAGACCTCTTGGACATCCCTTCACTTTGCTTCAGCTCGCTCATCATAACCCTTCGCATGATCTTCTTATCATTATCATACTCTTTTCCATATCCTTATCATATTATTGCATATGTCGTGTTTCTAACATCTTGTAGGTACATAAGTGACTTTGAAAACACTCACAACCTTCACCTACAACGTATTTTGCTTGCAGTTGCCATTTTCATCCTTTCATCCCCGACTTTGCACTTTTTTGATACAGTCATCGTTAATCCCCCTAGTCATTGTCGACTAGGGCCCCATCTATCTAATCACCTATCTAAATTCCTCTTTTCCATCTTTTTTCCCACTTTTCTACCTCTGGTTCCCTTCTCTGCAGATCCTATTACAAGTGAGTTACAGTCCTTATCGCCTCCATATCACTCTTAGACCTTGCAGTCTCGCATACTACATCTACATGTCCACACTCATCCTCTTAGGTTGTCGCCGACCTACCTCTACATAGTCTGGGTCGCCGTCGACCGAGACATCGGTAACATTTATTTTACATTCCTTTCAATCAAAACAAATTTTAATCCATCTTAATCAATTTCCATATTCAATGTTGTTGTTTTGCATGTTATTTACAAGGCTTGTTTTATTTCATCCTTTCTAAACAAACGGGGGTTGACATCCACCAAAGAAGTTAAAAGCTTATTGAATCATTTATTCGAGCAACTCCCACATATATTTATCTAATCAAAATCTTGTTTTCAGTCTATCTTATTTACAGGTCTCGCAGTGAAGGTCTATAATTCAACGCCCGTATCACATCACATCTAAGGTAATATAAACCCTCCATCCTTTTTGAGTTGTTAATTTCTTTATTAGATGGTGCATTAATTTGATTACGAATGAGAAATTTGGACAACATTCCTGGCACGCCTGGTGGGACCACCCTTTAGGTGATTTAATTTTTTTCTATATTTTGTCTTCTACTAACACTTCAGCATGAGGCTTTGATTTATTGCTTGATCATGTTGGGTTTGTCGCTTGGATCACTCATCATTTAAAAGTGTAGATAAATAGGAAAAGTGCTATCCATATATTCCACTTTTTCCTATTTGTTATTTTTTACATCGCAGCTTCCTTTCATGTTTGTGTTCTCATCAAAAATAACACTTCGTTTTGGGTTTAAAAAAACCCTTCTTTTTGTATCCTGCTTGCTCACATAGTCTAAGTAGGGGTTCAATCTTTTGCATCTCACATTTTATCACACACAACCTTAAACCTCACAAATCAATTAACACATCAAAAACTTCCTTTTCTCGGTAGGCTGATTGGGATTTGATCACCCAACAGGAAGCCACCTCAGACATTTCCCAACATAACTTACCCGAAACCAAACATAGATCACCTTCTTCTAGGACCTTTGTTATTCATCTCCCTTTTCTTCTTCACATTTTTAATCAAAACATAAAAGGAATTGTTTGTTTGAATTTTCTATTTAATAATGGAACCAAATGTTACCCAGAGCAGCTTCTTAATAGTCACCATGACTCCATCCAGACCATTGGTTGCTTTCGAGACCTTCTTATGGTCCCATTTATGTTTATCTCTACCGCAAACCCTCTACTTCTCTCGATCAAATCAACTAATAGCCCCTGTTTTACCCCCATCACCTTACACCATCCCTATTTCTACCCCACCATATTTGTCTTCATTACCTCATGCTCTTCCGGATCATCTGACATCACCATACCTACTTCACTTATGGATATTCCTCACAAGAACCCCATTTGTGACTTCCTCCTCCATAGATATCGATCAACACATGACATCTCTCCTTCATCCAACGTATATGTCTCACCTAGGATATCCCTTATGAGCCTTCTAATCAAATCTTCCCATTCTTGCCCCATCCTCGTCATCTTACCATGACCCTACTTATCACCATGCTCCTACATCCCCCCAAGAAATCCCATCTTCATCACGTGACATCTTCAGACAACCATTTCCTAATCCCTCACTAATGAAGTTCATCTTCACCTCCTACATCACATCAATTTAACCCATTCTCAATCAACACCATACATCAGACATCTTCTCCCACATCCATTTTACCATCTTCATCATCTATCCCTATCTTAGATATTGTGCCAACCGCCCCTTCAAGGGCTATCCTCACATCCACTATATCCATGATCCCACTACCTACCACCTTGACCTCCATTACCTCTCTTTCATCTACAACTAGTCCTACTCTTACCACATCAACATTAGCCTTAGTTGCACCTGCCTCTACATCCACACCTATCATTACACTTACATTGACATCATTATCACATATTTCTCTACCCATGCCCATATCACCTAGCACTGTATACCAACCTCGACATCTCTACCACCTATTTCCTCGCTTATAACTACCCTACTTATCTCGTCTCCCCCATCCGCACCTAGTATCCAGACATCTACCATGGCCACATCCACATCTGTTATCACACTGTCACATCTCCTCAACCCACCCATATGCCTCTTGAGACACCCGAAATAAACGTGGTTGGCACTCATCCTTCTTTCATCCCTACCCTAACCCATCCACCATCCACACCATCTCACATAGACATTATTAACCGCATGATCTAAACACCCCTTTCTATTTCCATACCTGCATCTATTCCTACTATCGATCCCACACTTGAATCTACTCAATCCACTACATTGGACCATGTTCCCCCATCCACATCTCTTATGCCTTTTCAGCATATCATGTCATCTTTAGATTCCATATCGGTTCCTCTTTATGTGCTTCTCCCACACCTACCGCATTAACTATCGTGACCACATCCCCATTATCTCCTTCTTCTTCTACACCACCTACATCATTTGAGAAATATTGGAGAGCACTTCAACTTGTAGCTACCATAGGTGATCCTCCCATCTCATCCACACAACCAGACATTCCCACATCAAACCAATTCCCATCCTCCCCGGAAAAAAATCATGCAAAAATTACTTTCTCTCATCACCACAATCCCATCCTCATCCATTTATCAAAATCATTTTATCCCTACTGCAGGAGTAATCCTCAACAATCTAAATCCAAAAACCTTGGTATACTCCCATAAGTGACCCCTTGAGTGTCCTCACAAGAAGATCGACATCCCTCCAATCAAGACTAGATCTACATCTTCCATCTTGGGGCCTCATCCCTCTGTTTTAGGACCCCTCCTCCATCGTGACTAATCAACCAATCCAAATCCAAATAGTCTGATTCCCTCCTAGGGCTAGTCCCTTCATCAAAAATACCTCCAATTATCTAGCCATCTAGGCCTAAATCATCCACCACCGCATCTTCTTCCAGACCACCTAGACCTCGATCCATCCACCTTCACCATCGCCATCCACACCATCCTATAAAACCTTCCTTGGTGCCCACATCGAATCATATGCGGAGGTCCTCCAACATTTTCTTCAGACTTCTACCATCACACTCCTACATATCAGAGCCTTTAACCCAAACCGTCTGAAACCCTCATGTTTTGATCCTTATTGCATCTGTTCTTATCATCGCACTCCAAGCCATAACACTGAGCATTATAAGGCCCTTCAGATAATTTTCCACGATCTTATTGAGTGAGAGGACCTCCTCGATGAGTCCCCTTCTCCATCTACTACTTCATCCACATCGCATCTGATCCCTTTTATTGCATCTCCATCTGATCAGCTTTCTGGGTCTATTTGCCCCTCTACATCATCTCCTATCCTCCTCTCGATGACATTCCTCCTTGTTCATTAATAATATTCACCTTGATACCCATCCTCCCGATATCCATATCCTTTAACATCCATTATCTTATCTCGCATCCCTTTCGCTGGGGAACATCTTTCCCCCATTATCGATCCTTTAGCATATTTTTCTCATCTTCATCGATTCATCCTCCTACACTAGGGGACTTCTTTCTAGGACTTGTATATTCCTTTTCATATTTGGTATCATCCTACTTTGTTGTCTAGATTACTTTATTTGATTGTTCTTTCATCCCTCTTCCTATGACCACCTTTGTGGCCATATATGTATTTCCTTTCAAAGCACCATGGCTTTATCTCAAACTTGTCATTACTGAACACCTATCTCATAAATCCTTATTTAACTCATCTCATCTGATCCTTATTTATCTCGTCCCTTTAGGGGGGACTATTTGTTCATCTTAAATGCATACCATTCACTTTCCCGATAGGCGGTGTTTGCTCTTATTTTCATTTGTCCTATTTTCTTAACACAACGTTAACATCAACGACCTCGTAACTTTATCAAAGAAACATTATTCTAGAAAGGAGCCAACGCACAAAATTTCCCCTAATTGGATCGGACATACATTATTATACACAAGTATGGGTCGAGAGCCTATCGTTTGGCCTCCCTTGATGGTAAACCGGAAGTGGAACCGCTTAACACATTACACTTGTGACCATTCTATTGTTAGCACATTTACTAATGTGCCCTTAGTCATGTCTTCAAATCATTCCTCCATCTCATCCCCTTCCATATCTCATCGTGATGATTTGGAACTATGTGGTCTTCCATCACTTCCTAGATGTGACCTTAAATATGGGCACCATGGCTCTACTCGTAGCATATTCCTTATGGATAGGTTCTCCCCTTTGGTGAGAACTCCACGATCATCATATCCATCACCTTCTTATTCACCTATTGGAACCATGCAAAGGGTCCAGGGATGTCTCTTGTACACTCTTTATCCCCTCCTAAGTGGTCTACTTAGCTAGTCCCGATCTCCCCGTGTAAAATCAAAATACATGGATGCTTAAATAAAAATCAAAGTTATCAAAAAATAGATTGATCCCTTAAAGGAAATTTGTTCGCATAAAAATAAGAAATCAAAAGCATGAAATCAAAATCAAAATCAAAATCAATTAAATAGACTATTCCTCAAGGACGTATATCCTACATTATTCTTGACATATACATTTTGTATAAAGTATACCATACCCTTAAAGGATGGCTACTCTTTATGGCATTTGAAGGCTTCCCGCATTAATCAACCTTCCATTTTATCAACATCCTAAGAAAGCTTCCCGCATTGATCAAATTTCTCTTTCCCCTTCCCAAAGTTGGGCATAGTTTAGGAACACCACTTTTGGAGAACCCTCTTTCCTCTAGTACAAGTTTCATCTCAAACCCATTTTGTCATGTCAACATTAGGTTTATGAGATCATCTCATCCATTGCTTCCTTGTGATTTGTGAAATGACTAACTATCGTTGGTTATTTACTAACATCTGCTTTGGTCGCATGTGCTTTGTGTTACTTGGATCCCTTTTTGTTTACCTCTAATGTAGTTGGAGGCATCTTTTCCTCGTACATTCCTCGTTATAACATAGTTCGCACCTATAGGTCACCACCATTATGAGGCATCTTTTTCCTAAATCCTATCACGTCTCTCTTTCAACACATATTTCTTCATCTCAATCACCTATATGTTATCTATCTATCTTACAACACATTTATTTAAAATTACATTTATCATTAATCACATTCATTTTCAATTAGTTTCCATCACATCTTACCCATTTACATTCTAATCATCATGATCAAATTTATTCACAAAACATGTTACCACATCACACATTTATATCATCATCCATACACATGCACATCCAAATAAACATCTAATCATACATCTATTTCACCATCATCATCAAATATAAAACAAACATATAATCTAAAATCATCATCACATCAAATTAAAATCCATCACATCACATAATGAACACAAGATAATCCATGACAAAATCATATATCATATATAATCAAAATGTTTATCAATACATCATGGCCCTTTAGAGGGCTCCCTTAAATAAAAATACTATCAAAATATATAAAGTTAATGTCTGAGGCCCTCAAGTCCTCTCCCTTTGGGGCAAGTATAACACCTAAACCTGTCCACCATCGCCACCCTCCGGCCTCCCTCCTCTCATCAAGCGGCCGATCTACACTCGTTGTACTCCTCGATGGCCCAGCTCCACCTATCGCCTCGCTCCTCGGAGATACTCCAGTATCTCAACGTCCAAGGTAGCCTATTGATATGTAAACTATCTACTTTGGAAATCATTCAGAAAAAAAAAATTATATTTTTGTTTTGCTTTCAAATTAAAAATGACAGTTGAGCTAGTGATTGAATTGTTTATGCCTTAGAACTAGAATTTGCAAAGAGAAATGAATAAACACACACATACGCTAAGGATTTTTATCCTGAAACTCCAGAGGAGGAAAACCAGTCAGGAAGGGAAAACAACTCTTTCTTCCCTTTTTACTTTATTGGCTAATTCAAATTATAAGAGATACAACTTTATAATAAGTGAGAAAGGAAATTGACAATGTCTCACTCTTCCTCCCAACTACTTAACTACTCTTTGTTCTCAAACTCTTTCTTCTACAAACTCAAATTCCAGCACTTAGAAATCTTGCACTTACTCCCATAAAGTCTCTTATTTATGATAATCAAAACTCTCCTTCCTACATATATTTATAGCCTTTCTCATGTTCTCCCGTGTATTGGAGGATGAGAAAGGTCATAGAGGAGAAGAGACAGAAACAACCTTTCCAATTCTAGGATTGTTCGTTTCGAATTTTATTTTTTGTCTGGAAGTGACAGACCACCACCTAACACAGCATCAAGCGGTCACAGGGACCATTTCTGGTTGGGTGGTAGTTACAGGGATCGCCGCCATGGTTGGGTGGTGGTTCTCAGAATCTCGCTCTGCGTATAGATCAATGATTATATTAACATATAGATAGAACATCTATTTCTTCATTTTCCTTCTCTCAATTGATCGATCTAATGAAGTAGAGTTATTTTAGATCCCTATGGATCACAATGTCCTCATAATATTTGGCCTCGGTGGTCAATGTTAAGTACCTATCCATCCCAATCATGTCGGGTGGTGCCATTTGCCTAATCCTTGTGGTGCTTTGCTCAACACCACCGGTCGACTCTATCATTACGATAGTAGCCAAATCTCCAAAATGAGCCCTATAAGCCTCCTCTCAGTAGGCAATAGCAGTCCCTCTTCTGAATAATTTGGTCCTCTCTGAGTGATATCATCACTCTGCTATAAGGCTATATCCTCTCTACTCTCATCGATTCAACTCGACATACAAGCATGCCACCTCTCGCAACCTCTCATGCTCCATCTCCACGCCTCCTGAGAGTTGCCTCAATCTCAACCTCATCTCATACATCTCCTCCTCTCCTCCCTCCTCAACCACACGAGTTTCCCATGTTGTCGTGTACCAATTGGAGTATCCTACTCCTACTCCCACATCATCGTCATCATCCCACATCACATCCTCCTCCTCCAATGGGTCTACCATAGTAGGACTCGACAACTCTCTATCTAGCTCCTCCCTCCTATACAAAATCATATCATGAGGCACTAACTGAATGACTTTGAACTGTCATCTCACCCTGTCAAACTGAATGACCTCTATCATCTTCGGTCGTCTCCCCTGCACCCATCTCATCCTCCTCATCCCCACTAGCTATGTATCCACACCAAGCTAGGTGAGGAAATCTCAACGTGGCTGCCATCTAACCTGATCAACATCCAACTCTATAAGCCGATCTACATACTAGTCCACCCCCTTTTTCCCATGTCTTCAAAGCCTGATTGACCCTCCATATCATAAATCCAACCTCCAACTAATATGGTCTCCTGCAACCCATGGAAGCCCTGGTGGTCTAATCACAACAATATACTCGTATGCCCAATAGTGTAGCAAGAACCCTACATCCAAACTTGACCTCCTCGCCTTCAGATCTGGATAGCTCATGGTAAACTCCTAGCCAACAATGTGGTCCCAAATGAAAAGACATTCTGGTGATCAATAATATCAGCTACTACACTAGTCAACGCCCATGGAAACCGAGCTCCTCCTAAGTCTGGAAAAGCATAACAGACACTACCATCATAACTTTGCAAATCAATTGGTTGCAGTACCCACCCCAACCTCATATCTATGCTCATAGGAAATACCCCCCGAACAAAATTTGATAAGGGGTGCATTGGCTCCAAATAGTTGAGTTAAAATTGTTAATCATCATCATGATTAATGGGAGCTATTTGTTCCCCTTGTATCGAAACCCGAGAATTCGATACACATCCTCCGTGGTGATATAGTCATCCCCGTGTCCTAAACTAGAATGTACATATCTGCTTATCCCACCTCTAAACAAAATAAATCATAAGCCCCACATCCCGTGGGATCCTCTGATAGTGTCTAAATCCACCTAATCCAACTGTAGATAGATGGTCCCAATCAACATCTGTCACATTCCCTCTAATTTTCATACGGAGAGCCGACACATGATCTCTCAAATACAAGATCTCTTGAGCATGGAATCACAGATAAAACATGCATATATTAGACGTCTGATCCAAAATCCATCTAGTTTCATCCAAATTTTAATCTAAACCCTAATCTAGCCAATCTACTCGTAATGACGCCGACCCAAGTCAAAGTCGACCCATCTTAGGCTTAATCGACCCGCTTAAGGGTCAGGTCGATATCGACCCATTTAGGTCGCTTCCAACCGCCCCTGACGTCATCAAATTTTTACAAAATAAATTCAAATCAATAAATAAAACATGAAATTCAATAAAAACCAACATGAGTTTTGTTACTCACCATCCTCCACACCCTTTAATGTTTCCTCACAAAATCTAAAGAACCTCCATTTCCTCAATATCTATTTTCTTCTCTCTTTCTAGTCAACTCCACACATGAAAATGAGCTTTGTCAGTCGACCATTGGGCTTATATAGCCCATCAACACTGTCGCCGTCAACCCCTCGGTCGCCCTCGATTGGCCTCGGGCCGTCGTCAAATCTTCTAGCCTTAGCACCAACAATTTTGGTGCTTTTTCCCTTCTTTTTGCATCCCTTTCTAGGGCATCATCTCTTGTTGACATTTAAATCCACATTTATGGTCATCTCTATTTTTTCCCCTTTGGGGCATTTTAATACAACATTTTCAACTATTCCTTCCTTTGGGCATACATATTCTTTAAGTCCACACTTATGGCCATATCTTTTCCTCCTGGGCATGTTAATCATATTTATTCCATAAGTCCACACCAATGGCCATAATCACTCCTCTATTGGGCATTTTACTCTATAATCCTATCTCACTCACGCACACAAACCTCGCTTTGAGGCCATACTCATCTTCTCATTTGGGCATTACATTCATTATATCAAGTCCACCTTTGTGGCCATGCTTTTCCCCTCTCGGGGCATACTTTTTCCTTTCGCCTTTACAGCATACTTTTTCCTTTCGCCTTTACAGTCATACTTTTCCCCACTTGGGGCATGTTTTGACTTTTCCTCTTTTTTCCTTTGCGACCATGCTCTCCCCTTTGGGGCATATTGTTTCATCACTCACTTTTTCATTTTACCTTCTCGACCTTTTTTCGTGTCCCATTGGGCACCATATCATTCATCCTCGTCCCTTGTAGATGCATACCTATTCGCTCGATTCCTCATGTACGAAGGATTTCACATACTTTTGCATATAGTTGCATATTTTGATGACTTGCCTATGACCCATTGGTCATCCCGACCGCATCCATACTACAATGATCTTCACCCACTCACTCTCGTAGAACGTTGTTGTTCATCTCCGTTGAGACCACAATTGTCCCCTATCGATGTGATATTGGAGTCACCACCATAGTTTTCATCATTATTGCGATCCTTTTTACTTGGGGCATCTATCCTTAGTAATCATTTTACCCATCTTTCTCTCACCCACCCGCCCTTCATCATATATCTTTTTTTCAAACGCGTCTTCGATTTCCTTTGACGTCATCAATCCCCCGTTTGAGGGGGAGTTTATCATCAATCCTTTATCCTCATCCAATCCTTCTTGTTTTGTCTCACGACTTGCTAGTTCAAACCACTCAACAAAAAGGGGCAAAATGTAGACACCTAAATTTGGTATCTATGCCTTCATTTTCCTGCGTGCACATATTTAAATCATTTATTCAATCATCCCCCTTACTTAATTAAATGCCCATCCCAATCATTATTAATTAATTAAGAGATATTAATTAATTAATCATTTTTCATATTTCACATGCCCAATTATCCCATCTTAATTAATTAATTAATTAATTTAATTAATTAATCATTTTCTCAACCCTAACCAACCTTCTAATTAGGATGTTTTTATCCTACACACACATCACCTTGATTTTCTAGCTTTTATCCTATCTATTTTTATGCCCTAACTAACTTAAATTCATCCCCAAGAAACCTAATCCCGCCTACATGCTTTAAAACACTCGCCCAATACTTAAAAGCACCAAAATCCTAACCAAAATAAGAAAAACACCCACCATGGAAACTTTCCCTATGATCGCAACACGACCTGCCTTCAACCATCCAACCCTCTTTAAAACGAGTGTTTTCTTTCCATTATGCATCGAAAATTAATCAATCAAGCATAACTTAGATGCATATAACCTTCCTTGTGCCTAAGTAGTTACGAAGCATCCACGCCTCTTGGACATCCCCCAACTTGCTTCAGATCACTCACAATCATCCTTCATGTGATCTTCTTATCATTATCATACTCTTTTATGTATCCTTATCATATTATTATATATGCTTTGTTTCTAACATCTTGCAGGTACATAGCAGCTTTTTAGGAACACTCAAAAGCCTTCTCCTACATCCTCTTTTTCTTGCAGGTTTCCATTTTCATCTTTTCATCCTCGGCTTTGCACTTTTCTAATACAATCACCGTAGCTTACCTCTAAATACCGTCGACCATGTGGCCTTATCTATATAAACATCTATCTAAATTCCTCTTTTCCATCTTTTTTTCCCACTTTTCTACCTCTGGTTCCCTTTTGTAGATCCCGCTACAGTATTTACATGTCCTTATCGCCTTCAATCACTCTCAGACCTTACAGGTCTACATACTACATCTACAGGTCCACACTCATCCTCCCAGGTTACCGTTGACCCGCCTTTACAAAGTTTGGGTCGCCAAGTGACCTGCATCGGTAACATTTATTTTACAAATTCCTTTCAATCAAATTAAATTTTAATCCATCTTAATTAGTTTCCAGATTTAGTGTTATTTTTATTTCTGCATGTTATTTACAACACTTTTTTTTATTTCATCCTTTCTAAACAAATGGGGTTGACATCCACCAAGGAAGTTAAAAGCTTCGAACCATTTATTCGCAATCCCCACATATATTTATCTAATCAAAATATTGTTTTCAGTTTATCTTATTTGTAGGTCTTGCAGCAAAGGTCCATCATTCAACGCCTGTATCACATCACATCCGAGGTAACATAAACCCTCCAACCTTTATGAGTTTCTAATTTCTTTATTAGCTAATGCATTAATTTGATTATGAATGAGAAATTTGGACAACAACATGACCTCCACATGTGTCTTGGTGGAGTGACCCTTGAGGTCAGTTATGGAGGAAATTTCAATCAAGAGAGTATAAAAATATGTTTTGTAATTGTCTTTCATCATCGATCAATCAAAGAGACCAAAATTGAGCTCCAAGAAGAAGATTCTTGTGTTCTTGATGTATGCATACAATATTGGGAAAATTATAATTTGTAGTTTGTCAATCCGAGAATGAATATAGTTTAAATGTCTTCTTAAGTGATTATATTACAGGTAAGGGACTATCAAGAAGTGCATTGTAGTTGAATGCATGAGTGAAGTCCCATGTATGAAACTTGCTCTTCGCGGTCTACTTTGTCTACACTATTGCTTGTCTACATTATCTTCTTGCATACTTAGCTTACATCTTGTCTTCTACATGCATGTTTTTCTTGTTTGCACTAACACTTGTTTTCTAGTGACTTTGCTTACGTGTTCCTTGGTTTCTACCAAACACACTCCCTTCCCCCTGTAGGGCATAAATTACATTTCAGCTGAGCTCGGTCCTCCTTTGGGCCACATATTCCTTGGGATGTCACATGCACCCCAAACGAGGGGGCATCATTGGGTGAATCAACCACCCCATATAGCAATTTATAATCATAGTTTAGCATAACTCAAGATTGATACATCACAACATTCAGGCCTCGGTAAGAACCCAAAACTTGACTTGGGTCCTCAACACAACACATTCACTAGTGCCCAACACCAAACAATAGCACTTGGGTGCCCCTGACCCATCCTGGATGCCTATGACCATGGGTAGTTACACAATTTTTCTTAGTTTATTTCAATTTTAGGCGCTTTACACAACAATTTTTATAGACACAATCATTTAAAGACCCAAAGATGCATGCACTACACCTTTTCTACTTTCACATTAGATCAAATCGGATCGATTTCTACACACCATCTCTGCAGCTGGTGACATAGGAATCGGTTAAAGGCTAGAGAATAACACTAGACGTTTCCCTACAATTCTTTCGATCTTGCTTGAGATCGTCTAAAACTCATATTCAACGCAATCGTGTGAGATCGCCCAAAAAACCCGCTTCTTCTACAACATCTTCGAACCTTTCTACACCTTTGTACTCATCATGAATTAGGTGAACATGTTCCTTTTCACATTTTTACATGCTTTCTTACATACTTTTTACTCGTTTTGATCATATACGCGTATTTGACTACTTATTCGTTCTTCTCTTTTGCGGTATGTCCTTATGGGACGCAGAGTCACATCAATCACACGCCAATCAACCACATCCAACGAACATCAATAATAGGGTACAAATGTGACATCTACACACATGCTCTCACCCTAGGGTCATCATCATCAACATCGTCACTTTGTTTACTGCCTCTTCTCTAGCTTCCATTATTCACATTTTTATCACTCCACACTTTTCCTTATCTCTCGTCACACTTTTCACCATCGATCAACATAGTTATCGCACACATCTCTTATCTACTTTATATTATCAAGTATTTGTTCAACAAAATAAAGTGGGGGAAATGTAGACACTAAATCATGCACTTTGGGTATATATCTAGTCATGATCACGTACTACTATTCATATGATTCCTAATCGAGAAAAGTACTAATTGATCACTGTCTTTGGCCATCCTTGCTTGCTTTTGTTGCCTCTTTTGGTCTTACACTCCTTCTTACCCAGGGCCTTGTCCTTTCATACTTTGACATTTCTCATGTTGAGACCGACACCCACCAGACGCCAGCGCCTGTGCGCCTCGTCCTCCTCAGAGCCCCCAACCTCTTGTACTTTGCTCACATATTTTGGGTATTTTCTAGTTGTTTAGGCATCTTGCTTTTTACTAGCCAACCTTTTATTGGTATATTATGAAATTCAAGCAAGGGAATCATATAAATACAAAAATATGTGATCATAATAAAAACACTAAGCATTAGTTATCACGACCTAATGTTGCATCCAAACACATTATCAAGAGCACTCAAGCATCCATCTAACATCCACACAAGGGAAAAAGATTGAATTTTTATGCATAAACTTTATAGAGGGGAAGTTCATTCTTTCATGAACACATCTTGTAGACACCTAAATTCTTCTTTTGCAATCTTATTGCCAAAACACACGCAAATCACTCTCATTTTGGCCAATTACATTATAATTAGTGATCTTTACTAATTAACTAACGCTTTCTTACCACTTTGGTTTGTTAACAAGCACTTTATTGATCACCAAACCTATTTTGCATTCAAGATGATGCCACTTTACAACAAATCGTAAGTCAAAATCCTCTTCAAAATGCATAATTAGTGTTTATAAGCTAATTAAGCCTATTTTGCCCTTGAATTTGTCAATATGCCCTAATGTTGACTCAAACCCTCTTCCAACCACTCAAAATCACCTCATTCACCTCCAAAATGTCTCAAAGAAGCTTCAAAAGCTTATCCTAGCCTCCTAGTTGACCCTAAGTGGTTGATTAAGGCTCCACACATCTTAATCACTTGATAATTCACTAATTGTGATTAAAAAGCTTAATCATGATTAGCAATTCTAATCTAATTTGGGGCTTTTAGTCCCACATGCACCAAAATACAAGTTTCTCTCAAAAGTAAAACTATAAAAAGAGTTCACCTCATTCCTTTATACTTTACACCATGCTTTGATTTGCATCTCATATAATACATATGATTCATAGTCAAGTTCAAACCCTTGCCTAAAACCTTTAACAAGGTTAGTAGATGAATAATCTAAAGTGACTTAACAAGTCATTTGGAGAGGTCATTTCACCATTGTTTGAGTAGCAACCATAACCATTTGATTACCCCTTAGGTCTATTTAGGCCCATGTTAGGTAATTAATCATATTAGTAGGCATGTTTAGTTAGTTTTACATTATTTTCATACTAGTTAAACATTCTTTTAAGCTTTTATCTTAATGTTACATTCCTAGACTTAGAGCCCTAGCTAATTAGGTGGAAATGGTGTTAGCCTTCCTTATTTAGCTTTTTATTTGCTTTGTAGAGTTTGGGGTGCTTTCATTTGGCACACCTGGTGGGACAATACCCCATTCCATTCAATTTTAAAACCTTTTTAACTTAGTTTCAAAGTTTTTCATTTCAATTTTTAGATTAGTTTCAAGTTTCCTAGATTAATTTCATGTTTTCGAGTTTACTTTCAAGCTTTTTAAAGTATTTTCAAGCTTTTTTAGATTAGTTTCTCAAGCTTTTTAGATTAATTTCAAAGTTTTAGAGTAATTTTCAAAGTTTTATAGATCAATTTCCATTTTTGAAAGTTGTTTCAACTAGATTAGTGGTAAAAGTTATGTTTTCATGCTTTTTGTAGGATATAAGGAGGTGAAGCCCTGTCAAAATTGACCCAAAATCCCAAATATTGGACCTTTTTTCAAGAAATTTGCTCAAAAACCTAGATTTTTGACCACCTACAGGAAAAAGGTGCATGTGCATGACTATGAGCACCCTTGCATACACTGAATTTTTGGTTCTGAGTGAAAAAAGTCCATGTGCATGAATAAGAGTGCATGTGCCTCACTGAAGCACCCATGCATCATTGACTATGTGAAAAATGACAGAGGGGTGCATGTGCATGATTGTGAGTGCCATGCACTAAGAGGTGCGCCCATGCATCAAGATTTTTTTAAATTCCATAATTTCAATTTTATGATTCCTCTCAGTTTTTAAGGGTTTTTAGATGTTGTTTTTGTCAATTTATTGATTTTAGAGCAATATTCCTAACAAAATTGGCTTAGGGTTTGATAAATGATATGTTTTCATACTTTGTTTTGAGTTTGGAATAGGGTTGTGTATGCTCTTCTCTTGCACCTAGTGTGATCTTGAGAATCAAAAACACCCCTAAACCACTTTTTGCTTCTTGGGAGTAAGTAGGAACAATCATCCTTCATTTTTGCTTAAGGGAACAAACTTTCATGTTTTGACATATGTTTGATCTTTTAGTTTAAGAGCTTTTTTCATTTTATAAAGAACCAAAGCTAAAATTTGTGTATGCTCTTCCCTTGCACCTACATGATCTTGGGAACTAAAATTAATTTTAGTCTTTCATTAAGAAGCACTTGGATTAATTGGGAAAAAACTTTACTTTGCAAATTTTTATGATAATTAGTTGATTTACAAGCTTTGAATTTCTATTTTAGTTGGATTATTTGTTGTGTATGCTCTTCTCTTATACCTAGTGTGATCTTGAGAAATAAAAATAACACTTAATCCTCTTTCTATGATATTGTGAACCTTTTTGAACTACTAATCATTTGTTTGAAGGACCTAAAACACTTGTCAAAGAAAGAAGGGCTCTCTTTAAACCAAAATATAACATTCACGTGTGTTTTAGGTTGTCATTGGTGGTCTAAACCAAATTGCTTAATCCAAAAGATAAAAAATACACCAACACACCATTAAAAATTGTCATTGCGGGTGTTTTGGTTAAGTGCTACGTCTCGTCTCGCTCAACTAGGACATAACCCCTTTGGCATAAGCCTTAAGCTACAACAATGGGGTGGTCATAGGAACCCTAAAGTAGTTCATGCAAGAGGGAACCTTGTGAACAAAATAAGAAAGTGTTCCACACTACCGACTTGATTAGTACACCTTGGTGAGATTAGAGTCAAAGATATTCGTATTGCGACTCCAGTGAAAGTATAAATGAATGCACTTTGGTGCTCATTATACTGAAGGGGGTAAAGTAAAGTTGAGATACTCCTTGGGAAACCTTGGTAAATCGTGCTCACCATAGATATCTTATGAAACCTAGAGAGAGAACCACCTAGAAACTTTCCAGACTTGGAGCCATTATTTTTGTCTTAGTTAATATACTTAAGAGCTCTCACAAAGTTACAACTTTGTTAGATTCAAACTCTTGTTTTTCAAACAAGGGAAAGAATCTCTTAAAGTTGAAACCACGTGATTTTCATCATGCAAAATCTACTTAATGTCATTTTGTCCTAGTTTTCACTTGTCCTAAGACAAGGTGAAACTCTACCAAAATAACACCAAGTTATTTCAACACCACTTGGTCTATACCATTATTTTCTTGTTGCCCATTTTTGGAGAAAAGGAAATAACATATATGGATACCAATAGATATTAGGTGTCCACCACTTTTGTATTCTACTTGCACAACTAGGTTGTAATGTCTAAGCACAAGTGTTGAAAGTGTGCATGGTACGTACTCATAATCTAGTAGTCCCCCATGTCTTAAAACCCCATATTTGAGACTTATCATCATCGTAATTAGGTGATTTCATCCTGTCTTCTTTTGAGTTATTATGTTGCCCACATTATAGCCATACAATTGAGATATTTACATCTTATTTCCATTATGAAATTAGATATAAATCTCTATATTGTAGAGTTATGCCATTCTCATGCATAACAATTTCTTGATATACTTAGACATAGTTTTTACACTCTAGCTTTGTCTTGAGTTTTGTAAGTGTCGAGGTTACTTTGTTAGCATCGTTATAATGTCATTTTGATACTAAAATCTTGTTTTCTCGCAAAGTTTGAGTACATTTCCAAATAGCATTGTTACGCTGCTCACATTTATATCGTCCATTTTACAAAGCATAGACTTTGTTAGTGTCTAGAAACTCGGCTTTTAATATATCTTGTTAAGAAGATCACGCTAACATTCTCTTATCATTTATGCCTTGTTTGTTGCAAACTTGACATAACTGGTGATATTGTGTTGTCACTATTTGGTTACAAACCCATCTAGGTGAATCTTAGAGAGTAAACTATTTGGTGTAACTAAATTTTGAGTGTTGTACATAATTGTATTATTCAAGATAAGCTTATGTCGTATATTACCTGGCTAAGTTGGATTATTGTTTATTCTTTGGTTTTTAGGTCATATTGACCTAGTGGATTTTTGGTTATTCTATAGTCACCTTGTTTTGACAATTTAGTGTCGTTACACTGCAAAAATTTGACTAAGGTCCCTTTTTAGTAAACCTTAGTGGAAGTATGTCACATTGTACCTCTTATCTTGAGTATGCCTATTACGAGAATGGGATCCCAAGATTAGAAGTCGATATATTTGGAGGTGACAACCCTCTTTTAGAGGATAATCTCATGGTTGACCATAGTGGTGGAGAAGAGGACTCTCCTCGTATGAATCTAGAACATCATCCTACCAATTTTGACGATTACATTTTCCAAAACAAACATGAGGTTCTTATGTGTGTTATGGAACTAGGAGCTAAGTTACCTTTGATAGTAGACCCTTCTCTCATTTTCGAATGATTCGTGGAGAAGAGGAAGTAGACCAACCTCATCGTACTGTCAATGAAATTTTAAATCCAAGTCATGCCTCTACTTTTGTACCATAGAATAATGATGGAGATTATTGGATACCTATTGTTAGAATACGTTGTGAAGACAACAAGGAACATGTGCATCACAAACAACCTCCCCCTAACAAAAATCGTCATCACATACCTATTCAATAAGTGACGTTAGAGCAACAGGTCCAGGCCCTCACTCCACCAATTGACAAGTTTGGCATCCCATATAAAAAGGGACAACCCAAAGTTGTGAAACAAACTATACCAAAGGCAAAACCTAAAGCTTTGTTTCACGAGTTCCCAATAAACACTCCTCAACAGAGACATGAAAGGATCCTTATGAGGAATTTTTCACCGAAAATAGGGGTGGGCATACACCTAGGCTTAACCCTTTGTATAGACCCACGCCACCACCCATGTAAGACCAACTCTTCCACCAAGAATGGTCTACTATGAAGAACACCCTTCAAGTGTTACAAGAGGGCCAAACCGGTAACAATAACAAGAAGTACCAGTTCAATGAGTTATGTCCCTACCCATTCAACAAAGCCATGTTACAGGTACCTTTCCCAAGACACTTTGATTTTCAAAATTTGACAAGTATAAGGGAAAAGGTGACCCTCGTGACCATATTAAATATTTTTATATGGCATGTCAAGAGGTGGCATTCAACGATAATTATCTTATGCGCCTCTTTCCATGAAGTTTAGGAGCAATGATGCTAGAATGGTTTGTACACATCCCTAAGGGATCCATATCAACATGGTTAGAACTAGCAGAAAGTTTTGTATGACACTTCTCTTTTAATATAGAAAATGATGTCACCATGTTAGATCTCTGCAATGTCAAGCAACGAAATAACGAAAACTTCGCTACATTTTTACAATGATGGAGAGGATTAACTAGCCGCTTTCCTTGCTCCATACCCGAAAATTAGTTAATCAATATATTTTTCCCAACCTCCACCTTGACATCACGCTCCACTTGCAAATGCATTGTGGCAACACATTCGAAGAGGTAATCGAAAAAGGGAGTCAAATTGAAAAAACATTGTTAGCTAGGGGACTCTAAAACCTTTCTCCCGGATTATAATGATTCTAAATGTAATGAAAAAATGAATTTTTTTCCCTAATAGGAACAAAAATGTTGTTAGTGATGGGATAGTAGACTCTAAACGAGTACAAGTCGTTCAAAACAACACTCCTTTGAAGCTTGCAAAGGGAGCTCCACCTATGGAGTATAAGCGCCGTACTTTCACTCAACTATCTGACTCAATGTAATCAATACTAAAACAACTAGAGGCGCTAATATGGTTAGATATACTAAAACTATGCCTTATGAGGACAATGCGCCTAAACCATCATGGTTTAGAGATAATGAATATTGCCAATTCCACCACATTAAAGGTTAAAAACATATAAGTGTTTGAAGTTACAACACTACGTCCGTGACTTAATCGAAAGTGACGATGTGGAGATGGACTTGTCCACTCCTAATAAATCCCCCAATACGAAGACTTTTCCTAAACATAATTAGGAAAATAATGCTAATTATGTGTCTAATGAGGAGAATAATTTTGATGCTCTCATTGGTTGTGTAGATACACCTGTTGAACATGTCAACACAATAACCCCTGTGATATCCCTAGACTATCTATGTCTAGGCATGTGCCGACAAAGACTGATTATCACACAGTTCCACATACTTATGATAGTAAGGAACCTAGGTTTCAACATTCCCATCAAAGGATGCCTATCACAACTAGACCTCGTTTGATTCTTCGCGCTGAAAAATTTGTTCACTTACCTCTTCCCCCATCTTCAACTCATGGTAAATGGTGCGAGTCCGATTCTTACGAAGATTCTAATCCCAATGATTCTAAGTCTTCTAATTCTTCTGAAGATTCCAATCCGAATTATTCCTCTAATATGACTTCTAAGTCACAGTCCTCCCTGTCTTCACAGGACCCCATTTCTCGGTCGCCTCAATGACCCCTTCTTTTGTCGAAGAGCTCTCCGACTCAAAGTCCTTCTAATAAATCATCCAAATTGACTCCCATGTCATATTCATCCAATCAAACTCTTATGGTAGAAAAACTACCCACACCAATTGATTCATTTATGAATGAAGAAGCAATTTGAGAATTTATGAGGGTATATGAAGACATTCCTTTAGAATTTTACGAGCAAGAAACCTCTTTAGACCTCAATACATTTGCATATTGGGAGGAAGAGATTGATGCCTTTTTTCATAAAATAGAGGAAGACCCTAAGATCATCGAACATGATCCTCCTCTTATTCTTCCATCTTCACATTCTTCATTAGGTGATGAAATGCATGGGTCTAGCATTGATCCACGAACTATCTTCTCATTACCTAATCATTCTTTATCTATCAGGATTCCTCCATCACAATCTTACCTTAGGTCACCACCTGGTAGCCCATCATCTTCTTTTATATGTGGGCCACCTCCAAGTAGCCCCACATCATCTATATGTGGCTCACCTCCTAGTATCCCATCTTCATCTATTCTTGGGCCACGTCCTAGTAGCTCATCATCTTCTATATATGGGACACCTCCTAGTAGTCCTTCTTCGCCTATGGGACACCTCCTCCAGTAGTCCATTTTCTTCGTATGTAGCTCACCTCCTAGCAACCCATATTTTTCTATACTAGGGGCATGTCTTGGACACCTCTTCGATTCTTGGTCCACATCCTCGTAGTCCATCATCTTTTGTATATGGAGCACCTCATGGTAGCCCATCATCTTCAATCTTAGACTATATCCTTTATCTTCATCCATCGTAGCCCATCCTCTTCAATTATTGGACTGTATCCTTTACATCCATCATATTGTTCTTGATCAATGATTGTGGAAAACCCACCGTCATGTCTCCCACTAATTCTATTCGCTCACTTTCTTCTCCCACTTTTCAGATCGACAAGTCACGTAGTAGCTTATAAGAAACCCAAACAGGGTTTTCATCGACTAAGATCAAAAATTCCAAGAGCTCCAAATATCCCAATAATTCAAATGATCTTAAAGTTCAAAATTAACCACGATTCAAAAATGCACATCAACGCACCCATCAAGTATGGTGCAAAGTGTATAAACCCCTGGATAGGGACCTCAATATCCTGCATACAAATTCCACGTTTCATGATATAACATAGTCATCTATTGAGCATGAGCTCACCACGAACATTGAGATCGGGGATAATACGACTCTTAACAAGCAAACACGCCTAGTCTTCCTTATCAAGGAAATCACTAATATTATTGTTGGATCTTATCACGTCCAAGTGACCTTGTCGATCCCCACCTTTAAAAAAAAGACAAAATACAAAAATGGAAAAACATTTCAAAAAAACCAAAGGTAAAGATCAAACATTGCAATCTAGTATTAAACACACCTAGATGTTCTTTCTTCCATTTCTTGCTCTTCTTCTGCAAGTCTTCCTACCATTTTCATCCCTTCGATGATATTTTGGTTAGCCTATTCACATGCATTTTGTGACATTTATCTCTATGGTATCCATTTGGCCTTGGTATTTTATCACCTTGGTAAATTAAAGAATGATTGACCTCTTAGAGATCCTATCACAATCAACATCTAAAAAACTTGTTGCGAAGAAAATTTGGACGTATTTTTTGATACTAGCCAATGTTGTCATCACAATCACTTCCGCCTCCTTCCATCAAGCCATCAGTGGTTCTTAACCCCTTGTCAAACAAGAGAGCTGGAATAAGTTTTTAAAAAAGAAAAAGAAATCAGTCAAATCAAAAAGCACAAAGCTTAAAGCAAATGCTAAAAGCAAAAATAAATTGATATATAACTCTCTCTTTGGGTATTTCTAATAATTTCTATCGGGATATGGATGCTTGAATAACGGAGAGCAATGTTACGATTAGAATCAAATGCATCTTCGTCGGGGCTATGGACACCTGGCTAGCAACAGAGTAATGTACGAATCTCCTTTCACAATCCATTCATAAAAATCAACTTTTGAAAAATAAACCATTTCTACACTTTGGCTAGGTGTCTTCACTTATTGTCTATCAAATCTTCCCTTCAAGAGGTAATAAATTTCCACATGCACACACTGTATTTCTATGAGCAAACAAGATTAGTATGTTACCAAGTGTCTTTTTTTGGACCTTGTTCATAATCTTACTCTAGTATGTATCTTATCTCATGATTCGTTCCTTTGGCTAATTGCTTCTTCATCGTGAGGCTTCTAAGCTACATTCACATTGTTCTTATACTTCATTCATAACATCCATGTGTATAAAATTTCCTTTTACCGTGTTTACGGGCACCTTTATCCCCTTCACAAAAACAATCTTCCATTTCTTTCTATTACGTGCTTCTTGGCTAGCTTAATATGGGGGCATCTTTTCTCCTTCCTAGACGTCATTGGGTAACGTTTGTCATCATGATTGAGCCTATCCATATTGGCCCTGATCTAACTTCTGCATGTGAATATTTTTCCTTTGAATATTCCCATCTAATGTTGGGGGAAATTTCACATCTTCATTTCTTACACATAGGCGTTGCATTTTGCCCTTGTACATTCCACTGTCACTAGTGGCATCCACATTTCTTCGTTTCCTGTATATATCTTCAGAAAAATTCTAGAAAATAAAAAACATTCAAATATATTTCACAACTCCCAAAACATTCAAATATGTTAGTCGAAAAGTCAAAACATCCAAATAAACATAAAAAACATAAAAAAATAGTAAGAAAAATTCAAAAACCCAAATTTATCTTACCATTGCATAGTTCGCTTTGATACCTTTCCAATGCAAAAAAAAAACGTAGTCGTTTTCCGAGGTCGGGAGCAAAAGTTATGGCCTCCAAAGATAGGTAGTACACTCAATGTTGCAAATGCACCCTCAGTTAGCTGCACACAGCGCCAGTGCCCTTGCAGAAGTTACACACAAGTGCCCAGTGCCCTTAAATCATGTACAAGCACTCAGTGTGCCCTTGCATTTCTTTTACCAAATTGCACGTGAACTCCTTTTCTCCCGTAAGCATCGTTTCTCCCACATGAGCTCTTTATCACACAGATTGATATTGATTGGTTTCAATTTCACAAAATGTACATTTTTTCAAATTTATCTTACCATTGTTTGTTCGCTTCAATACCTTTCCAACGTAAAAAATGGAGTCGTTTTGAGGTCGGTAACAAAATTTATGGCCTCCTGAAGATAGGTAGTGCATTCAGTGTTACACAGGCGCCCTTCACAGGCCAACACAGTGCCCAAGCACCCATCTTTAGATCAAAAATTTAAAAAAATGCAAAATACATGCCAACATAGGTGCCCAAGTGCCCATGCTACAGTCAAAATTCAAAAATACAAAATGCATGCCAACACAGCGCCCAAGCGCCCATGTTGCAGTCAAAAATTCAAAAATGTAAAATGTATGCCAACACAGGCACTTGTAGTGCCCACATTTTTATAGCCTTAGTTATTTGTTGACTTCTTTATTCATAGATATGATTTGACATGGATTTGATATATTTTTGACATTATGTTATGTTATTTGATCTTCATGGACATGTATGGTGATTTGGGCGCATAGCGCCAATTTAGCTTGATTAGTATGTTGGCACATTTTATTAGATGTTGTGGATACTAACATATTGCTATGTTATTTGGGCCTAATTGATATATGATGGATACATAGTTTAGTCGCACGTCTTTATGATATGGATTATTTGATTATTGATGAGAACACATGATAGCATGAATGTATGCCATTTATATTTATTGTAATGGCTAACACATGGTGAATGGTGTGAAATTGTGCATATTTCTCATTTACGATTCCATGTTGATGTTGTGATATCATAGATTGCATGTTTGGACTTGATCGTTTATTAAGAGTTTGATTTACACTTGTATTGGGACAGATGTTTAATGTGTGCATTGAGTGTGCAGGTTATAGGTCACAAGAGAATGTGGGTTTCAGGGTGGCTACGCAAATTGTGCACAAGCGGCCCACGGGGCTAAGTCCTAACCATGTTAGTTGTATGAGGCCTTATTGTTTGCTTGTATTATTTGGGCACCATGAGTGACCCTTATTTGTAATGTTGTATGTCATGTAAAATTAATTGTGATTAGGTTGTTTATTTTGTTAAGTAAACTAGGTTTGGGGACTTAATGGTCCCCACTTGCATTAAGTTTTGCATTTGTGTAAGTGTGTGTTAATTAAAGAGGATTGGGGTCACATGAGCACCCTTGAGTGGGCCCCACATCCTCTACACTTGTGCCCAAATGTGCCAAACCCAAAATTGGGCTATTTATGGCATTTTAAGTGACCCCTTTTAGTTTTGGGAGTTCACTTAGCATGAAAATAAGCCCTTGACCCTACCTATTAGGTAGGGGCTTAATTTCAAGGCATGAGGAGTTTCCCTCCCATTTAGCCTCTCTTTTGTCACCATCCATGTAAGATGGATTGGAATGTGTGTGTTGTAAAAAGTTGCATAAACTTGTCTCATTTTCTTTTTGGGTAATTTGGGAGAAGGGTGTTTAAATGTGAGTTTATCTTTTCTTCTTTTTGTTTTGGGAATCTTTGACTTGGAGGGAAGAGAGGGGTGACACATGTCACCCCTCATTTGTGAGAAAATTTTTTTTTTTTTCAAATACTCCTTCATGTGAGAGAAAGAAAACTTTTTTTTTGCTTTTGCTTGGTGCTTGGAGACTTTTGGAGTTAGAGTTTTGCTTGGACAAGGAATTGGGAAAAGCTTAGAGTTTTGGAGAGCTTGTGGAGGTAGGCTCTTGATCTCACTCTATGTTATTTTGCATGTTAGATCTTAGATTTTCTTATGGTTGAAATTTGTGTTTTGTTGCTTGTGTTGTTTATTGCTTGGGTATGTATTTGTTATTTTCTCCATCCATCATATGGCTTGATGGATTTTGGAGTTTTATTGGGGAAGAGGGAGGAATTTTCCTTTTAAACCTCATGGCTTGATGGGCAAGCCATGTTGGTTCTTTTTATTTCCCTCATATGGTTTGAGGTGGGGAAGGTGGTTCATATGGTTTGAACCCCTTCCCCATCCTTGGAGAGGAAACCCAATGGGTTTGAAAATCCTCCCAAGGAGGATTTTAGGTGAATGGGTGGAGCAATAAGGAGGGATTATTGTCTTGGAGGGATAAAGAGGTTTTGTGAAGAATCTTGTAAGTGTGCATCCTATGGTTGGACCACACTCTTTGGAATTTTGGATGTCTCATCTACTCTTCCCCATTGTTGAGGATGAATATGGTTTTCTCCTCTTTTCTTTTGGTTGGTTTATGTTGTGTTTCTTTAGTGTTTGAGTTAGTCTTGTATGTGATATGTTTGTGTGTAATTTCTCCCTAAATCTTGTGCACATTTGTGGAAGTTAGCTCTCTCTCCCATGGGCTTGGGAGGCTAGCATGTCTTCCAACCTTTGGAAAGACATGTAATGATGCCTATAGGTTGGGTGGTAAAACAAACCTTTCTCTATGTGTTGGTTTCTTTGAAAAAACTCAAAGTTAGAGCTCAAGTTTGGAAGATGGTTGGAGTTTCTTGACATCATGGCTTCTCATTGTTTTCTCCAATTTTTGTGAACATTACTCTCATTGTAACCTTATGGATATGGCTATGTGGGAAGTTCTTTGTCTTGTAAAGTTTCCATTTTGTGATTTGGGATTGCTTGTAAACTAGTGTTACATTAGTTTGTGCATCCTCTTTCAATCTTGCAAAGAAGCCTTGTAATGTGGTTCCTTGAGTATTTTATGTATTTTGGAAATATGTTGTATTTGTGAGCTTAAGCTCCTTGGAAAAGAAATCTTGTAAAATAGTTGATTCCTTTAATATGGATTGTTGGAACTCCATTTTGAAAAGAAAGTTTGTTTATTGGAAATATGTTTTCCACAAAAAAAAAAAAAAAATGCAAAATGTGATGTTAAGAGCACTAAAAGAAAATGTGATTTTTCTTTGTTGATCTCCCTCTTGTAGAAATCTGCAGTATTTATTTAGTATTGCATTTGAAAGGAAAGTTAGTGTAACATGGAGCTTGAGGATTAACATTGAATGGAAATATTATCTTTCTTGTAATATATCTCTTTCTTGTAAATTTTGTAACATTATTGAATGGAATGAAATTAGTTTTGCTTCCTTTCCATGTGAAACTTAATGAATTGATCTTATTAGGAAATCAAATGTGAATATGTTTTCTTCCTTACTAATTTTTAAACATATTCCAAACCCTCTCTTCTATTGGAAATACTTTGCTACATTCCTTTTTATCACATAAATAAGTAAATCATTTTAATATAGATATATATTGAAAATTATTAAGTTTCATACTTCACAAAGATAACAAAATATAATCTATCATTTTACAACTTGTAATAATTTTTCTTTAAATAATATATGATATAAATATATTAAAATATATTTAATATAGTTATATTATATAATATAACTATAATATACTCACCATAATTATATATTCCTTAATATATTATTATAGTTCAATATAATATTTATATATATATATATATATATATATAAATATATATATAAAATGTAATAACAAAAAGATTCAAAGTGAGTTTTTATTGTTTTAAAACCAAAAAAAGGATGGGGAGGGCCAAGCCCTCCCAAACTCGCACACCCCTACTACGCCATACCCCAACACCATCGCCTCCACATTACTATTCCCCTCTAACTCCCATAACCCCACACCCCCGACACCCCCGTGCCACACCCCCCGTGACGACTCCACTCTATCGCAGACCTCCTCCCTCCCATTCACCGAACCCACACTCCTCTCTCTTCCACCACCTCACTCCATAATGCCGCCCACCATATCAAAACCCTTGCGGTTTCCCATTTCGAGATTTTAAATTCGGATTTACATTATATATATACACACACACTTTCATGTAGTTTGTCTTCTTAAAAATTATGGGTATAAAATATACCCAACCAAAGAATATATCAGTTAAGAAGATACAAAAAAAAAAAAAAAGTAAATAAATTGAGCAACCATGAATCCTTGTCTTCCATAGCTCCTCCTCAACCTGCACATGCAAGAAACAAAATGAAACCAAATGGAAGAGAAAGGAAAGGGAAAGAAAAGATAAGGATGGATTAGGGCAACTTTAGGGCAAGTTTGAAATCAAGGGCCAAGATTAGATTGATCATAGGGTCCACATTAAATCCTACACAACTTTTAAGTCGTACACACATGCAATGGAAAGTTGCAAAAGTTATGGAATGAGGATAAAGAACCTCAAAGCTTTGCTAACTCATCCATGCATCATGAGATGAGTGTTAAACAAGATAACTTCTACAATAATGAATTAAACTAAAACACTATCATTTTATCTCTAACTACTCTATGATTACTTAAAACATAAATTGAACCTAGTTAAACCTATGAGCAATCAAATTAGATTTGTTGTTTCTTCAATGGAAGTGAAGAGGTCTCTCTAAAATGGCTACAAGACCAAGTTAGATACCCTCCTACTAACCTACTATGAAGTTATGGATGCAAGATGGAGGAGCTTCAACAATGGAGGATAGCCAAGATCAAATGCCTTATTAGCTTGGCTAATGCAAATGAGGTCTAATGCCAATATCTCCAAATGTGAGAGAGAGTTTTATTATGAAAACAAAGTGTGTAAAGTCAGTATGTTTGAAAGGGAGGGGTGACTCTTCTATTTATAGTTTTCCAAATGGAAGAGTTTGAACTTTGGGTACATGTGGGACTAAAGCTCAAAAAACACTTTTAGATTAGATTAGGATAAACATGCTTTAGGCCTAGTTAAGCTTGGTTTAGGCTAGTTAAACTTGATTAGCAAGTGATTAAAGACTCGTTGAGAGTTGGGAGAGGTCTGGATAACCAATGGTGACTGATAGTTAGCCTACGAAGCCAATAGAAGTGGTATAGAGAGAATTATGGAGGTTATGAATGGTCAAAAGGAGGAATGTTTAGATAATAAGAGAGATATTAGCCAAATAAGTTGATTATAGGAGGAATATGACTGAGAAGGTGTCGTAAATGGGCATCCGAGAATGGAGCGAAGAAGGGTTGATCAACGAAGTGTCGTCAATTGGTTGAATGGGAGGAAATGCTAAGTGTAAGCATATTTTAGGTGTCTACAATGGGTTTTTGTGGGATTAGGAAATAAAATAAAAGAAAGGTGTGTGGGGGCAAATTAATTAAAAAGGGGAGGGGAGGACTAATTAAATAATAAGGGGTGTGTAGACTTTTTATTTGTGACCCTAGCAAACTTATAGTAGAAATAAATAATTAAAGTTGGAATTGGACTAGTGATTAATTAATTGGGTAAATCAAATTAATATAAAATAATTATTAATGGGATCGGAAAAGTATAGTAATAGTATTTGTTTACTTCAAAAAAATTACCCAAATTTTTAGTTACCTTTTGGTGTGGTTTCCTATGTCCCGAGTCGGGCACTACAATGCCCATGCCGCAAAACAAAATTGTAAAATGCACAAATGCCTCGCCAACATAGGCACTTAGGCAACTATGCTGCACCAACATAGGGGTCACTCCAGTTTTGCCCTAATTTAACCCAAAACATGTCGTTTATCCTGAGTGAGCTCCATTTCCTTCCACGGTGTGTTTCTCACCCCCAAAGTGCCCTGAAACCGCCGTATTTCTTCTAAAAATATCCTAACGCTTCCGCGATGATTATTTTTTAATAAATAATTATTTTTGCATTTGTTTTGGTATGTTCGGGCATGTTTTTACTTCCCAACGACCTTGTCTACTACCTGGGGCATATTTTTCCTCTTTACGGCACTTTTATGTTGTCTCGCGACTTCATTATCTCTTCTATAATATTTTCTTTCGTAAAAAAATAAAATAAAAACAATAAAAATTCAAAAAAATGATTAAATCATTAGAATAAAAAAATTTGCAAAAAAAAAAAAATTGGTAAACATCATATACGTAATCAAGCTTGTGTCGGTTAGAGTTGTTCTTGAACATTGAATTATGTCTTACAAAAGCATCTTTCTATGGTTCTTGCTTGTTCTAGTCTCAAATGACTTGAGAGATCATTGTGATCTACCTTCATTAACAAAATCTCGGCCGCATGTTATGTTGGTCCTCCTGCAATAGTGAGTTGTCAGGGACTGTGTCGTAGCACTCAAAAGCTTTTCCATGGGACTACTTGTGTCCTCCGTTATTCCCCTCGCATGTATCCTTGCTTGGGGCACCATTTTTAACCCTTGTCGTTACAACACGAACATTTGGGAACTGCAACTTGATAACAAAAACATTGGTGCAACTATCTTAAACATTGTTTGTTTGAGTGCGTGTGATTGTATTGGTTTCTCTGTTAGGTTAGCTAGTTTACTTTCTCGTATTGCATTGCATTGTGTATGTTGCATTGTTAGGTATCATTTTACTTTCTCGTATTGCATTGCATTGTGTATGTTGCATTGAGTTAGGTATTGTTTTATTTTCTCGTATTGCATTGCATTGTGTATGTTGCATTGAGTTAGGTATCGTTTTACTTTCTCATATTGCATTGCATTATGTATGTTGCATGGAGTTACATAGCAATGGACAAATGTTGGTAATTTAGCTTTTCATGTTATCTTACATTTTTGTTCATTTCAATAAAGGTCGATGATGTAGACCTAGGGGAAAAATGATATAAACATGTTACTTATTAAAAGGTTGGATGCAAAGATTGGGTTTGTCCTATATTCTCCATTCTCATTTCTTCTCCATTATCATTTATTACCATTACTAATTTTTCTTCCAAATCACCTAGGGTAATAAACAACCATGTTTATCCCTATCCTTATTCTTTCTCAATACCCAAGGGTTTCACACCTGTTCTAACCTATTTTCTTCTATCCATTTCAAATCATATTTTTGATTGTCGATTGACTTCTTCTATCACCCCATCGACACTCGAGGGGGCATCCTTCATTCTGCTAATTTTCTTAAAAATTTACCTGTTTATGCTTGTCTACTATATTTGAAGTGAAGTCATTAATTTCTCCTCAAACAGGGGCAAATGTAAACACCTAAATTCTGATTTTGTAATCTTATTGCCAAAACACACGCAAATCACTCTCATTCTCGCCAATTCTGTTATAATTAGTAATCTTTACTAATTAACTAACGTTTCTTGCCACTTTGGTCAATTAACAAGCACTTATTGATCACCAAACCTATTTTGCATTTAGGATGCCACTTTATGACGAATCGTAAGTCAAAATCCTCTTTAAAATAGACAATTAGTGTTTATAAGCTAATTAAGCCTATTTTGCCCTTGATTTGGTCAATATGCCCTAATGTTGACTCAAACCCCTCTTCCAACCACTCAAAATCACCCCATTCACCTCCACAATGTCTTAACAAGCTTCAAAATCTTATCCTAGCCTTCTAGTTGACCCTAAGCGGTTGATTAAGGCTCCACCTCTCTTAATCACTTGTTAATTCACTAATTGTGATTAACAAAACTTAATCACGATTAGCAATTCTAATCCAATTCGGGGCTTTTAGTCCCACATGCACCAAAATACAAGTTTCTCCCAAAAGGAAAACTATAAAAAGAATTCACCTCATTCCTTTATACTTTACACCATGCTTTGATTTGCATCTCATATAATACATATGATTCATAGTCAAGTTCAAACCCTTGCCTAAAACCTTCAACAAGGTTAGTAGATGAATAATCTAAAGTGACTTAACAAGTCATTTGGAGAGGTCATTTCACCATTGTTTGAGTAACAACCATAACCATTTGATTGCCCCTTAGGTCTATTTAGGCCCATGTTAGGTAATTAATCATATTAGTAGGCATGTTTAGTTAGTTTTGCATTGTTTTCATACTAGTTAAGCATTCTTTTAAGCTTCTATCTTAATGTTACATTCCTAGACTTAGAGCCCTAGCTAATTAGGTGGCAATGGTGTTAGCCTTCCTTGTTTAGCTTTGTTATTTTCTTTGTAGAGTTTGGGGTGCTTTCACATCTATCTACATATTTTACATCTAATTACTACTCACTATCAAGTGCAACGCGCACAAGAGCCACCTAGGGAACGATTTTGACACGCACACATAGAACTACATTGGGTCTGAGATGTAGTGCGACACTTGGTCGTAAGTTCACTTTATTGATAAATGAGGACAATCTAACCCTCATTCACATTATTTTATTTTTGGGATTTGATGCGTTTTGGGGTTTTGTAGATCATTTCTTCATTGCAGGTTACAAGTGACACTTGGGAACTTGGTGCGACATACTAGCGACATGCAAAAAAGGACAATGAACAACTTGTGACCCCAGGAAATTGAGTTTCGTAGCTTCAGAATGCAGTCACAGCGCCCATAACAGCTATGGCGCCCGACCCTCCATCCTTAGTGCCCTAGTCCTAGCAGCTTCTGACACCCTTGCAATTTTTTGAGCTTTAGCGTGACAGTTCCTTCCTTCGGTACATCAGTTCATCAACTCGACATAGTCCCAAATTATTTGTGAATCAACTAAGTCTTTTTATCCCTTCATTTGTAACTAGGGTTACAAATTTAAATTGGTTATTTCTTGGATCAAATATGTACTTAATTGTTTATATCATTGCACTATTACATATTTATAATTAGGCATCTATTTATTTCAATATTTTCTTAATCAATTTGCCACTCCACCAAAATAAGTCATTTTAGTCCATGTGTTATTTACTCATTGGTTCTAAACACCTTACTTAAGGAAGAAGATACATGTAGCACTACGCAGAATGGTTAACTTTGAAATTTAAAATACACATGACATGTGGAAGGTATATGAGAGTGCATAAAATTGTGTGCCAAGCTAAAACCATGTCGGACATGGGAAGAGCCTTTCCTATTAAAATGTCCACATCTCGGGAAGTGTCATTATTTTCCACCAGACTGAGTGGTCATTATCGAGGATCTCTTGTGAACAATTTTAGAGAGCTTGTCGGTTAGGATAGGAAGTCCCACGTTCCTCCTTCCACCTTGGAATGCACCTTTTGTTATACTTCTTGACTCATTCTCCTCATCAAGCCCCTCTAAAGTGAATGGCTCGTCTCCCCCTTGCACTTCGCAGCTTCGTCTTGATCAAAGATTATACTTTCACCGAGTTTGAATTGATCCATCGACTTCAATCTATATTGGATTTGCAGTTGGTTTTGGGATCAACATGCATCAATCTTTGCATTGAGGCTTGACATTATATTGCATCTTGGATCATTTATTAAGCATTGTGATTCATATTAACTCGCATCTGACATCTCTTCGCACCACTAACGAGATCACTCAAGTTTGCATCTTCCCTTGAATCACCCATCGTTTTGCTTTGTATGCAGTGGTTAAACATTGCATTTATCACAACTAGATGATGTAGGCTACACATGCTCCCATGCCTCAACATATGGGTTGACATCTCTTCCAATTGTCCTCGACCGACATCCATGCATTCAACAAATTCTATGCATTCAAAATTGTTGGTTCATCAATATATTATAATCTTCACACCGATCAACCAAATTATAATTTTCAAACCGATCAACCAAATTATAATCTTCAAACTAAAATGTTCCTTGTTTGTAACCTTCGATGAACTAGAGGATCAAAGGACTTACATGCACACACAAAAATAATTTTCCTCTTTTGTTAATACCTCAAACATTAATTAAGTTGATAGGCGTTTCCAAATGGGAGTCTCGCTAGTTGTGCCCGACATGCATTGACGAAATGAAAGGTCAAGGTTTTGTGTTGGTGGTTGTTGACGAATGACCTCATTAGGATTGGCGATGAGTGGAAACCCTTATTCTTAGCTTAATAGCTAAATAGAAACCCTAATCACAAATGTGCACGAAACCGATTTGACACGTTACACAACCCTAAATGCAAAGTATTTGTATCTAACACATGTAGAGTCCGAGATTCAAACATATGCACGTTTCATTTGGAAGTATTCATCAACCACGCCTTACTTTTTGAGATATCTCCAAAGTATGTTGCCTCAATGACTTGCACATCGCACCCCCTTTCTCTTTCAAACGATTGACACAATTGACACATATTTTATATATTCCTCAGTCGTAAGAAAGAAGGTTTTTGCATAGGTTTCTTCCAACATTTTTCCCACCCTTGGTGTATCTCCTTCTTCATCGTCCCTCTTCCTCCTCCAATATTTATTTTGTTTTCGTACATCGTTTCGACATTTCCATTAGACGATAGGTATCTCCTTCTTCATCGTCCCTCTTCCTCCTCCAATATTTATTTCGTACATCGTTTAGGCATATCCATTACGTGATTGCTAGTTTTTAAATCGAAAATGAAGAAACCCCCATATATTGCAATACATACATACATATACCAGACAGACACCAACAGCAAAGGAAAAAATGGCGTCCAAGGCTGTCAAAGTAGGAGCCAAGGCCGTAAGAGTATTAGGATGGAGGGAAAAGCTGGAAAAATACAAAGGCGAGCTATCAAAGGGAGTGTGGGGATATATGCAAGACGGCCGCTGGAAGCCTCTCGCCATCAGCGCCCGCCACCGCGCTAAATTACGCAAGGAGGTTCTCCTAGCAGGAGAGTATGTCCCTAACATATATCCAATGTATATAAGTCCACCAGTATCCTGTATGTTTATGCCCATTTAATTTTGTGCTTGTTTGTGTTGTGTTTTTTTTTGGTTTTTGGGTAGGGATTGGCCTTATGATCCGCCCAGAAAGGAAATGAGAAATGTAATGAAGGGTCACAAATGCGATAGAATCTCCGCAGAAAAGTAAGTTTTTATTTCTTTCTTGTTGCAAGTTTTATTTATTGGTTGTTATTCGAGAGGTCACGCATTCGAATCTGGACGATAGTTTTTGAAATTCTGATTTTTTATTTTCACAATTTTTATTCATTTATGAATTTCGGTACCCTGTTCAAATCTAATGAGCCACTTTGAATTTCATGGACTCGATTGTTTTTGTGAAATTGTTGATTTTTTTACTCTGTTTTTTTTTTTGACAATTTTTTTCATTCAGAGTTACATTAACTTGTTTTCATGAAGTGAAAGGGTTTTTCTGAAATTATTTGTGTAATTTTGTTTATGATTTACATTCATCATTTTGAATCTCATAGAATTAAAGGGGTTTTGTCAAATTATTTATTTATTTTTATATCAGTTACATCACTAATTCAAACAAATCTTGTGGGATCAAAGGGTTTTTGTCAAATTATCATTTTCCAATAGTTTTTGATCATCTACCGGTTGCATCCACTCTATCAAATCTCATGGAATCAGAGGTTTTGTTAAATTATTAAATTTTAAAATCATCTCCTCTGAATTATTTTAGTCAAAGGGTTTTTGCGAATTATTGAGTTTTTTTATTTTATAGCTTTTACTATCGGTTTATTAGTTACATTCACCTATTGGAATCTCATGGAGTCAGTATTTTTGTCAAATTATTCTTATTTTTTACAAGTTACGTGTTTCGGTTCTTGTTCCATTGTCACTATTGGAATCAATTTTTAGTTTTTATTCAAGACGTCAGCAGTTTGAACACCATGGAGTGAAGGATTTTTATCAAATTATTAATTTATTTGTTGAATTTTGATTTTTTTACGAGATACATTTTTTTATTTCTTACTCAAATGGTCACCAGTTTGAAACTCATGGACTAACGGCTTTTTGTCAAATTACTGATTAATTTTTTAAGTCACATTCTTCAGTTCTTCTTCCAGATGTCAGCATTTCGTATCTCAGGCCAAATTAACGATTTGCTTCTTTCATTTTTTTTTATCTTCTAATTTTTGTGAGTTGCTATTGATAATTCTTATTGGAGGGGTCACCATTCAATTCTCACGAAGTCAAGACTCTTTGTGAAATTATTGATTATTTTTTAATTTGCTAATATTTGGAAGCTCACTGGTTTGAATCACATGTGGAAAAGAATTTTTGTCAAATTAGTGATTTATTTATTTATCAATTTTTCAAAAACTATAATCAGGGTACAGGCAATTAAATTTTATGTGTGTCTGTGCATGCTTTGTTTTTGCAATGCAAGGATGTTTATTTGCTTGTTTATGGTGCAGGCGGGCAAACACAGCTGAGCTCATGAAGCAAATGCCTCAGATGCTACTGGATTACAAGGTAATCCTACAACAACATGCAATTACAGTTTTCTAATGAGATTTTAGTCTCTTCCGAGTCTGTTTAGATACGTTCCCGAGGTTAACATAAATTGAACGCATTCACAATAAACCCACTCCTACCCTTAACTTACATCCATTTTAAGGAAAAAAACCCCTATAAAAGAAGGGCAAAAAGACTCTGCTTCAAACTATTTAAAACCCTATAAATAGCCTTAGTAGTGCTAACAACCACTGGGAAATGATATATAGAAAAGCATGTGGGTAAAACAGTTAACATCCAGTGAAGTAGGGATAAACAATTTGTGCTTGTGGAACATGAAATGCACTCAAACCACCCTATCTGAATTGGGAGGCCAGAATTCTAGTTATTGAGAACATCGGAAGCCTAGGAGGAGATGAGAAGCAATAAAAATAGAAAAACATCCTAGTAGTCTCAACAGAGACGATGGCTGGAAGCTCAATCAATACTGGAAGCTGCTAATACACAAACTTTCTTAAAATCCTCATTAATCCTAACTGTTTTTAAGATTGATTGATTTCTCTCAAACAAGTTAGCAAGAGACTGCATAATTGACTATTTAATTGATTAGCTTATTAGATGATAGTTTAGACTATTGTTTTCTAGGAAGTTTAGTAGTTTAATTATTAATTTGGTTCAATTAATCAATCTTAATATAGTTAGCTGTAACCCTGCTTTTCCTCCTCCTTCACCTTATTTCTTTATTCTTTACTAGTTGACTTATTGTTTTCATCCCACATGTACTTTGCAACAAGCCTATTCAAGAATAATGAACTTCATATTTTTGGGCAAGCATTGCCTGCAATCTTTGGAGAGATCTAAAACATAAGACCAAATAGTTCCTATGCAGTTGATTCCAGAAGACTCTCACAATGCAACGTGCTAGGGATTGTCACTCAAAACAAAACCCTATAAAATAAAAAGAATTAATGAAAGCTCAAATTTCATATTGTCCTTACCTCGTAGTTCATAGGATGAGAACCAAGTTCCAAAGGAAAAATATCGAGAGAAACTTAAGACCTGCTATTTTTGGAATATATTGGGTAAAAGGAGGGTTTTAGAAGGTCCCACAACCTTTATACAAAAAAGCCCATCAGGCCAGATCTAGCATTTGAATTAGCAAAGCAAAAATACCCGAGAAGATTCCAAAAAGGAGAACAAAGACAAAGCCAAACCGAGAAAAGAAAAGATACATTAGATGAGCTTCTTGGCTCGGAGACAACATTATTTGCTCTAGGAGCCGAGTCGTTTGCAAGAAGTTCGGCCCGACTTGATAAGCTCCGAGCAGTCGTCGATAGCCGCCACGGTGGAATCCGTGAAGTCCTCCCAAGCTTTCAGAGCCTTGAAGGCACGCTGTAGTTTACTTAGGATGGAGGAAATGATTTCAGCTCTGTTATGGTCTTTTTTAGCATCAGCAGACTCAATATCAGCAGTATTAGAGTCCATAACAGGAGGGGAGAGAGGAGTGTCAGCAGCAAAATCTTTTACAGCAGAGGGGTCCTTAGTACCCAGTAGAGTGAGAGGAGGGTTCCGCCACATGTTGATTGATATCACCCTGCTCCGCTTCCGGGGAGTCAGGGTACAGATGAGCAAGCCCCAAAAGATCAGCCGCGCTAGAGTAGTCGAGGGCTGGAGACAGGAGAAGGAGCATGGCCACTGGCATTAGTGTCCTCCAAGAAAAGACACGAGATGGGCGTAGGAAAAGAGGGGGTGGCAGGGGAATGGAGGCGTCGCGGGGGCTCACACAATAGCCACATCCGGAATCCGAACCGAGAGGAGAGGAGCAGCGGCGGCGGCACGCCGAGAGGAGCGGAGGAGGAGGAGGAGGAGGCGAGGAGAAGGGGAGGGAGCGCGCGCGTCGACCCATTTGGGAGGGAAGCGGAGCGGAGTCGGAGTGGGAAGCGGCGACGGAAAAAGCAGATAGAGTAAACCACTGGTGGAGGATGACGCCCTCGCCTCCCGAGCCAACAAAACCAATGTTCCGAGAGGCCGAAAAGGAAGGCGCCAAATTGATTTTCTCCCCCATCGGAGATGGAAGAGGATGAAATGCAGATGGGGGCCGAAGACCGCGATCAGTATCTGCCGTCGATAGTGAAGTACCGCATAATGACTTCCGCCACTCTGTCCCAGGGAGAGGGCAGAGAGTCACGGGTATAGCCAGAAAGATATTTCACTGGTCTGTCACCAGGGGCGTTAAAATCTTGAATTTCGGCGTGAAGGGGACGCTGTAGTAAATGTCGCCCGGCGAGGGAGCCGGTGGCGTCGCCCAATGGCGTTCGTTGAGATGGTGAAGCGAGTGTCTTGCCTATTTGGACCCGACCCCTCGACCACGAAGCCGTGACAAAGATAAGAAACCGGAGAGCAGAGTAACCGGTCATTTTCTCCGAGAAAAGTGGCGATCCATTTTCCACTAATATGTTCCACACCTCACCATCATTCTTAGTCGACTCACATGGTTGTCGGGCTCTAGGCGCTTCAATTGACCCCCCATGAGATGAGAATTTGAATAGTCACAGAAGTGGAAATAGGAGAGGACGAAAACCAGCTTGAACAGGAGTCCGGCTAAGTTATTAAAGACTTTCCGCCACCTCCTCAGATGATTAATGTGTAAATAATGCTCATTCGTGCGGGGATTTTCCGCATCATTACAAGGCACCTTAATCGAGTATCCCTTGTTAAGTGTCAAATCAATTAATTTCGCCATATTCACCGCCGCCTTTTGAGAAGGCCATGGCGAGCAAGCCGAAACCCGAGTCAGCCCTTTAATCCACCAGTCAGCAGTGAGAGATGTCATTTTGAACAATCTGACAGAGGTCATTCGGGAAGTTATCAGTCCAATTTTGCTGATTTTCGATGAGGACACCCATATTAGCAAGAAGATCAGCCGCTTTATTTCCTTCCCGGAGGACATGCTGGAACTGGACTTGAAGGAAAGATCTTTGTATACTTCTTATATCAGCAATGATGTTCCTAATCGACCAATGGCCAGGGTCATTAGATCGAAGGAGGTTTATGATGTTGAGGGAGTCACTTTCAACTTGAAGGGGATCATTGCCTAAATTGATAGCCATCTCAAGGCCTTTGAGGATAGCCAAAGCCTCCGCACGATGGTTGGAGCCAAAATTGAAATTATGAGCAGAAGCAGCAACAATTAAACCCGAAGAGCAACGGAGAATGGCCCCTCCTCCGGACATACCTGGATTTCCTTTCGAAGCTCCATCCGTGTTGAGTTTTTTCCAGCCCCTTGGAGGGGGAAGCCAGCAGACCAAATTCCGATCAGTATGAGCTCTTTTACAAGGAATGGATAAAAACTTCTGCCACTCCTGGGTGTGACAGAACTGTAGTTTTTGCTGATATTTGGACCACGTGGTCAGGTTGATATTTTCTTGGAGAGCCAGAGCAATCTGAGTAGCCACCTGTCCAGGATTGAGACTTTTTCTTTGAAGTTTCTTGTTTCTTTCTTTCCATATGCCCCATAAACCATGCGGGAGGAGTTTCCAAGCCAAGTTTAGAATCGGATGAGTGAAGGGAGAACTCCATTGAGAGAGGGTGTCCTGAATGGAATCCGGAAAGATCCAAAGACACCGAATCTCGATAAGAGCCACTGCCAAATAACTTGCGAGAAAGAACAATGGATCAAAAGATGTGATGAGGACTCCGCTTCATTGGCACATAAAACACATTTGGTGGGAAGAGAGAAACCCCTTCTCTTCAGGTTCTCCCCAAAGAGGAAAGCATTCTTAGAGGAGAGCCAAGAGAAAAAACCAATTTTAGGGGTGATCTCCTTAGGCCAGAATTTTGTAAGAGGGGGGCCTAGGTCAGCACTATGCATCGAGAGATAAGCAGCCTTAACTGAAAAGGAGCCCGATGTAGAGAGAGTCCAAATAATCTCGTCCTCATTATGGGAGAAAGGGATGTATATGGAAGAGAGCAACGCTCTAAGTGAAGACAACAGGTTTCTTTGCAGGTCGTTGATATCCTCCCATTCCTTGATATCCCATGAGGGAATGGAGTTCACCCTCTGCCAATAGCCCGAAGCTAATCTTCCATGTATATTGATGATACTTCTCTTGATAGGGTCCCAGAGGGATTGAGGTCGAGGGTTCATCTCCGATCCATGTATCCCTCCGAGAAATCAATGAGACGCCCATTCCCGAATCTCCATTTAGTGCCAAAGCCACGAATGATGGGAAGCGAGCTACATATAGAGTTCCATATGGTTTGAGCCTCTGAGTAGGGAATGGAAGTGAGAAGGTCTTCATTATTTGCTAAATACTTAGCTCTGAGCAGGTGGGCCCAACAGGAATCACCTTTAGCCACTTCCCAAGCAAGTTTGGCCAGGAGGGCCCCGTTCATCTCATTCATTTTCCGAAGACCGAGACCACCATGAGCAGTTGGCTTACAAACCTCTTTCCAGGCCACAAGATGGATCCTTTTCTTTTCTTCAGTTCCAGACCACAGAAAGTTCCTTTGAATTTTTTCCACAACCTCCCTCACAGAGCTGGGAATCTTGAGCATAGACAGGAAGTAAGTAGGAAGGTTTTGAAGAGTGGCTTTCACCAGCTGGAGCTTGCCAGCCTGGCTGAGTAGAGCTCCTTTCCATGCAGCGAGCTTTTTTTGATATCTTTCAATGACCGGATTCCACATATTTTTTGATTGCCTTCCATGGAAGAGGGGGATGCCCGGATAAGAGGCGGGAAGGTCCACAATCGAAAGCGACCAAAGATATCAACAATCTTTCTTTGAACTCGGGGGCGTGTTGATGAAGGAGATGCTGCTCTTGATGAAGTTGACCAGTTTCTTGAGAGGCTGATTGGTAAAGAGAGAGGATATCCATAATAGCCCTGGCTTCAATAACAGAAGCCAAACTCAGCAATAAGGTGTCGTCAGCGAACTGGCTATGAGTGGCCGAAGGACAGTTTGAGGTGATTTTCATGCTAGAAATGATGGATTGATTTTTAGCCGCTTCCAGAGCTCTGCTGAGGGAGTCCGCCATTAGAACAAAGAGAAAAGGTGACAGAGGATCACCTTGCCTGATACCCCTGCTGCTTTTGAAGAAACCCGCAGGAATGCCATTGATAAGAATAGAGAAGCAAGGGGTCGAAACACATGAGAAAATCCAGCTACACCACTTTTTGTCAAAACCAAATTTTTCCAAGGTCTTGATTAAGAAAGGCCAGCTGACTCTGTCAAAGGCTTTTTGCATATCCAATTTTAAGATCATACCTGGAGACTTCGCAAGAAGAGCCGAGTGGATGGCCTCATGGACAGTAATTATACCGCCTTGAATAAGACGACCTTTTATGAATCCGTTCTGATTGTGAGAGATGAGGTTCGGCATAAGAGGTTTTAGCCTGGAAGCCAGCATCTTAGTGATGATCTTGTAAGACGTGTTGCATAAACTTATAGGCCGAAAATTGGAGACCTCCTTGGAATTATGCACTTTTGGGGCAAGGGCCATGAAAGTGGTGTTCCATTCCTTAAGCAGCTTGTCATTCATCTGAAATTCATTTCTTTGGCTTGGAATAGGTCCTGCTGATGATTTCCCAAAAAAACTTGGAAGAAAGCGGCGGGAAGCCATCCGGACCGGGCTTTGTCTCTCTTCATGCAAAGACACTTTATGAATTTCCTCCATAGAAAAAGGCTTGGTCGATTGTTATTCATCTCGGGAGAAACCGGATGAGGAATGTCTTTGGAGCATTTCATTCATGGATTGTTCAGAAGGGCCGATCGCATGGAGAAGATTTGAGTAGAAGGATATAAGCTCATTGGAAATATCGAGTTTCAGCCGTTAGCAAGATCCTGTTGGCGACACCCAACTCACGTATCTTATCTCTAGCTTTATGTTTACAAGCGGAGATGTGGAAGAATTTGGTATTACTATCACCTTGCTCAAGCTAGAGGGCCCGAGAACGCTACCTCCAATAGGTCTCCTCCTCTTGAAGAGTATTATGATACTCACTAAGGAGAGAGATTTCTTGTTGGTGAAGATGATCCAATCTTCCAATGACCTCAATTTGTTCGAAATTTTACCAAGCTCGAGATAGCTCTGGCTTGCGGACCTTGATGTTACCGAAGACCTTCGACTTCCATATCTTGAGTTGTTTTTTGATTTCTTTGAGTTTGTTGGAAAATTTGAACATATTAGTTCCCTCAATCTCGATATTCCACCAGCTTGCAACCAGGGGAGTCAGATGGTTATTTTCAAGCCAAGCCAGCTCAAATCTGAAGGGAGGATTCTTGGCATTTACCTTGTGATTGGCGCTTAACAGAAGAGGGCTGTGATCTGAGCCAGCCCTTGAGAGGGAGCTGAGATAAAAGTCCGGAAAGAGAGAAATCCAATCCAGAGAGCCAAGAGCTCTATCTAATCTGCATTGGATGTGGTTCTGCCAATCTGCGGTTTGACCATGTGTAAGATGAGCCGTGAAGATCCATGTCCAAGAGAAATTCTCCCTTATGAAGTCGGCCCAAAGCTTCCATGCTTAGACGGCATATGAGCATACCCCCTGTTTATCCGAAGGATAAAGAGGGCAATTAAAATCACCCATTATTAGAATGGGAATTTTACCATAAGTGATGATGAAGTTAGTGATATCTCTCCAAAGTTTTCCACGATGAGTCTCGAAGTTTGGGGCATACACATTGATAACAATCCAAGAGGAGTCGGCCAACCTCTTGGAAGAGGATACATATAAAGTTGGGGTGCTTGAACAGGCAATCCCCTTTAAGACTTCTGGGATCCCACAAGGTACAAAGCCCCCCAGAGTTTCCTGTTGAAGGTTGAGATTCAAAGGCAGCCGCTGGCCAGAGTTTATGGAGCCGATCCTCCGTTTTTAGTTTGGTTTCCTGTAACATGATGATATCAGGTGAGTTCTGGAACTTGATGTCTTTGATAATTCTTTGTTTTTGAAGAGAGTTGAGCCCTCTTATATTCCAAGAAATGATCTTCATTTCTTTTGTTTGGGTTTACTCCCCACCACCATGGGGATTGTGCTTTGGGTTCCTTGCGCCACGTTTGTAGCTGCTTCTTGCTGAAGCTTAACACTGCTCGGAATTCTGCCTCTAACCTTTTCCAAGCCAATATCGGGTTTCTTGTTGCTGCTTCTAGTGAAACGATGATTGAAACAATCATCGGTGGAGAAATCCGAGGTGAGGGACGAGCCCAAACAAAGGCGGGCGAGAGGAGGCGGGGGGGGGGATCGAGGGAAGAGGGGATCGAAGGAAGGGGAGGGAGGGAAAGGAGCGGGGCAGCGGCGAAGGGGAGGAGGAGGCAGCGAAAGAAGGTCCTCACCAAGAGACGAAGAGCCGGGAAGAGCCGAAGGAGCCGGGGGAGAGGGGAAGGAGGGCTAAGGAGGAGGGAAGAATCACGAAGCGAGGATCCGAAGAAGGGTTGATTTCTCCCTCCTCAAGGAGAGCGAAGGAATTAGGCGTGGGGATGATCGGGATCTCAATGGAGGACGATTTAGGAACGGATTTTTCTTGAATTTTGGGGAGAGGGTTTGGGACATTGGTTTAGATTGAGGTTTAGAGGGGCAGCGAGAAGCCCTATGACCAAGTTTTTGCGAAGGAACAAGCTTGAGGAATGTATTCATAGTCATGGGTTGTTTCCAGTTCCCTAAGTCCGAGATAAGCTCGATGTCCTTTGGCAAGGGACAACTAATATCGGCATTAACACGAGAAACGAGCATGAATGAATCTAGTTTTTGCTTTTGTGGCTTGATCTATTGCTATCAAAGAACCTATTGATAGAGCAATACCTTGATAAGCTAGCCGGGTGCCAAAACTCCAGAGGGAGCCCCGGGAGGCGAACCAAGATTGGGGCTTGGGTCATGGATTCCGTGTGTGGGTTGAAACCAGGTGACCATTTCCTGAGATAGAAACCCCGCCAAAAACCACGGACCACCAAGCAGCGCTCTAGCGAAGTCTTCTTTCAAGCTGAAGGAGAATAAGATGAATCCATTAGGCATAGCCGCTATTTCTAGCGCTCCACATGGTTGCCATTTTAAACGAGCCCATTTTTTTATATCCTCCAATGGGGGCCTAGGGCCCATCAGGGTACCCACCAAGGACAGGTCACGAGAAGCAGCAGCAGCCTCCGTGATGTGAGAGGGGATGCGCAGGGAAAAGGACCCTTCTGACAGTGAAGGGGAGAGCTTTTCCGAGCTGTGAGCCGATGTGGAACCCTCCACGACTTTTGACCAAACGTTAGGCTGCTTTGGAGAGAGGGACCCTGACAGGAGGGGCCCCCGATCCGGACCAGAGGGGTCCGGCATTAGAAAGAGGACCAGAGACAGCAGACAGAGGCAGCAGGCGGGAGCAGCCGGGGAAGGAGCTTCCAGACCGCAGCAAAATTATTAAATCCCCAGAATGAACAACTTAAGACCTGCTATTACCCCAATGCTCCAACTTTCATTCTTATGACCTCTTTCCTTTAGCACAATTTTCATTCTTATAGAGAGATTTTGCGAAGTCATGTTGCTTGTGCTAATGATGAGAGATCCAGATGGTGTGAAGTCATGTTGCTTGTGCTAATGATGAGAGATCCAGATGGTGCAAAGTCATGTTGCTTTTGCTAATTGATATTTTCAAGTTCAATTCTTTTCTGGTAGTTTGCAACAGTAAGAGGTCTGCCACATGGAGAAGCTTGTTATTGCTGATTCTCTCTGAGATGTATTACTTTGCACACTATCTTGTGTTGTGCACTTGTATAAGTTTTCAACAAGTCTGATCTGTCTTGGTATATTTGCTTTTCAAATGCAGTTATGCCTTTTGAATGTTGTAAAACTCTCAGAGGCTTGCCTTCTGTTTATAGTGCGATGATTGGTGTTGGCATTATGTCTTTTATTTTTCTGTTTTTGGTTAGAGAAATATAGAACTACACAACCACATTATATTGTCATATGCAGGATACCTTTTGGAAAAAAATTGTACTAGCACTATTACTTTTCTCTGTTTTTGGCTAGACAAATAGAGAAAATCTACACAAGTGCATAACACTGTCATACTTGGGAAACCTTTTAGCTAAAGTCACATTTGAGGGTTTTTGTGACTGCACACCTCACTGCTGGAAAATACAGGGAAACAACCTCAGCCAGTTTTGAATCTGTTTATCATCATCAATTGCTCTCACCTTACTACTAGATCATGGCCCACTTGAATGTGGGACTATGGAGTCAATAAATAATTATTTGAGGTCTTTGTAAGCTGAATTAATATAGATTCTCATTCAACTTCTTTGTGGACAGTAAATCCTTGTCAACAAAACTTCAAAAAAGCTATAAGTACTATGTGACTTAGACTAAGCTAAAACTGATACCAGACAGTAATCAGAGACTGGTTTTAGGTCTAAAGCTGTAGTTCCTATAAACTCTGAACTGAAATATGAAAATCTTTTATTTTTAACTGAAAATCTGAAATTTCTGAAAAAGGCAGAACAATATTTTGACAGCAAAATAATCACCCCAAAATCTGGAAATGAAACCAAACAGAACTTCATTGCATTTAAAATTCTTTTTTCAGACAAAATTTAAATCAAAGTTTCACGAGAAGGCATGAGCACCAACCTAATTTGCCAATATGCTTTGGATAACGGTATGGATACAAAGAACCAGATATGTGGATATGGTGATTTGTTTTTTCCCCGTGCACGGCTTGGATACGGCAATACAAAAATGTATAAAAACTGTTTTCTTCTATAAATTCTAGCGATAAATAGGAATTAACCTCATAATATCGGATATAAAAAAACCACAAAACACTACTGATAATTTATATAATGCCAACTGAATGCCAAATGACTAGTCACAAATGCCATGATAAAAATTAACTTTAATTATCACATCAAAATTAGTATTCATCTTGCCGATGGGGTCTGGGTGGAGTGGTTAAGACGGATGGTTGTATCTGGCTCCACCTAGGTTCAAATCCCACTTAGGCACGATCCCCATTCGGGGTGGTAATGTCCGAGGTGGCGTGGCTGGCAGGCGGATTTAACAAAGGTGGATTCTGGTTCGAAAGTGCCTGCGCTAGAAATGTGTTCAAGTGTGGTGGTTTTGGTTCACTAATTGTTGAGCTTAAATGCTATATCTTGGCTGAATGTACTCCGGTTCATAGCTCCAGTCAAAAGTGTTTATCTATCTAAAAAAATAGTATTCATCATATTGCTTTTCTTTGAGAGCCTGAACATTGTATCATGATGTGGTTCATTAGAACCATATGGACTTGAAGCATGTGGGTTCTGCAGCACAAAAACATTCTCCATGTGAAGTAATGACATGTCGAAATGGAAGCATCCAAGTCAACATTCTCTAGGGACTCTATCCCAATGCTTTGTCACCCCGTCCTTGTACTCCATTTGCTTATGGGATGGAAGGTGCAAGTTGGCTGCTTGTGTTGTTTTATGTTGTCATTTTTATTTTCTAGGGTTTTCATTTGTGTTTTTTCAATTTTTTTGTAACTTTATCTTATAATGTTGATTTTTTTAAGAGATTAATTTTTGTGTTGGATATGCCTTGGATATGTCCTAGACGGTTTGGATATGTCTGTAGACATAACCGGATCATTTGAGATGTATCCTAGATGTATCTCAGTAGATGCTCTTGTACCATATCCATATTGGATACATACTATACTTGTTTTTATGCACACTAGGGACATATTGGTATCCTAGGGCCGCCAACTCAAGACGAGTAACTTACAAGAGTAGTCTTTAGCTGCACTTGTTTGTTAGGAACATTAATGTTGTGTTAAGTGTCTGATTTTGTCTCCGAGGGCATTTTCTCTACTACTTGTTATCAAACTACATCATTTTTGTCTCGGTTGGTATGAGTTTTTAGGTTAAAAACTCCCTTTTTGTTCCTTACATCTAAATTTTTGTTCACTTTTCAGTTTTTATAGCATAACCCAATGATGAGATTTGGAGGAACTCCATCTCAGTTTGAATTTCAGGGTGCAAGCTCGCTTTGGTTTTCAAGATGTTTCTCTAAGTATCCTCAGTATCCCTAGGTTTCACACATGTTGAAATATGTGTATGTTTGAACTAATAGGTCATGTCTTTGGGCATAAATGCTGCCACTTGATGTACTGCTCGTAATAGTTGCACGCAGGGTAATATGCTTAGTTCAGGCTGGTAGTGAAATTTTAAGTCTCCACTTGTTCATTATTAAGTTCATTGTATCAACATGTCTCTCGCTACATTTTGGTTTGTAGTACCATTTTTAATAGTGCAAAGTTATTTGTCTTGTTTATGAATGACAAGATAGGACATGACCCTACTTGAATTTGTTTTGTTCATGAACAAAAAGATAGGATAGATTCTGCTTGTTCAAACCAATTATCTACAGAATCTGCATCTATATTCCCTTTCAAAAATGGGTATGGCAAGATTTACTTGTCCCTTGAATGGCCTCTAACCTCCAATTTTTTTGTCGAGTGTGGACAAGCAGGTTGGTGTGCGAGGTTGAAGGTCATGCTTTGGAGAGTTTGAGCTAAATTGTCCAGCATATATTTTTTCTACATTTGGATTTGAGTCGTCATATCATCTGTTTCCTTTGAAGTGCATCTTTGAGCTTCTAATACCGAGATAGGGTCTTGTTTACTCATCATCTTGTCTATAATTTTAACACAAGAAACTAGGCCAAAATGGGGCACACACACACATATATATGTATGTATATATATATATATATTACCAAGGTATTGTGTTTTATCTCTCCATTTCAGCCTTGTAAGGACCCAACGACTTGACACAACCCGTAGGTGCGCAACAGCTAGGGCCGATCCAAAACACTAATCCTCGGGCAATGGGCGGATGCCCCAATCGACTTCACTGAGATAAATCAAGATTGGACTCCGTGACCTAGTGGCACAACATATTGTCGAGGTTAACTCTGGGGCTACTTTGGATGGTAAACACTTTTGTTATAGTGGAGCTATGAATCGTAATGGTGGAGGAACACCTTCTCAAAGTGGGACATGGGGGTGGGCTTGGGTCCTAAATGTTCGTCGAGCGATCGACATTCGAGTGCCCCGTTGTGTTCCACTTGGTCCACATGGAGAAGTTTGACTCCTACCTCGAGGTGTTTCCATGGCCACTTATTGAAAGTGACCAATGGATTCAATGGGAATGGAACTTGAGTTGATGATTAGAAATTACTTGTAACTCACACCAATAGCCCAAGACCTCGAGTCCTGGGGGCATTTAATACAAAAGTATTATTATTTTTCCGTTCAAAGTTTTCACACCATGATGGGTCATAACAAAAGAGTATAATAACATGGAGTATGACAAGTACAAGAGCAATAAGTAATACACAACACAATGCTATTTCACTAGCCATGGTCACAAGGATGATACACCACCGGTGGTCGTAAGGGTTTGAGCCAAATGGAAATCACAAAGGTACATTATTAACAAAACAAGCAATCTTAACAAGTCCATTCTAGGCAACAAGGTGCACACAAAAACACAAGGTCTTAAGGGATTGCTGCAAGGTCAAATATATCCCACCTTGGAACTTTATTAGGTCACTTTTACTTTAGGACATAAAGTCATGTTATAAGGTTCAAGTAAGTTATAAATCATAAAGTGCACACCTAGGGATGTTACTTAGTGACATTCAAGTAGTAAGTTTTAAATCATAAAGTGCACACCTAGGATGTTACTTAGTGACAAACCCTCTAAAACACCCTACTACCCTTTATTAAAATAATAAAATAAAGTCACCTCTAAAACATAATAATAAAATAAAGTCACTTAAGTTTTAAAAAGCACTTTCCTTTTAAAAGGTGGATGTATCCATCTCTACCCTTAGACTCTTTTAATCTACACCCTTCATTGAATCAAAACCTAGACATCCTTATGAAACACACAAAAAGGACTTTGAAGCCATTGGAGCTTAATTTGCACACAAGCAGGCTGAGAGGGAGAGAGGGAAGAGGAGAGGGAGAGGCTACTCCATGCCTTGCCCTCTTTACTCTTGAAGCTCTTTCAAAGGATTCCATGGAGCCTAATGAAAGTTTGACAAGCTTGCTTGCCATGGAAGGATAGATAAATTAAAAGCATATGAAAGCATAAATAAATATGATATGACATGATAAGAGATTATGTTAGCCACAAGTCGGCTATCCATATCCCGATATATGACCTAGGATTAAGGGCATAGCATGCCCCTCCCCTTCAAAGCAACATTGTCCCCAATGTTGGTAATCTCTGATGTTGCTTGCTCTTAAATGCTTCATCTTCCCATGTTGCATCTTCAATGTCCAAATTCTTCCATTTGATCAAATACTCGGTGATGACCCTTGTCCTCAACTTCTTAGTGCATGTTTGTAGGATTCCTTTAGGCTCCAAGATGATGCGTCCCTCCTCATCAAGCTCTGGTAACACTACTAAGAAGAAGACACTTCCCAATGACCTTCTTCAAGCAAAAGAAACATGGAAAACTGGATGTATTTTAGTTGATTGAGGAAGCTCCAGTTTATATGCCACACTACCAATTTTTTGCAACACTTGATAAGGGCCATAGTATTTGGGTGAAAGCTTGTTATCTTTTTTTTGTTGTTTCAAAGATAGTTGCTTATATGGCTGCAATCGTACAAAAACAAAGTCTCCAACTTCAAAGCTTCACTCACTACGGTGTTGATCAACTTGTTGCTTCATGCGGTTTTGTGCCATTACCAAATTCTCTTTAAGGCTAGAGAGCACCTCTTGTTGGTGTTGAATGTGCTCTTCAACTACTCTTACTTTAGGTTGGACCCTTAAGTTGAAGTGAGGGATGGTGGATGGTAACCATATAATGCCAAGAATGGGGACATTTTGGATGAAGTATGAAATGAAGTGTTATACCACCATTCTGCAAGTGGTAGCCACTTAACCCATCTCTCTTACTTATCTAAAGCAAAGCATCATAGATACCCCTCCAAACATTTGTTTACTACCTCATTTGTCCATCATATTGGGGATGATATGATGAACTATGAGCCAATTGAGTACCCAAACATGAGAATAAATCAGTCCAAAAATTGCTAGTAAATATAGGATCACGATCACTTACTATAATCTTGGGTGTTCCATGTAGCTTTTGAATATATCCATAAAAGATATGGCAATTGTACTTGTTGTAAAAGGGATGTGACAAGGCACAAAAATGAGCATATTTGTGAGTCTATCCACAACCACCATAATTACACTTTTCCTTCAGATTTTGGCAATCTTGATGAAATCCATGGAAACCTCTACCCACTCACTCACTAGGAATAGATAGAGGTTGCAAAAAGGTCCTGGAGACTTAATAGTTTCTCCCTTGTTACATTAACACACCAAACATTCTGCCACAAATTTTTGGACATCTCCTTTCAACCCTTCCCAAAAGAAATCTTGCTTAATTCTGTGATAAGTTTTCAGAATCCCAAATGGCCACCCACTGAGAAGCATGGAGCTCTGAGAGAACCTGACTTTTAAGGGTAGAGTTTTTGCATAAGTACAATCAATCCTTGTACCACAATGCATCCCCCTTCCATACAATTTTTTTGAAATGCTTGGATCTTGTTGGAGATTTAAATGAGAGTGTGGGTCTCTGTGTCATTCTTTACCATTCTGATCTTGCTTGATCTACCCAATCTACCTGTAATATGGACATGGCATATAACAATGCCTTTGTGGACTCATCTCTCCTAGATAGTGCATCAACTACCACATTTTCTTTTCCTTTTTTGTAAATGATCTCAAAGTCATATCCCAACATCTTAGTGACCCATTTTTTTTGTTTTCAGATGATATATCTTTGCTCTAAGAAGTATTTCAAGTTGTCATGATTTGTCTTTACCTTGAAGTGACGACCCATGAGATATGGTCTCCATTGTTTGACTTTGCATGAAGAATAGCCATCATTTCCTTCTCATAAGTTGGTTTTGATAGGTTCTTACCTTTGAGTTGACACTCTCAAATGCAATGGGGTGGCCCTCTTGCATAAGTATTGCACCTATGCCACACCCTAAAGCATCACATTCAACAATGAAAGGTTTTGGAGAAATCTGGGGTAGCCAAAACTAGAGTGGTACACATGGCCTTCTTCAGTGATTCAAATGCCTATGGTTGCTTCCTCATTCCAATGAAAAGAGTCTTTCTTCAATAATGTTGTGAGTGGTGTTGCAATTCTACCATAATTCTTCACAAATCTGCATAATAACTTGTAAGCCCTAAAAATCCCCTAGGTTTTTGAGGGTTTTAGGAATCTTCCAATCCACCATGGCTTGGATCTTATGAGGATCCACTTTTACACCTTCATGAGACATGATATGACCCAAGTATTCTACCTCCTTACCCCAAAAGCACACTTGGAGGGCTTGGCATAAAGGTGTTGTTGTTTCAAGAGTGTCCAAAACCTTATTGACATGATGTAAATGTTCCTCCCAAGTCTTGTTGTAGATTAATATATCATCAAAGAATACTAGACAAAATTTTTAAAAATGGCCAAAAGATTGAATTCATCAAACTCTGAAAGTAGATGGTGCATTTGTAAGGCCAAAAGGCATTACTAGAAATTCATAATGGCCCTCATGTGTCCTAAATGTTGTTTTATGAATATCTTCATCATGAATTCTGATTTGATGATATCCCGATCAAAGATCTAATTTTGTAAAATAAACAACACCATGTAATTCATCTAACAAATCTTCAATGACAGAATAGGATACTTATCTTTCACTGTGTATTTGTTGAGCTCCTTGTAGTTTTGGACACATGCACCAACCTTCATCCTTCTTTCTTACCATCACCACTGAGAAGAGTAAGCACTCTGACTATGGCGAATAATACCTACTTCCAACATCTCTTGTACCATCTTTTCAATCTCACTCTTTTGTAGATAAGGGTACCTATAAGGTCTAATATTGGGTGGTTGGCTTCTAGTACTAGCTGAATAACATGATCATGATCTCTTTTGGGAGGTAACCCTTTCGGCATATCCCCAAAAAATGAATTGAGTGCTTATTAATAATTGCTTGTAGATCTGATGGTATAGGACCTTTTGATGGTTGAGCTTCTAGTGAAAATAGTTGTGCCACAAACCCATCTGCACCCTTCTTAAGCATTTTCTGCATTTGATGAGAACTTACCAATTGTGGAGCTTTTTCTTCATCCCACATAGCTCAAAAGTCCTCCCTTCAAAATGGAACCTCATGAACAAATCCTGGAAGTTCATCTCAACAATTCCCAAGTAGTAAGCCATTGGACCCCTAACACAATGTCTGCTCCCCCATTGAAATGGCATACATGGGGCCCTCTAGTAGGTAATCTCCCATGGATAGCTTAATCTTATGGCACTTTCCTAACAACTAACTTTACCTCCATCTAGCAACCATGACCTAAAACTTGGGGCTGGATAAACAAAGCAATTTAAGCATAAGGCCAACTTATGATTGATGAAGTTATGAGTACTACCAGTCAATTAGTATTGTCACCCTTTGTTTCTTCATGAACCCAACAACCTTGAGGGTTTGTGGGGTGCTAATTCCTAAAATTGCATGGCAAGAGATGGTTGAGATTCTTCAACCTCGATCTCAAGAACCTCTTCCTCTTCATCAATTGCTTCCTCCTCATCTTCTTCCTCATTAGGACCCTCAATGTAGAATAATTTCTTCTCAGGACATTTGTCCTTTGCTCCACTTTTATCACAACTATAACATAGACCTTTTTCTTTTTCTCTTCAATTTGTTGAGGAGTCAATCATGTCGGTTGGGGAAATGATGGTGTTGGAATCATGTGTTCCTTGTGATTAGTGAGACCCTTCATTTTACCAAATCTCTTTCCTCCACTCACGATGAAACTATCATGGATTCTAATATCGAACCTAGATTAAGAAGGTGAACATCAAGTTGGATGTTATCCTTGAGTCCACCCAAGAAGAGATCATTTAGATGATCCTCTGAGATGTCATTCACTCGTAATGATAGATTTTGGAACTACTGATATAATCCTTGACTATCCCATATTTGTCGTAGTTTGGCTATTTGGCTAAAATAGTTCTCTATAACACTATTATTATAGTGTGTTTGAGCTCATCAATGAACATAGACCAAGTAATAGGAGACCCTTCTTTTTTTTTCTCACACATCCATCTATACCAAATGAATTGTTTCCCAGATACAAGGATGCCATTACCACCTTCCACTTGGGACTTGATGCAAATAAAAAAATTCTCCATTTGGTTGATCCATGTGATCGGATCATTCCCATTGAACTTGCACATTTCTACTTTTGGAATCATGTTCCACCATTGGCTAGAAGATCCACCAATTTGGTTGTGTAGAGGATCCCCTTGGTTGGTGTGATTTGAATTTAAGTGTGCATTATTGCTTGAGGAGACCCATGTGACTTGAATGGAATTCATGCCAATATTCATGCTTGAAAAAGTGAGCATAAACTCTTTTCTCATTGATTCAAACCCCATTGCATTTCATTTCACTTTCATTTTCAAATGATTATTCTCCCATTTCATTGGTTGAAGGTTATCTTTCATTTTATCTTTTAGTGTTTGAAGATCATGGTGGAGGTCATCCTTACACTCACCATTTTTAACCTTTTCTTGAAGTTGGTTAAATACCTTTGATACCCAAAAGATGAAGATTCAAAATCCATATCTTCCTTATTCGAGTCATTCTTAGAGTGGCTTGACCCTTCCCTTGGCCTCTAGTTGATCTCCCATCATCATGATGTAGGGTTTGGGTCTTGGGATATAAGGATTAGGGTAGAAATTTAGGGTTTGGGTTTATAAATTTATTGGCCAAATAGAGAGAAACACAAAGAACAAACCCTAGCTAATTTTTTGGAAAGCTTTCCAAAATATAAGAAACTTAGAAAATTTCCCAAAATTGCAGCCTAGGGAGCAATTTATGAAAAACCCTAAAATGGATATAACTTGTGCAAAACAAGTCAAAAAATCTTGAAATTTGGAGAGAATCTTACTTGATTATTTCAATAACACTTTAGTTAAAAATTGTAGAAAAATTCACCACCATTTTGGAGATATATAGCAAATCTTCAAAATTAGGGTTTTGACCCAATTTTGCCCAAGATCAAAGCTTTATACCACTTGTAATGAAATTACTTAGATAGATCTTGAATATCAAAAACAATATAACACCAAAGAACACCAAAATATAGAGAAATGATCACAATATGCAAAGTATAATGACTTAGCCACTTCGAGGGGGCAACCTCCAAACCATACAATAAGACTCAAGTGCTCAATATGATGATAATATCCTACTCTAACTCCTATATATACCCTACTATACTATGCTATGCAAAGCCACCAAGGCCGACCCACTAAGCATAAATAAATATGATATGACATGATAAATATGATATGATATCATGATAAGAGACCATTAGGCCAGGTCTCTTGACCTCAACCACCCTTTGTCCAAGCGGCCTTATGACCATTTCCTTACACACAGATGTGACCTATCATAGGATTGTGGCCCTTCCATGACTTGTAGAGGGTTGAATGGCCTTTTATTAAAAAAATAGAAAATAAATATGTCCATGGTTTACATATATTTTTATGCGTAATTGTTTGAAATACACACACACACACACATAGACTAACTTCAAAAAAATGATAATCTTAAGGCCTATAGATTTCCATAAAAACTACTAAATTCAATTTAACAATTATACACATTATAAAAATTCTAATAATTGGAAAAAGATAGAAAATGAACTCTAATTTTTTTTTTTTTTTGATTGATAAACGCTTTTGACTGGAGCTATGAACCGGAGGGTTGCCTGGGACCCCACCCATTACAGCCAATGTCTAGAGACAAGATATTACAATAAATCCAACCAAGAGCACGACTAGTGAGCCCAAGCACTTGATGGGCCGCCCAAGCGATGCAATTTCCGCCACCGCCAAGCAGTTTTTCCTCACACATAGCTGTGACCTATCAAGCCGCCCTTCCATGACTTGCCAATGCCGCCTTTATGCAAAGTCCGCCATCGCCGAGAATAACCGCCAGCCATAACCACCGGTGATGCAACCTCTGCCACCACCGATAACCACCCCGAAGGGATCGCGCTTAAGGCCTATAGATTTGAACAAAAATGGATCCGGACACAACCGTCCGTCATACATTCCACCCAAACCCCATTGGCGAAAAATGAACTCTAATTAATTCGCAAAGAAAAATTAAATAAACATTGATGATAAATGTATACACACTACATATATAACTATACAGTTGCTCTTGACACATCAGATTGACAATATAATCAAAGAATTCAAGATCTGCAATTTCCACTGCTTTCCCAACTTTCACTAAACACTGCTAATTGACAGTACATTAAGGCTGTCACTACATTTAGTGACAATTCTAGTTTTCATTAAATTCCACCATATTGAATAATCAACATAATTACATACTCAGCCACTTATAAACTTATTCAACATGCTGTAATCCAACATACACCATTAATATAAATGAGGAAAGCCATCACATCACAAGTCCACCTCAACAAGGATTTACAACAAAGTACAAACTCTTAACTACATGAATAATTTACATCAGGCTCATGGCCACATCAACAATGTCTCACAACACATCACTTCCCACAAGATTTGAAAATTGCAATGATGTCAAATGAAGGTCAATAGCCACAAATCCAATCAGCTCCACCAAATTAGGAGTACTGACAAGTGTAGATGAGGTCCAAATCACTTTCAGCTTGCCAAGAGACAAGGTTGCTCTCCACCCAACCAATTTGATATCATAAGGTAGGAGACCCTAGTCAACCTGGAACCCTAGGGATCCTAAATCCACACAGTTGCCACATAGGTTAACAAGATGGACACATGAGAGAACCATTTGAAACAACTGCTGAACATAGGTACATCTAAGTTTGTACCAGCAAATTACAAGATTGTGGGGTTAATCCATGAGTAACAAAGCTAGCCAAAATTTGGCAACATTATGATACGCATTTTCACCAAAAATAATACAGAAAAATCAACAAGTAAATAAATGTCACTTTAAGCTTCCCAAGCCCAATAGGAGTCCATAAAACCAACATTGAATAAGCCTCAATTTAATCCAACAAAGTTTAACAAAATAAATGCCTAAAGAGGCCTCAATCAAAGGAGAAAAACCAACAATACGACCAAGGAGGAAAACCCTTTTAAAATCCAAAAGAAATTGTAATTTACCACGCAAATCCTCATGGATCAAGAGCCTACCTTAGGTCCACCACTTGTATCAAGCTTGTTCTCCTCTCTCCCAAGCTCTACCTCCAAGAATAGATAAAAGTCCTTGCTAAGAATTTTTTCGCTTCCATATAGGAAGCCCCTCAACATTTGCTCAATGAAGGTGTGACATTTGTCCCATTCATTTGACTTTCCTCTACTATCTTCATCTTAATCCTAAATGCTTCATTCTAGAAGGTTTTGGACATCCTAGAGACTCTCAAGGGAGGCTTTAGGGTCTCACCACTAGAGCACCTATTAAATGAGGAAATCTTGCGCTCTACACTTCCTCATTTTTGACTTTTTCCTCATATCCGAGTTACTAAAAATAGAAAGTTCTAGGCCTTATCTTTATCCACATGGAGGGTTCTGACACTTTTGTCTTGCAGTACATGGGTTCACATGATCACTAAAAGAAAGGGGTTTCACAAGGAGTCAGTCATATCTCTTATCATCAAACACTTTAGAAGGTCAAGGTGATGAGGTAAACATGATCTAAATACTATGGCAAACGGTGCATTGAGAACATGGTCGAGGCATGATTTATTGGACACTTGTTTCCCTTGATTCTCTGGGCCATACAGGTATCCTGCACACTCATTGCACCCATCGGTATCTCCAAAACATATATACATTTAGGCAGATACACGGTAATATCGCAAATAAGTAACACCATACATGCAGCACAAAGGTTAGTTCTTTGTAACCAGCATAATCGCCAAATGGCCTACAAGTAGCATCAAGGACACAAGCAATAGTCACAGTGCCAAGCACCTATTTTCACAATTCCAAGCATAGTTTTTAATTATGATCAGATAATCAATACACATGATCACATGTATCAATATATTAAATGCTGTATATACTATATATCTAACATCACTTCAGAATATCATATGATATTCAATGAAATGCATACTAACATTTGAAAGCAACTAATCATCATAATACAAAATTAAATGCTGTTATTATCATATACGATACATGAGCTAATCTGGTCACCACATGTCTTAATAAAATGAATCAGTGCCTTTCCAGTACCCAAGAGCAGTGGAAATTGAAATCAAAGTGTAAAGCCAAATTGGGCAGCACATTGTCTGCCATTTGGGATCGTGGCTTTCTAGATCTAACTTCTTGTGACCTCACCTCATGTGATAGGACATACAAAGATGGAAAGGACAGCTCTGTCATCATTGATCTGGATCCCAGGAGCAATATAGGGGACACCACTCCGAACTGTGAGAACCCAGTGTGGTATGAGCAGAAATTGTTATTGCTTGTGAATAACAATTAGAGTGCAGTAGCAAGTAGAAAAGGATCAGAGATGAGATTAAAATCAAAAGAGAAATCTGTTTATCTGCAAGAATAAAGGATTTGGAACTGCATTGCAACATTATATCATCTGTCTAGTTTTGTATAGAAATCTGTGAGAACATATGTAAATGTATATCATACAACCATTGGAAATTGGAGGTGAAACCATCTGACACTTGTGATAATATTTATCCAGATTTCATTGAAGAAAACGATGGGGAGCTATTTTACTTTCTGAAATGTTTCATGTTCTGTCAGTTGTATTCTGGTCATTATTGTTGAGCCTTGGTGTTGAGCGACTGTCAACTGTAGGGCTGGTGCCTAGGTGTTCCATTGCCAGTGTCATGTGGATTTTGGCAATGCAAGTGATGCTCAGGTAAGTAGGCTGCTGACTGACTAGGCAAACCCACCTAATGCTGACTACTATCACAGTACTCATGGTGCAACTTGGATCAGGAATCTGGACTTTGTCATCTTTTTGGATAAGCAAATGAAAGAAAATATTAATTATTTCTTTATATTCAATAGCTCAACATTTGGCAGACACTATTACCTACTACTTCTAGAAGTGCTGGAGAATCATAAAAAAAAAACTGAGATTGTACTGACTATGGCAGATCTGGATTTAAATACTTCACATCATCAAACTCTGTTTTTGCCATTTGCTCTATACCTCACATTTTGTATCTGATGCAACACAGATTTTTAGATATTGCTAGACCTGGCAATAGTTCAGAACTTCATAAGACTGGTAATTCTTTTCAAATGACTACAACTAGTACAGAAACCTCAAATAAATTTATCTGAAAAACGGTGAGAGATATCAATCTCAGGCCCTTATCTTAGATTTTTAGCATACCATTATTATTAATAAATTTATTCCCATTTTCACAAATTTAACATTGAATGGTGACAAATGGTGTCAATCTAGCTGCACTAATGTGTAAGACTCAAAAATAAAATTGTTGAGAAAAAAATGGGCTCCAAACTCCACCTTATGGCCAAGATATTACATTTTTCATTGACTTGTCCAAGGAAAAAAGGAAAAACTTCTTAGTGACACTCAAATGGGCACCAAATTTAAGGTCGGGGCATTACAGTCCAGCACAACCCTCCTGCCCCTCCCCCTGGCTACCATTGTAATGTGCGAAATGACATAGAAGATAACATGGGGATACTTTATCAGTGGATTGTAATGTAGATCTTTTCTTTTAGCTTATGCCATGAATCTGATACATTTGATGGCATGAATTATTAGAACCCTCATCATCGTGGTTAGTGGGATTAGTGGTAGGCAATGCCTATCATTGGTGGCACCTGTCTTCAACTTTGCACATGGTATGTGTATAAAACATGGTCTCAGGCTGTTCCTAGTTCACATAAATGATAAAACCCTATTCGTGTGGGGTTCATGAATCCATCAATCCATATATCTGTATGTACATACACAACCATCCTCATGGAAATGCTAGGGGTAGCCTTGAATGGACTCATTGGCAAACTTGATTAGCCAATTGTTACACTTGGGATTTATTTCTGGATGCCATGCTGTGTATCAAATTATCTTGGCACCTAAGTAACAACCAATTTTGACACAGTAAAGCCGACTACTTGACCTCAAGTCTAGAAGACCTGTTGTCTAATCCTTTACTTTACTTGAGAATCAGCTTTCACCTAACAATGCCCTTTAGGAAATAATACAGAACAATTGTCCAACACAGTTACCATCGATCAATCTTTTGCCTTATCATGTACAGCTTTTCAAGGATGACAAATTTCCTTTCTTTAGCTGATAGTCAAATTTAGTAATGGAAAAAGGAGTAGTAAATTCAAAGAAGCCATCAAACATGAAAATTCATGTGCAAAGGATAAGAAACTATTGGCAGACAACGCCTTGGACTTACAGCCCATTTAAAATATATTTATTATTTTCTAAGATTTAAATTTAGAAGATGTCTCTAAACAATAGAGGACTAAGTTCTGTGTCCCCACGTGCAAATATTTCCTGTAGATTAACTTCTGTGCTTCATTGCTGTATACAGAATAATTTCTATGCTTCATCGTTCAATGAGCATTCTTCCAATACAAAGCTATGTGAAATTTATTTGCATTAATGTTAAACAGTTCCCAAGGTGTCCTAACCAAATCCAAGCACCATATCCCAACCATCCAAAGGAATATAATACAAATCAAAGTGCAAAGTATAGTTATCCGTAAATTTTTGAAAGATCCCCAATAGATCTCTTACCCAAAATCAAATTTTTAAAAACTGAATGGCAAATGATAAAAAGTAGTTTTTTCAAAACAACTGAAAGCTGAATTTATCATCAGCAACATGTGACTAGGGTTTTGAATGGATCTCCATGCAAATGATACCAAGTAAATTATAAAATCTATCCCAAATGATTTCCAGCAGATTTTAAAACCCAAAATATGATAAAAATCAGCATTTACTTGCAGAAGATAATTCAGAAAATGCAGATTAAATCTGATTACAAACTGCCTGAAAAACCCTCCAAACTTGCTGAAAATAAAATTGCAGCTCCTTTATTTATAAAAAAGAGATATATGGCAATATTTTTCAGAAGTAAATACCTCTACATCATACCCAAATAGTAAACTGGTTTAGCCAACTGCTCAATATGCCACCAAAAATGACCAAATGCTTTAGCTGATTGACTGTAAAATCAGAATTAAACTTGGAAATTTCTGATGTGAAATCCCCCATCTCAATCCTTTTGCCTTTTCTCGACCTTCTTTGAAATCCACTTGCTTTTTGGCTTATAAAGAGCAAGAGCTTTTAACAATGCAAAAAACTCATAATAAAAATCTGGAATGATAAAATGATCATGCTGTTGTCCCTCCTCTAAGTATTTTCTTTTTTATCTTGGCCCAAAGGGACCTCCAACTCAACCAATCACAACAATTGATTTCTTCTAGACATGTGCTAAATTTTTCTTAGACTCCTCTACCTTTTCTTCTAGGAGTAATAATTTTTATTCTTTTTAAATCCATTCTTCCTCCTTTGTCCTTCCGCATTTTTCTAAGGAAGCTAATGTCCATTTCCTATTTTCCCATTACATGGTCAAGTCGTACCTCCTCATGGTAAATACAATTAAAATAATTGTATTTTTACATTCGAGTAGTTTATTTTATTAATGTCAACTTATTTATTATATGTGCAACTTATAATATTTTATTTTAATATTTGCACATTAATAAAATAATAAAACTTGTCTACCCTTGATCAAGCACCTTTGGCCAAACGGGTAGACAACCATCCAAAGGAATCAAAATCAAAGGTCTTCAATGAGATCTATTCAAAAAAACATTACAGATTTGAATATTGAAACAATGCGACCTTCTCACCATGTACTTGTGTCAACGTCTTAGCCAAATAAATGTTGATTAAGTTATACTTGTTGCTAGGATTTATGGAGACAAGATACTTATCCTTTTGAATATCTACATGAACTTGTAACATTGAATCTCTGTTTGCTAAAAACAAAACTCGTGAAGATTTTCTCTTTCTTGATCAAGGGTTAGAAATTTCTCCCTCTTTTTCTTTATGATCATCTGTTAACATGTTTATGATAATTCATTTTTCAAATTTTTTTCCATATCAATATTTCTGAACTCTCTCTTGAATTCATAAACATGTCTATTTTAATCAATAATCATCACCAACTTATTGTAAGAGAATTTTTTCTTTCAAATATGATCTCTCTGAATCTTTATTTGTCTACTCAATTTTTCTTTCAGATATGATCTCTCAATCTGTATTTGTCTACTCATTTTTTCAGATTTATAGATCCATTTTTACCTTTAGAAGTTTCTCATGCTCCTATTTGGCTAAGAAAGGTTGCTCCACCTATTCCATTCCAATTTAAAAAATACCTTTCCACTAAATGAAGTTTTGCCGTATCAAATAAGCTTTCCTCACCTGAGCAATTTGTGAGAACTGTGCTATTAAGAGCCTATGACAATGTTGATCTTTCAGTGTATACAACTATTATCTATTATCAATATCCATCCCTTATTATCTCCAAGATTTACTAGGCATATATAAATTTATGGTTTCAAGAATATATTCCTTCCTCAGATCTCCATTTCTACTATAAATCTGAAAATGACAATCATGTAGTCAAGTAGTTTTGAATTTTCCTTCAAATTGCGGAGTTCAGTGCCTGATTTGCTTACCTGGACTGGAAGATATGACTGCTTTCCCACTTTTTGTCTGAGTTGCAATTAAAAAAACAACAATGTGTCTGTCCCAAAGGTCAACTTTGTCAGGTCACTGCTCATTAGAATTTTGATTGTGTCCACTTGCCAGATTTCTCTTGAAGTATACTTTCTAATGGTGCAAGAATTGCATCTATTTGACTCTTGCTAAAGGTATAACCCTTTGCAAGTTCAGGTTATCTGTTCTGAAAAATCAGTGAAAATTTGGAAATCTGCCAAAATAAAAATAAAAATAAAATATCCCACTTTTTCCAAATTGTCAATCCGATACTACTTTCTAAAAATAAAATGTCGAATATAAAGAAATATTGCAGATTTTTAATAATAAATGCACAACACGAGATGTATGGCGGGTTAGTGTGCCCTAATATTCATTAATTTAAGGTAGGGTTACAACTTCCAAACCATAAAATATTCCTCAAAGAAGGAACTGCTCCAAGATGTCTTTCTATGAAATCCCATATTGCCATCCTACTCTACCTCTACTATTCAATAGAACTTATTTGTATTCATGATCCATATATATACAAGGATAGATGCCCCGTATACACCCACTCATCTAATAATAGTATTGGTTTGACTGATAACTAATAATAACTTATTTTACAAGTTACCCATTTGACCATGATAAAAGCTATCCTTTGGACCCATCATGGTAATATGGCAGCACATATGGTGCCTCCCTGGGGGATCTCATGTTCTGCAAAGTTACTTTGCAGTCTAAGCCTAGGCAGGTGTACGGGGGCTTGGCATTGTGGATCTTAAAAGAACATTTTGTTTCTTTCTATTTACTGATTACCTTTTGCCAGAGCTTTTGCATTTACCATGTGTGCCAATAAAATCTTGGCTGGCCATCAATAAAGTTAGGACCATAGATGCTGCCTAAATTATATGCCAAGTAGAAATGGTTCTTGCTTCATTTTTCAGCATTTCCTACAATATATTTATTGCATTAATTTGAGGTTGAGAGCTCGGTGTTTACTTATTTGTGGAAACTATGGTTTTAACGAATGTTTATTCGATATCTGGAAATTGTGTTAGTTACTTGTCTTTCCTAAACATATCATTCTATAGATTCCCTCTGGAGATGGGGTAATTGGTGCTATATGTTACCTTTGTTTCTTTCTTTCCTATTATTTCTTAATTTTCTTGTAAATATTAAGTAGGTAGAACAATAAGCAGATAGGCTGAAACTATATAACATGACAGTCATGCAATTGGAGAAGGCACGACAAAAAGTCTTATGTAGGTTCAGGAAAACACTCATCATAACAAATATCAACAGTGCATTTGTATTGTTCTCCTTTGTTCAGTTCATGGTGCATTATCATTTTTGTGGGCTTGTTATTTTAGCATAGGCTTTATCCCCACTGTTGAGAATAGAAGTGCACCATTATGATTTCAAGCGATTAGGAATTCTTTTGTTTGTATTTATAACACTTTTAAAGACTTATTTTGTTTGTTTATATGCAGAAGCGAAGATGGGAGAAAAAAATGAAGGAAGAGGAAGCAAAGAAATAATGTTCTTCTGAGCTTTCCTTGTTTTAAGCCATGTAGGTGCTGATTGTCAAGAACATCTTACTAGGGAAATCAAATTGGTAGAAACAAAGGGGCAGGAGTAAAAAAATTGCATAAGAATTGAGGAAATTTCAATAGCCAAAATGATTGTATATCTGTTTCACTGCAAATGACATCTCTTACGGGTTTACTAATATGGACAGTAAATTTCTAGTGGAATTTGAAGATGGATTTTCTTGCCATCCTAGTTAATTGCATAATCAATTTTTAATGTTTGTTTTCATTTCTATCATTGCACTTCTGTTTTCAGTTTTGTTCGTTTAAACCTGCTGAACAATTTGAATATGTAAGTGCTTATTTTGTTTCTTTGCATTCAGAGTTCAATTCTGCTTGAGCTTCAATTATTCCATCATTTCTTCATTCCTAACATCAACGAACATTGCATTATTTAATGTTCTTGAATTAAAGGAGGGCATTTAATGTTCTCTTTTCTATTGGTAGCCGGGGCATCTATTTGTGGCTTCTGTAAAAACAATCTACCTTTAAAACACAATTGCTGCAACTTAAATTTGCAGTCCACAATCATGCTGATTTATCATAGTTTATTCTTTGTTGTTGTGATGAGTTCTAGGGAGGGGATGCTCTGTTGAGTGCTCAAGTGCATTATCAGTGTCTAGCCATGAGATTCCAGAAGCAGGGCCCTTTTGGAGATAGTTTAATGTTGGGTTTTTTTATAGACTTTTTGTGAAAGGGGAAGATTTCGATTGTATTGTCCATGTGATTGTTCTTTTTATTTTATACTATAAATTAAGTTTGGTCAAATTAACTCCATACATTTGTATTGCATACTATTTTTCTGTGTTTCCCCACTAGTTCTTAAATATGTAATAAAATTGAACAATCAATCAATTCTTAGGTACAATGAATCCAAGTATTTCACAAAGAGCAAGAACACATTTGTGTTATGAGAAAGACTAGATAATTAAGATGGAATCATGCTTTATGTTACCTTTATTCAAGTTCTTCAACAATAAGTTGGCAGTTTGGAAATCACGTGGAATCTTTTGATAGTGTGTTGTTCACACTGACTTTGCATATCCCTTATTGAGGACTTTGTTCTGTATAATAGCAAACTATTTATTTGTCAAAACCTTGTGCGAGGAAAAAGAAAAAAGTGCAGGAACGTATTTACTCAACATTGATAATAATTGTGAAACAAGGAAGATTATAAGATACTTTATTGAATAAAACACCGTAAATTTGGATATAGAACTTAGGATGCAAGTCCAAGTTGATTGTAGTCTATTGTATCTATTCTATGTTAACATGAAATTAGTCACTTATATACTCAACCAATCACTGCATTTATTTTCAAATAACCAAAATTCTATTATTTAAATGTGAACTTGATAAGAAATAATTGTTTATATTCTGTTCTATTATGTAGTATAATTTGAAGAGACCATTTTGGGGTTTTATTATTATTTAGAACTTAATAAACAAATGAAAGAAAAATCTAGATTCAAATATTTATAGATCATTTGAAAGGAGGATGAAAGTCCCTTCAATTACCTTTGCTTAATATGTTGGCTTCACTATTTTTTTAAGTTGTTTCTGGTTTAGGTGAAAGACCCTTGTCTATTTATTAAATTAGACAACTTCAACAATGTATTATTGTCATGAAGTTCAAAAATCTTATTTGTTCTTTCGAAGATTGCTTCTCATAACATGGCATTCAATAGCTTGCCATTTTTGGGATTGGCCACTCCAAAAACTTTTAAATATTTTAGATGGTCATCCTTGTCCACCACTAGTTGAGTTTTTGGAGCCTTATTATAAGGCATCAACATTTCATGAGTTGATCAAAGGTTTCTATTACATGGAAACCATGGTTGATTTTAATGGATGTTGTAGACATCAAAATTTGGTCATTTGACATTTGGTAATGTTGGTTTTGACTTATTTCTATTATACATGACTTGTGTGCGTAAATTAGGTTCAAATTCACTATCCTATCTTATCCAAAGATTTATAACAAGACCGATTCTTCGTCCAATTTCTGCTTACATGATTAATCTTATCTCATCATAAACATTTTGTGCCACCTAAACAAGCCTTCCAAACCATTGTTTCAACTATCAACCATACATGACAAAATTGTCTAATGGATTAATTCCCAATTTTGTTCCTTATTGGATGATTATGTTCGTATCACTCTAACTATCAATTTTTTGATTGAACACCTCATTGGCATTAAAACATTTCTCTTGTGGTATAAACACAAGTTAAGACTCATTTACTCACTTGGCTTTCACTTGACACTTATCAAGAGCCTCTCAAACAAACCATTGTTTCAACTACACTCACGATAAGTCCCTATACATCTAAACTAGGGCAAAAACAAACATTGTCTAATGGAAGTCAAAGCAAACAATATCAAAGAGCAAATTAATTCCATATTTTGTTTTTCTTGTTGGAAGATTATGTTTCCTCTTGAGGTATTGCATGTAGGCTAATTAAACTAAATTTTTTGAAAAATTTCACATTTTAAGAAGAGAAGACTGATTTCAACAACTTGTGCACATCTTCTAGATCTGCTTCACATACAAAAATTAGGGTCATATATTTGTTATCCTCAATTTAAACCATTTTAAAATTGGGGAGCAAGATTACACAAAAATTAGGGAGCATGTCAATATCAAAATGATTATACATCACATTAGTTTTCATTGAATTGATTAATCTCATGCATGCGAGTAAGATAAATATATGCCAATCCTAAAAATAATTTGGTGGGGATCATATCAAAATGATTATACACCACATTAGTTTTCATTTGAATTGATTGATCTCATTCATGCAAATACGATAAATATATGCCAATCCTACAAATTATTTGGTGGGCCTACGGAAAGGTGGCTTTAAAAAATATATTTAATTAATTCTTTTGAATTAATTAAAATTATAATTAGCAAAGCAACAACACACTTTTAAATGTCATCTTACAAGTGCATTGAATGGGGCACTTTAGTTAGGTTAGTGATGTATTTAATAATGTTGGCCCTAAGTACTAAAGTCATGTTGCGAGTAAGTTAATTATTTTAGAATTAATTAATGATGTAAAGATAAAAGTCACTATAAATGCATATAATGTAGAAGCTCCCATATGTAAAATTACAAAATATGTGCAAACTATAGTGAAGTGGAAGTTAGGTCAAGTGGGTGATTGGTTGCAAGTGGTTGTGTAACTACTTGTGGAGGTGGAAGTCTACTAAAAGGAATATTTTTCATTGTAAAGGTTTTTTTCCCTCCTCTTAAAGATGTTGAAAACTACAATACATGCTTGCTTTATCATATTTGTGTCTTTAATTATGTATAAGTGATTTATACTTTATAAATAAATATAATTTAATAATTTTCTTTCTAACATTTATTGCCTCAATAACCTTTGTGTTGCCGGAAAGTGAATAGCGGGATTTGTAATTTATGTGTGTAAGGGATATTGAAGGACTTTATATCATTAACAATAGAATTTGTTTTATATTTGCAAAGTATTTAGTTGATTTGTATGCACAAAAGTAGAGATATTTCATTTTGTTCTTGGGTTTCGTGGATGGTGCTATGAGTTTACTTCCATCCGAAGGTCTTCCATTCTTCACATTCTTCCTCATTTCTTCCTTTTACTCAATTTCCCTTCGTTCTTCATTTTCTCATTTTTGCATTCCTTTGGTACTTTTTAGTTAAAAGTACTCTAAAATCTCAAATAACGTTGTCATACAAGGGAACTCGCCACTCAAAGTAGAGGAAGATCACCCTTTCAATGCTGATCTCTCCCATGTTGCGGATTTTTGTTGCTATCTATTGGGAACTTCATATTTAATCTACAAAGTGAAAAAATTCCACGCCGACACAACCACAAATCTATTTTTTAGAACAAGACAAAACCATCAAACTCTAAATAGAATCGACTACCTATTTTGTCCCTACTTATTGATTTCATCTTAGGGAAGGCAAACATCCTATTCCATAGACAAACCAAGTATATCACTAATCTTGCTTGTTTCTCTTAATTTCAAGCCTAGATCAGTCATTGAAGTACATAAAAAGCTAAGTGCACTACCTTTTTGCGATTTCACCAAATTGTAACATGCACCCTATGTAATCAAATATCTTATTATTCAATGTTATATCGATATGTAATTGAATGCATGATCTAGAAATTTGAATATACATGCTTTCCAAATTTCAACCACTAAGTTAGGGTTCTACATTTATAGAATTTTATTTAGGGTTAAATCATTTGGTGCAACCATTATTGATCAAACTCACATAAACATTTCTTAAAGGAATACCCTACCAAAATGGGCCTTTGTTGCGAACTCTAACTCCCCTCGGGGTTTTCTTTTACAACTACTTTGTATATTAAAACCTCGTTTTAGTAATTCTAAAAAGATCATTTCCATGAATGTACATATTTTAATCAAATTGACTTAATTGAATTTTCCTTATGCCCATATACATACATGGCTTACAATGCTTGAGGAGCCACCACCCTCCGAAGGGCCTACTAACACAAGGTGAGGCGGGTACCGTTGTTAGCGATAGGGATAAGCTCGCCCCAATCCATCCATCCCTCCATCATTCCCTCCCCTCTAGCTAAGGAGATCCCACCTCGAAGGGCCTACTTGGTCGGCAACGAATGATATTTAATTTCTGTTAGGCTCTACCTCTTTTAATGATGATAGCTACCATCCCAAGCCCGTTATTTTGTAAAATATTATAACGGATCCTATTGTCCACATTGTGTAAACTCAAATAGGTATAGTTGGTCATATATTGTATTTTGAGTTTCAGGCCCATTCACCCTTTTGGCATAAGGAGCGACATCAATGACCCTGATTACCCCTGAGAGTAGTGAGGTCTAGGATAAAAACTGATGTATCCAACATGTAGTGGACTCCAAGATATTTCCATTGACTATTTGTTTAGCTCCTAACTCCTCCCAAAACTCTCGAAATCTTTAGAACAAGGTCACTTTCTCCGTTGAAGCTCACATTCCAAGCACCCGTAGTGACTTGATCTTGCTTAAATGGATCCCAACACCACATGCCTCCATGTTTTCCTTGAAACTAACATGGATCACTTCATTTTTATCCTACAAACTTCCATATGGATTGAGCCCTTGCGCTAGCTTCGGAGGACATCCTCTTGCTGCAATATGGCTAAAAATAACCAATTTAGTGCTTCAAGGAGCACTATTCCACCTCAAAGCTTAGTATCACAATGAAATCTACTTGGATCTACCCTGCACATGAAACACACTTGAAATCCATGTTAGTACATTCCTCTCAGCCAAAATGAGGATGAAATAGACTCAAAGGGGTTGTATGAGTTGAAAGGTTGGCTGGAGGAAGGGTTCACAATGATCGGGAAAGGGGATTTCAAGTGGGGGTTTGGTTGTCATGACTAAAATTTTAAATTTTGCATGCTAGACATTTAGCATGACAACATGTCTACTCTTGTTGAATTAAGTGGAATTAACTTATGTACTAGCACTGTCGATTTCCATAGGGAGTGCCCTATTTAGTCCTAAGTCTTTTGGCTAAAAACAACATCATTATTGTATGATTTATAAGATGTTTCTTATTTATACCCTATCTTAAGAATACCATTTCGGATAACTATATACACATGAAATCTCTCTTTCCTTATTGATTTCTCTCCTTTCCTTCTTGTGAAGGGGAGGGCCACTCTCATGTAGTAGAGAGTGCGCGGGGACCCATAAGGCTCGTGGTTGGAGGAAAATTTCCTTGGTGATACTCTTTCTCTTACAATGCAAATGGACAACCAAATGGATCTCTTAAGGCATGCGATTGTTGAGACAAATCGGTGGATAATAATATTTAGTTATGAATTGATGTATAATTTATCGTATGACGAGACCATAAACTATTGTATTTAAAGAAGAATGAAATTATATGATGTGTTGATTTTATCTGTGACATGTGAGTAGAGGAAAAATTTCACACACACAAACACACACATCATTATGAATATTGACATTAAGGGTAATTAATGTCTTAATGGTTTAATACGTACATGTGCTATTAAGGTGGAATTAGTAAACATGAGACATTTATTTAATTTTTGTATGGTATGAAGCTAACTGATTTAAATGATTGCATGAATGATAAGTGGTTGAATTTGATGGTTACATATGATCTTGAAATAATCGGTAACATCACAAATTAATTGAGTAAACCCTACTTTATTTGTGAAATCAGATAGCTTAGATAAACTAATGTTTGGGAACAACAAATACATATCTTATCTAGATAGAAGCAAGTATTACAAGTTTGTCTTTGGAAGAAAACTCATTTATGGAATAAAGTAAACCTTGTGTGCTTGTAGTTAATTAATTGATACATTTCTTGTTTTTATTGTGGTTATAGTTTTTCACGACTATGCAATATGGTTGAAATGTTTATCTCGTACATGGTGAAGGGTGTTAATAAAAATAATTCCAATAACAATAAAATAATTTAAGTGTGTTTTTATGATCTCGTGTATGGAGGAGTTACATACGTAAGACTGCATGTGGGCAAATGCTCGAAAAAAATTCTTACATGCATACAACCCATATAAAAATAATATTCGATTTTCTTCTATGTACAAAATATTCTTGGGAGAAACCATAAATAATTATTAATGTAGAATTCTTTAACTACTCATGAGCTTATTCTATCATTTTATTTCACATGCATGCCAACCAACATTTGAACCAATTCTATATTTTATGTTGCACTCAACATCACATTGTTTCAAAAGATCACAAATTTATTTGGTTGTTTTTAGAAACTTGTTTTATTTTGTGCCTAGTGACAAAGTAGGCATCAAATTTGACACTACTATCATATGATATTGTCTAAATGTACACGAGTGTTCCAAATCTTAGTGTCAACTATTTTGACCATTTGGCTCATTGGTTGATGTTATAATTGTTTTTGGAATTTGGGTCGATTTACATGTTATTAGGTCCCAATTCCAATGTAATAGGCTCTTAAATATATACAAGATAGCTAGTAGATCTAAATGACCAAGAACTATTGATTGTCTATCTATAGACACTATTCTAAAGGGCACTACAAGGGAAACAAATTTTATAATATCAGCCTATAAGAAATCAAGAGGATTTTACATTTGAAGATATATAATTAGTCCACTATTAGTGTCAAACACTAGGGAAAACATATGGGGAGACACTTTAGACTTTCATTCACTCTCACACAAGCACCAGGAGAACTACATGAAGTCTTAGTCCCTCATTTGGGAAATGATTGTAGTGAAATGTTTAGTCATAATCAGAAAGGTATTTGGCTACCTAGAACATTTCCAAATCAATCACACTAACCTATTTTGTTATCTAATGTATATTTGATTGTTTGTATAGGAAGTAGTAATTTTTATCCTTACAGAGCATGCACAATTATTCTAGAAGAATATAAAGTACATAAGGTAAATAAAGACGAAGAAAAAGTGAACTTTGATTAACAAGGAATTTAATTGTATTAAAATACACTATCATGAAGTATGAAAGAAGCATTTTCACTCCACACCTAGTTTGAAGCTAGTGTCCAACAAGATATTAAAATTCTATTTTAAAGACAAAGCACACTCAATCTAGTCATAACCTCTTTGAACCACTTTCAAATCCAAATCATCTCATGAAGTATGATAAAATATAACTAGATACTCTATCCATAATTATTCATATCCTTGAATGTCTTGAGCACTTTCAACTATAATGCTAGTTTTCCATTTCTCGTATATTACTATTATATCTCATTTATCACTTTATATTTTAGTTTTTAATCCTAATTAGAGTTAAAAAAATATTTTTGGTGTAATCATTTGGTGAACCCTTTATTTTGATCTTTCACATCATGTACACTTAGGGTTGGAACTTACATATTTTCATCCTTGGTTTTATCTTAGTTATTACAATTGTTTTCACTTAAAGGGTTAGTATGGGTCTATATTCTCAAATACCTAGTAGTATGGTTGCTATGGACGCTTTTACCATTTCATTTTTAGGCCCTCATATAAGGATTTATCATGAAACCCCCTTTTCAACTCAATTTGTGCCTTTCTCTTATATCAATAGTAATGAGAAAATATTTGTAGCCAATGACAATCTTATTTGCAAGTATTAATGTGTTATTCTTATTATGCATGGTTATTTACAAAGTAATCGGTTCATAGTACACCCTTGTAATAAACCCTTACATACTTTATTTATTATAATTGCATATAATTCTTAGGGTATAAACATTTGGTGAACTTGAATCTTGATAAAATATAACACTTGGGATAAACCCTAGGTTTCTCTAATGTTTATCTTTCTTCTTTTTGTCCACGATCCTCGTTACAGACTTGCTATTTTTGTTCCTTTTGAGTGTTATCATGTATTGTTATTATGATTCCATTATGTCTTTTATCAATTATATTCAGCTTAGCCCCACATGTAAGTACATAGTTGAAGACATCATTCAAAATGTGTGAACCTATCATAACACCTCCATTGCATATGTATAATGTTTTATCAACATAGCCATTTATTTTTTAAACAAGTATATCCTTTACTTCTACCGATCCTCCCGAACATGACATCAATATGATATTGGAATTACTTTCTATGTTCAAATAAAAATACATAATATAATAGTTAAGTGTGTTCTTATTTTTAATGGTTTTGAGACTTAATATCTTCTATATCTCCTTTCTCCATGAAATTGGTATTCTGCTAAGAATATTACCCCTTATACTATGAATATTTTTGGCTTAGATAATATAACATGTTAGGTTGTTGGGAAAATCATGTTACCATTTACGACATGTGCATGCACTCTTGATGTTTTTTCTCAATTCATGCTTAATAATATATTGTTAAGTCGCACTTAGATACATACTATGAATTCTAGTCCTTTTACTCTCCATGTTTAGTCAAATATTATCATCAAATAATTATATATACAAATTCCATAGATCCATCCCCATTTAAGGTTTGTAATAACATTGATAACTATGTGCTTTTATGAACTATTGCTTTACTCCATATATCATAAATATGGGATGGGTTATAAATAGTTTTTACTAAAGAGAATTTATAGACAAAGGATTGGATGCTATGAATAGGGAATTCATGAGCCTATATTACCTCACACACAATATTCTCGAAAGGCCTTAGCTATTCTACTTGATCGCTTTGTAAAGCTTCACTAGCTCCAATATTTCTTCCTATTTCACAAATGAATTCACAAGATATTCATGCGGTGCATGGTACAATAAACATAACACTTTCCCATCCTGATATCATTGACAATAGTGCATCCCCTAATATCCAATATTTCAACGAATTCACTAACGAAGAATTCCTTGTAGAATACTTGGGGGCATATGAGGATATCCCTCATGTTTTTCATAAGAGTAGGTTTCCTCACCCGGAAACACTCACATCTATTTTTGGGAAGGTGAAATTTTTTAGATATCATTTGATGCTTATGATACTATCCATACACAACCATACATTGGAGACTAGTCCACATTACTCAATAAAGGTGTCACTTATTTCAAATTTGAGACTACTATTGAAACTTGACTTGTTCTCCTCATTGATTCCCTTAATGATCATGAACGGGAACTACCCAATAGGTTTTGCATGATTTTTATGATGTTTTTTCTTTCATATACCCTAAATTGACAAATAGGTTGTTATGCATAACATTATGTTACATGAACATGCTAAATTTGTACAAGAAAATCTAAAAATTGTATCCTCACTTTGCTTTAAAGGTTAAAAGGAAAATATAAAAAATTATTGACGGGGGATTCATTCGTGCAATGTATTAACCTCGGTGGGTTCCAATATCATCTATATGGAGAAACCCAATTACATGCTTCGATGCTAACTGAATTTCAAGATTTAAATAAATCCTATCTCAAGGATGGTTTTCATTTATCTCACATCGATATGGTTGTGGATTACATTGTTGGATATGATGTTTTGTCTTTTATGGATGGGTTTTTGGGGTATAATCAAATCAAAATAAACCCTGTTGATTAAGAGAAGAAATGGTTTTCTATGTCATGAAATACCATAAATTACACAACAATTCCTTTCAGATTAAAAGATGCCAGTGTTACTTATCAACATGATATGACCGATATTTTAATGATTTTATCCATAGAATTATAAAAGAATATGTTGATGACTTATTAGAAAAATCCACCCAATTGCAAGGCTATACATGCAATTTTTAATGAATCTTTGAGAGTTTGAGCCATTATAATATAAAATGAAACCAAAAATAGTATGTGTTTAGAGTAAATTATAGAAAGTTTCCTAGGTTTATTATTTATCAACACAAAATTCAAGTTTAACCCCAAAATGATTCGAGACATTATTGACATGCCACCACCATGAAATTTGAAGTAATTATGGTCCCTTCAAGGCAAAGTTCAATCTATTCCACATGTTTTGCTCATGTGGTAGATAAAACATAACTTTTACATGGATTTTAAATAATGATACTTATTTTGAATGGGATGAGTCTTGTGAAGAGGCGCTTAATGATATCAAGCAATATTTTCTCAACCCCCTATTGTTGTGCAACACATACTAAATAGACCTCCTCTCCTATATAATTCTTCTTCGACCACACACTTGGATATATTCTTGTACAATTATATGATGATAAATATTGTGAATACATGGTTTACTATGTTAGTCACACCTTTCTACCCCAAAAATACTATAAAATTTCTATTAAAAGTTACGTTCAAATTATTGTTTTTATACTACTAAATTACAACATTATAAGTAAAATGCGAGATGTCCATGTTATCACTAAGGTAGACCCGTACGATATTTACTATCTCACACCCACCTTCCTAGTAGAATATATTGATGGGTAATTATCTTAGCCAAACTCAACCTCAAATTTATTTCTTATAAGTAATTTAAAGGAAAAGTAATTTTTGACCAACTTGTAAAGCCCCAATATTTGACATGTCACCTATTTGTGTTGAATTTTGTGATGATTTCACTATATATAACATCGACATAGAATTGTGGAGTATGTAATTTGATGTATCCAAGTGCACTATGAGCAGTGGGGGAAATTGTTTTTATAACAACTCATGATGAGACTATACCCTTTGCTCATTGGCTCATATTTTTATGTATAAAAATGTCACCGAATACAAGGCCTTAATCATAGGCCTTTACACCACAAAACTACTGGTCCACCACATAAGAATATTTGGTGGCTCCTTGTTAAGTTTCCATCAAGTAGAAGTTATTTACCAAATAAAGGAAGATTGACTAATTCAATATAATAATCCAAGATTAGGCATTTTCTATCAACCTTTGACTCATATGTTATTTACAATATTCCTCATAAGGACAAACAACATACAAATTCCATGGCTAGTGCAATTTAAATTTTACCTCTTGATATATGAGATGAATTTTCCATCTTCATAATTTGAACATTTTGAAAATCATTTATTACCCCTAACACTTTGCTTGAATAAACATATATCCACAAACATGGGACATGCAGGGTGTCACAAGAAAATCAAGGAACGTAAGGGGTGTGTAAATAAAACAATCATAACATCATAATTAGATAAGAAATTCAAGTGAATCCAAACATTAAACAATCAAGGAATGAAATGGAATAAAAAATTAACTTGCCAATAATATACAAATCAAGGGTATAAAATAGTAATAGAAACAATAGAGATAACAAGATAAGTTAGCATTGCATAAGACATATGTGTTAGTCATGTGGATCCAATAAATATAAATAAACACTATTTATGTAGTCAAGCACAATGAAGAAGGTGTAAATGAATACATAATGAAAAAAATAACTCATATACATGGAGGGATGCCCCCAAGAAAGTAGTGTAAGGAACCAACCAAGCTTCAAGTCGGTGTGTAACAATATGTGAATATCCCGCCTCAATTTCAAAATATTGTGTGAATGCACGTGTGTAAATAATATATATGCTATCTAAAAAATGAATGTGAAAAAAATCATGTATAAAGTTACAAGATATCCAAAAAAACTAAAACAAGTATTGATTTTGTATTTTTATCATATTTGAATGTTTTTTTATTATGTGATTATTTGAATGTTTTTGAAATGTTTTGAAAATAGTTATGTTTAGGAAAAGGGGATACCAAAACAAATACCTAATAAGGGAATTGTGAAGATGCATCTAACACATAGTGGGGTAGGGGTTGCGAGCTCTACAAGTGTTAAAAAGAGACAAATAATACCTTTTTATGATTTGTGTAGAAGATATAATATGTGTTATAGGAGGAAGAGTGTAGGAAGACCTACAAGAGGTAATATACATAGAAGATGACCAAGTAAAATATAAAAGAGAGTGTATTTGCTGATGAGTAGTATGTTCATTAGGTGACCAAATAGATACCTATTTATGGAATTAAAATGAGGCATGTTAGGATAATTGGTAGACGATGAAGTTTGTAGATGTACTTTTACTATGGGTAGTGGTTGTAAGTGTTAGGCCAAGATGTGGTGACAAATAATTCTCGGAAGGAATTTATCAAATTATAGCCACTTGATTATTGTAAATGAACTTAACTCACGATGTAGTAAATAAGGTACATTCACAAAGTGTAAAGCCAAAAGATACCTAAAATCATGTCATGTGATGTAAGGGAAAAGATCACTAAGAATGTAAGATCAAAAGTAGTGGGGGTTGTCACAAAGTTGTAGACGTGAAATTTGGAAAAATATTAACTTGATAAAAATCCACATCATTATTTTCATTTTTATATAGAGTAGGATGACGATTGCCTTGTGTTTCAAGGGGATCCAAAGGAAAATCAAAGTCGAAATCTTCAAGGATAAAAATGGATATCCTGGAGAGGATGCCATAGAAACTTGCACTTATGGGTAGTAGGATTTAGGTTGGTATGATAAAAAGATGAATGATTAATCAAATTACTATGTCGATAGGTCATAGGATAAAATCATACATGAAGCTAAAAATAAACCCTACGAATCTAGCATTTAAGAAATGTAAGAAATTTGAACAAGGGGTGAGTTCACCAAATGTTTACACCATAAATAAATAAGTAAATTTTTGGTATTTGATTATTTTATTATTTATTTGAAGGAATAAGGGTTGTATGGGTTATATATTTTAAATTAATTAACATTAATGTGAAAAATAGTATATAGATCCCAAAGAAATGTGTGATATAGAAATGTTTTCTTGAAACATAAGAAGGAAAGCGTACTTATCTACAAAGAGGTACAAAAATGATATGGATTTGTAAACTAGATGTTTAGACTGGTAAAGCTTCAGAATTTCTATTTCTAAGGGACTATGAATAAAAAAATAAGTTGGTATATAACTCTATTAACTATAAAAAACATTCCAATTACTTTGCTTGTGTGCATAGATTTCTTGATGACATCAAAAAGTTTAGATTGTTTATGGATTTATGCCAAGCCATTTTGTGGATTCTTCCAATTCATGGCATATGATGATGAGCATGATGGAATAAACATTAGGATCAATACTTTCAATCTCCCCAATGAGATTATATCAAAATTAACTCTTAATTTATGACCTCACTCGTTTAATAAGGAGGTCGAGTAAGTTCCTATTACTATTACTTGCACTAAGCATACTCTTAGAGGGCATCTTGTAAAACCAAAAACTATTATCAATTCATGTGTTATTAATGTTGATACACTTTATTATTATGAAGGTTACTCCTTAGATGATCCCTTATTAACAAGTTACACATATGCTAAGAATGTAAAAAGTAAATGTTATCCAACATCATTATAATATACTTTTACTCATAACATGAACACCATCACACGCACTTCACAAAGTGGGAATAATGATTTTGATCATGAAACCGATGACCTCATGGATGATGAAGATGATTTATCTAACTAAGATTATAAGGATGAGATTATGAACTAAACCCCTCTCATCGGTGATATAATTCCTAATCCACAAGCTACTCCCTCAACTAGTTTCTTTACACTTATGCCACCTATTGTGACATATATCCCTTCTACTTCTCCACATGTTGCTATAAATATACCCTCCATGACGACATCTCCATATCTTTTTGACATTATGGATCCTTGACCCACCAACATGACCCACTTATATATGAACCACACCTCGCGAAATTCTCCGCACATGACATGAGGCTCCAATACATGATGTTTTAGAATGTAGAGCCTATCGATGACATATGAAGATAATCAAAGTGAAATTTAGATGAGACCAACAAAATATAGCCGCAAAATCCTCTTCTATCAGTAACACTCTTTTGTTATCTTCACATATTTTGTTCACATATAGATGATATTTATTGGGTCATATACCAAATTTTTTTGAGTTTGGGAGCCTTATCCTTGTGTCCCTAAGTGTTACACCTCAGTATCCTTTATCATGACCTTCCACACCATCATCTACTTCCCTCTAGACTAACTATTCCTCCTTTTCCCTCCCTTGATGATATCCACCATGATGTTCTCACACAAATATTTGAATGTATTGATGATTCCATCTCTCCCTCATGATAAAGATTCCATCATGGTATCAAATTCATTAAAAAAAATACCTATAGGACATCACAATTCATACTAGGCTTCCAATCCTACATGATGTAATTGACATCAACAACAAGATGTCAATATTTCACATGCCATCATTGATTCACTTTAGCATATCACTATTTATCCTTCATGTTTGAGTCCACATATTCCCACTTGAATTTTTATGACCATTTCTTCCTACCTTGAATGCTTTGGTAATTCATCTATCTTCTCCTACTTGGGTTCCTATGACCATTGCTTCATACCTTGGATACTTTTGTAACCTATCTATCATCTCCCATTTGAGTTTCTATGAACATAACTTCATATCTAGTTAATTTAGTGACTTTCCTATACTCACCTTGCTTATAACTCTTCCTCCAGGTTTACCTCACATCACTTGGGATAGATTCTTATTCATCACTATCCTGTATTATCTAATCCTTCAAAAATTCAATACCTACTATAGTATCATCATTTTATATCTTTAATAATTTCATTTTTCTTACGTATGAATGTTCCTACATTTGTGCATAATTAAGAAAATGAAATCATAAAATTAAAGCATACATCATCATCACACACATACTTACTCAAGACATCATCAATACCATCTCTCTCTCTCTCTCACACAAATATATATATGTGTATGTGTGTGTGTGTGATATAGCACACACACACATGTATATGTATAGTGTGTGTGTGTGTGTGTGTGTGACACACACACACACACATACATTATGTATGCATGTGTATGTATGTATGTATATGTGTGTATGTCTATATGTGTATATAGACACACACACACACATGCACATACACATACACATACATACATACATACATACACACACACACATACATACAATTACACACACATACATACACACACACACACACACATACATACATACACACACACACACACATACACACATACATACATACATACATACACACATACACACACACATACACACACACACACACATACATACATACATACATACATACATACATACATACAATATCAAAATGAATCATTTTATACATCATCAACACAATCTAATCTCAACAATATAACACCCATCCCTTAGGGGCCCCTCCCTCGCTTAGATTTTTCCAATGCTCCGATTCGATGGCGCCTAAATTGGAGCACACAAGGATGGTACTATTGATATGTATCTAGATCAAACCCCTATAGTTTCTCCCTCTAATCTAGCTGAAAAAATCTGCAACTCTAAAAGGTGAGTTACATTAGTCCCCAGGTGTGAAGCCACCACCTATGCATTTGATACTCTCATTGCCTTATCTCATGCCAAGGTTGTTTATTCCAGGAGAAGACCTAAACCAAGAAAATAATATCTCCTACACTCGATTCCTCTTGATCATTTCTATACCTTTTAATCTTGTGAACCACCTCTCCTACAATCTTGAATGTACCATGAGACATATTCTATTATTGATATTGGATCTATTACCACTGACATATATGTTAGATTAAGGGCTTCATCCAAGATTTTGTGTTGTGAGCCCTCTATCAATGAGTGCTACTCCATCAATGTACAAATGTGTACAAATTAAAACCAACATACCTCATTAGTAATATATACAACATTTTTCTATACTCTATCATAAAAATGCTAATTAATCCACTTAAATAACTATAAAAATCACTTGGCCCATCGGGCTGCTCCACCGTGATGAATATGTGCACCCAACCTCTAACACTACCTCATCATCTTCATATCTCAATCAATTGGAAAATTTAAAATTCTCCCAAATCCTCCAATAAATTGACCTGATCTATATTTAAACTATCTTTTGGGTGATCAGTAATGTCCCTTTTTGGAGGGACTTAGGAAATGGCAAAAAAATACCACAAATAAGATCTATAGCACTACTTCAAAATGTTATAACCTGTGCAAAACTGAATTTCAAACCCTTCCTATGGAAGTGAATTCCATAGCTGGAAAAAACTCTTCAAAGATGGGTTAAACATTACAAAAACCCTTCCAAACTTATGCCAAAATGAATTGAAAACAATTACCAATCAATTGCAACTATTAGAAATCAAATTATACGTGGAATTAATTAATTATGGAACCCTAACTAGAGAACATTCCCAAGCTTGCTAAAAATAGTAGATCATCACCAATATTCATCAAACTTAGAATCTTGGCCTTAGAAAATATAGCGAATGAGAGAGTAATTTTAGATTTCTGAAATTGCATCACACAAATACCAAAATTCCAAACCAACGTAGGTCGCTCTACTTTAAATAAAACATAATTTGCACTAAAGAAATAACACATGCAAAAGAAAGATACTTTATTTCCTTTCAAATCAACTTGTTAAAAATAGCACACCAAACACATCATGAAGGGTTTTCATCCTTCACAAATTTCCCAATCAAGGGTTTTCGTCCTTGAATGAGATCCCTCAACCCAATGGGTTTCATCCTTAAGAAAGAGAGAGAGAGAGAGAGAGTAAAAGGGTTACACTAGCCAACTTTCACCACAATAAGAATAATCTATAAAAACATGTCATAATAATGCCCAAATGATCTCCTTAAATAACCATAAGGAGTAATTAAACAACATAAGGTCGAAACCTTAAGTAGGTGATTTTAAACATTATAAAGGGTATCCGGAGCCTATATGCTCCAACTACCTTCATTACTAAACTACTTAAGTTCCTCTATTGGAGCACTAGGTGTAGACACTAAATCACGCACTTTGGGTACATTTCTAAGTCCTGAGACACTTACCACTATTCATATGATTCCTAAGCAACAAAAGTAATAATTGACCAACCGTATTTGGCCTCTTTGTTTTCTTTCTGGTTTCCTTCTTGGTCTTGTTAAATTTTACGTTGCCTTTAACGGGAGGGTAGTTTAATTTAATTTAATTTTTAAAAAATTTCTACCATTTTGCAAAATTTTCTTGCCTAAGTTTTTGGGAAATTGGGAGTTTTCCAAGTTCCAAAGTCTAAAATTCAGACTTCGGATTTTGGAGGTTCTTTTATTTCATGTTTTTCTTCATTTGTAAGTAAATTTTTTCTTAAAGTTAAAGTCCAAATACCGTTCCAAATTTCGAACTTTGGGCTTTCGGGTTTTGGAGTTCTCCTTGGAATTTTTGATTATTTTCGTGTTTTATTTTCGAACTCCAAAAGTCCAAGCTTTGAAATTTTGGAACTTTGGGTTTTCAGGTTTTGGGGTTTCACTTGGTTCCTGGGTTATTTTCATTCCCAAGTTCCAAATTCAAACACCGAAGTTTCAAGATTTTGAAACTTCGGTCTTTCGGGTTTCGGACTTTGGGTTTCACATTGGAACGATCATGCTTGCATTTCAGATTTCGGACTCTTCGTATAACATTTAATTCCTAACCACCCCACACGTGTCAAATTCTGGGCATTAATTTCAAGTTTACCTATATAAACTTGGATTTTCACCCATCATTTTCACTCGCTTTCACTCGACACCTTGATTTTTACCACACCATATCATACTTTTAAGGCATTGTTTTCAAGGTAATTTTTTGGTTTTTTAAAAATATTTTGGTTTAGATTGTCATGGTTTTGTTTGTTGTTCCTTTCCATTCTTTTTCTTCTTACTTAAACATGGAAGCCACTACTGCTGATTCATTTGTTCATTTTTGTTCATTTCAAACATGTCATTTGGTCTTTCATTCAATCTTGTGAGCTTCAAATTATGTAGGCATCGATTCTTTTCGAACCCAAGGTTTTACAAAAGATATTACATTCAAGTTTATTTAAGGTTTCCTTTGAGATATCTAGAACCGTTGATTTCGAGTTAGCATCATTTTAGCATTTCGGAGGTCGCTTGATTACTTTCAAACTAGTTGCTTTTCATACTTTTGAACTGGTTTCTTTTCAGACTTTGGAACTGTTTGCTTTTTAGGGTTTTGGAACTGAGCAGAGTTCGTATTTTTGGAGTTTCGAACTTCATCTTTTCAGAGTTAGATTGCTTTCGAGATTTTTTTTTTTTTCGATCTTCATACTTTGGTGTTTTAGAGTATTTTTATATTTTTCCATAAAATTTTCAAGTGTTCAATCAGATTCCAAACACCGAATTCATGTCAACTTCTTCATCAAAAGGCAAGGAAAAAATGAAGTATACATTCTTAGAAGTTACCCCTCATACATGCCTATCCTCGTCCTCGGGACAGCTTTATGGAAATACATCCCCTGGATAGACATCTTAGATGAAACCATATTTGGGAAAGTTGGATTTCTCTTGCATGGTTTTCCTTCATCCATGCATTGTCCCGAATTTGTCTTGGCTGTGGGAAACTACTAAAATTAGTAAAATATGATGATGGAAAGGTCAAAATCTAGGTGCCGATTTTTTCGAAGACTTATTCAAACCATGTCATATTGATTTTATTAAATTTGGGCTTTGTAATACAAAACAATATTATATTTTCTATCTTCAATCCATTGATACATATCCTAGAGAGTTTCTTTTTCACGGAGGTCATGCTAGCTCACTTTATACGTGATAAGGCCTATAAAAATATCAGTAAAAATATGATGATGGAAATGTAACAATTTAATCATATATTATTAATATGAGTTATATTAACTCATCATTAATAATATTACAATTTACTCATATTTTAATATAGTTGCACACATTAATAATAATGTGAACACTATTCATTCCTAACAAATTTCCCTAGAGGCTACAATTGAACACTAGGATAAGGAATCTAAACTATGCACAAAGATCATGATGAAGAATTATTTGGCCAAGAATGTTACTAAGCTTCCCAAAACATTGTTCCACTCAGACTTCATCCAGGAAGTCAATGACCTTATTGTGCTTTTGAGTAGAGTTTCGGGTCTCGCTTCGGTGAGAGAATTTCAAGAGTGGATGTTCCTTTACATTGTTACCATTAAGTAAAATAAGGAGTTTATACAATGGGGAGAACATATCAATAGTTCAATTTGTTTTCAGTTGGGCAATGTATTGAATTCAAAAACTTCTTCATGACTTCTTTCCTCGTCTATGCTACAACTGTCATGGGAGAATTTAATGGGTTGAATACAAAAGGTGTTAGGAGCATTTCATAGATTTATGAGTTTTATCCTCAACTCACAATGGAAGAAGGAAATAAACATTTTTGCAGAGTTAATGATGCCTTTTTTACCTGTCCTCCTTTATCGCTTTTGATAAGCATTTGTATAACCGCAGAGTATCTGATGAAGCTTTCTAGGAAGTAAGGGAATGAGGAGCCATGTATCTTCATTTTCTAAAATTCACATATATCGTGGTTCTAGGTTTTTCATGTGCTCCTAGTAAGTTACTAAGATGTTCGATCAAAAATGGGTTATCCTAGAATTGGTTCACCAATTGTTAGATTTTCATAAGATTCGAACAAACAACACAAAATAGGGGTTCAGCTTCCCATTTCCATTGGGAGATACACTTGTGCTAGTGTTTACAAGGAAAAGAATGTAGAAGGAGAAATGTCTCAAGTCACCTTGTGAACTTTTCATCCATGACCAACTTTGATTATTGGGTAAAATTTAGCGAAACAGGGGTTGTCTCATTCCCATGTTCCTTAGTTAGAAGATATCTGGATCCACTGTCGAGATGAGGTCATCATTAGACAATGAGAGTTTGAAATATTAACTCTTGATGAAGTTAAATAATATGGTATTATAGATGTTCTTGATGAAATCGAAGATGATGATGATGTGCTTGACCCATTTTATAGGAGTGACAATATTGCTAACCAACCATTACCATGGATTGATTGGTATCAAGAAGAATGTTCTAATATAAAGGAAAGGACAGGGCCCATCTTGAAAAGAACATATGATTGGTTAGCTATCTTGAAAATCTCACCCAAAGGGTTAGATCAACCTATAAGTATAGAATCCCAACCAACCCTAAGTTTCCATATACCTTCAAATGCTAAGAGGTCTACTCAGAAGGCCACTACAACTCCAAGGAAGATTTCATTTGTTATTGGTGGTTCTTCTCTTGCAAAAATCCATACTACCAAGGTTGTGTCCTCTACAATACAAGTATATGAAGTTATTGATGTTAGTGCTTCTCTGGTTGTATCTCAAGGTTTTCCACTTTCTCTTTCACTACCATTATCACCATCCTCAACTCCACCACCTCCATCATTATCTACCACTCCTCTTCTCATCTCTACTTTTCCATCTCCATCTATGGCCCAAGTTTTCTCATCCCTTCATGTTCTCTTAGTTGGAGAGATGATTGGGTCTCCACTTTCCACTCCACTTTCTCAACAACTTCCATTTCCTTCCATTTCCATTTCCAGCCCCATTTCATCTACTCCCGAAGCTATTCTAACTCCTGCACCATCTATCATTACCACTTCCATTTCAACTATTGTACCTGGTGCTATTATTTTACCCAGTGCTCCAAGTTCAGCTATGACCATGCCACTTTCATCTCGCATCCGCTTTATACGAATGGCTATATCACTAGACTCCCAAGCAAAAGAAGAAGGTGCCCTCGTAGATGTGATTGATTTGAGCGTGCTGGAACCCACTCCAAAGAGGCAAAGCTAAACGACCAAGGATTGTTTCTAAATTATCAGTAAGCTAGTCAGGAGAAAGGTTCATGGAGATAACTACCCCCAATGAAAGGAAAAACAAAGAAACCATTACCGTAGAGGATTATCAAATCTCTAGGTTTTCATTGGGAAAGGCAACACATGAGGGTGCAAAACAGGATGTTCAAGTGGCCCTTGGGAATTTGTTAGAAAAATATGACAAAGATAAGGATTCTAAGGATGAATTGAAAGCAAAGGTTGAGTAGCTCACTACTATTTTGAAGAAATTCACACAACCTACTCCAACCACGGATCCTTCAACTATGACTGCTCTGACTATCTCTTCCCGTCTTGATGATATCTCATATCATGAAATTGAGAAGATAGGTCAGAAGGGATGATCAGTGGATGGGTGGATTGAGTGCATGCTCTAGGAGACTAACCCCTTAATCAAAAAAATTGTGGAACTATACAATGATTTATAGATAGAAAGAGATTCTATTCGAAGGCTAGATGAAATCCTCTCTGAAGATAGTAATAATTTGAACTTTAATTTGACTACTTAGGAGGAAATTAAAGATATGGACCCAGTATATAATTCTCCAAGAGGGTGTAATTGATGATGCCTCTAAGTTATTTGAGTTTCAAAAGGCTATGGAATTCAAATCTCAAGTGTTGTAAGATTTAATCAAGAAATTGGATGACAAACGTGTTGAGCTAATGGATGGAATTAATGACATTTCAAAAGAATTTGATAATATCAATTGTAAATTCTTCAATGAGAATATTGATGCTCTTCTGGTTGATCATATTAAAGCAAATTTCAAAGGTTTAGTTAAGGAGGATGATGAGGTAACCAAGTCGTTCAATATTAATTCAATTTACAGGCTAGTTTCATGCCATAATTTCATAAGCTAGTTGAAGAAGGTGGTGAACAAATTGAAAATACTTCTAGCCAAGGTTACAAGAGAGGTTGACACAGATAGATGTAGTGAATCATTATGCATGTGGGCCAGAAGAAGAAGAGATACAAGGAATTATCAAATGTTTCATTGATTACAAGCATCATTTGGCTATGTGGGAAAAGGATCAAGAGAAACCTAAACAAGAAACAAATGTTGCAAGTCCAAGCTAAGCTTGGTGGCCATTGTTGGAACAACTCCAAAGCTCTGGGTTGGTCAAAGTTATAGGGTTGACTTGGTCAAACATGTGCAACAACTTTGATATTTTTGGGAGAATGTTCCTTGAACTTAATTGCACTCTATTTTTAGTAATTAGTTAGTTGAAGGTTCAGCTGTAATGGCTCAACCTCTTGAACTTATAAATAGTTAGATGCATTAAGTCTTATTATTACTTTAGATCATTTTGGGAGTTACTCTTCAAGCTTGGAAGAGTGCTTCAAATAATTTGAGCCTTTCAGTTATATTCAGAACAATATTTGGCCGTGAAATATCTGGTTTATTGTGTCGATCATTGATCAATTCATAGCTTGTGAATGTTTAGTTCCTTGGTGTGATTGGTTAAGTTACCTTTATCCCAGTTATCTTATTTCAATCTATGTGGAAAATGATATAGTTACTTTGAATCTCAGTTGTGGAAAGTTATCTCCTTTTTGTTATCAAGTTGCTTTATTACTCACAATCATAGATGGAGAAATATTGTAAGACATGTGCATGATATATATTGTTATGAGATGTTGATTGTGTATTTAAGTAGGTCTATTTGTTAAATATACTTGGTGCATCACCTTATTTTTCATTTTTAATCTCTAACTTTAAATCCCATGACTTGAGTAGATTAGAGTTATTTTAAAATTCTTTAGCCTTACACATTGATCTTAAATCAAGTGCTCCAAGTTCTAAAGGAAGTCAACCTTCTCCGGAGGTTCATCCCAAGGCTACAAGGTCCCACACCTTGGGGATCTCCCAACGTTGTACATGATCACTCAAAGATTCAATGGGTGTGCGATCCACATGATAATAGGTCTTACACACCTTCTTTCCCAGTTTGACTTTCAACACTTTAGTTTTGTGAGTCTAGACACCAATGCCTAACTAGGATGTTAATGCCTGTGCGCCCCGTCCCTCTGGGTGACCCCGACTCTTTGGATCTTGATCGCATATTTTGGGTCCTTTTCTTAGGAATCTTATTTTCTTGGTGGTCAAACTTTTAGTGGTTAATTACGAAATTCAAACAAAGGAATCATATAAATACAAAGCTATGTGACCATAATAAATGACCAAGCACTAAGCATTTATTACTATCACCTAAGGTTGCATCCAAAGGCATTACAATAGCATCAAAACATCCATCTAACATCCATTCAAGGGAAAAGGGACAACATTATTTTGTATACACTTCATAGGAGGGGAAGTTCATTTTTCCATGCACACATCTATTTACACCTTCTACATCTAGCCATTGCTCATTATTCAAGTGCGTATGGCACAAGAGCCACCTAGGGCATGATTTTACACACACACAAATAACTACATGGAGTCTAAAATGTAGTTTAGTTCTCGGTTCATAAGTTCACTTAGTTGGGTGATGACCATGGGGGTCAGGCTCTCTCCCTATTTACATCTTTTCTTTTTAGGATTTGATGTGTTTTTGGGTTTTACAGGTGTATTTCTCTTTGTAGGTTTAGAAAAACTCAAAGATATTACAAAATACATACATGTGTCTAAAAGTGAGGTCTAGTGACACTTGTGTGACACTGAAGAAATCACTTTTCGATAGTTTATAAAGTCACAGTGCCCATAAAAGGTCTCTCTGATGCCGGTGCCCATGACCCGCCATAGTCCCAACATTTTGACAATTATGCATTTTTTCCGGCTCACTATGACAGATTCACCTTTCTGCTTCCATCAATTTTCCATCTTGGCACAACTTCGGATTATTACGAAATCAACTAAGTATTTTATCCCTTCTCTTGCACTTGGGTTTCAAATTTATTAACTTGCTTTGTCAAATCTATACTTTCTTGCTATATCATTGCGTTGTAACTTAATTAGAATTTAACATTTATATTTTCTATATTGGTTAAATCACTATGCTTCCAATAGGATAAATGATAATAACTATCTAAAAAAAATAAAAACATAATTCAGATCTTCCCATTGATTTTATCTTTAGACCCATGAGGAGAGAATGAGTTAAGGTATTCAAAAATAATCCTTCAAAAAGGGACATGCTAGTGCCGTTCCCAAGATTGCTTGTCCTCAAGAAATTGAAAATATGGATGCTCAAGATAGCAGCTCCTTCCCATGTGGAATCTTCAAGTGGTAGGCCCCTCTAATGTACCAAGTATTCCGTATGCTCCAATTTCTTAGCTTCCTCTCTCAAACATAAAGGATGGTTTCTTTAACAAGAATGATCTTACCTTCCTCATCTAAAGGGGGAGCTATGGTGAAGGGGTAATATGCTTCCCCAATTCCTTCTTAAGATAAGAGACATGGAAGACATCATGTATCTTACTCTCTGAGGTATCTCAAGATGATATGCAACTTTGTCCTATCATTTCTTTCACCTCGTAGGGTCCATAAAATATTAGTTTTAAATTCTCAACCCCACTTTGTTTAAGCGATGATTGTCCATCGTGTTTCGCGTAGAATGTTTCAGTTCCTAGAATAGAGTTGCTTCTATCCTTTCATTCTCTTGAGAAACAGATAAGGGTTAGGGCTAGGAGGAATACCTGTTGAATGTTGGGAGGGTGCGCGCGTACCGTAGAGAGAGATCAGATCGATTGCGAAGAACTCCTTTTTGTCTAGGAAGGACTACCTGCAAATAAGAATACAAGACCACCAGATTCTAGTTAGACAATAAATGAGGGAACTGCCTTAGGCCCAGGAAATATTGGACTTCCTTTCGAAGGTGGTCAGTTCCCCTGCTAATACGAATTAACACAAATTCTAACAAAGAAGTTATTGCAAAACTACAATTTAATTACCTCGTTAAAACAATAGAGGGAAGGTCGGGTTTTGGTTTTGAATCACGGTGACCGATGCGGTCAACGCATTGTCACCGGTACTGATTTATGATAACCGATATCGGTAGGGGCAATGATTTAGGGGCTTTTAGTGAAGGTTAGCTATAAGATGGCTATGGTGTTTATAAGGTCAGGTAAATGATTGAGGATAGGTAATGGGTCATGGAGAAGATTCGAGAGTATGGGGGCTATTCTTGGGGCAATGTAAGGGTAGAGGAATGACAGGATTAGATGTAGGGTGTTACCGGGTAGTGGATCTAGGAGTAGACTTATAATTATTGTGATTCGTAGATCCAAGAAATGTTATTAAAAGAATGTACTGACACTACTTACTCGTTCCTAATGAAGATACGGGTCCAAGGACTTGTGATGACGAAGGCGGCTCAAGTTACTCGGTTGTAGTCTTGGGCTTGATGTCCTTCTCTGCAAACTCTTCTCTTTCCTTCACTTGTCTCTGCTTTGCCAAGTGAATTCCCGATCTTTCCAATGAATTCCCGATCCTTTGTTTTTGGTTGGGGGAGGTCATTTACAGGGAACCGATGGTGGTTACGTAACCGACGGCGGTCGAGTAGGAACCGATATCGGTTAAGTCAAAGTGGGCTATTTTTAGTAAAATAGCCAACTTTCCCTCCTTTTCTCTCGAGGAATTAGTTGTGGGCTTGGTCAAGTCATTATTAGGTTGATTTTGGTGCGGGTGAGGAGTAATTAGTCATGGGTGTGGATGTAGACCAAGTTATAGGTCTTAATTAGGTTAGTTTAGGGTTAGGGCTAGGTCATGATGAGGTGGCAAAATGAGGTGGCAGGTTTGGAGATGTGGATTTATTAATTATAAGGTAATTAATAAATAATTGTGCAAGGTTTAGGTGGTGAGGCTAGGTTGCGAAATGAGATGCGGGGCACAGGGGGTCGTAAGACACAAATTTGGTGTCTACATTAGCCCCTTGTTGTCGTGTAGCTTGTCTTGTAAAGCTGCACTGACAATAATAAGAAGTGGTTACTCCCGATTAAGGATATAAGCAATCCCCTCAAATCTATCACAGATTGAGGTAACGTGAAATCAGGGATAGGGTTGATAAAGGGTAAATGGTGTTGAGATGATGGTAAGATGGTGGGGTAAGTTCAAGGAAGCAGACGCACGTTGAAATGCAGTAGTGCGACCAGGGTACATGATTTGAAGAGCAAACAAGCAATTCATAGGCAAAGGTCGATAGTTTATCCAAACAAGGGTGATATAATCCTGGTATCCAAGGCATAGGAAGTAGCTCCAGGGGATATAATGGGTAAGGTACAAGAATGTTTAGGCATGTTCGACAGTACCAAATGGTTGGTTTGGTTGAGATAAACGTCACGGTCTCGGTCTAGGCAAAGTTGGTTGGCTGATCAAGTCAAGTATCCTAATCATGCTAAAACACGAACAGGTGAGCTCGATTGAACAAAAAGCTACATGATGGGTGGATAAAATTGTAATTTGTGGGTTTTGGGCGAGGTATTTAATTGGTGCGGCCTTGGGTTGGGCCTGATTGGTTGGTTGCGGCCTTGGGTCGGGCCTGATTGGTTGGTTGCGCCGTGGGTCGAGGCCAATGGTTGGTTGCGGCCTTGGGTCGGGCCAAATGGTTGGTTGCGGCCTTGGGTCGGGCCTGATTGGTTGGGTGCGGCCTTGGGCGGGCCTGATTGGTTGGTTGCGGGCTTGGGTGGGCCCATTGTTGGGTGCGGCCTTGGGTCGGGCCTGATTGGTTGGTTGCGGCCGTGAATTGGGCCAATGAAGTCAAAAAAGGCTATTTAGCAAAGGAGGGTATAGGCGATGTGGTGAGAAAGGGAGATTGGTGAATAAGGGTAGAAATTGTGGTGAAATAGGCATGAAACCGATATCGGTTAGCTATGACCGGTATCGGTTAGATGACCGATATCGGTGTTTTAGGGCACAATATAACCGATATCGGTTATAGGTAAAAAACCTATAAAAAGAAAAATACGGCCTGTCATTGTCACATTGTCAATTTGATAACCAATACGACTTGTCTGGGTTTAAAATTGATTTTATTGAGTTTGTAAAGTGAGTTGGCGGTAGTTGAGTGGAGAAGTGAGTGATTGGTAGACCCCAGTAGTAGGGGGTAGAATTTGATTAGTGGAGGACCCAGTGAAGAGATTTGACATAGCGAGGTTTGACATTCACTTATGGTATAATGTATGCCGCACACCCCAGAGGCAACAAGGTTGGCGGTAGTATTAATGATAGCAGGTGGGGTATTATGCATTACCGAGGGTGGATGGGGAAGATTTCCAAAAGCATTAATGTGTATTATTTGGGAAATGATAGAAAGGAGCGTGACTTTCGCATGGGCACCCACATATCGGCGGAGCTATACGAGGGTTTATGGGCTGCGGCCAAATCACGAGGATGACACTTGGATTGTTCATACGATTACATTGTTGGGCCTATGAGCACATTGTTTGTGTGCGACCGATAGGCCGACCCGTCCAGTCGGGAGAGACATGAGTGCAGAGGTTGGGATTCAGACGATGGGTCCAGACAGAACAAGAGGCAAGATCCCAGGCCGTGACAGATGACATCGAGTATTATAGGCAGGTGTGGGAGATGGTGATGATTGTGGATATCCGTTGGAGGCCTTACGGGAACTATATGGTGACAGAGAACATAGCTGAGGAGTTGAGGGTGTAGAGCGATTGAGGTGGATCGCGGGGCATAGGCCAGGTGAGTACGAGAGGATTCCTCTAGATCGCGTGCGGTGACAATTTGGATTTGTTCAGGATATACCCATGGCTTATAGACCATACATGAGGATTAATGCCGAGGCATCATTCTCACCTCCCCGGCCGACACCTCCAGAAGGACCAAAAGAGATAGCAGCCGATCACAGGGTAATGGATGCGGGAGCGACAGAGGCTTATAGATTATGGTGGGTAGCAGAGCTGCGAGGTTCACGTGAGAGGGCCGATCATCCTGACATAGCTGTGATTACAATGGAGAGAGATCATCTGCAGGGTTTAGTTCATCAGCTCCAAACGCGGGTGAATGAGACAACGAGATTGTTAGCGGTTGCAGAGTCACGAGTGGAGAGACTAGAGGTGAGATTCCGCCACGCGAGAGGGCGTATTCATATGTTACAGGAGAGGTTGGTAGATCAGTGGGAGGAACCAATAGCATTGGCACCTTTGAGGATGGAGAGGTCGGGCGAGCGGCGTCGATGATCACAATTATCACCTGGTTCGGGATGAGGCGCACGGGTCTAAGTAAATCTCATAGAGGTATAAGAATAAATAAGGATGCCGACTTGCACGTCGATGATAGAGAAGATGTATTTGTTTAACATATAAATAAAACTGAATATGTATGTTGATTTGAGTTATGATAATAATAAGAATGGTTGTGTTTGGAAGGTTTTGTTTTGGAAAAGGATAAAGATGAATGTGATCAAATAAAAATACACAAAAATATTTATATGTACCACACATGATAGGTTATGATAGGGGATGGTCGAGCTAACCTTGGGAGACCCCATGTCTCCCCAAGTGCTGCCTACATAGCCCATTGCACAAAGCAAGGAGGGGCCTCAGACCGATGTAGTTCTCCCTTAGGACCAGGGAGAGGTGACCTCAGGCAATTTGGTTGTGGTTAGGCAATTTATTGTTGGTGTTGGTAAAGGACTGGCGATGTTGGTGTAGGTATAGGTGAAATGAAAGTTAGCTTATGCAAGTAGTAGGGAATCGTGTCCTGATTAAGGTCAACACACAATCCTAGATTCGAGTAAAAGAGGCAAAAGTGTCCTGTAGTTGAGAAGAGCTAAAAAAACCACATATTAACATAGGATGAGCTTGAATCCCTAGGTGCCTTGCACAAAGTAGAAGTCAATAGGTGAAAAGAGTTGTATAATCACAATATATCAGATATACGTCACGTCCCTTGAGTTTTGTTGCTTTGACGAATGGTGAGGTGAGGTAGGCTGGTATAGCGGGGGTGCAGAGAACTTGTTATAAGGTGATTATTCTGACAAAAGAGAACCAAACCTAAATAGACAAGTCCATGACTCAAAAGTTCTTTTGAATACTTTGCTTTTATTTTTCTAAAAAAATGGATATAGGCCGATCGATGCGGGAATTCTACATGGGATATGTATTTTGTTGTTCTTGAGGTCTTCACGAAGCTGATCAATGTGAGAAGCTTCTGATAAAGGCTGACTTTGTATAGCTGTCCTTCAAGGGAGCAGTCTATTTATAGTAGCAGATGCGGCTTTTGTGTATAGCTGTCCTTCGGGGAGCAGTCTATTTATAATAGCAAATGTGGCTTTGCACGTAGTTGTCCTTCGAGGGAGTAGTCTATGTATAACTTTAGAGGTCTAGATGTCTATTTGGCATGAAGCATCTAGTTTTGTAGGAAGTTTGACTCAAGAATATCTCATAAGCGTATAATTGAGAACGTGTTATTTTGATACTTTTAAGTCATGGACCAGAGACTAATAAGTGGAAGGCATCTTTAAGGGGAGGTGATGACCAAACCACGTGAGGTTGATTCTACTTTGAGATGCATGAGACAAAATGTAAGAGGTGGTAAATGAGCTCAAGGGACGAGCACAAGGTAGATAAGGAGTGATGTAACACTAAATTCAACAGTAGAATGGTCGGAGATGCAAGGCATTAAGGGGCTCAGGCTCAGGTTTACCATTAAGCGAAGCTAAACGATAAGTGTCTGATCCATAAGTGTGAGTGATAATGTAAGGCCCAATCCAATTTGGAGCAAATTTGCCGCGTTTTCTCTTTTCTAGTTTGGTTACATGTTGATTCTCTTTGAGGACAAGATCACCAACCTTAAAGGTACGCTCATGAAGTCGCTTATCATAAGCACGCTTGATGCGCTTTTGATAGATTTGAAGGTGGTCAAGAGCTGTAAGACGACGCTTGTCAAGAAGCTCCAATTGGGCTAACCGCTCTTGGTGGAAATCATCATTGGTGAGAATATCCTGAAGAGATATTCTTAGGGAGGGTATTTGTATTTCGAGAGGTAAGACAGCCTCGGTACCATATACCAAAGAAAATGGGGTGGCATTAGTGGAGGTACGAATGCTGGTCCGATAAGCCCAAAGGGCAAAGGGGATGTGATCAGGCCAATTGCTTCCAGAATCGTTAACAAATTTCATGAGAATTTTGGTTAGGGTTTTGTTAGAAGATTTGGCTTGACCATTTGCTTATGGATAGTAAGGTGATGAGAAGCTAAGTTTGATACCAAAGTTGTCACAAAGGTCTTGTAATAACTTATTTTTGAAAGATTTTCCATTATCTGTTATCAGGCGATGAGGAACACCAAAATGACAGATAATGTGATGGTTGATGAACTCTACAATTTTTTATTTTTTGGTTGAAATGAGTGGAATGGCTTCCACCCATTTAGTGTAATATTCGGTTGCTGTGATTATCCAACGGTGACGTTGCGAAGAGGGCGGGTGAATCTCACCGATAAGGTCTAAACCCCATTGTGAGAAAGGCCAAAGATCTCGTGCGACCTGTAGCGGATGGCTAGGAGTATGTTGAATATTGGCATGTTGTTGACACATAACACAACGCTTAACATATTCGTAGCAATCGTTATTAAGAGTAGGCCAATAATAGCCTAGGCGAAGGATCTGTTTGGCCACGGCAAGGCCACTAAAATGTCCACCACAAATACCGTCATGGACTTGTTGGATGGTATAGGTGACCTCCGCGCCGGTTAGACATCAAAGGAGGATGCCATCAAAGCCACGTTTATAGAGGAGTCCCCCCATGATGACATAATGAGAAACACTTTTAAGAAAAGCATGTTTGCCGTTACTAGTAAGGTCAGGTGGGAGAACAGAGGTTGTAAGGTAGTCATGAAATTGGTGATACCAGGTATCCTGCGAATTAGTAGACACATTATTTATCATACAAACATCCGGGGCTAAGTAAGATGGGGCAAAGAGTTGTTGGACCAAGACGAATATGTCAGAGTCAGTTGGTGAGGTAGGAATTTGTGAGGCTAAGCAAGCCATAGTATCCGTAAATTTGTTAGTGGAGCGGGGAATGGTTTGGATAGAATAATGAGTAAATAAGGTCAAAAGTGAATCCACATAATGTTTGTACTTTTGAAGTTCCTCATTTTTACATTGGTAGATGCCCATAACTTGATTGACTACCAATTGAGAGTCGCCGAAAATATTAATAGATTTTACACCTAAGTGTAACGCAACCTGGAGACCCAAAACAAGGGCCTCGTATTCCGCTGTATTATTAGTGCAGGGGAAATCGAGTGGGAATGAAAGAGGCGCCCGGCCCCTCCACCGCGCCGCATTTGGATCCATCGAAGAAGAGGGTCATTGGATACGACTCCTCACTGAGTGAAAGAGTGGCGATGAGTTCGTCGGGGAAATTAAAATTGGTAAATTGCTCCCCAAGTAAAGGGGCTTCCGATGAGTAATAGTTTGTCCTTTGATTGATTTACGGTGTACAAACTCAAGGTTGAGATCGGCGAGGAGCATAAGCCATTGGGCGATGCGTTGGTTTAGATGAGGCTTGAAATACATATAATGGATGGGGTCCGTGTTGGTGATGACAAAAGTTTTGTGATTCAGGAGGTAGTGTCGAGTTTGGTGGCCACGAATGATAGAGCTAGGCACAACTTTTCTATATGTGTATACCTAGTCTCATAATCCACCAGAGTACGACTTATATAATAAACGGCTTGTTCTCGATGCTCGGAGTCACGATGTGCGAGCATGGCTCCTACAACATGGTCGGTGGCAGAAAGGTAAAGATAAAAATGGCGATCATCTTGGGGTGGGATAAGCACGGGTGGTTGCAAGAGATAGGCTTTAAGAGCTTCAAAGGCTTGGTGGCACTCTTCGCTCCATTGAAAGACAATTTCCTTTTTAAGGAGATGATGGAAAGGTTGACATCGATCCGAGAGTTGCGTGATGAAACGCCGAGATAGATTGGAGTTTAACCTACAAACTATGTAATTGTTTGAGGTTAGTAGGTGGGGGCATCTCTAGGATAGCTTTGAATTTAGTGGATCAACCTCGATGCCACGCAAAGAGACAATAAAACCAAGGAGTTTTCCCGAAAGGACACCAAAGACACATTTCTTTTGTTGAAGACGAACACAATATTGTAACAGTGAATCGAAAATGAATGTTAAAACATCGAGATGTTCAACTGCGATGTTTAGATTTGCCAAGAAGATCATCGACATAATCCTCAAGGATACATGCATAATGTCATGAAAAATGTAAGTCATAGCCACGATAGGTCGCACCAACATTCTTAAGGCCAAACGCGGCATGGCACGATAATAGAAGGTTCCCAAGGAGTTATGAAGGCATTTTTATGTTGATCGTAGGGCGACCAAAATTTAATTGTATCTCGAGAAGCCATCCATGAGAGAAAGCATCTCATGGCCCGCAGTGAGATCAACAAGTTGATCAATACTTGGGAGGGGGAAGTCATCCTTCGGGCAAGCGAGGTTAAGGTCCCGAAATCCGTACATATCCGAAGTCCCCCCATTGCTTTAGTAACAGGTATGATGTTAGAGATCCATTGAGGATAGTCAATAGGTAAGATGAAGGAAACAGAAAAGGAGTCGTTGAAGCTCTTCTTTGACCAAGAGGGCAATGCATGGATGCATCTTCCTCAGTTTTTGTTTAATTGGTTTAGAGTTAGGTTTCAGGGTAATGTTATGGACAGCAATGTCAGGATCGATTCCTGGCATGTCAGCGTAGGACCAAGCGAAAGCTTGGTTGCGGGCACGGAGGAAGGTAGTGAAGGTAGTTTGTTCTGATGTGGTAAGAGATTGTCCGATCTTCACAATGTGAGGATCATCCTCGGTGTGGATGTTGATTTCTATAGTCGACTCATTCAACATGGTTTGAGTGTCAGATGGCAAGGCGCGTTGAATATAAGAGTCATCCGCACCAAGGTAAGTGAGGATGGAGTCGTCATCCTGGCACTCAACAACATTAATTGAAGGTGAGTCCTCTTCGATCATGTCTGGATATAGAAGGGGAAGAGAAGATGGGTCTTCATTATCGCGTTGATAAGTGAGAGGACCCAGGAAGATAGCGTTTATGAAAAAAAAAGTTAGGAGGGATAGATTCAAGGTCTATCGACTGCTGTGTGACGATGGCAAAATGGGTGATGATGGTTGGAAGGGGTGACTTCGTGCGTCTTCCGGATACAACGGATATGCGATGTTTTCAATGTAGGTGGTTCGAGAGAATCCAAGACGATGATCTTTGTGTTTGCGTGTAGTAATGGGAATGATCGTATGTCGGCCTTGTTCATAAAGACCGAAACCGAAGCCCTTCCAAGCACAGTGCGTCAGGAAGGTGAGAGCAAAATGACGATTAGTTAGATATTGAAAATCAGATTGGAAGGGAACCACACCAAGGGGAGGTTCAGGGGTGACAGAGGATGTATCGACACCCCCATATGTTAGGTTGGTGCGGCAATTAGGTGGTCCGTAGGAGATTACTTCCCCCACACGACGGTCATAGGTAGGATGCGCATGTAACTGTCCGTACTCCTGTGGGGTATGGAAAGTGCTAACGTTATATAGGCGATACTCCCCTAGCGTAAGGCATTGAAAAACATCAACTAAGGGATCTGAGGTTGGGATGTTGTCCGCGGGAAAGGAAGTGGTATTTGCGGCGGCGGTTTCATTGTTTGAAGGTGAAGGTGTAGGTGCGATTGAGAAGGATGGTTGAGGTGTGGTCGAAGTAGATTGTTGGGTTAGATGAATGGGTGTCTTGGTGGTACAAGCACATCATTAGGGCGATATAACATATTGCGAGGTTTTGAAGGGGGGAGCGTCAGCTTTTACGGTGTAGGAATTCCCCTCATACTTGAATTTTATGCATCTATGTAAGGTGGAGGGAACGCATCCCATAGCCCGGATCCAAGGGCGGCCTAACAACATGTTGTATTGGAATTCTCCCTCAAGGACATAGAAGAGTTCAGGTAAAGTACGTGGCCCTACACGAATGTTAAGGATCACGGTGCCTAAGGTAGAAGTAATAGCATCATTGAATGAACGCAACATGGTGGGGTTGGCACACATGTAGCTAGAAGGGATATTCATTTGTTGGAAGGCTTTGGAAGAGATGATGTTTAGGCTAGCGCCTCCGTCAATCATAACACGACGTACCCGGATGTCCGGATGTAAGCTGAGATGAAAAGAGCGGGGTCAGGATCTTCTGCACCAAAGTCAACAATTTCGTCTTCGAAGAAGAAACTGACAGACGGTTTGTTGTACAGGGACGGAAGTGGTAGATTGTTTGGTGAGAGAAGCAACGTGGTTGGGTGTTAAGATGGAGGTAACGGCAAGGTTTCGTTAGGTAAGACCTCTATCCCTTGAAGGATTTCAACGAGAGCTTGTCGATGAGATTCAAAAGTTTGAATGAGATCATACAGTGTCATTTTTACAGGTGATTGGTGAAGTTGTTTGATCATGGTTCGGTGGGTGATTCCATCGAGATGTGTTAGGCGGGTCCACGAACAACCACTTTAGGTGGTGGTGCGATCGGGATGGTGGATGGAGAAAGAGAGGCCGTAGGTGTGCTTTCTTTAGCTTTCCCATTGTTTTTCTGCCCTCGAGTAGCAACACTAATCATGTTGATCTCATGAACACGAGAGGAGGAAGACGGTAGGGATAAGTCATGGTCTTCGAGAGGTGGGGTTGTAATAATGATAGATCTTGGTGAGGCGGGGACAAGTGGTATAGGAGAGGGAATTGAAGCTAAAGGTTTCTCCCTTCGTAAGTTTTCTTTCTTAACCTTTCTATCTGAGAGAGGTGACTGACGAAGGATGGATTTCAAAGCTTTGCATCCCTCTACATCATGTCCTGGTGTGCGGTGGTAAGCGCAGATTTTAGACTCATCATAACCTATAGGTCAAGGTTTAGATGGATCATAAGGTCTAAGTGGGGGTAGGGAAATGGTCGCATTCTCCACCAACATATCCAGGATCTTAGCGTAAGATCCTTTGAGTGGGTCAAAGTTAGAGGAAGATGAAGCTATTGATTGGGTGGGTTTTGGTAATGTTTGGGTATGGTTGGTTCGTATGGGTGGTGGTTTAGACAAGGGGTTTTGATAATTGGATTTAACTAAACGTGGCTTCTTCGGCGCAGAAGGTATGTTTAGCTGGTTAGATGATGAGGCCACAGATGATGTGGTAGCAGGAAATAACCACGGAGAAAGAGGAGTGACAACAAACAAATCCTTTGATGATGGAGTTTGTTTAGGGTTGATAGGTGGACAGGATCTCTGTATGGGTGTAGAAGGTGCAGGTCGTTTTAAAGAAAACGCAGGAGGTATGATGTATTGAGGCAAGGTGGAGGGGTGAGGTCCCAATATAGAAGGTAGGTGTGATGGTGAGGGTTTTAGTTGTGACAGAGGCAGGGATTGGATTTGAGGAGATTGGGTTTGTCTCCTAGGTGGATGGACGGCTTTATTTTTGGATAAATCTAACCGTTTAGGTGGGTGTGTTAAGTGGGTATTGGTGAATTCCCAAGTGTAGGGAAGATTTGGTTAGGTTAATAGAGGTGGATGAGGTATTCGGTAGAGATGAGGGGGTTGAAGGTGAGGACATAGGCATTTTGAGTTTTTGTAAACACCGCGGGTATATGATAGAGGTGTCTGGATTGGTCATCTGCGCATCCCGAGTAGAGCATGGTGTACTCAAACGCTCCCATAGGACTCGTCTATCTTCTGAGGGATGACAATCTTCATGTGTGAATAGGAACTTTTGTATGGAAGAGAGGTGGGTTGTAATTCCGGTCCACTGTGGGTGTGATACAAGGGGTAAATGAGTCTCTGTATCAATGGGTGTTAAGAGGTCAACTGGTCACTGAAAATATTTAGGCGATGAAGAACTAATAGGTAGAAGGGCATGTTTGAGGGGATCCGTCATGATTAAAGAATGTGGTGATGTTGGTTCGAGGGGTTTCTCTTCCAAGGATGATAGAAACAGTGGCGAGCCTTCTTCTTTTATAGCAAGAGTGACGTAAGGAGATGTTTGGGAAATAGATAAGTTAGATAACATCCGCTCACAATCTTGCAGGGATGTGGTGTAAGAAGACTCATTCGTGAGAAGAGAATTCGGGGCGGTTAATTCCTTTATGGGTAAAGGAATGGCAAGGTTATCATCTTGTCTTGATGGTGGTGAAGCGGGTGCGGATTCCTGTGTTAGTGACAAGGCTTGATTCAGAATTTCCTCAATAGAGGATTTTGGTTGGGAATCGAAAACTGCATGGATTTCATGAACACTCTCCTCGGCTAAGATATCTTGGTTTATGTTACTGTTAGAAGAGTGGTTTGGGAATGGTTTATTAAAGATTTTCAAATTTTGGTTAGCGAGGCATTAGGATTATCGAGGGTTATATCCCCTGCATCAACCATTTCCTGCACTATGTTTTTCAACATCTTACAGTTTTCGTGACTATGTCCCTTCACGCGGTGGAAGTTACAGAAGTCATTTTCTTTGTACCAAGAAGGTATAGCGCGGGTGGAATCAAACCCGAAGTGAGGTTTAACAGGAGGTAAGGTGATAGCTCCTGCTTTGAGTAATTTTTCCAAGATGACACCATAATTTTCTCCCAAGGGAGTGTAATTGATGGGCTCGACTTTATACTTATAGGTGGTTTTTGGCGGGGTATTAGACGGTGCTTGGGATTTGACCATCACCGCGTGTCACTCCTTTTGATTTCGAAGCAGTTGATGCGTGAGAATTGGTGGTGTTGGGTTTGTTGGTGGAGTCTTGGGTTCGGAAATTAGGGTTTTTGTTGCGCAACCGCAATTTCTCTTCCTCTAAGGCTCGAATTTCTAGTTTCCGAGCCATAGTAAAGGCCTCATCAAAGGTGTGGAAAGTTTGAATTTGGAGGGTAGGAGAAATGTGCTTAGCGCAGGCCCGCGTAAAGAGTTCGATGAGTTCGGCCTGAGGCAAGGCATAAGTAAGTTGGTTGATGAGGCCCCGCCATCGTCCATGAAATCTGCGATAGATTCGTCTTCAAATTGTCGGACGGCATAGAGGTCGGTGATAGATACTTTCTTAGCAATATTAATGGAGAAATGATCCAAGAAAGATTGGGCTAATTGGTTAAAAGAGAAGATTGAGTGCTGGGTTAAAGCATTGTACCACTCCAAGGCGGGTCCTGATAAGGACATGGGAAAGGTGCGGAGTAGTAAGGCATCGTCATGAGCAATCAGATAGTAGGCATGTCTAAATGATCGCAAGTGTTGTTGAGGATCCTCCTTACTATTAAAACGAGTGAATTTTGGTAATTCCCATTGAGGAGGATATGAATGAAGGGGACGAGAAGGATGAATAGGATCCGACAAACTTGCTCGTATGTCGAGTGCTACGGCTTCAAAGCAGAAGCTTCCGTGATTTTGCATCTTGTCCATCATTTCTTTGATGAAATCGGTGGTTGGATGAGATGATGGTGCGATTGTTGTAAGGTGGAGGATTTGGCCAAGGGCCTCCACTAGACAATGGGGGGGCTAAATGTTGATAAGGTATTGAGGACGAATATGTTGAGGTGACCGAATAGGGATGTCCTATATAAGGTGTTGAAGCCACCGGATAAGTGTGTGGAAATGAAAAGGTGGGCGGAGCTTGAGAAGGAAATATCGTGTGGATAGGTGATAGAGAGCAAGTTATGAAAGGGGCGATCTGAGAGAGACGAGGTAGGAGTAGTCGGCGGTAATGATATGTGGGGCTCTAGATTAACCAAAGGAAAACCAATCATGTTTGTAAGAACCTCCGAAGCTCTTTGCGGTGGGAGACGGGCTAAGGATGAAGAAGGTAAGGCAAAGTTATTAGGTAGAGAAGGAGCTAAATGAGCAGCTATACTAATAGGCATACCGCAAAGAGTTGACTGTCGGGTGTATGGTCGGGGTATGAGACAAATAGTAATTGTCAGGCTAATAGGATTAGCATCCAAAATTTTTATAAATTCCTTATCTCCCACAGGGGATTTTGGGAACTTCACCGGTGTGTCGTGAGATTCCCATAGGATGTGAAGGGGGTGATTCAGGAAAAGGCATGGAGCAGGCATGTGAAACCATGGTTGCGGCTTGTTTCCGAGTGATAACAACCATGGACAAGAGTACACAGTAGGGATTCAATCTATCAAGAACAGAAACAACAACAAAATGTTGGAATTGGTAGGTTCTTTGGTTTATCGAATCTACGAAAAATAATGTAACCGATATCGGTCGACAACCGATGTCGGTCGACTTTAGCAGGCGTCGTCGATTAACCGATGTCGGTAGAATAGGACCGGTGTAAGAAGCTGTAAGGAGCTGCTGATTTGGGGTTAACAATGCTTAGTATGGCTACCAAACTGTTCTGAAGTGATCACTGAAACAGCGTATGACAGAGAAATAGACCTAAAAACAAGCAAGATGCACAAGCAAATCAAGATATTAACCCTAGGATTAGTTTTAATTATTGTGGGCTTATGCCTTAGACGCAAGATGATGTCAATCCTAAACAAAATACCTAAGGGAGATGTCAAGTTTGTTTTGTCTTATAAGGTTACCTCAATCGAGCGGAGGAATACCGCGGAAAAGGGGGATGTTTGAGTTGTTGTGTTGATTATGATGTGATTTGGTATGTGTTGTGCAGTGAAAGTAAGATTAATTTCTTGTCAATACCATGGATATCACCCCCACGTGTACGACCTGTTACTTAATCTATGTTCACTAGAATTGAAAACAACAAGCAAGAATGTGATGCACGTGTTTTAAACCCAAATCGAAAATGATATTCGATGAAGCAAAGGAGATGACTTTCACTAATGCAAAGATGTGAAAGCAAGACAAATTCTTTTACCAAAATGACAAAATATTTTGTGAATACTTAGCAGAAACAAACAACAAGTATGCTCCCTATATGAAAGCAAGCAAGAAAGAAAGAAACCTGAAATGGGTCCCACCGGATCATGCCAAAATGTTTTGCATGAGAATGTTTCAGTTCCTAGAATAGAGTTACTTCTATCCTTTCATTCTCTTGAGAAACAGATGAGGGTTAGGGCTAGGAGGAATACCTGTTGAATGTTGGGAGGGTGCGCGCGTACCGTAGAGAGAGATCAGATCGATTGCGAAGAACTCCTTTTTGTCTAGGAAGGACTACCTGCAAGTAAGAATACAAGACCACCAGATTCTAGTTAGACAATAAATGAGGGAACTGCCTTAGGCCCAGGAAATATTGGACTTCCTTTCGAAGGTGGTCAGTTCCCCTGCTAATACGAATTAACACAAATTCTAACAAAGAAGTTATTGCAAAATTACAATTTAATTACCTCGTTAAAACAATAGAGGAAAGGCTGGTTTTGGTTTTGAATCACAGTGACCGATGCCGGTCACTATCACCGGTACCAGTTTCTGATAACCGATATCGGTAGGGGCAGTGATTTAGGGGCTTTTAGTGAAGGTTGGCTATAAGATGGCTATGGTGTTTATAAGGCTGGTAAATGATTGGGGATAGGTAATGGGGTGATGGAGAAGACTCAGAGAGTATGGGGGCTATTCTTGGGGCAATGTAAGGGTAGAGGAATGACAGTTAGATGTAGGGTGTTACCGGGTAGTGGATCTAGGAGTAGACTTATAATTACTGTGATTCAGAGATCCAAGAAATGTTATTAAAAGAATGTACTAGACACTACTTATTAGTTCCTGACGAAGGCGGGGCTCAGGTAGGATGATCTGACAATCCAAGATGAGCTATCTTCTCTCCCACTGCTTGGATGAGTGTCACTGGGCTCTGGTTACTCAGTTGCAGTCTTGGGCTTGATGTCCTTCTCTGCAAACTCTTCTCTTTCCTTCACTTGTCTCTGCTCTGCCAAGTGAATTCCCGATCTTTCCAATGAATTCCAGATCCTTTGTTTTTGGTTGGGGGAGGTCATTTACAGGGAACCGATGGCGGTTACATGTAACCGACGGCGGTCGAGTAGGAACCGATATCGGTTAAGTCAAAGTGGGCTATTTTTAGTAAAATAGCCAACTTTCCCTCCTTTTCTCTTGAGGAATTAGTTGTGGGCTTGGTCAAGTCATTATTAGGTTGATTTTGGTGCGGGTGAGGAGTAATTAGTCATGGGTGTGGATGTAGACCAAGTTATAGGTCTTAATTAGGTTAGTTTAGGGTTAGGGCTAGGTCATGATGAGGTGGCGAAATGAGGTGGCGGGTTTGGAGATGTGGATTTATTAATTATAAGGTAATTAATAAATAATTGTGCAAGGTTTAGGTGGTGAGGCTAGGTTGCGAAATGAGATGCGGGGCACGGGGGTCGTAAGACACAAATTTGGTGTCTACACATCGTGCTACAACCTTGGAAAAACCAAGTCTCCTAACTCAAAATACCTCTCTATTCCCTGTTGGTCTCAGTATATTTTTTCACGTTGATTCTCGAGCTTGTTGGAGGTTCTCCTTGAGTGATTTTAAGATGTATTGGATCTCCGGATTATATTTTTAGCACAAGGAACCCTACTATATCCAATGATAAAATCCATGAAGGAAAAATCCTCATATCAGTAGAGTGTTCTAAAAGAGGACATTCTAATGGATACATGAAATGTTGTATTGTATCAAAACTCGACCAAGTGAAGCCATTTTATTCAAGATGATTTATATCGAAATGTAGTTTCTTAAATATCCATCCATATATTTATTCACACTTTTAGTTTTCCCATCCATTTGGGATGGTAACTAGATCTCAGAGTGAGTTCGATACATGTTAGGTGGAAAAGATCTTGCCAAAATATACTCATAAAGTGGCAGATCTGCATCACTAACAATGTCTTATCGCGAGCCCATTAAGTCTAAATATTTATTTAAACAACACATTGACAATCATAGGAGCATCATACTTGGTAGGAAGTGGATGGAAATGAACATATTTCATTAATCTATCCACTACAACATATAAACAACTCTTACCTTGGGTCATGGGCAGCCTCGTAATGAAATCCATGGATATGCTTTCCCATTTTTGAGAAGGAATGGGAAGAGGTTGTAACAACCAATCTAGAAAATTATGTTCCTTTTTGTTATGTTAGTAAGTTACACATTCCCAAATGTGTTACAAGACATCCTCCTTGAAGCCTTTCCAATAGAACCTTTCATGGATTTGCTTGTATGTCTTGAAGTATCCTTGGTGACCAGCTAGAGGTGAATGTCCTTTCGTAAGATGTTCGAGCTACTTAACCCATATGCGCAGGTGTATCTTTGTCCCCTAGATGCTTGTACTTATCTTTCCCACATTTTTTCCAGCTTCTCGCTTCATTCTGTGCATGTTTTGGCCTTTAGTGCTAGGGATCGTCGCCTGCTGCAGCAGGCGACGATCTGCGCGGTGGCGATCTGCGTGCTTTTCCAGAATCCATCATGCATGTTTTTAACATGCGACGCTTCACTTAACTTAACTTTTAGGATGCGTTTGTGAACCAAATTACCTAAAAATAGTCTTGATTTCTTGGTTTTCCTTCCCTCTTCTATTTTTAAATAGATTTAATTAGTTTGAACTGCCTCTTCTTGCCTTGTGCATGAAGGCACATCCCAACCAATTCCTATATATTCCATGCTTGTATTCAAGCAAAAGGCTTGAGATATTTTGTGTATCTTGCATAGTATTGCTGCCACAATCCTGCTAGGAATTACATTGCCAAGTTCAAATCTCTTGTGTTATTTCTCTTCTACTTGTATTACAGTTGCCTTCAAGCTACCATTGCTTAAGCGTCTTCTCTTGCTATTGTTCTTGCATTCCCAATCCCTTGGAATCATATGGACACACAAAGAAAGAAAGGAACATACTTTGAGGGACAGATACAAATACAACCATATTTGCCAAAGCTCTTGCTTATACAAGTTGGAATTTTTGTTTGTTTGCTTTGTTTGTCAAATTATCAATTCTGAATTATCCATTACAAATACATATCAACTAGAGTAGAAAAATTATTCATTTCGATTGATTAAGCAATTACAAATAGAGTAAATCATTAGAAAGCTTGCTCTTTGACATTCTTAGGAAGGCATGGGGAACAATAACTCTTGTAGGGTTATGATTTGTTCTCTACCTCTGAGGTAGGGTTCAAGGGTTTGATTTAATTAGATTAGTTATTTTAGATCTAGATTCACATATTTACATAAGTAATTAGCTACAACCGGCTGATTATTTGTATTTAGTTTTGTTTATTAGATTAAAAGCATTGTTTAAAAACCAAAAAAGATAAAAAAATATTTAGTTTTTCTAGATTAGTTTTCTTCCATTGTTTTGTTCGAGATATAATATGCAAATAACAAAAACATAGATTAATTTTCCTTTGATAATTAGTTTGTTTTATTAAAATCAATTCAGTTCATTTCGCATGACCATAAATGGTCCACAACAAAATGGACATTCGGTTGTGATCCATTGGTCCCACAACCCAACGGGCTAGAATTGTTGACTAACATTGATACAAGTTTACACTTGTTAGTTTTACGCACACCTGCTAGGTATTCTGAGAAGATAGAACAATTAAACACACTAAACATTACAACTAATCAAGCCTACGATTATTGGACTACTCTTGGAAACATGGTTTGATTACACACATGACCATACAAAGACCACAACCTCCATGAGTTTTTGGTTTTGATCCTCAGTCCCACAACCCAACGAGCATGCTGACCAATTAAACATTGACACTGGTTTGCGTGCATTGGTATTTAGATCATCACCACTTCCACCTGACATCATTGCATAATTTTTCGTATTGAACATAGCATCCGATTAGGCTAAGAATTTCTAGACTAGACCAGAAAATCACCCATAGTCCTTGTGGTTTCATTACGCCTCTCGTTCTCACTTCCATGACCTTTTCTAGAAATCCATACGAGGCACCCGTAGGTCACTTTTCGTGTGTTCAACAACCAATAGACAAAATCTTGATAGAGCTCGATATTGACTAGAGCCTCCGAGTAGCTATTCTATCGATCGATCCATCACACCACTTCAACTTAGGAAAACATTCTTTGCCTTAGACTCGTAGATCCCAATATTTCAATTCGAAGATATAAGGTTTCCTCATTAGCTTGTTCATCATCACCACACATACACTCATTTCTTTTCTACACCGGCTATCTTGACACGACCTTAGGAATTTGGGTGCGAAGAAGATCACGTGTTTATTTTCTTTCGTAAATGCCCTTCCATGGTGTCATTAGAAAACTGATTTTGACTCATTCTTTGTGATAATGTTTTCCAATCAACATTTATGTGTAAAAACAACCCACAATGTGATCCCCAAACAATTGTCAAGTCATTTACTTCATCTTTTATACCTTGATTTCTGATTTCTTTGTTTTTAACATAGAATTTCAGTTCTCTAATATGATAATTAAGGGTGAATTCTGCATATGATTACATCCATTGGAATCCAAAAATACTTCATCATTAGAAAGCTTGATAAAAATAATTAATCACATACCTCATATGTTCTTAGGAGAAGTGATAGTTTTCCTATTTTCTTTGTGCAAGGTATGGTAGTCCCATTTACAATGGTGACATGGAAGTCTTCAATATTCCTCACCTTAAAACCCAAATTGTCTACAAGTTCTTCATTGATGAAATTATTGGTAGCACCACTATCAATGAGAAATACCACGTTGTGACTATTAATGTGTGCTCTTACCCGAAGGAATGGTATGCTTGGGAAATCTCAAGAGATGTAAGAGTGCGGTTATAACCGGATTAGACTTTGATGTTCCTTCTTTTCCTAGCTCGAAATTGCTGTCTACTTTTCCTCTTCATTTCCCTCTTCTTCATCATCAAACATCACTTCTATGTAGTGTATTTCCCCCTTTCCAAGGCATCTATGTTTGAGTGACCATGTATCTCTACACGTGAAGAAAAGATTCTTCCTTGTCATCTCACTTTTGGACTCTTTATTATTTACCTCTTGGATGTTAGCCCATTGAAAAGGCTTAATATGCTGCCCAAAAATAGGTACTTTAGGTTGAGATCAAAGATCCTTTGGCTGCCCTCCTATTGTTGGTCTGATCTTCCCTTTTTCGCCCATAGTTTTTGATGAAAAACCAATCCTAGGAATTATACCTTTAAGGTCCAATGAATTCTTAATTATTTCTTGCAAGAAAGATGGGTCAAAATCCATCACCAAAATCTTTAAGGGTTCGGTTAACCCTTTGATAAACAATATCGTGAGTATCCCTTCGAAATTTCATCTACCATGACTAAAATATTTTGAAAATCAACAATATATTCCTCTCTCGTATCTTTTTGTTTGAGCTAGGAAGATCAAGGAAATATGCTTCTAGATTAATTCTTTCAAACCTCTCCATGATATTTGTGCAAAAATATTTAGATGAATGAATACAAGGATGTCATTGTGTCAACATACCACGATGCCACTAATCTTGGGAAACTCCTTAAAGGTGAAGGGTTGCAAATTTTATCACCTCTTCTTCGGCCATAGGTCTCAATGATAAGTATGTGTCAAGTTTTGGATCCATGCCCTAGATGATCCTTTTGTGGTGCCACCAAAATTATGAAGATTCATATTACCAAATGCATGCACTGCACTGCACCTCTCCTTTTGGCGCTAGGTTTATTTTTTAGTGTTATTTTTCTTGCATCCTTGATTTGATGAAATTCGTGAGAGACATTGCCTCTTGAAACTCTTCGACATTGCTTGGTATTCTTCAAGCCATATGGTGTAGTCATGAGCTTTTCTAGGGCTCCCATATGCATTACTGACTACCTCCTTGACCATGAGACTAGGGTTTGTAGGGCCTTGCAAAAGTAATTTTCTCCTTCCTTGATTTACGAGGGTTGTAGAAACCTCTTCCCCCTTGGCCAAACCACCACTTTGTATGTTTTGGATGGATGGGATAAGCTGATAGAATACATCCATTATTCCTTCTTATGTTTTCATAATCATCTCCATTTTTCCCCTAGACTTTGTTGTCTTCTTCTTTTCCCTTCTTTGATAATACTAGATACTAATGTCATCTTGCCATACTTCACAAAGTGGGACGATGAATTTATGATACCACCGTAATTTCCCTTTTTGGGGAGACTCATAAAATGACAAAAAAATCCCACAAATAATATCTTTAGCACTACTATTATAACCCCCAATACTAATTTTCAAACCCTTCCTAGGGTAATGAATTCCATAGGTGAAAACAACCCTTCAAAGAGGGGTTAAACCTTGTAAAAAACCTTCCAAACTAACGCAAAAGTTAATAGAAAACCCTTAGTAATCAATTATAGTTGTTAGAAATAAGAATTGTATGTGGAATTAATTAATTACGAGAACCTAATCAACGAACATTCCCAATCTTTTTAAAAATAGTATTTCATCATCAAAATTCATCAAACTCAAAATACTAGCCTTAGATAATATAGAGAATAAAAGAGTAATTTCAGATTTTCCAATATTTCATACGCACATACAAAATTCCACACCAAGGTAGGTCGCTCTCCTTTATTTTATAAAATATAATTTACACCAAAGAGACAACCCATGCAAGAGAAAGCTACTTTATTTCCTTTCAAATCAGCTGTACACCAAAACCTCATAAAGGGTTTTTCATCCTTCACAAGTTTCCCAATAACAAGTTTTCATCCTTAAATGAGATACTCAACCCAAGGGTTTCGTCCTTGAGAGAGAGTAAAGGGGTACACTAGCAAAATTTCACCACAATAAGAATAATCTCCAAAACATGTCATAATAATGCCCAAGTGACCTCCTTAATTAGCCATAAGGAGTTTTAAATAACATAAACATGATGGACGCCCCTTAAGTAGGGTGCTTTTAAATATTATAAATGGTACTTGGAGCACGAATGCTCATAATACCTTTATTACTAAACTACTTAAGTTCCTCTATTGGAGCGCAAGGATTCCAATAGGATAAATGATAATAAATGAAAACAACTATCTAAACAACAATAAAAACATAATTCAAATCTTCCCCTTGCTTTTCTCCTTAGATCCACAGGAGAGAATGGGTTAAGGTCTTCAAAATCAGCCTCCAAAAGGGACATGACAATTTCATCGAGTCAAATTTTCCCCAACATGCATTTCTCCATTTTAATCCTAGCTACTCTTTCCCAATTTAAAGAAAAAAATTACCATGGAATTCACACCACTTGCATGCCCCATCTCGACCACATTGTTTGTTGCCTCATACTCTCATCATCATCACTTAAATTTATCTAATAAGATCCCTAAAAACATTCCATAAGTTACACCGTGATCATGGTAGTGAGCCAATCATTTTGACATATTAACATTACCTTTGTTTAATCCCATAAAAAAATCCCCATTTTCATCATTTTAATGCTCGTATACACCACTCTCATGGTTTCCTAGCTAAGTGGTTTATGTTTTTTTTACTAATCATATTTTAGTGTTTATTTTCACTCTTGCTCATTCAGGGTTCCATCAATGCTCGCCTACCATAGGAAATTCGAGATACATCAATATGTAAGTATGAGTAGGTATATTTCATTTTTAGAGTTAATTATTTCCTTATATAAATTTCATTATTGCTTTACTATACACATTTACTTTCAATTTCAGGTGTTACATCAGTCATTTTTGAAGACCATATCATGCTTCACTATTGTTACTAATGATGATATTCAGTTGGGGTATATGTATACAACTCATTTTGATGATTTCTAACTATTTCTTTTGTACAGGGGCTTATGACACAAATTTTCCTCCCGAGAGGGTGCCTCAAGGGCCGACTAGGATTGGGGTGTGATTAAACTTGATTGTGTGAGATAGACCACAACATTAAAGAAATATCACTATCATGTCATATTTCTATTACCCTTACCTTGTTTTTTCCATTTGTTCACACATTACACCCATTATTTCTACTTGAATCATCATGTTTACTTGTATATGCTCATTGCACATTATTATCCTTGTTTTTGATCATCCCGAACTTTTTCATTACCCGCATCTATTTTTGTCTCACTTCACATGTTTTCCACCCCTTTTACTATAGGGTTCCCTCAAAGTTGATACCATAACCCATGAGTGATTGCGTCGAGTTAAATTTTTCTCCACTTGACACCATCACCAATGGGTGATGACATTGAGTGCATATACTCATCCTTTTTCCACCAATTCACCGCCATCAATCAAGCATTCATAAAGGCACTACTTGATATTTCTTTCACATTTTCACACTATTTCATACCTACTTGTTAGATTTGAGGATTTAAAGCCTACCCTTTGCATTTAGGTCACCATAGTGCATTATGACTAGAGGTTTTCTTATTGATCTTTCCCCTTCTCCATCCATAGTGATTCTCTTTCGGTGTTATTGTCTCTAGAGAGGATTATGCATTAGTTGTCACGGACACTTCACTTGTGTATTTTTGATTGGTCATTCATTTTTATAGACTAGAAGAGATGTATGTTTTCTTTGATTTATTGCATTGTCTTATTTTATTACACCTTTTTGATTTATCTATCCCTTGATTTATTCTATTTTGAATCGTGAGTCGAATACCTATCTTTATCTTAGGTACATGTCATGAAACCTATAACTATTTTATGGTTGCGATCACTATCTTATATAATTATGACAATATTTCTCCTTGAGCACATTTTTGTATCTACATTGAGTGTCCAGAATTATATTCAATCCCTACATTTGAAAACCCAAATGGGAACATATTTTTTCCATCATACATATTATCTTGAGGATGATGTGTTTACATGGTCTTAAAAATATGTTGGAGGAGGGATTTAAGCCATTGGGAATATCTATTGGGCTAACCATATGTATTTTATTTACCTATTATATCCCATTCAAATCCACTCACGCTACGCACACCTAGTACCATGCATGAGCATACATTTGAAATATAATTCAAGAATTAGTGCCATGCTTGATGATTCATTTGAAATATAATTTAAGATGCAAATTATCAAGCATTTGACATACAATTTTGTTAATGTTTGATGACGAATGTCATGATAAGGTTATGCTTATTTATTTTTCGTATTTATAAAAATTATATGAGGCCAAAGATGAGTCTTATAACCTTTTTGATTCTTTCATAGCTAGATAATCTAACCAAAAATCATTGTTATAGAGTTTATAGGTAGACACTAAAAGTCTAGAAAATTAGGTTGTATTACGTGATGTCCCACATCATGATGCTAACTCCATACAATTTTAAGTATCTTGTATTAGGAAAAACTCTATACAATTTTATGTCCCTTATTTGAATGACAATGAGTATCATGAATAACCAAAATAATAATGAATCCATTTTTGTGATTTATTATTGGAGTGAAATATAATGAAATACATAAAATGGGATGTTGATCTTAAGGTCAATAGTTTTTGTTGTGTCCTTCACTATAGATGTATTTGTGCCTTTATGATTTTCCCATGTAAGAAATCCTCATTACAACTTCAACATAAACATGAGGAATAAAAGTAGCGTGAAATTGAAGAATCATGTAAAATTTACTTCTAAATCCTTTTATTCTTGTATTTCATAGTATAAACCATTTGTTGGTGGTAGTTAGGTTTCACAAGAAAATACTCTTCCCGCCTTGGGAGGAAGGTGAACGAATTTACAAGTTCAATTCATATATGAGAAAATATTAAGAGAAATACCACTCACATGTTCAAACCTTCACGATAATAGTGTTATAAATGAAAAAATTAGTTTGTGTGTGGCGATCGTCAAAAGTGGCAATAGATATTAGAAAATGTATTGACGCCTTTCCTCGAGTTTTCCATTAATTCAACACCTTCATGAAATATGTATTCAATCATACTATTATAATAATCATATTGAGTAGTTTCTTTGTCGGATTTGTAATGAAATATTCTTATTCTATAATGATGATATTCCTCAACTATTATGTTTGTGTTACAAGAATCAAGTACCCTTCTAATATTTAAACTAATATTAAAAAATAAAGTTTAATGAATCGGGGTTAGTGCATTTAATTTCAATAAATATAGAAAATAGAAATCATGAAAAAAGTAGTTATAAATTTTCCTTAAGTGTGGTAGAACTTGTGAAAATGTTTAAAGATATAGAAATTATGTAGGTGTCCATCCCCATGTTTGTTATTAGTTGAACATCCTAAAACATGTATTCAATTCATAATAGCAAGGACTTGTTTTCAAAATGAAGTTTTTGTCTCGAAAAGAAAGAACTGATATTTTGCTTCCTCAATATCAATTGCATGCCAAATTTATTCTTTGTAAGGGCCAAAAGGTTTTCTTTCTACCAACTTGTGGGTAGGTGCTAGGCTTGTTTATGGTGCAATCAACAAAGATAAGTTTATCATCTTTTAATGCTAGTACAAAAACACTTTGCTTGCCATATTTTTGGCTATGAAATTCAAAAATTGCATCTCCTTGACATGGGATGTTGGGTCCCTTGCCATGTCCCTATCTCTATAGTTTATCATGGAAAGTGCAAGTATATTCCCTTTAAAATGGCATACAATCTACTATCCATAAAACATAGGCACTCGACATTGAAAATATAATTTTTGCATTACAAATATTGAATGACAAGGGCTTGCTTTCAAATCTATCTCCAAACTATGTTTCGTCAAGGATTTATGCATCACACCCTTTGTCATTTAAGCGAGTCCACACAAATGACATGTGGTCTATATGTAGGCTATTAAAAGAAAGAAAATGATAGCCTACATTCCCTCCATTATTTTCCCTTCCCATAAAATTATGCTCTTGATATCCCCTTCATCATCACCCCTCTTTCTCTTCGATGTTTCACCTTTGCTCGTTCCACTTTAAGTTCTTTTTCCCTCCTATTGATCTATCCATTGCACTAGTCAGTGAAATCACTAGTTTTATTTCAATGCGGGTATTTTACAATATGAATAATAACCTACGAGTTTCTCTTCCCCTTTTTTGTAATTGTTAGTTGATAAAAGTGGCCTCCAAAAAGAGCTATGTTAGCTGAGACAAAGGAAAGTTCCCCCACATCAAATTAAGTCTTCATAGCTTTAAAAAAACAAAAAAATATTTATTTATTTCTCCATAATGTAAGTTCTCGATTTATTTCCACGGAACAATCTTTATCATCCAAGAATTTATCGTAAAGAATATTTAACACATACATATACATATGTATGTATATATATACATATATACATATACATATACATATATATATACATACATATGTATGTATATGTATATGTATATATATACATATATACATATATATTATGTGTGTGTGTGTGTGTGTGTGTGTGTGTGTGTGTGTGTGTGTGTGTGTGTGTATGGCGGTAATTCAATGGGATCCCAAGCTTCAGTGTTACTTTTCATTTTTTTCCTCTTTTCATCATACACACCTATTATTACTAATGCACCTCAAGCTAAATCGAATTCAATAAATTACCATTGGTAGCAATGGTTCGAAATTCAGCTATTTGTTCATGTAGTAAGGGATTTCCTCTCAAAAGATGACAAAAATATGTTTTTTTGGGGGCCATTTTATCAAGTTGTATATGTGTTCCTTGTCAAGTTGGCTTACATTATTAACATTGTTATCTCCATAATTTAGTTTTTATATACAAACAATTTAAAGTGAGAGTTGTATTGTTTTTTTAAAAATAACATTAAAATGTTAAAATTGGAAAGTAATATATAAGAATATTGCTAATTACTTGGCAAAACTAATTGGTTTCATTGTTTTTCCCTTTGTAAAATTAAAAAAAAAAGCGTGATTTTCATATCGTTGGGATGTTTTGCGTTGAAAACTAGACGCGTGTGATACATAGTTGCTTTTGGGGGTTTTTATTTGGCACCAAAAGCAATGACATAAAATCATTTCTAGAAGTTTGGAAAGAATCCAAGTCACCGAGAACTGTTCCTTCATCTTTTTTTGGGCAACGCCACCGGAGCGATGACGAAAAACATAGGTAGTGTTGGGGGCTCCGTGTGGGAAAAATTTGTCCCACCTAGATTGGTGGTATTACCTGAATACCATATTACAAACCTTATGCCAATAGGAGCAACATTACATCATAATTAAGTCTTCATAGCTTTAAAAAAACAAAACAATATTTATTTATTTATCCATAATATAAGTTCTCAATTTATTTCCATAGAACAATCTTTATCATCCAAGACTTTATTGTAAAGAATACACACACACACACACACACACACACACACACACACACACACACACACACACACACACACACACACACACACACACACACACACACACACACACACACACACACACACACACACACACACACACACACACACACACACACACACACACACACACACACACACAGTAGTAATTCAATGGTATCCCAAGCTTTAGTGTTCCTTTTCCTTTCTTTCCTCTTTTCATTATACACACCTATTATTACTAATGCACCTCAAGCTAAATCGAATTTAATAAATTACCATTGGTAGCAATGGTTCTGAAATTCAGCTATTTGTTCATGTAGTAAGGGATTTCCTCTCAAAAGATGACAAAAAATATATTTTTTTGGGGCCATTTTATCAAGTTGTATGTGTGTTCCTTGTCAAGTTAGCTTACAATATTAACATTGTTGTCTCCATAATTTAGTTTTTATATAAAAATAATTTAAAGTGAGAGTTATATTGTTTTTTTTAAATAACATTAAAATGCTAGAATCGGAAAGTAATATATAAGAATATTGCTAATTACTTGGCAAAACCAATGGTTTCATTGTTTTCCCTTTGAAAAATTAAAACAAACTCGATTTTCATATTGTTGGGATGCTTTGCGTTCGAAACTAGACGCATGAGATACATAGCTATGTTTTTGGGGGTTTTTATTTGGCACCAAAAGCAATGACATAAAATTATTTTGAGAAGTTTGGAATGAATCCAAGTCACCAAGAAGCTGTTCCTTTGTCTTTTTTTTTGGGTAACGCCACCAGGAGAGGCACGAAAAACATAGTTAGTGTTGAGGGATCAATGTGCCTTAAAACTACTTATATATCTCTAACACTCTCCATTCAGTCGAAAAATTTGTCCCACCTAGATTGGCTGGCCTTACCTACAATACCATATTACAAACCTTATGCCAATAGAAGCAACATTACATTGGAGGTGGCCTTCTCACTAACATAATGGTCGATTAGTTGTGGGACGTTTTACCTAACTATCATGCATGTTAGTACTTGAAAATATAGTCAATTGTTGTTAGGAAATTCCATAAAACCAATGCAATGTAATGGTTGGGTGGGTTCTTTAGTAGGCATGAGGTTGCGATGCTTAGGCCCTTCATTGTGGGATACATATGTTTTATTCCTTGCTAGGAAGGTTAAATATACTTCCATGCCTCTTCAATATATCTTAAAATTGATTCAACAACTCTATAAATTCTCATATTTTTCTACCGATATAACATTACACGTAATTTTTTAGTGCTACCATGTAATTCACCTAGGAAGCGTCCACCTTTGAAGATGCCCATGCTGGAAAGTGTCAAATTCCGGCGACATTTTCCAGCAATCAATTTCTCATACTATTCATACCTATCTATAATTTCTGATTTCTTAATTTAAATTGCCCTATTTGTGAAAATGAAGCTCCTCCCGGATTATCCATTCCATGCATGATGCCTATACCCTACAACTGTCGATAGTATTCATGATAATTACCTGGCAATTTCTGGTTTCGTAATTTACCAGGCATCTCACTGCCTTTGGATTTTGAAGATTGGTATGACATATTTTCTAGAAAATTCCACACGAAGATTAGATGAATTCATCATCCACAGTTACTACACAATGGTTTCCATAAATGATTATAAATAAAAGCATTTTCTCAGGTCATTTGCAGATCTCAAATATATTTTGTATTCACAACCATCAAGTATACATTCAATATAAGTGATTCTTTTTTTCATGTGGAATAGTGTGGAGCCTTTCCGGAAGCCCCAAGAGACTATGTTATGAAGGTTGATTTGCCTTTTTCTATCGGCAAGAAATTCCTGTTGATGGTTGATAAATGCATGGCGGTGGGGTTGTTGAACAAACCATCTTTCCTTCTCCAAATTCCTTATTTATTGTTCATCCTTTTCCTTTTTTCCTACAGTTTTTTAAGCATGCAAATATATGTCAGGGAGAAGGTATAAGCAGGAAGGAAAACAATTATGCAAAAACGACCCAACATACATATAGTAAAGATTTCAATCTCTGGAACACTGGTAGTTGGTAGGTGAGAATTTGTATAACAAAAATTTCACTATGATCACACTTTTTACCTTTTTGTCATACAAGATGAAAGAAATTATATTGCATTTGATCTTATGCTCTTCTTTCCGTTTCTGATCATCACAAGACTGAAGAGTTTTATGGGTTCTGACTAAAATCTTCGCTACTTATTTTGGCAAGGAATTTGCAGTAGAGGAGCATCGTCTGAAGCTTTTGTAGATAGTTTCCTCACAGGAAATCAAAAACATATCTCAATCGCTTGAAGACCAGGAAACCCAAACAAAAATTTTAACCTTCCTTGCTATTAAGTTGTCTTGTAGCATGTATTTGCTCTTGCATCTATGTGAAAAAATCACTTCATCTGTGCGTTCATTCTAAAGAATCGGCGATCCCCATGAATTATTTCATCCGGCTTTACCACACCTCTTTTTCTCTATGCGTGGTGTTTTTGTTTAGCAAGCGTATATATCTCACTTGCCTGAAGGTTTAGTTTATAAGCATATAAATGGATAATATCTTTTTGTGTTGGTTAACTATCCTCCTTAAAATTTGTTTATATGCATAAATGTTGTTTTTAGTACTTATACATTTTTGTAATAATGGTATGAATGACATAAAAAGGTACAACCTTACCATGTTTTGATGACGAATCTAAGGATCATTGCTAAGAAGTGATGTATTTCAAGTTGAACATGTAACCCCCACAAAAATAAAAGATGTCAAGATAGTTTCTCAAACAAAACGATGCAAAAAGATGGCTAGGTTAAAGGTTTCTATGAACAAATGAGAATCAAAAAGTGTGATTGCAACAAAGAAAACATGAGGCAAACTCTTAGTGCATTAGAAAGGATAACCTAAAAATTTGATTATATGCACATATAAGAGATGAAGTGAATGTATAGCACAAAATTTGTATTATGTTTTTCTTTGAATGTCATGTGTCTTACAGAGAAGACCTTAATGGTTAATAACATATAACTATTGGAAGGTGATGATTCTTAAGTGGGCGATTGGTTGACAAGGAAGGTGCACCATTTAAAATTCTAAAGTTACTTTCCTTAACTATAAATACGATGGTTATGAGAATATACTGAGGAGCAGTCGAGAAGAAGAATGCAAATTATTGTGACATGCTCATGTGAATAAGGAAGCATTGTTCGTTTAAGTAGAGTCTAGCAAAGCTTGTAAGTCTAGAATATAAGTATTGTTGGTTTTGTTTTGTATGCTATCTATAGTTTTATACACCCATGTTAGGTGCGGGCACATAAGTATTGTATGCTTCAAGGTCTAAAGTAGTCCTTCATTGGATCCTACTATTTGAAATTTATAATTAAAATGAAAAAATATATACTTTCTTCCAAGGAATGAATTGCAATGTATATGTGGATGAATATAGTGCATTTAAAAAGGTTGAACCATTTTCCACATAAATCAACACATTAAAAATGAAGTATTGAAACAATGCAATCTATTAAATTACATTAACAAATTTACCCTCTCAAGAATATAGATATATCACATCAAATTCAATTGTATATACTTAAAATTAAAAGAAACCATTAATCTTAGAAGAAGCTACCAAGTGAACCTATCCAGTGGCACAAGGCTCTGGGTGTTGAGCAAAACTATGATCAAATTAAGGTGATTTATGTTTAAAGTCAGCGATAACTTGGATGCATGATTTACTTTTTGTGAACTATGTGATGCTTGGTAAACAAAAAAGGGCTATTTCTCTACCTCAACTTAAATGAGAGGAATCTACAAGTGAACTCTACGAGTCTAAGGTATGTGGCCCAATTAAAGAAGAAGTAATACACAACAATTAAATGAGAAATAAAAACTTGATGAATGCAATAATGTTTTATCCCACACAAATTGCAAGCGTGCACATGACATGTCCTAGGCTCAAGGTTTTAGACCTCATGCCTCACATTTCCTAGATTTCCTTAATTATGACATGGAAATGCTAAAATTTTCTCAAAATAAAAATCCAACATAAATAAAAAAGTGTTAATATGTTTTTACCACAAATTACAACTCCAACAAACATAACAATATTATCCTCTCGGACGTAATTTGCAACTCATGTGCAATTGCTAGTTTAACTCTCCATTTCATTTTTCCTTTTAGGTGCATCTTAGTCAATAAGAGGCCACAATTCAACACCCGTGGCTTGAGAAAAGCACATTCAACAACTTTATAGTTGTGGAAATTCCAACGCGTGAAGAGGGGAAGATGAAAACTTGGCAACAAAGAGAGTGACATAAATTGCTGACATTTCAACAACATATTACCTGCATATTAACTGTGAAGTATTGAACCATTTTTTTACATATTTGGAAAAAATTTCCATTTCTTTTATCATGCTTGTTAAAAAAATCTACTTCTCATTTATCTGGGGTTGTTATTCTTCTAAAACCAAAAACTACATCACATCTTGATATCTCTCTCATTAATTTTTTCCACAGATGAATATGACAGAAGATGGAGCATACCTATCATTTGGTTTCTCAACAAGCAAGCTAACTGCACGATCTCTTTATATTCTGACCCCCTTCTTCTTCTGTGAACGGTTAATTAATTGCAGGTGACGAAGAAGAAAAATAATGGAGTCCAAAAGCTTTGAGCTCGCTGGATTCTTATTTTCTAGTTGGAGAAGTTTGTGGGTAATCAATGCAATTCTCACACAGATTATGATATATGGAGGCATATTATCTCAGGAGACAAATCTGGTCAAGATATCTGGAGGTTTTACTCTCATGATTGTTGTGGGGATGGCCATTATTCGTTTGTTTGGAAGAAGAAGAAGCAGCAGGAACACAAAACCCATCCAATTCAAGTCTTCAATGGAAGGAAAATGCAGAGGAATTTGCTGGCACGTAAGCCCATATTCAGAGATGAATATTTGCATGTAATACAATCAGATCATATCGTAATTTTGATCAGAGGTTTCGAGATTGCATTTGTTTTCGGCAATAGATTCCTGTTTTGTATTATTTCTACCGCAGTTGTACATGTTTTGGCAGAGTATAATACGTGTATTCATTGTATTATTTCTACCACAGGTTTTTTAAGACTTTTTGTCAGGGTGTGCGATACTTTTCATTAACAAAGGCGCCTCACTTTACTAGTGTTACACCAATTTGAAAAATGTATCAAAATCGAATAGGTTGTGGTTCAGTCTTGCATATGATAGATTTTGTAAGATACATCTGTGTTAAACACAAAATAAATAATTATATTATCTGTTGATTGTGAATTATATTATCTGTCGATTGTGAATAGGTTAAAAAAATGTTGTTATCATCTAATTTCAATGTCACAATCTTTCCTTCACATGTTCATGTCATATCATTTCGGTATATGATCAATTTTCTAATTTAGATGTAACAACCTTTCCTTGACATGTTCAAGTCTTATCATTTAGGTACATGCTCAATTTTCAAATAATTTAGTGTGTGTTCCTTTCAATAACAATCGCTAATACCTTCATTATATTGTGAATACACGTTAAATAAACAATAGTGATGTAATAAAGATTAATAAAAAATAATATTTTATCTCAATTTAAATTGTACAAACATACAAGTGACGGATAGTATCATCCATATATAAATACTTACAAAATAAAATTAAAAAAATATATTAGAATACACTAATATCTAAATAACACAACCAACCATCCTATAGGTTCTCCTTTTTGTCCCACATAAATAATGCTCAACAATCTTAAACTCAAATACAATAAAGATGCACTAATTGGTATATACATGTAAATACTTATAATGTTCAATTCTATGATAAATTATTTCTAACACTATTTATATTTACTCCTATTAATTTTTAAAAGTAAATGTTACCACCACTAACTGTAACCACCCTATTTCTATCATTTTCAATATTTTTGATTTGATAGTTTGTGTCTCACACATCCAACTAACAATCTAATAATTTTTAATTTCACTTTTAGTATCAACCACATCTCAACCAACAACTCTAATACCCTAATAAAAATGTTGAAAGCTCCTTCATATTTATTATCTTATTGCTAATTAAAACTACATATTTTTGATACTTGTTATATGTAATTTGGATATAATTTTAATTTTGAGAATTCTATATAACTTTATCATACAAAATTCTAATATAAATTCAACAGGGCATTAAGTTTCAAATTTTCAATACAATAAGGTATTGATTCATGGAATCCAATAATTCTTATAGGTATAAGACTTCAAAAATCAATGTTATTATATATATATATATATATATATATATATATATATATATATATAGAGGGTTTGTTTGAGTGGTTTGTTCATTTTCATATTGTCTACCAAAATTTTAGGGAAATTTGTTTGCTTTTATATTTTATGAGACCTTTACCAAAGTTTTTAAGGAGATTTAGGGTTTGCTTGAGTGATTTTTTGAGCTTGCATCTATAGTTGACATAAAATTTATACATTTTCATATTTTATTAGAATTTTATGAAAGTTGTGTTTGGAGGTTGAAAGTGAATGTGCAAAGAGATTGTGTGAATTTTAGACTCTAAAAGAAACACATTTATGTCTACCTCCCTTTTTTTGTATTTTTGAATTACATTTTAGACATAACTCACTCTTTTGAAGATGAAAACATTTAGAGAAAATAATTTGGTCATTTGAACTCTATCTTCTATCATATTTGAAGTATAATAAATGTGTTGATATCTTTATGGTTTTGTAGAAGTTTCAAAATTTGAAGATTTTTTTTTTTTTTTTTTCGATTAATTGAGAGTAGAAAACTATAGATTCAAATTCGGGGACTAGATCCTAGACACACAAAAATATAACATTCAAGAACAAGATATAGAAGAATAACATTCAAGAACAAAATATAGAAGAGTAATTGAAAAAAGTTCCATTATAGATTATCAATGATACAAAAAAATAAAAAAATGCTTGATTAATACTTATAAATTGGTAAAGTTAAAACTTGTGTAGATGGGCCTTTAAAGAAATCCATTGTCATATTCCAAAGGAGCTACGATGTCCTATTAAAAGAAATAACACTAAAAATCTTCAATCAAACAAATTAAGAAATACCCGTCCACCTAAGTAATGAAATCCTTGAAGGAAAGATTTTTTTTTCAAATAATGAGAACAACTTCTAATTGTTTTTAGAAATAAACTTTTCAAAAATCACATCACGATCACTTGTGCTCAAAACTAGTGTCACCTTTACAACAATACATCCCATGTTCATCACTAAACAAAACCATTCAATTATCCATTTTCACAATGCACTTGCAAATTCTACTCCTTTCTTTCTTGGATAACATTTCAGTATAACTAAGCCATCATAAATTTCAAAAATTTAGAACCCTAGGCGTTTAAAATTTCTAATAACAATTTTTTTATTGTTTTAATAAAAATCTACATGATAATTGCAATTTTATAAAAGTATAAACAAACCCCGTGTGATACATATGGATACATATTTTTGGGGTGACATTATTGTCACCAAAAATTCTAACTATATTGGTGTCTATGATAGCGGGGGAGAAGACAGATTGATTCACAAATTCTACTTCACCACTACCCATAGATAGGAAAGCTTTCATATATCTAAATCCCTCCAACTTCTTCCCTTTCCTACCACACCCTCGAGTTGAACCTACATCTTTCTTTGGGCTCTTTGTATTATAAAAAATTAAAATATCCATGAACATAAATGAATTCTTGATCAACAACACCGACAATAGAAAAATAGAGATACCATAAATAATATATTGTGCTCTAAATAATTAGAGCAATATGAAATGGAGATGTCATCTCACAAGACAACTTGAGGAATGAAGATGAATCCATGGGCTGTTGTACATGGGGAGGTAAGCAAAAATGATGCATTAGTTTTGGCACCCAAAAGTAAACATGTCATTCTAAGGAGACACATTGCTATTCCACCCTTTAAAGATTGACACAAACAAAAGGATAATATACATATAAACCTACAAATTTACATGCCATAATGTAGGAAAATTCCTCCATGGTGTAACTTTTTGTGTTTCTTTGAATGTCAAAAATAAAGTGATGGATAGGGTTTCTGCTTGGCATGTCATACCATGGTGACCTTGGCTCTACGGGATAGTACTTTTCTTGTTAATTTTTAAGGTTTTCCACCCTCTGGGCTTGTCATATAATGTCCCCTCCACTTCAAGTCCTACTATTGATGCCGAGAATGGACCTAGTGGAGTTGTGAACAATGGTGCCACCACGAAATGTCCCCAAAGTTTGTCTCTAAAGTATTCCACAGGTAATTATATCTCTATTCCTAATGTTGTTTTACCTGTTTTTGAATTCAATGATGCATGTCAATGACTTGAATAGTTTTGCCTCATCGACTACTTTGTGGGCCAAATCCCCTCTAAAAACATGTTTAAATCACAGGGTTAGCTTAGCCTAGGCCACTCATGACATCGGGCTAGAGAGCATTCAAAACAACACATCTTGATATATCTCATCATTAGTTTTTTCCATGAGATGAATATGAAAAAGATGAGCATACCTATCATTTGGTTTCTTAACAAGCAAGCTAACTCGCACAATCTCTTTATATTCCGATCTCCCTCTTCTTCTTTTAATGATTAATTGCGGGCGATGAAGAAGAAAAATAATGGAGTCCAAAAGATTTGAGTTTGCTGATTCTTACTTTCTAGTTGGAGAAGTTTGTGGGTAATTGTAACGCCCGCTAAAACAACCCACTTGAGACCCATGAACAACCTAGGTTTAGTTAGAAAATTATGGAATAATTTTTTTAAAAGTGTTAATGACCAAAGTCTCAAGGAAATTAAATTCAACTGATAACTTTTCCCATTATAATAATTACTAATTCCACATTATAAAGCAACAAGTGTAATAAGTCCACACCTAGCTCAAATCTCCTTAGGGATTAATTTAATCACTGATTACATTGACATTTTAGCTAAATATTCCTTGATTAAAATTTTAGGGTTAAGGGACCAAAACAATTAAATACCCAAGGTATTTAATTCCAAAAGATCTAAGACAAGAGAAAGGTTTAATTATAGTGGGGAAAAGAATACATATTTAAAATCATCAGAGTAAATTCTTACTTACCCACTCCCAGAACTCGGTTAAAGATTCAATTTGATTTCTCCCATGATTAATGCAATTAAAACTTCCTGAAAACATTCCCATTAGGTAGGGAATTTCCTCACCTTTTCGGTGATATAAAGAAGTCCTCCTAACTCCTCATATTTCTCAAGTTATGGACCGATAGAACTTGGGGTGAAAATTTTCCCAAGAGCGGGCCTATGGGCCTGGGGAGGAAAATTTTCCCCAACTCGAGCCTGCACACACTTCGGAGAGAAAATTCATCTGAGGATAAAATCAGATCGACCTAGTAGTGAAGCAAAATTTTCCCAGATGCGGGCCGACGCAGAGCGGGGAAGACATTTAGCGCTTTTTTCCTTTTGGGACAAAAGGCGCAATTTACCTCCATGCTCTCCCATGCGAGTCTGTAAGGGAACACATGTCGGCATTTCCAAATTCTAGCGGAAAGTCTAGTGGAAAGTCGGGCCACCGAGAATTTTAAGGCTTTTATCCTTTTTTTTTGCTGAAAAGTGCTAAGGGATCAAAACGATCCACGCCTCCACCGACGCCAAGGGCGCCACGTGTCACACCCTGATTCACGTAGGGAAAACGGACCGGTAGGAAACTTAGGAAATTTAGACTTTTTACAAGAAGAGCGTTAAGGGTTTAAAACAACCCGCACCTCCACCGACGCCATAAGGTGTCATGTGTCAGACAACCATTGACTGCGGGTTGGGAAGAAATTAAGAAATTTTGCCAAAAAATTCTTTTGAAAGAGCTAAGGTTTTAAAAGGATCCGTGCACCTTCCGCCGACGCCCAAGAAGCCACGTGGCAACACCTGATTGGTTGCGGGTTGAGAAGCGGGCTGGGGAAAACTTAAATTTTTCCAAATTTATTTTTGAAAGCGCTTAAGGTTAAAATCAATCCAGCCTCCGTTGATGCCCAACGAAGCCACGTGTCGATCAATGATTGGCTGCGGCACACGGAGAGAAACATTGCCAAATTAACTTTTTGGACTTAGATCATTTTTAGACAAAAAGAAGGCTTGCGGGTTGCGGAGCGGGAGGAAAATTCATGACTTTGCGCCTTTTGGACAAAAGCGTAAAAGTAAAGTTTTAGCCCGACGGGTCCGCCCAAGAATATTTTAATAATTAAATTTGATAGTTAGATTACTTTGAACCCGAAATGAAGTAAAAACTTCAGAAGGCCATAACTTTTGATTGGGAACTCGGTTTTGGAAAACAAGGACTTTCTGGAAAGCTCTCGACATCCTCTTTGCACATAAACCTTAGGAATTTGATTTTGATAAATTTTAAATGGTCAATTTTTAGAAAACGTCTTTCTATCACTTAGAAAGTGAACTGGTATTTTTAACTTATCAATTTTGTTCAAATTTGTCATTAATTCTTTTTCCACTCACCAAACAGGCATGGAGGATTTTACTTGGAATATTTTAGAATAGATTTCAAGGGTTAAATTTTTTGATTGAAGATCAATTCGAATTTCCCCAATTTAACAGCAAAAATGACTGAGAAATTGTTTGAGCCCAATTTTGAAAGGTTCTATGAAAATTTCTTAAGTATTATAGTTTGTGTGGGATCGATTTTGATCTTTCTTAGCTTGTATTAATGTTTCAAATGTCTTTCCTAGTCTGCAGGGTCGTTCTATACATTTTCTGATAATTATTTTCCAGTTTGAAAATGTCTAACAGAGATCTAATTCGAAAGGATCTATTTTCCATTTTCTTCTTCCAAGTATTAGGATACGTTCCAATTCCAATCTAATACATTTATTTGATTCAAATCAAACTATTCAAAACCAAAATGCAATTCTGATTTCTAATTTTACACATTTCAAAAGACAGAGCTCTGTGTTTTCCTCACACGCATTTCTTCCTTTCAAACAGAGATTTCAAATACATTTAAATGATCAGATTCAATACCACAATGCAATTTGAGAAAGGTAATACAATCATTTATTGGTTCCCAAAAGACAACTTACAACTTCTTTCTTTCATTCTTCAAATTCATCATACAAAATACAATTATTTTTTTCAAAAGAATAGAAATGGAGTATATCTCTTTCACATTTCAATCTTACAACTTTCGTATTCAATACACCATATTTACATTAAAAAACATATACAAGTTCATCCACTTCAAGTGGGAAGGTTACAATAAGATTTATCTCAACAAGGGACTGTCAACTGTTTTATTTCATTTTCCTTTGCTCTAAACAACAACATGTAGATTTATCATTCTTCCAATTCTGATCACAACAAGAGTAGGGGAAAGGAAATGCTCTCCACCCAACCAAGACATCCAATGATAAGGAGAAGCCATCCTTCTTCATTGGCCCCTGAGCCCCAACCACAAAGAAATGGAAGATGTGATTCAACTCATGACAACAACAGGCTTCCACAAACACACATGAAAATTTCACATTTAAAACACAGTCCAAAACCTAATGTAGTTTGCAACCACATGAAAACAACAAACAAAACTTAGGCTTCATCATGCAAGCCCAAAGGAGAAAGAACTATGGGGAAGCTACTTATGCCTCCCAAAGGGGAAATGGGTATCACCACCTAAAAGTAGACTACCAAAATATATCAATTCAAATCCCTGACATGCCCTTATGCCTCCCCCAAGTACCCCTTATACCTCACATTTCCTTATGCCTCCCCAACCTCTTATGGCACCCCATAACGAGTAAAGAAATGCAAGCTATTTCTTTTACAAGGTGGAACCCAAATCCCAACTCCCTCCACACTTATACCTCCCCAAAACTTATGCCTCCCCACAAGAATCCCCATAGTCTTCTCCTACACCATACCTAGGCCATCTACCCAACTAGCCAACAAGTAATATCAAAACATTCACAACATTTACATATGCATACATAAGAGAAGAGCATTTTAAAGAGCGAAGCTCCTACCTCTCCATGATGGAGTTTGTTCCAAATTTCAAACAACAAGCTTTCCAATGTAAAACAATCCAAGATCAATAATCCACAAGCATTCAACAATCTCCAACTTTCTCCAAAAATTGCAAGAGCTCCCAAAACCAAAAGAAGTCACCCAAAATGAAGCAATGCAAGGTGAAGTAACCCCAAAACAAGCCAAGGAATTCAAATATATAGAAGAGGAAAGAGAAGAGGATGAGGTGGATCCATGTGGGATGCCACATCACACATCCTCAACTCCAACTCATAAGTCAACTTCAATCTCCAAGGCACAATAAATAAGTAGGTGAATAAATGACAATTTTACTTACACACTCAAATCAAGCCCACACCCCATAAGGACTGAAATTGAAAGCATGTAAGAAAGTGCAATTAAAACATACAACTTGACTTACAAAAATGCATAATGAAGGCTAGATTTAAACTCTCCAACCATAGGTAAGGTTGGCATGCAAATTTAAGAGGTATGGGACAAGTTTAACTTTTCCCACAAGCCTCCAAGGAAAAATTCAAATTTCAAAAGGAGGTGGAGTGTTTCATACTCCAAAATTAATTTACACATCTCTTACACATCACTTACAAACTTTAATTTAAGGCCAAAAATCTATTAATTATTTTCTTATGACATATTTTAATTAATTAATTTTAACATGTTTACTCACATTAATTTACCACAATTAATAAATAATGAAAGGGGTAAACACATCACTTAATAAACACATACAAACATCAATAAAAAGGAACCAAATAAATAAATACACATAACCCTTGGTCACATTTAAAGGTGATCCCCCCATGGGAATCCCTAACAATCAAACACACACACACACAACAATACAAGTTTCCATGGTGACCTTGTTGAATTCATCTAGAATTCCAATGTGGTTGGTCTCCAATCCCCGATGTTTGTTGTGATATTTTTAACCTGCACAATACAAATACCCCTTCAGCCTCGTGGCCATATCAGAACATCCAAATGAATATAATATAATTTCAAAATCATCAATATATATATGAATCACAACAACATCCAGAAAATCAACAATATCACTTACAATTTCATCAGCAACTATATAATCATCAATTTTAAATTCAATTTTCTCGGTCTACTCAATATATCCAAATATCACATGTCCTAACAACATATATATATATATATATATATATATATAACCATGTCCAACAACATGTCAACATCTATATAAAATGTCTCTAACAATCATCATGCATCATATATGAATTAGAGTCAACAATAATCCATGATCTGACATCTAACACCATACTAAATAAAAACTATAATAATGTCCATAATATAGTCAACAGTATCATGATCAATATCAAAAGTGTCGAAGGGAAGTGGGAACTACAGTAATTAATACAATTCTCACATATATGATGATATATGGAGGCATATTATCTCGTGGAGACAAATCTGGTCAAGATACCCGAAGGTTTTACTCTCATGATTGTTGTGGGGATGGCCATTATTTGTTTTTTGGAAGAAGAAGCAACAAATAGGAACAAAAACCCATCCAATGAAGTCTTCAATGGAAGGGAAATGTAGAGGAAGTCTTGATGGAAGGAAATGTAAACCCATATTCGAGAGATGAAAATTTGCATGTAATACAATCAAAATTCGTAATTTTGTGAGCTTTTGAGATTACATTTGTTTTGGGCAATAGATTCTGTATTGTATTATTTCTACTGCAGATTGTACATGTTTTGGCAAGTATGATACATATTCATTGCATTATTTCTACATGCAGGTTTTTAAAGACTTTTTGTCGGGGTGTGTGTTACTTTTTTATTGAAATATTGTAGGTCCTGGGACCGCCTTTGCCTACACTGGTGGAGTGGGTAGATTTTTTAGGCTAAGAGACCAAAAATTGAGGCATCCATCCCTTACTACAAAGGCATCTCTTGACTTCACTTGCAACGAAATTGAACCACGATGGGCTCTTTAAGAGAGCAAACATCTTCACCATTGAATCAATAGTCATTCAATGGTGTGTAATAATTTTCATTGACAAAGTTGCCTCACTTTATTATTATTACCAATTTTAAAAAAGTATCAAAATCGAATGGGTTGTGGGTTGTGGTTCAGTGATACCTATGGTAGATTTTGTAAGATACATGAGTGTTAAATACAAAATAAATAAATATATTATCTGTTGATTGTAAATAGGTTAAAAAAATTTTTTGCTTTATCATCTAATCTCAATTTCACCTTTCCTTCATAATGCTCATGTCTTATCATTTAGGTACATGCTCAATTTTAAAATAATATGGTATGTGTTCTTTTCAATAACAATCATCGGATGTAATAGTGATTTATGAAAAATAATTTTTTGTCTATCAATTTAAATTATACAAACATACATAATAGATAGGCTCTTCCATTTATAAATACTTATAAGGAAGTGGAAGAAAAGTTGAATACAAGTAAGTGCACTTAGATGAAGCAAAATGAAAAGTGGATGAAGACATGGGGAATTAGCATGCAGGAATGTCCTAACACTAATGGGGATATCAAAAAGTATGTGAAAGAGAAATCAAAATTCCATGTGGATGAAATTATCTGGGAAGAAAAAAAGTGGAAAGTACTATATGGAGGCGGAAATAAAGTGGAAAGCTAAAATGTTAATTGCCTAGCTGAAAACTAGTTCACATCATATCAGATGTGAACATGAAGATGAACAACACCGAAAGAGGAATGGTTTGAAAGAGTTTTTCAGTTTTACAAGTCAAGTTCTGTGGAAACAAAATGACATTTCCTAATGGAGTGTGTAGCATATGAGGACATTCTGAGTAACTATGTTGATTTTTTAAAAACAAGCTCTCACAACCTTGTTTGAAGATGATAAGATTACAAAAACAACAGATATCTTGACTAAAATACATAATAAAAGGCTTAAGATTACCAAAAAATAGAGAAAAAGTATAAGTAGTAATTTTAGGCCGAGTTTCTTGTGTATTTAATCGCTTAGTTTTATTTTTCGGGTCCCATAGGTTTATTTGGCCTCGTGGACATCATTAAAATCTTTAATTCATTCACAAATCAAAATTAAAACAATATATTAAAATACACTAATATCTAATTAACACAACCAACCATCCTTGGGCTTCTCCTCGTTGTCCCACATACACAATGAAACAACTCTTTTAAGTAGAACTACTCTTTCCTTAAAACTCGTTTACAAACAAAAATGAAGATGCATTAATTGGTGCATGTATGTAAGTACTTAATGTTAAATTCTAAATAAAATTATTTCAACAATATTTTTATTTACTCCTATTGATTTATTTTAGAGGGTAACATTACCTTTAGTTAGCATGTAATCACCTTATTTCTATCATTTCGAATGTAGTAATTTTTATTTCATTTTTAATATAATGTAGTAATGTAATAAATTTATTATAAATTATAAATTATATATAATTTATAATATAATAAGTTATAAATAATCTATAAATTATAATAAGTTTATTATAATATTATAAATAATAATAATAAAAATTAATAAAAATTGGAAAAAAAAAATAAAAATAAAAATAAAAATCAAAATAAGGCAAAAATAAATAAATTAGAAATTAAAATTAATAAAAAGAAAAAAATTAAATATCAATAACAAAATAAAAATTAATAGAAACTAATAATTGAAAATTAATCTTCATAAAAAAGTTAAAAATTTCATAAAAATTAATAACACTCTTGCGATTGATGTTCAAAGTCATAAATGTTTGATTACGGTGAACTAATGGAAATTTTAATAACATGTGATGTGTTTCTTGCACCTCGGCATCACGTTCTACAATCTGTTTGTTAAACATTCAAGCACTGAGAGGGGGAGGGGGTGAATCAGTGCCTTCTAAAACTTGTGAATTTGAACTTAGCAATCAATACAACATTCATTAAGTATCCTTTCAAACAATGAACTAATCAAAGCATGCTATCATGGAAGAAGAAACAACAAACACATGAGGACACAAGAATTAAGGTGGGAAACCCAATAAGGGAGAAAACCCACTAAAATCGAGTAATATCAGGACAAATGTCCTGTAACAATTACAATGATCTCACCATGTGGTGAGCACCCACTCACCTTGAAGCACCCACTCCAATTTTGAAGCACCTACTTCAATACAAGGCCAAACACCCACTTGATTGCTATTTTTCAAGCACCTATTTACAAGGAAGCACACTCCCAAATTACTGAGCTACAACTCATAATTTCATCAATAAATTTTGATCACCTTCACCTTATTTGCTTACATAAACACCTTGTGATCATCGTTTCACCTCTTCCCTTCATGTTGTGCCTTTCTCCACAAATTAGCACACCATCATTCTACTCTCTACAACAAAAACAACTTCATGCTCGGAAAAATAAGCTTTATGAGAAACCAACATAATCCTCCAAAGAATTTTCCCCTTCATCTTCAAAGACTCTTCACCTTACTCCCTTAACTACTCGTACATGAAGATAACTGGTTTTTCCACTAAACTTCCTCAACTTTGTCTTATGCACACTTGATAGGTTTCAGTTATGTCTTTCGATCTGCAGGATTTTTAAATATTCTTTGATTTCGACAACTAATGTAAAAAGGAGTCTCTTAAAATATCTGACATCTAGTAATAACTCATGATATTCCATTCAAACCTTTGAAAGAAACTTTGTAACGGTTCACATGACTTTTGACCTTTCCTTCAACGAGAAAGCACTTGTCCTGTAGCAAAACAACTTCTCTGTTAGAAGTTTGAACATTACAATATCTTCTCAAGTGCTCTAAAATCTTAGCACCATCTCCTTCTTCATACTTTATTCTTCAACCTTCTTCATTTATCTCACATGCTTCATTTGAGCCACATAAGCAAGTTAGGTGTAAAAGTAGATCACCACATTTTTCTCATGAAGAATGAAGATACATATGAACTCAAATTAAGCTTGTAATCGTGGTATAAGGATTGTAGGTGGATCTCACTAATGTTCAAGGCTTGAAGATCAAGTAAGAAAAAGAAGAAGTATGGAGCTCTTAGGTGAAAGGAATTCATTGGCCTCAATGCTGCCCTCTATGTAAGACCCCTCTTAGGTATTGGAGCGAGCTTATTCTTCAATGTTAATATGAAGCTTCCATGCACCTTGATTAATGAAGGATTTGATAAAGAAAAATGATTGATGGAGGATCAGTAATCGACTAATGAGGGATTTCATTTAGCGGGGAGATGATGATTTGACATACTAAGAAAGGAATGGTAGAATGAATGAGTATTTAGGGGATTAAAATTTTGGTCTTCAACTTTCGACTTCGAACATTCATGCACACAATTTGTACATATTGGTAATGGGGAGTATTTGGGTGTCATTGTATCTTTATATATATACCATTTCATTCCAAATTTGTAAACTTTATTTAAAATTGATTATTTCTATTTTTTATGTTTCTAAAAATATCTTAGGTTTATACATGATAGCTTATTGATACACAAATCAGAGATAGATTACTATATTGATAATAATACATTACATTATGACTTGTATAGTAATCCATTTTCAGTATAGGTCAATAAATTTTTTAATGTGACAAACCTACATGATATTTAAGAATTTCTATTTCCTTCAAGATAGATTTTTCTTATACAACATGAATAAAAGTTCTCACTTAGATTGTTCTAAAGTTTTGGGGCGTGCTGCCATATAGCCCTCTTTTTATAAATAATCTTGTATATAAAAATATCACCTAATTTTTTTGGTGAGACCAATAAAAAGTACAATTATTTATATCGAAAGTCATAAAATATGCTACTCAATGTAGACCATCAATTTTTATCCAAATGGAGAGGTTGAGTAGGGTGGTAATATTGAATCTTTGGCTCAAGCTATGCAATCAACTAGACATGGAATTTACGAGAGCATTGAGAGATCCCTTACTATCGGGGAATATTTATGGCTCCACCTCCATGGATGAAATGTGCTTAAAAGTTCTCTTGCTATTATTACCAAAACCACCATGTTTAGAAAACATGTGATTTGGAGGCTTAATTTTTGTTTCGCTCAATATCGGTTGTTAACCTTTAGGTCATAGATCTCGACCTACTTATGATTCAAAAAAAATAGAGAAGGATTGATATAAAGATCAATAGTAGCTTGTGAATTCTTTACCCTTACTTTCTTTCAACCAAATTTCTACAAATCTGAACCATTGTTCTTGTAATTTTATGAAAAACCAATGGGCTTACCCAAATAATTTAATTTGTCTTGGGTTTAAGTTTCTTACTTATGATATCTTCACGGGGTTCATTAGCTAGGCAATATCCTAGCACGTGGGTTCATATTGAGGTAATTAAAATTAATAAAATTAAATTCAATATACCGGTAGACATGAGGGGTGAAAGGGTTTAATTTATTAATGTTTTGAATCAGGTATTGGGTGTAGGTTAGAGAGATGGGCCAAAGGAAATAGACTTTTAATATAAAACTAAAACGTTTGAACCCTAGTTTTAAAAAGTAAATACTTTAAAATTGCAAAGGGAGTGTGGTCATAAATTAAATTATAATCTCTTTTTAATAAATAAATCTAGATTCTTAACCAAGAAATAATAAGATGGTAGAAAACTAGAATTGAGTATGCTTTTCAACACAAGTGATATTATTTCACCATCTTAATTATTTGAAGAACTATTGATAAATGAATAAAGCTTAACATATATAAGGTGACTTGTATTCAATGGCTTCAAACTATCTTTCGAGAGGAAATGCATATTAAAAAAATTGAGTGAGAAATATAATATATTTTTTTTCTAATATATTAGGGTAGAAATAAAAAGGGGTAAATAAAATTGTAATTGAAAAATGAGTAAGTAAGGTACATGGAAAAAATAGGGGGTATTTTCATTCTAATAATATAACGGGGGGGTTATTATCAATTGAATAATTAGAGGTAGAAACTAGAATTAAGGGTATTCTTTAATACCCTTGAACGCATACGTCTTTATACCATACTTTTACTAAGTGAATCCCCGTGGATATCTTTAAGTGATATGATAACAATTATAGGGAGGTTTTATGAGTCATTTATTAAGTTTGTGCTAAATTTATATTTAAGAACTATTTTCTATGTTAATTATTTTAAATATACAAAGGTGATTGAAATCACAACCATTTTAGTTAAGAATTTATTGTTGAAGGGAAGGACCTTTGAGACCTCCAAGCTTTCTCCCAAGGATCGTGACCGGTGGAGTGCTCCTCTTTCTTTGGATGAGCTTTATGATTCTCTCTTATGCCTAGATGATGATAAATCACCAGATGGATGAATTTCCTTGTGAATTATACAATGTGACATGGTCTTTTATTGGTCCAAACCTGCTTGGGTGTACAATTAAGCTCTCTATTCCAATTCTATTGGGAGTTTCATGAATCAAGACAACATTAAGTTCATTCATAAAGCTAGCGATTAGTAGAAGATTATTAGTTGGAGGCTGTAGATGTAAAAGAGTGGTTAAATGCACATTCAAGTTAGAAACCAAACTAAATTAATTCCTAAATCTAACAGTCCCTAACACTACCTCAGATTGAGCGAGATGGAAGGGGAAGAGAATGTAATACTTGCAACTTACCAATGAAGATATTTCCCTTGATGTTTTTGTTTTGCTCAAGATGCTTGATTGGATTTGCTTGCTTCATATTTTATGGACACAAATGGGCAGCACCTCCCCTTTGAAAATTGAATATTTTCACTATGAATGCTTGATGGATGTTGGAGAGCTCTTTAGAAATTTTGATAACACTTAGCTATGATTTTTAAGAGTTGGCTTCCATGGAGGGTGGCATGCCAATTTATAGCTTGTGGGAGAAGAAATGGAGGGTGAGGATTGATCCAAGTGGGATGAAGATCAATGGTTGAGGATTGAGGAGAGGTTTAGAAATTTCTAGAATGGAGAATTCTAGATTTTTTGAGAAGCCTCCATTGAATTTAAAATTCAATGGAGGGAGAATTTTAGAGAGGCTTCTAGAAAAAGAAGCATCTAGATTTAGAGTTAGAGGATATTAGTAATTTAGGGTTGTATTAGATTAAGAGATGACTAAGGATGTGATTGCATGGAGAGGCTAGGTACAGGGTAGGTGGGTAGGTGAGAAGGAATTTTAAATTCCTAGAAATTTTTAAATGAGGTTAGGAAAGAGGTTAATAATAATTAATCTTGTGATTAATTATTATAAAGTTAAAATGGGAATTGTGGGATAATGAGTTAGTAATAGAGGTGGGGGAATATATTAAGAATTAATAATGTTTAGTAGGTATTTTATTTATTTGTTAATTATATCGACATTTTACATGTCTACATTTTCCCCCTCTTTGAAGTGTTATTATAGATAAATGACCATTCAAAGAAAGAGAGATTGCTAGGATAATAAGGGTGATGTCCCATCAAGAGGTCGGGTGGGGAGGAAACGAGTCGAGTGACTTCTTGATTGTCTTATCCATGCTTTCTTGCCTCTTCTTCTTGCACTTGCCTCTAAGGACCTTGAATGTGCACTATACATACTTGAAAATTGACATTGTACACCTTCCACATATTCTATATAATTTTAAAACATTCGTCACATACCATACCATCACATACATCTTGAAAATTGAGTCTTGACATTGCACCTTCCACATATTCTATATAATTTTAAAACACTCCTCACTACCATACCATTGAAAATTGACATTGTACACCTTCCACATATTCTATATAATTTTAAAACACTATAATACCATACCATACCATACCATCTGCTTCACTGGTCTAAGACTAGGCCTATAATGTTCTCCAACACATGCTTCATGAATCTTGACATGTTCTCCATCTTGTAGAAACTCATACACCTCTCGCCACATCTCTTTGAGCATGTTATACACCATATAAACCTTTGACCACCTTTAAATCTCACTCACTAGCTCATACAAGTTTGAACTGTGCACTAAACCATGCATATGCTCAAAGATACAATGCTATATGACCAATACAACACCTTGTGACATCAATGAATCATCAATGACAACATAATTCTCTCTCCTATGAACACCAAGATACCTTGACATTAATGAAAAAAACAATGACATATGTCCAACACCATGAGCACATGTAAATAATAATTTTTCTATTTTTCGAAATGGGAGTATTAGTGGTTATGTTTACACACGCAAAGGAAATACACATTTGAGTTGGGGAAATGAATGGTCAAGATTTTGAGCTGGTGGTTGTTGATGGATGATGTCATCAAAGTTATTGATGGGGTAAACCCTAATCATTACTGTAATTGTTAGAGAGAAACCCTATTAGTAAATATGTGTGAAATTGGCGATAGAAGGTAACCTACATGTAGAGTTTCAATTTCTAACATATGCAAAGTGTGGAATTCAAACATATACAAGTTTCCCTATCTACAAGGGTGAAAAAGGAGACTCTGTGATGTAAAAATTGACCCACCTATCCATGTGGTACACCAATGGATGCCACTCAAATATTGATTAACATTATCATCTATTTATCGATCGGGCCGACTTGGTAATCACTACAAGTTCATTTTCAGGTCGTATGTTCAAACTTGGATGATAACATTGGGTAGTAGTGGAAAAGTCAATGAAAGAGTGACAGATGATCATGAAAACCTTACCTAATATATACAAATGAAAATGCTTCAAATTTAATAAGTGCCAATGTGACTTAAGAAAACAACAATTAGTCTTACATAAATTCTAATTTTCATCCATTATAAAGTAATTCAATGAAATCTAAATGGTAAATTAATGAAATAAGAAATAATATGTAACAATATTTTAAAAGAAACTCCAAAGATATGGCATGCTTTTAGTATTAAAAAGTTAGTAAATTTTCTTTTAGACTTGGAAAGTCAAGTTACTAAGAATCATTGTAGTTCTACCTTCAATTACAAAAAGAATAAAACATTCTAAAATATTGTATTTGAAGATAAATTAATAACTACTAAATTTATTTCTTAAATAGTATGATTTACATTCTTTTAAAAAATAAAAATAAAGTCAAATATTATAAAATATTAAATTTATATTATATGCTTCACATATTATAATATATATTTTTTGATTATTAAATGCTTTTGACGGAGCTATGAATCGGGGTGGAGGGAATCCACCAATACAAAGAAAAATGGATCCAGAAGAAAAAGATAGGAGGAGAGGAAAGCGAAGAAGGGAGGAGAAGAAGCGTGAGCCCGAGAGAGGAGGGGGCTAAAGGTGAGAAAGACGGGCCAACACCGGGGTAGGGAACAACGCCGAGCACGAGAGTTGCTCCAGAGAAGAAGCACCTTAGCGATTGGAGGCGGCGTGGAGAAGGAACAGGAAGACCGCAGAAGCTCTCTTGCGAAGCTCATTAAGATGGTATACGGTAAATGAACAGGGAATTGGGTGGCGTGAATATCCACCACGGGAAGTAGGTTACGGTCAAGGTGACCATGGTGGAACAACAGTCGACACTTTCAACAACATGAAGTAGGTCCCGGATACTTCCCGAGCCACTGAATGCCACGGCCCGAGCCGATCGCCCACTCATCAACTTCCTCAATCCAAAGCAGAGGATCGGGCATTACGAAATCGTCCAATTCATCTCGGAGTCCGATACGATGCCCAACGTAGATAAGATCTTCAGCGACGAGTTGCACCTCTACGCGGACGGGGTGGATCGGGAGGCGAAGGAAATGAAAAAACGGCAGCGATGTTAGGGAAAGTGCGGGGCCACCGGGAAGGGGAATGATAAACATCACCAAGAATGTGTTCAATGGCCTCCACTTCCAAGTACAAATTGTATTGGAAGACATGCGAGCCTTGTCTGCGATCAAAGCATCCACCGAGGTGACTTGTGGTTCGGTCCCGCGAAGGGAGATGAAGGGGAACCCGATGAAAGACATTGCACAGTGAAGAAGGAAGCATGGAGAACAGGAAGCCGGACCCAAAGATATAGGAGGGAGCTGAAAATACCCTGCATCATACGTGATTTCCTCACCCGTCACGAAAGATTAGATCAGCCAGACCAGGCCATGTAGATGATTCACTGGAGATTTTTATAGAGGAGGGACAATCGATGGCATGATTGGCAAGGTGATCGGTGGTGGAATTCACCTCTCGGTATGTGTGGGAAATGCACCATGTGCGTACTTTGTTGAGCCAGAATAGGATGTTGTTGATGCACGGGCCTAACAGCCAGGAAGATGGTTTACCTTTGATGACGGCTTGAATGACAACTTGAGAGTCACCTTCGATGTATAGTGAATCACAGATCTGACCCGACTACGAGCTTCACACTTTCTAGAGGGTCGAGGCCTTTGCTTGGTTAGGCAAGTACCATCCGGGAGCGGAAAGGAGCCAACACAGAAAAGTACGCCCCTGTCATTTTAGAGGATGCAGCCTGCCCCTGATTTTCCCAGATTGCCCCTGGAAGCCCCGTCGAAGTTGAGTTTAATGGCACCCGGAGGTGGTGGTTTCCATCTTGTGAATTTTGGATCAGAGACTTTGCCAAGGCATTGAGATCGTGCTTAACTCGGGATTCGGGGATGGGATTTTTATCAGGGGCCAAGAATTACGGATGGCTATGTCTCTGAAGGAGAAGGCAAGATTATTAGCACTGTGAAGGCTCACATTCTCAGAGATAGCAACCTCGAGCTTGATTAGGAAACTATGAATATCGGAGGACTGGTCCCAAAAGGTGAAGATTACGTTCCCACCAAAGATGCCAAAGAAGGAAGAAGGGAGCGATGGTCTAGATAGAGCTGAGGAAACTTTGTTTGCCCTTGGTGGGCCAGCTCAGGAGGTTGTCTTTGATGCTTTTGCAATGGACCCAGTGAGATTGAGCTTATTGAGGAGCCACGACCATCCCAAATTGGCAAACGAGCAGAAGAGGAGAAGGTGATCCACGTCTTCCTCTGCAGCATTGTAGAGCACACATTTGGATGGGCCAGCATAGCCCCAGGAGCGTCTACGAGTTGGGTGAGAATTTTCCCATGGAAGACCAACCACCTCAAAGTGGGCCACTTTGGGAAGAAGAACAGAGTTCCAGCACAACTTGAAGCCAGGACAAGGAACCCCACCAAGGGAAGAGAGAAGGGAGTAGCCGACTTTGGCCGAGTAACGACCCGAAGGGGACCCGAGCCAGATAAGGCTGTCCTCTGAGGCCGAGAGAGTAACCCGCCTAGAAGAAAGAGCTTGGCGAAAGGCCATGGCTTCCGCTTCGGAGGCCCCAAGTTGTGTGACGTCCTTCCACACCCAAGTGGGAGAGCCATCCGGGTTCGGGAACCGTAACATGACACCGTATCACCCCGGAGAGCTTGGAGAGATGCATGATCCTGTTGAGGGAGGGGTTGAGGTTGAGCAACATTTGGCCATTCTAATAATCCTCCCAAAAGTTGGCGGAGGTTCCATTATTGATGAACCACGAGATCGAGTTGGCGATGAGCGAGCAACTATTCCACATGAAGTTCTAGATATGGGACCCTTTGGGGAGGTCAGCGCAGGTGAGAAGATGATCATGACGTTCAGCTGAAAGGTACTTGTGGGACAGGACTTGATTAACAAGCTTAGTGGGGTCGGTAAGGAAATTCCATACCAATTTGGCTCCCATAGCTTGATTCTGGAGGGTTAGATCCATGATGCCCAAGCCGCCGAACTCTTTCAATTTTTTAAGGGAATCCCATTTAACTAGATGGAATTTGCGATCTTCGCTTGAGCCTTGCTAAAGGAAGGTTCTGAATAATTTTTCCAACTTACTTACAACATATTTTGGAAAGGACAATACTGAAAGCATGTAGATGGGCATGGCTGCTTAGGACTGATTTGATAAGAAGAACATGCCGGCGAAGGAAAGCCACTTTCCTTTCCAAGATTGAAGTCTCCAGGATGATCGAGTTCACCAAGTCGTCCCACAGAGAGGATCTTCCTTTTCCCAGGAAGAGGGGGATACCCAGATATTTCTGGGGGAGGATGCCAATTTCAAAACCGAGAACATCCCTCAAACGACGTTGAAGATGGGGAGGAATGTTAAAGAAGAAGATGATGGATTTTCTAAAATTTATAACCTGTCCAGCGGCCATGGAGTAGGATGAAAGAATGTTATCTAAGGAGACTACTTCCTGCATGGTAGCCACACCGAAGAGGAAGGTGTCATCCATGAATTGAAGGTGGGAGACTGGTGGTAGAGAGGAAGTGATGTGAAGACTGCAAGCGAGCCCAGGCCAGGCGTGTTTTGATGGATCGGCTCAGAGCTTCCACGACCAGAAGAAAAAAAGGAAGGAGGATAGGGGGTCCCCTTGCCAACCCCCTACTACTGAAGAAACCTTCAGCTGATCCATTAACGAGCACAAAGAAGTGAGCCGAAGAGATGCAATTAAAAATCCAATTGCAGAAGTGAATTGTAAAGCCCATTCTTTGCAAGGAGTAGAGCAAAAAGTGCCAGTTAATCCTATCATAGGCCTTGCTGAAATCGAGCTTAATGAGCATACCCGGCCTAGATGATTGATGAAGGGAATGCATGAGCTCATGGGAAATGATGATGCCTTCCGAGATGGACTCTGCCAGGGATGAAACCGCTTTGTTCTAGGGTAATCAGTTTGTTGAGGAGGGGGCTCAAATGCGAGGAAAGGGATTTGGAAATTATTTTGTAGGTGACATTGCAAAGAGAGATGGGATGGAAATCATCAAGCTTCTCAGCCGGGAGGATTTGGGAAAAAGGAAAATGAAGGTGTGATTTAAGTTGCCAAGAATTTTCCCAGAGCGCCTCGATTCCTCAACCGCAAGCCAAACATCTTCCCCGACGACATTCCAAAAGTCCTAATAGAAGGCCGCAGGGAAGCCATCGGGGCCTGGTGCCTTTTCCCTATCCATAGAGAAGACAATGTGATAGATATCCTCACGCGAGAAAGGGGAGAGAGCCATGATATTGTCCTCCACTGAAATCACAGGTTGAATTTGTGCCAGCAAGGGGTTTTGATCTTTCAGGGAGGAGCACAACTCCTCATTAAGCAACTTCTGGAAGTAAGAGATGGCTTCAATTTTGATGTGATCTTGAGTGTTGGCCACCGTGTTATCCTCACGTTTCAGGGAGGAGATGTAACTGAGGTTCCTTCTTGCTTTCACCGAGGCATGGAAGAATTTGGTATTTTTGTCCCCGTCTTTCAGCCAGTTCTCTCTCGATTTTTGGCGCCAGAAGGATTCTTCCTTGAGCAAGAGGGTGCCCAATTCTTTGAGAAGGGATTTTTCTCTGGAATAGATAACTTGATCCATACCTTTGAGGAGAACCTGGTCGTTTAGAGACTTGAGATCCTTTTCAACCCGTTCCTTTTCACGGAAAATGTTTTTGAAGGTGGAAATGTTCCATTCCTGCAACTTACTTTTTAGTAGAGAGAGCTTACGAGAGAGGATGAACATCTTGGTGCCTTTGACCGAAAAAGAGCACCACCAGGATTTTACTAAGTCCCTTAAAGAGGCATCAAGCATCCACATAGATTCAAACTTGAAGGGGGATCGACGCGGCGACATGTCAAACAAAACATTGAAAGCAATAGGGAAATGGTCTAAACTCGATAGAGGAGGGAATGAGAGCTAGAAAGTAGGAGATTCTGCTGAGCCAATCTTCCGATACCAAGAACCGATCGAGTCGAGTTTGATTACCAACCCAACTCGCTTTCGATGATTATTCCGTAAACCAGCCAGAGCTAGGGTTCGACGTCGAAAAGGTGATGCCGCGCATACGTGAAGTTGATGAAGTCCGCTTGGGCCCGCGGTTGCCAATGAAGCCCACCACACTTGTCATGCTCGGAGAGGGAGGCATTGAAGTCACCTACCAGGATTACCTTCAAAGTGGAAGAGCTGAGAACCTCAGACAGTTTGTTCCAGAGCTCCCATGTTTACTAGCTGGAGAAGAGGGGCCATATATGTTGCAGAGCAGAAAAGAGACCTCCGTGTGTTTGACTTTGATTTCAGCCCACTGGAAACCAGTTCCGGAAGGAAAGAAGGGAAGAAAGGCAGGAACTAGATTTCCGAGAGGCCAAGTCCACCAAAGGCGCCCGAGGAAGACATGAAAGAACCTTCCCACCCTTTCCAGGAGCGGAACCAACCTGAAAGATAGGCCTCGCTGGTCATTTTAGTTTCTTGGATCACACAAATATCGATGGCGTATTCTTTGACGTAGCGCTTTAGCAGAGCTGCTTTTGTCCGAGGCATGCGCAGGCCCCGAGACATTCCACGACAGAATTTTCATAATTTCTTCGAAGAGGATTGGCCTCTTCTACTGGAAGGGGGAAGTAAGACTTGAGCTGCAGCTGCTTACCTGCGGCAATCTCTTTCCGGGAAAGGGTGGACTTGGAGGGTCTACCCACCGGGAATTTGGGACCACAATCCACCCTGAGCAGGGGGGGTGGGGAGAAGAGCCCCTTCGGGAGGAAGAGTCCATGAACAACATCAGGAGCTGAATTGACTCCTGACAGGGAGAAAGGGGAGCATCTTCCTGGTAGCCTTCCGAAACGATCCTATCACGAGCACCGACCCATGCTTTCAAAGAGGTGGAGTCCCGACCATGGCCCGAAGCAATGCCTTCCTAAAATAAGGAGAGAATACGTGAGGATTCTTTCACCACTGAGGTCGTTTCTCGAACCAGAGAGAGGGTGTCGGGTGAGAGGGCGGAGGAGGTGAGAGCAGAAACTGAACCGGATGAGAGCCCAAAACACCGGGTCTGGATGGGGGGAGGGGGCGAGGGGAGAGGTGGGAAGAACCGAAATGCAGGGGAGGCCTGTCGAGGGGCTGGGTGCAGGGCTAGAGTCGGGGAGAAGCGGGCAAGCGCGCTGAAAGTGCCCATGCTGTTTACACCGGAAACAGGCCTTGGAAATCATCTCATACTCCACTTTCTGAGTCCACTTGCCACTGGAGGAGGAAATCTCGATAGATTCTAGAAGGGGGCAAGATGGGTCAATGAGGACGCAAACCTGGCGAACGAAGACAGAGTGCCCTCCAAAGTGACGGGATCGATGCGGGAAACCTTTCCTAAGCTTGAACAGATTTTTATAAGGGTATTGGGACTCCAGTATTCGTTGGGTAAAGAATATAGATGAATCCAAACTGGAGAGGATTCCAATCTAGCCACTGCAGGGTCGAAGTGGGCGCTCCATTTTCGGAGGTGAACACCACAATCAGAAAGAAGTTGTTCTTTTCTTTCCAAAGTGAAGTCTCTCAGAGTGCCACTTCGAAAGATCACCAAGAAAAACTCATTGGGGAGGAAACGAACGCGCAAACCGCAACCCCATTGTTTCTCACACCAATTCCTAATGCCGTTGATGGAAAGGCACCTGCCAGGAATTTAGCGAAAACAGCTCTTTCTTCAAGGAGCGAAATCTGAGCGGGAAGGCCATCCCTGTCATCAAGGAAAATCGACGCACCTGGAGGAGGGGGATTTTCAGCAGGATTGATGTCGTTGTTCTGCCCGAGATTGGGCCTGCCCCTTCTGGGACCCAGACGGCTGAGCATGGCAGGGGAGAGACCCGGCCTGGCCGGGCGACTCGCCACATCGCAGTAGGATCCATGTGTAGGGGACCCATTGAGATTTTGCCATTTGAAAAAAGTGACCGTTCTGTGGAGTTCGACATCTTCGAAAACCCTCTCCTTCCAAAATATGTTACGTGTTAATTTGTTCACATATTATAATATTGATCCATTAAAAAATTTACGGTTTATTAATATTTTAACATGTCAAATTTATTGTTTTAGATAAAAATTAACCTATTTAAATATACATTTGATTTTTTTTTAAAATAATAAATTACGATTGAAATATGAAAAAACGGTCCATAGATCATCAAATTCCATGGATGCTTGTATCATTTAGGATTACCCACAAAAGTGAGGGCCTAATTTTATTTATTTTTATTTTCATCAATCTTTTAGGAAATTAGACATTATAATTTGTTGAAACAATTGATTTTCTCACCTAATTTAGAAAATTAAATTAAATCAATGTATAGGAATTTCTTCAAAATGTACATAAATATAAAAATTCAACTTAACATTTGAGCCAAAAAATCGTAGTAAAATAGTCTCTTAATCAATAAAATCGAAGGAAGCAATTATCAAGAAAACAATATAGACCCCAAAAACCTAGTAGTTACTCAAATAGGAAAAATAAAATAATGGTCAAAATTTAAGCAAACGTTTGAGCCAAAATATAGTGTTTTAAATAGGAAAACCCTATCCAACCGCTATGTTTCGACTTTATTTCACAGCTTGTAAATGGTTAGCTACTGGATTGTTTAGCACTTTTTGTAGTTTTGAGATGGGAGATGGTTCTATATATCACTCAATTTAAAATATATGTGAATCTATATATAATCATTTAAAATTTGTATGAATTTTTGAATAAAGTGATAATATATCCCCTTTTGAGATGAGACATGTTTCTATATGTCACTTAATTTAAAAGAGGAAGTGATTACCTATATCATATTTAAAAGGCATATAAAGAAAATGGACTAGAAAAAAAGGACACAATAAAAACTTGATAATGCACCAATAATTCCTTTTTTAAAACAAATTATCAACAAATAGACAAACACTATTTAATAAATAATAATTTACTAAGGGAAACCTTAGGTTTCTAGAGACTTATAACTTTATATATATATAATATTTTCCCTTCTTAACGATGGATTCTTGTTTGTATAGTTTTAATGTAATGGACCCTAAAAGACAATGTACAATCTAAATGAGAATTTTGATTCTATTATATAAGAAAAATATATCTTGAAAGAAAAAGAAATTCTTGAATATCATTAAACAAACTTTTAACTTATATAATGTATTATTATCTACATTATAAACTTTAAATAGAAACAATCAAATTTAAATAAAAATTTACAAATTTAGAATTAAATGTTATATATAAAATAAATGACTACCCATGAACTCACTCTAATCCCTAAATATTCTGCCATTCAACCATTCCAATTGCATCGAAATACATATTATCTAGTTAAATATGAGTTTGTTATCTTGAAAGAAAAAGAAATGAAAATTTGTCTATCTTTTGTTTTTTTTTTGCTTAATTTTTACTAAGGATATTGTATTTTTTAATTTTATTAAGAATATTGTATTTTTTTCAACTATAGTGAATATGTAACAAATTTTGCGTAATAGAATAGAAGGAAATGGACATTATTTTTTTTTAGTAAAATTAATTATTTTTGAATGGGATAAATAATATATATTATTTAAAAATAAAATAATCTAATTATTTAAAAAAATATATAAAAACAGGTCTCTCAAACTATTACATTAAACCCCATATATGACCTAAAAATCAAGTTCACACCAAAAGATTAATTAAACATTTACATTAAGGACAACCCCTGTCATTAGAATTACCACAACCTCTGTCTCAAAGGTCCTTCCTTCAACAATAAATTCTGTAACTAAAATGATTGTGATTTCGATCACCTCTGTATATTTAAAATAGCTAACATAGAAAATAGTTCTGAAATATAAATTTAGCACAAATTTAATAAATGACTCATTAAACCTCACTATAATTGTTATCATATCACTTAAAGATATCATGGCAGTGAAACTTAACCCAATACAAATTAAATGATTTTGGTAAACCCATTGGTTTTTGATAAAATTACAAGAACAGAGGTTTAGATTTGTAGAAATTTTGGTTAAGAGAATTCATAAGCTAATATTGATCTTTATATCAATGCTTCTCTATTTTATAATATTGCCTTGTATTAAATCGAGCCAAGTCAACAATTTATCGTCAATCTCAAACCTCTATTTTCCAGAGCACATGTTTTCTGAGCATGATGGTTCTAGTAATAACAGCAAGAGAAGTTTTGTGCACATTTCTTCCATGGAGGTGGCCGAGCCTCTAATGTTATGTACTCTTTGGATAAAAGTTGTTAAGGGTATAAATATCTCCTCCCAATAGCAAGGGCTTTCTCAATGCTCTCAGAAAATTCCATATCTAGTTCAATTTGCATAGCTTGAGCCAAAGATTCAAGATTACCACTCTACTCAGCCTCTCCATTTGAAGAAAAATTGATGGTCTACATTAAGTAGCAAGTTTTACTGTACTTTTATTGGCTTCACAAAAAAATCTAGCCGTTTTTTTTTTTTTTTTTAATACAAGATTATTTTTAAAAAGGTGATGGTATGACAGCACTTTCCAAAGCCTCCTAACAAATTAGGTGAGAATTTTGAATCATATTGTATGAGAAGAATATATTTTGAAGGAAAAAAATTCTTAAATATTATGTAGGTTTGTCACATTAAACAAACTATTGATATATAGTGAAAATGAATTACCACACAGGTCACAATGTAATGTGTTTTTAGATACTACAGATATTAATGATCCAACAACATGACACACTTCATAGCACCCTAATGCAGGGGAGTCCTCCCAACAAACACGTTATTATCTATATAGTAAACTATCTTGGACTGTATATCAATAAGCTATTCAGTATAAAGGTGAGATATTTTTCAGACACAGAAAAGTACAGAAACAATCATATTTAAATAAAAGTTTACAAATTGGAATCAAATGTTATATATACAATGACTCCCCCATTAACTCATTCATTCTAATCCCCTAAATACTCGGCCATTCTACCATTCCCTTTCTGGGTCTGTCAAATGATTGTCTTCTCGCCAAATTTAGTCAATTACAATCCTTGATCAATCATTTTTCTGTTCCAAATCCTTGATTAACGTTGAAGAATAAGCTCGCTCCAGTAGGTGAGAGAGGTCTTACAGAGAGGGCAGCATTGAGGCCAATGAATTCCTTTCGCCCAACATTTTGCCAGGCAAGAAATGCAAAACAAATGCCCGCAGCGTGTGATTCTTGGGTGATCAGAATTCAGCACCTCCTCCATGCAAATCCCGCATTCTCCAGAAGTATCATATATTTTTATGTGCTCTGGAATCTCACTAGTCTTTTCTGGTCCACAAATATAGCGGAGACAAGTTTTACAGAAAATACGCACTGGACGCTGCACTGTCACGACTGCATCTTCAATTTCCTCTCCTTTCTTATAACAGTAGAAACAATATATAAAACCGCCCTCTCCTTCTTCTTCTTCTTCTTCTTCATTCCCTGATCCCTCCACCTGCTCTTCCACATAATCCATTACATCATCATCTCCGCACCAAGTATTATTACAACTGGCCATGGCGTCACCTACTCTGCAATATTTTTTTTACTCTGCACAGCAATCCGCAAGATCGTGAATGGGAATTTGTTGGTGTTCGACAAAATGAAACCAGCTTATATAAATAAAAGCAAAAGCAAAAAGCAAAATGATTAAATCTATAATTAGACAATTGTTTCCATGTTTTAATCTATAATTAGAAATCTCCCATCAAATCTCCGCCGTAAATGAATATTATTTTTAGCTTGTAAAACAAACACCGTTAAACGAGGGTTACGTGATAAATACGCAACGACTTATTTTTAGCTCTAAATATGTTCAATTGATTTTCTATATTTAGCGAACACAACTACAAGTATTATTTTTAGGCCATCTTGTTATTAAGGACTCATCGGTAATAGCGCTTAAAAGAAAAAATTATCAAATAATTTTAATGTAAAGTGCCACATATATTAAAGAATAGATTTCTTAAAACTAGTAATTGTATGTGAGTGGTGCAATGGACATATCGGCAGGAATGAACAATAGAGAAATATTGTAGGTGAATGAAAGAGGGGATAAAGGAAGGAGAGCTAAAGGGAGGGAAAATGTTGGAGGAAAAGTGGGCGAACCTCTTCTTTGTTTCGAGAAAGTCGTATATAGATGACATGCCATTTATGCAAACTACATGAAAGAGGAATCGAGTGCGGCGTAAACCATTGAGGCAACATTTTATGGAGATAACTTTTAAAGAAACTCCTTTTTCGCTCAATATTCGCAGATGCTTGACCAAATTTTACGATAATACAATTGTTTTAAATATGATATGAAAACACAAATTGACATTGTTCTTATTTTTGCTTGTTTAGATTAGTGGGAATCGTGACTATGTTCATCTTCCTTTTGGCCAAGCATTTATCCTAGGAGCTTAAAATTCCACCAATGGATTATTTGTTTTGTGAAAATGAAATATTTACACAATTTATTCATTTCACGTTGCTATTGATTCTCACGATTATGTTGATGCATTGGAAAAATCAATACCAACATTTTTAGACATTTTCATTCAGAAATGGGATCTCAATTCATTTCGAGCGATTTTTCGATATGGGACTTGAAATTGTATCTAGTTATCATTCTGGTGCAGGACTTAAACCTATAGAGCGATATTTTTAAAAAAGTATTATCTATAAAAAAATTTATAGCAAGAATGTCAAGTAAGATTCTTTGGGTGTGATAACACAAAAGCTCAAGGACCCATCTTTGGACCTTTGTTTATATTCACAATGTAGCCTCTTATGTATGGAAAAAGTGAGCAAAACACGAGTTAATTCAAAGGGGTTCCTATTGTGAAACTTGGGGATATAGTTATCCCATTGAAAGACCCCACCATCTCAAATCCATCCTCCTCTATCTCTCAAAGATCAAAAAACAAATAATATTCAAGAAGTACAACTCTAACAATCGCACACGAGTAGTGCAATGTAAACGCAAAAGGATACATGGGAGGAATGATATTTGGAAAAAGGAAGCAAACTAAGAAGTGGAGTTGTGTTGGTTAAGGTATTTGATTTTTCGGTTATATGGAGGAAGTGAGAGTGGAATAAAAGTTAAAATTAGTATGGTGGGTGGTGGTGTAATGTGAGAGAGGAGTAACCATTGCCATAGTGCAAAAATGGAGGTTATATGTAGATTTTTTTTGCAAAGGATCAAATTTGATAAGAACAAGAGCAGAAGACCCTCGTGATTTAGAAACCAACCAAAAACCTAATTTACAATAGGGATGTAAAGGTGGATGAAAAGTAGAAGACGATGAAGAATTCTATAGGATTCTCCCTCTTGATATATAGGTGCCCGCTCCACATGATAGGGAAAGGGGTATGAGGAACCAATGCAACACTCTAGTCTCCTAAAACCACATGACATGTTTGCCAATATTTTGAAGGGGTAAGGGCTAGTTACACAGTCATTTAGGCAATGTATTGTGGAGATATTGAAAACATAACTAGTGGTTGATTAATAATCTTTGATGTGAATGCTTATTTAGAATTCCATCCTTTTATCAAACTTCACTCCACCTCGAAAAGCGGTATAGGATGTTTTTGCGTGCGAAGTTGGAATCGATTTAGTCGAAGAAATAATAGGGGTTCAAATATGGAAAAAATTTCTCAACTTCGAGCGAGACAAGTGGGTTGGGGTGACATGTGGTAGACATCATCCTTCCAGTGTTTTTGGGTTGTATGAGCCTACAATCAAGGCACATGATTTTTGGTGACTGGCCGATGCGTTGCATCAAGCTTCGAGCATGAAACTCTCAAAGTCCATGAGTCATGCCGTTCAAATGGTGTAATGTTTGAAAATAACATTGTTGATGTGTGATAAACGAAAATGATCGAGAGAAATCAAAGTGATGGGGCGGTTTCAAACTTGGTAAACATTGATTGGCCTCAATTAGGGTAAGTGTGTTTGGGTGAATGTTCTAGTCATCAACATTATATAGTTTGGTGATCTACTAGAGCCATAATTGAGTGAGATGAGTTTTGGAAACTTCACCATGTTCAATTTTGCAAGCATCAAATCATGTCTCTCTCCACCCACAAATCATGGTGTTTGAATGGTGCAACATTTTGAAATCTGCAAAGTGTGGGTTCAGTACATTTGGCTATGAGGTAAAGATGGCGTGAGACGGTCTTTGAGACCATATTGTTTTAAACAAAGGTCAAATATACAAAGTGTATATTCAGAACATGTGGATTAGAGGTACAAATGGCGGTGATCGAACTTCAAGACCATCGTGTTCTAACAAAAGATCCACGTTTACCCCCAAATATTGTGGGGTCTTGATCACAGGAATATCAGCTCAAATTCATTTGTATTATTCATGCGAGTACAATACGAGGTTAGAGGGGGAAATTTTTTAAAAGGAAAAAATCCAATAGGTTCAAGGGGTAAAACCCATCCTCTATTTTTTCATGTGATGCTATGAACCCATTTTTTTCAGGTTGTAAGCCCAATAATTGTAGGACAATAGGGGATCGATCTTGTTTGCATTTTTTACATGAGTGCAATATGAGATAAGAGGGTTCAAATTAAAAATGGGGAAAATTCAATATGCGAGAAATGGTTAAACCTATCCAGGACCATCTTATTACTGAATAAAGATAAAGGTTCACCCTCAAATTTCGTGGGGTCTTGATCATGGACACATCACCTAAATTCATTTTCATTATCCATGTAAGTGAAATATGTAATCTTATAGTGAGATTTTTATCCTTCAAGCAATTGACATTAATTTCATGTAGTTCATATGTACCTGAGTTTATTGAAAGAAAGTTAATACCCGAAATCACAAACACGAACAACACAAGCATGTAAGGACGGATATTTTTTTGACTTGCTTGACACATAACATGACGCAACATGTCGTCACCAAGGATACAACTAACTCTGTGAACAACTCGATGCAAGGATGGCCATTAAAGCAACACGAAAACGTTCACACCTATCGAGGACAAAACACTTTTTTTTTAACGAAGAAAACATAGGAGCCCAACCACATGACACTCTCACGGCCCAGGGCAAGCCACGGTAAGAAATGATTGGAGGTTATTTATTCGATAGGACACCTTTTAACTCATGACTTAAGTTTTCTTGTTAGGATTCAATATATGATTAGCACAAATTCATCTTACCAACACAGTTATGTTCATATACACTATAGAGTAGTTCACTTAAAGTCTTCTCCTTTATAACAATTATTTGTTTTATATATTTATTTGATAAAGATGGTAATTTAATTCCTTAAGGCCATCTATTCACACTTACGTTACTAGAACTCGTTCATGCCCTTATGACAACATCGGTTCACGTTCGACAACTTAAGAGGAAATTACAAGGTACCTTGGATTAAGTTAAAGGAAGAAGGTCAATTGAGTTCATCCTTGCGACATCATTAGTTCTTACTGAGGTTTAATTGGAGCTTGAGGTTTTATACGTAATTACTAACGCTCTTACTTAGGCTTCACCGAAAGGGCTTATCAAGAGGAAGCTAACTTACTTTTAAATAGGCTGAGAGATAAATTGAGTGGTTTCTAAATTTTCTTCTCTTACTTGTTAAATCTTATTAGAAACTAACCATTGTTTTCCTTTAAGCTTGTTTTAAGCGTTCACCAAAAGGAGTAGTGTTTACTAGTTCAGTTAGGGATAACACGTTATATAAAATCACTTTGCAAGGATAGTCTCACTCTTGATTACTTAAGGCATTGTTTGTTCTCAAGGGGATCTAAACCACAACATATTTCCTTGAATAAAACTTTTAGGTAACTTCTGTAAGGAAAAGCCACCCCATTAAAACTTACATATATAACACATCAATACAAAGTCTCGAAAGATTTAAATTAACACTTAATTCTCAAGATCAAAGTTTTACAATGCTTATGCCAGTGAAAAGATTGAATAACATTTCCCACAAAGATAAGTTACCAGTTTACCTACAGAAGGACAAGATAACATCTTCACGCAATTTCTGAACAACCCAAGACAAGAGGTCTTCTAAATTCCTTTGCAAGCAATGTTACACAACTTACAACACATAGAACACTTTTACAAAGAACTTTATAAGTTGCACTGATGAAACCTTTACAACTCTTTCCTTTAATCTACTCGCATAATCCATCTAGCACAAATACTAGCTAAAATCGATTCAAGCAGAACCGAGCATGTTAAGGCTACACATTGCAACAGTAAGCTAACATTTAACAATATCAAGAAAGGAATGTTCTAATTCAAAAATGGATTAAAGCACAACCCACAACTCCAAAAATTATTCGCATGAGAGAGAAATCTAAACCAACCAACAAGGAGAAAGTCAAATACCAGTAAGAACAAAATCACATAAAACAAGGCAAGACCTTATGGGTTAGGAACAAGAAGGTCAAGAGTGTTGATATTTCCTTCATGTATTCCTATGGATTACGTGATTGGAATCTAATACTCATTCCATCCATCTAAAGAGGTCCAAGAGAAGACAAAACATACTAATTATGATCGTAGGCACGAAACAAAACGACATTATCCAATTCTCTCAGGGGAAGGCTTCATAGTAATATGGGTTCGACGCCCTTATAAGAAAACAACTATAGTTTCAGCTTTAACCAAGGAGTTTACCACTACTTCCTTATAGGATTTCTTAAATGTAGTACTAGTTAACAAAACAAATCCACTCATCCAAAAGCGTACAAAAGAGGCACAAAAGTGCCATTATTCTACCAACAAACCTTATCCTAATCATCAACTTCTCTACATAATATAAGGAAGGCTAAACCCAAAGTCGTTAATAATTTTTTATATATTACTGACAATGTCAATAAGTATTTTAAGATAAAAAAAAAAATAGAAATTTGATTTCCTTAACAAAGCCACAAAATGGGACTTTTAGTAACCAAGTTTGAAGTATAAGATATTCGAGTTCGAAAACAAAGGGATTCGATACGCAGAGGGTAAAACACCAACGATACCCCAAACTCAAAAGACCCTACCACGAGTGCAAGCACAAAAATAAGAACCAACACACATATTCATCGGAAGATTATGCGGTGTAGTCAGGGCCTAGAAGTTCTATGAGCTCCTTGTCAATGGTATAGAAGATGAAAATTTTACCCGATCCATGTGGGCTTATCGGGAAAAGTCTAGCAAATATCAAATGGAATATAATAGCCACCTATTATATTATCACTATAATCAGCTGTCATCTAACAGGAATGGGTTCACGAGTCCAATACCATGGATTCACCTACAACTTTTGTTTCAGTCCAGCTATTAATAGCTTGCTCGTGACCCCTAGTAAAATTTGTAGAGATTTCATTCAATAAAACTTACAATGTTTCCCCCTTACTTTAATCACACAAGAGTTTGAACCAGGAAGAAGGTAAAGTAATTCTCTCAACACGTAGAGGCCAAAATAGATGTCAGGTCATTCATCCTCTAGAACTGGGTACAACAGTCAACCATGTACAGTTCTAAAACAAAACCCTAATGCCATTTTCTAATTAAACAAAAAGTAAGGAATGCCCACAAGCTTAAACAAGTTTTAGAACACAATGGCATTATTAATGTACCTTTTAGCAAAACAGGAGAGCCCTAATCAGGAAATACGTATTTAATCAACCAACTAGAGATATGAAGGCTTAACCTTCCATATAGTAAGCCTTCAATTATAAATACCACCACAGAATTCTTTTAAAAGAGAGTCATATAAGCAAACGAAACTCTAAAATGTTTCCTTCCCTACGAACTAGATTGCATCGCTCAATATTGCAGTAGCCCATTTAAACAAACATGAAAGAGAGTAAGCTATAAGAGAGGAAAGAACATTTCAAGCAAAACCAACGAAATTGAAACGAGATTTAAAGGAACAACCAACACAATCAGGCAGCGATATAAACAACCACGAAAACATTTGTCTAGGCGCTATTCAATAGGAAAGAAAATTTATTTCAAGATACTGAAAGAAGGTAGAAAACTATTACAAGGAGTAGATTTAACATGCCTGTTTTAAACGTTATATCTCATGGCCACGCACGTGCAGTCCCCTTCTCCCCGCAGTCCCAAAATTAATTCTCCACCAAACTCACGCTTCTCACCCACACGGTGTCCCAAATACCACGCAAAAGAAACAATAACCATTCCGGTAAACTGCATAGACACAGGCAAAGGTTTTTGAGTTTGGCCTCACACCTGCCAATTCCATTTCTTGAAAAAGCATCAGCGCCTCCTCAAAGTGCCCATTCTGTGTGAATCCCGCAATCATTGCATTCCATGAAACCAAGTTTGGTCGAGGCATTTCCTGGAAGAGTTTACGAGCTTCATCAACAAACCCATTCTGAGCAAATTCCGCAAGCATGGCATTCCATGAAACCACATCTCTTTGAGGCATTTCCTGAAAAAGCTTGAGGGCTTTATCAACAAACCCCTTTTGTACGAAACCTGTTATCATCGCATTCCACGACACAACATTTGATTGAGGCATTTTCTTAAACAGCTGCAAAGCTTCATCGACATATCCATTCTGTGTAAACCCTGCAATCATCAGAGTCCATGAGCAGACATCTCGTTCAGACATTTTGTCAAACACTTTCCGAGCATCTACCAGGCTTCCGCACTTGACATACATGTTTATCAACGTATTTTCCACAAGCCTGTCTTTTATAATACCCGTCTGAGTCATGTGAGCGTGGATTCATTTGCCATGTAATAATTCCTTTTTGTGAATGCAAACCTTCAAGAGAGAAACATATGTAGTAGAATCTATTTTACTGTCTGGCATATGTAAAATATTGAGGGTTTCTTTCAGGCGAGCCTGTTGACAGAGTCCTCTCATATTAATATTGGGTTGTGTTTTAGATGCGGTGGAAAAGTTAAAATCAAGTTTATGTGGAAATCGACCATGCCTGGTTGAAAGAGATTGCAGGCTTTCCAAAAATTGATCAATGTCTTCATGCTTGCTGATCAAATTCAAACTTAACCTCTTCCTTTATCCGGATCTACCTTTTAAATAGCGCATCTTCAACCCAAAAAACAAAACACAACACACCACTTGGATTCTATAAATAATTCAAATTGCATGTAGAATCGTAAGTCTAAATTAATTTTTATCCGTGACTGAACATTGTAACGTTTGTTGAATGGAGCACTCTCACCGTCACATGGTCGATTTTGGCAGGAATATCTTGAAGGAGAATCTTGAATTTGAGGATGCAGTCGAAGCTGAACAGATAACCACGAAGTTGGACCACCTGCTTGTTGGAGCGCTCAAAAAGGCTTCTACTACAGCTGCAAGATCTTGCAACAACTGATCACGACTGTGGTCGCGTGCAACCAGAACATCAGGATCAACACCAACGGTTCCTTGGGATCACCACCGTGGTGTCGCACTTATCTCTCTCTGGAGGCCACTGATTTTCTGAGATAAGTTTACTTCTCTACCCTGTAGCTGCTGCATATCGCCAAACACTTCCTCACGGCACTTTCCTAGGAGAATTTTAGTTCTGCGCTCCACTGAAGCTACCTGTACAGCACGATTTTGAGGATCCACACCCACCCACGCAACATCAGGGCGACAGACCTTCATTTCACCATCAATGAATCCACTATCCAGAGTGTAGCAATATTCATCTCATTGCAGATTTGAGGAGTGCAAAAAGCATTCGTGGTTTAAAACAACGGAAACGTGACAAAGAGGTTGCAAGTCAACAATTTAATAAATGGGTAGGTGCAGAAACCCATTGAACACGCCATGCGGGGGTTTTAATGCAATGGCAGGTGGCCATTAAAGCCACCCACCTCTAGCCGACCAAGGAAACAAGGTCAAAAAAACATCATTAACCTTTCCTTCCCATGCCAAACTTGTACACAAGGAGATCCAAAAGGGAGAGACAAGGTAGGTTGGGGACATAAGAATCTATATTTAAAATTAATAATTTAAAACAATTCTAAGATTGCGGATCATCGAGAGGAGAATGGGATTGAGTAATTAAATGAAATATTTATGCGAACGCCACTCCCAAACCGTGGCGCCAATTAAAACACTCTGGGAAAATTCATTTTCATGAGGCTCGATCAATGGTTAGTTTAAATATCCAGAGGATGATATTATAATAATCGAGATAAAGAAGTTAATAATAAAATTTCATGGGTCTTGATCGATGGACACATCATAATGTCATTATTATTCATTTATCATTATTATCATTTAACATTGTAAATATAATTATCAAGTGAGAGTTTTAGTCATAATGGTCAAGCAATCGAGGTCATTAATGTCATGTAGTTCATATGCTTAGCACTCGATCGCCACAGATGAACAGTGTAAGAAAGAAGAAAGAAGATTTTTGCATCGCTTATGCTTAACATTTTCCACACTCTTGGACTTCTCCTTCATCAAACTCCTTCTTAATCACCCCTCTTCCTCCTTCAATGTTTCACTTCCTCAATTTTAAATTCATCGAGGAAGAGGGGCGAAGATAAAAGGGTTTAAGGGATGAGAATTGCAAGGCCAAGGAAAGTGGAATGGGGAACCCATGTGAAACTCTACCCTCCAACAACCACAAGAAATTGTTGTCATTCGTGTGAAGGAGAACACACGTGGTGAGTATTTTGGTGAGGCAAATGTTGGAAGAGATATCTCATAACACAAGGAGTGGATGAACAATACTATCATTTAGCGAATAATGATTTTTAAATTCAATGCTTACATTTATTTTGTGGTTTGAACACACCTAAATGAAAGGGAATTTGAATGCACATTTTATGGGACTTGAAATTGTATCTAGTTATCATTCGGGTGTGGGACTTAAACCTATAGAGTGATATTGTTTACAAAGTACTATCTATAAAATAATTTATAGCAAGAATGTCTAGTAAGATTTGTTGGGCGTGAAAATACAAAAAGCTCAAGGATCCATCTTTGGGCATTTCTTTATATTCACAATGTAGCCTCTTCGTATGGAAAAAGTGAGAAAAACATGAGTTAATTCAAAGGGGTTTCGTACATGTGAAACTTGGGGATATAGTAATCCCAATTGAAAGATCTCACCATCTCAAATCCCTCCTCCTCTATTTCTCCAATATGACATAAACAAATAATCTTCAAGAGAGTACAATAACATGTAATCATATAAACACGAGTTGTGAGGCCTCCCAGTCATTACCCTAATGTTCACATGATCCCCACCCTCAAAGGAACCTCTTTTCAAAAAAAATCATTGAGACGATTCCAAAATTCGTATATACTATAATGGAATATGTAAACATTATTTATTTATTTCCATTCTAGTTGAAGTTTTCTCTAGTCATTTGTTCTCATCCTCTTGCACATTAAATATATGATTAATATTAAATTGTAACTTTGTTTCTACAAACTTAGATATTAGTAATTGATACAAATGATTGGTTATTATTAAATTTATCTTAACAACTTACAAATTAAAAAGTCTTGTTTTCATGGATTTGTAACTTTTAGGTATAACTAGATAATCACATTATTATATGGTTTAATAACAAGGATTCAACAGAAAAAATCTGTTATAAACACAATCAATATAGAAAATAATTTAGAATATGAAACACAATATATTAAGAATAAAATTTGAATCATATTGTAAGGATCACATAAAACTCGAAAATTGTAAATATTATTCATAAAATATACATCGATTATATCGGAGCGTAGCAAGAATCAAATCCTAAAATAGAGCAAAGTAAATTTTTTTACTCATGTTACTATAGAAACAAAGGTGTTAGATAAATATTTATAAAATTCAATCTTCAACATTACTTATAGATTTAAGAGATAAACATTTGTGCCAAGAAATTATATAGATATTTTTAAAAAACAAGCATTCTATAATATTTGTATATTATTTTATACGGGTGTTTGCATCAAAATGAAGGACCAAAAGGGAGTCAAAAGTGGCCACTTTTTTCCTAAATTTAGAAAAAGATAAAATTCAATAAGTAATTAGGCATGCCTATGCTCAAAATTTGACACTTTGATAAGAACAAGAATTTTATTGCTTAGAATCTAGTTTCTAGTTTTTATTATTTTTTAAATAATGGAGACTTAGAGGGACAAATGTGTCAAAAATATAACATAGTGTCATGACCACAATCCTACCCCCCCTCCCCCAAAAGTGGTCACTTTTTTCTAAATTTAGAAAAGATAAAATTCAATAAGTAATTAGGCATGCATATGCTCAAAATTTGACACTTTGATAAAAATAAGAATTTTATTCCTTAGAATCTAGTTTCTAATTTTTATTATTTTTAAATAATGGAGACTTAGAGGGTCAAATGTGTCAAAAATATAACATAGTGTCATGACCACCATCCCCACCCCCTACCCCCCCCCATTTTTGGATTTCCATAAATTATTTTACAAATACCTCACCTAGGAAGATAAGCAAGATCATGTATTGGGCGCTACTATATTTTCTAATGTTTTTAATGAATGTATTATTTTTTACTAATTTTCAAAGTGAACACCATTTTTTTGAAAAAAGTGTGTTTAAACCCCCATAATTTTGAGAAAAATAATTGATTTTTTTTAATGTGTGTATAATGGAGTGTAGATAGTTTCATGTAATTTGTTTAAAATTTAGATGAGTGTATCAAAAGTTACGTAAAAGAATAGATGTATTCATAAAAAAATGAAGACATTACTAAAAGAAATATTTTAATCTTAGAAATAAATACATAGACACAATTCTAAAATATATATTGGTATCATTATCATGTTTTTAAAAATATTTCCTTAAAACATATGATAAAATGGGGAGTACAATTAACATTATTATGTTTTTTTATGAAATATGGATTTAGTCAAGGAACAATACTCCAAACCTTAGACTTAGATATTCAAGCCAAATGGTGGGTGTTTTCAAGACAAATAAAACATAATGTCCCAACATTATTTTCTCGATAAAAAAATGTAATCACATAATCTATGCACTTGGGTACATTTGTAGGTCCTAAAAGCATGCTAGCATTTACATGATTCATAAGCAATAAAACTAGTAATTGACAACTCCCTTTAGCCTTTTGCTTTATTTTTGCACTTTTAAATCTTGCACTCTTGATGTCATTTGATTGTTTTATTTTTCTATGGCTTCATAAACTAACACCCTATTGGGACACTAGCACTAGGCGTTCCTGTCCACACTGGTGCTCCTTTTCTTCTTTACCTTTTTCTTATCCTTTTGGGCCCCTTTCACTTCTTGATTACTTTTTACTACTTTGGGTCGTCCTTCCAGTTTTCAATTACAAAATTCAAACAAAGGAATCATATAAATACACATTATGTTTTCAAAATAAAGGACCAAGCACTAAGCATTACATACTATAACCTAAGATTGCATCTAAAGGCACAAAATCATTTCAAATCATCCATCTAGCATACTCATTCAAGGGACAAGGGTTGCATCACTTATGCATACATAACATAAGAGGGGAAGTCTATTCTATTCCATCCCACACATTCTATACATTTTCTACATTCTAGATCTAGCCCACTATCATTGTGTAACTTGCACAAGGGAATCATTACACACACATTCACATAGAACTACATGGAGTTTGAGATCTAGTGTAACACTTGGTTGTAAGATCAATATTTGGGAGACCAATATTTAGGTTTGATGTGGTTTGTGAACAAGTGCAGGTAGAAAATTTGCTTTTGCAAGTGACAGTATATTCAATGATCAAGGAGCAAAATCAAAGTGACAAAGAGAGACTAGTAGTGAAGCTCCTCCTACACATAAGAGACTAGGTTTGGATTATTCACATAGACACTAGTGCCCATAATAGACACTAGCACCCAAGCGCTCCTGTCCTCCCATGGGTGCTCCTGTCCTGACACATTCTTGAGTCTCGTAACCTCTAGTGAGCATCAACGACACTCTTCTCAATTAGTTTTAGTTGTTCACCACCCAGATCACTTCCAGATTTCTTGAGAATAAGCCAAGTCTCTCTTGTCTCCACCTCTTGTGTATGGTTTCACATTTGTACATACTTGTTTGCTTGTGTCTTACTGTATATTAATATTTGTATATCATACACTATAGTAGTTACTCTGCAATTATATTTAATTCCATTTATATTAAATCATTTGGTGAACCCAACCACTCAAACCCTACCTTCTAAGAATGCATCGGATTCTATCCCCTTCTTCTGAATTCATGGATCAATCTTCTTATCCATCTTATGCTCCAACTAAGGTTTCGGCATGGCTTCCATCGCTGCTGATTTTATGCAATTTCGTACTCAACATCCTCCCCACTTCATTACTCTAATGCCTGATCCAACTATCAATGTAGTCACCACTTACCGCAACCGACCACCTACAACTCCACCTGTCTCTATCCCACCACCTATTACCTCTTCATTTCCTACCACCACCTCTAAAGGATATGACATCATTGAGAAACTCAAAAATACATCGGAAAAAATCTCTTTATGATATTTTACGAAGTGCACCCGATTGTCGTCATACCTTAGAGGCCACCCTATGATCCATACATATTGAAAGTGATACTTCCCTTGTTGTATTTACTCACATCATTTAATCTCTAAAAATATATTGCATGTCATATATTTTTGATGATTCGAATATCCCACCTCTTTTGTGGCTAGTGACATTTATGCACCTTTTCTTATTACCACTACAAATGGTTCCATTTATATCAAGCATGTACTCATTGACAATGGTTCTACTATAAATTTATGTGCTTTATCACTCCTCACACAATTACAAATTTCTATAGTTTAATCATCAAATCATCTACTCGTATTAGTAGATATGATTCGATAACTCACACCTACATTGGCACCATCACCTTACCTTTACAGTTTAACCTAAAATCCTTCCCATGTTGTTTTATGTCATCGATGCGCCATTTTTATTCAATTTCTTTCCTAATATACCATGGATTCATGCCATGCATGTTGTTTCTTCTACTGTTCATCAATGTGTTAAATTTTTACACGATGGATATGATCATACCATTTTTGCTGATCTCGACCCATTAATGTTATTTCACATACATCTAGTCACTTCCATGCGCATACCACCACTTCATCCTAATCCATTCCACAACATCAATACATACAATTTCGATCAATCCAAAGGTGCTCCCACTACTTCCACTACCTCCATGGGCCTCCCTTTCATCCCTACACATATCACTAACCTTATATTTCCCACCGCATCTCCCTCTAGTACTACTACTACCCCACTTATTAGTACCTTACAAACCTCACATCTAGATCCACTCCTTCGATATCCTTGAAAACTCTATCCAACAAGATAATGTCGGTATTGATGATTCTGACGATGATGAAGTTGATGTTGTAGAGCTCACTGATGACAATTTACGCAACCTTAATTTTACTCCCCTTGAAATAAATGAATCCTACTTCCAAGACACTTTTTTTATTGGTATGGTGAATATTAATTCAAGCAATCTCCTCCTTCCACTACTACCATGATACCTTTCCAGGGGACCATCCATACATTGGATATCGTACCACCTACATGCACTCTTTTCATACATGACTCTTATTGGCCTCATATCCCATTTGACCCACCTGATTCGACACTATTTCTACACATGAAGAATTAACACAGTTAGGATTCAAATCGTTGATCTCCTCAACCCATCTCACTCTCCTCATTTATATCATGTATACGTCCTCATCATTGCTGTATATGAACTCCATTTCTTCAATTTATTGGTCTTCCTTACATGTACACATTTTTCTCTCCACTCACACTAAGAAAATCATGACTCAATTATATTGGTGGCACTCTTGATCATAATCATACTAATATCATGTTTCCTATACCCTTTGGTCCTGCATCTATATGCAATGATTAATTCCTTAGCTATACACATAATCTCACTCATTGGTATGCACATGATTCTCCACAACCTCCTTTTACTAATGAAGAATATGTTATGGGTATGTACAATTTACGCCGCACATGATATTTATACGATCAATCTCACACTATTGCATACCAGGTCTCCAATCCAAATCGTATCACTACGACCCGACACCGATAATCCATTGGATGATTTTATTTGATTATTCACTCACACACTTGGGGACATCACGATTTCCCCCGTCCATCATTATGAAGTTATCTCTTGTTTCTACTACCATACTTCATACGTTGTGCTTCACAATTAATCTTTCTTTACAATCCAACATCTTTTATACACACATTGTACCATCATTACCCAATGATTCACTCTCATGCTATGGTTCACACTTGATTGTTGAGGACAATCTTCATCAATCAACCTCACCTTCTCTACACATTTCATGCTTTATGCTTTATGATGTATCTTTCTAGCATCTACTGTCACACACTACACTCATTTCCTAATGATGCACTCTCATGCTATTGTTCACAAATGATGTTTAGGGAACACTTCATAAATGAACCTCACCTTCTCTACATAATTCATGCTCTGTGATTCATGATATATATTTCTAGCACCTAATATCATACACTATAATCATTTCCCAATGACACACTCTTGTTTTATGGTTCATTTATTGATTGTTGAGGGAGCAATGGATACCTTGATGGGGATGAACAAAGGAGAAATATTGTAGATGGATGAAGGAGGGGATATATGAAGGAGAGTTAAAAGGGAAGGGAAACTTTTGGAATAAAATAAAATGAACCTCTTCTGTGTTTCAAAGTCATACATGGACGGCATGCCATTTATGCAAACTACGTGAAAGAGGAATCAAGTGTGAGGCACAAATGATTGAGGCAACATTCTATGGAAATTAATTTTAAATAAAGTATTTTTCATTCAATATTCGTAATTATTAATCTGAATTTTACATTGATGTACCATTTTTATCCTCAACATGTGAAAACACAAATTGGCATTCTTCTTTTTTTAATGGGAATCATGACTATGTTCATCTTCCTTCCAAGGCTAAGCATTTTTCCAAAAATATTAAAATTCCACCAACAAAATATTTATTTTGTGAAATGGAAGAATAAAAGGATATAGAAGAAAGATTTACAAGATTTATTCATTTCACATTGTTATTTGTTCTCGCGATTATGTTGATTCGTTGGAAAAATCAGCACCAATGTTTTTGAGGTGTTTTACTATAGAAGGAAACAAAGCAAGTGGCGAAACACTAGAGAAATTTCTCCTTGGACTATATTTTAAAGGAATCTTGAAAGGCACAATAGAGGTATAAACAACATGAATGGATTTTAAGGGGATATAATAGGTGAATCCAAGGGATATGATCAACCCACTTGAATGCCTTCAACAACTCAAATCTCTCCTCTGTTAACTATGTTCCTCTTCCTTATTCTAATAAGTCACATATGGAGTACATGTCATTTGTGACAACCTATTGAAAGATAAAAGGGATATAGACTGTGTGAAGGATGTATAGAAAAATATGTTGATTTTGAGAGCATCAACCCATATCGTATATATTGTCAATCTCAATTCCATCCATAAACAACAACAAAAGATTCATTAATATTGTGTATATTCACGATACCCGTTTTCATTCAAACATGGGACCTTAATTCACTTGGAGTGATTTTTATATAGGACTTGAAATTGTATCTAGCTAGCATTCGGTGTGGGACTTAAACCTATAGAGTGATACTTTTTACAAAATTATTGTCTATAAAAAATTATAGAAAGAATGTCAAGTAAGATTCTTAGGGTGTGAGAACACAACAAGCTCAAGGATCCATATTTGGGCCTTTGATTATATTCACTATGTAGCTTATTATGTATGGAGAAAAGTGAGCAAAACATGAGTTAACTCAAAGGGGTTCCTACATGTGAAATTTGGGCATATAGTTATCCCAATTGAAAGATCCCACCATCTCAAATCCCTCCTCCTCTATCTCTCAAGAACACATAAATAAATAATCTTCAATAGAGTACCATAACATGTAATCATATAAACAAGAGTTGTGAGGCCTCCACAAGTCATCACCCCTAATGTTCACATGATCCCCACCCACAAAGGTACGGAACTTCTTTCCTCAAAATCACTAGGTGATTCCCAAATTCATATATATTGTAATGGAATATGTAAACATTATTTATTTATTTCCATTATAGTTAAAGTTTGTTCTTGGCCTCGTGCACATTAAAATTTTGATTGAAATTTAATTGTAACTTTGTTGTTGCAAACTTAGATAAATACCATTCAAATATATCTACCCCTAATGGATTTAATACCATATCCACTGGTGTTCCATTCTGTAAATAAGGCATATCTTGTCTAGAAAACTCATATCAATAATTGATATAAATGATAGGTTATTATAAAATTTATCTTAATAGTTAAGAATGTTAAAAGCCTTGTTTTTATGGATTTGTAAATTTTAGGGGTAATTGTAATCACATTATTATATAGTTTAATAAAAAACATTCAATTAACACAGGAAAATTTGCTATAAACATAATCAATATATAAAATAATTTAGGATAGGAAACACAATATATTAACAATAAATTTTGAATCATATTGTAAGGGTCACATAAAACTATTTTTTTATAAATATTATTCAAAAAATACATCGATTACATCAGTGTAGCGTAAATCAACTCTTGACATAGAATAAAGGAAAACAAATTACTTATTTTGTTAGAGAAACAAATGTGTTAGAGAAATATTTCCAAAATTCAATCTTCAACATTGCTTATAGATTTAAAAGATAAAACATTTTCCCAAGAACTTATATAGATATTTTTAAAAACAAGAATTTTATAATATATCTATATTATTTTGTAAGGGTATGTGTAGCGAAATGAAAGCCCAAAAGGGAGTCAAAAGTGGCCACTTTTTTCGTAAATTTAGAAAAAGATAAAATTCAATAAGTAATTAGGCATGTATATGCTTGAAAAATTTGACACTTTGATAAGAACAATAATTTTAGTGATCAAAATATAATTTCTACCCCCTCCCAACACCCCACCCCCCGCCACAATTTTTGGAGTTCCATAAAATATTTTACAAATCCCTTCAGAGAAAATTAACCAAGATCATGTATTGGGTGTCACTATTTTTCTAATATTTTCGATGAATATATTATTTTTTACTAATATTCAAAGTGGACACATAAAAAATATGAAAAATTTGTGTTTAAACCCCCATAAATTTGAGATAAATAATTTAAAATGATTTTTTGAATGTGTGTATAATGGAATGTAAACAATTTCAACGTAATTTGTTTGAAATTTGGATGAGTGGATCAAAATTTGCATAGAAACAAAATGCATGCATTTATGAAAAAAAAGAAGACACTACTAAAAGAAATATTCAAATATTAGAAAGAAATACATAGACACAAATCTCAAATAGAGATTGGTGTCATCATCATGTTTTTTTGGAATATTTTCCTAAACCATATGAGAAAATGGGGAGTACAATTAACAATGTATTATGTTTTTATGAAACATGGATTTAGTCAAGGAATAGATACTCCAAACCTTAGACTTAGATATTGAAGCCAAAGAGTTGGTGGTTTCCAAGCCAACTAAAAAATAATGATATGAAATTATTTTCTCAATTAAAAAGCAATTTTAACTAGTAAAAATTACGGCATGTTATAATCATAGTGTCTAATGGATTGAATTACCAAACCATAATGTGCTCACATTATAACACACTTAATTATGGCTCAATATCATTATAACATGGACAAGCAATAACACAATAATGTTATGTTAAATTTGCATCTCAAAAATGTTTTTGGACATTTTTCAGTTTTCCATTTCCATCCACATGCCCATAATACTAAGAAAAATTCATTTAATGATCATGGGGATGTGTTTGCATCATCTCATTCACCAATTCTTTTATAATATAGGAAACTTGCATATGTCCACCACTAACCAAATATGATTCCCTATAGATATTTGGTATACACTCTACAAATGTGATGCATCAATCCAAACATCTAGCTTATCAAAATGATTAGTAAGTACCTACAACATTTTTGAAGATAAAAGAGTGGATAAAAGTAGGTTTTTGAATGGGATCGAGAGAAGGAAAGGACATAGTGGGGGAAAGATAATGGAGATAGGAAAGGGGGAATCTATAGATAGAACATCTATAAAAATTCTATCATCTATTCGAGACGATACCACCAAAGATCTTAGATGGTATGTTCCTTCCCTTGAAATTGAGAGATTGGACACTGTTAATAGATAGCCCTAAAGGAGATGACCCAATTTCTTGGGCTAAGAAATTCAAAGGTAAATAAATCAAGATGGAGCTCTATGTTTCAATCCAACCTATCTATGAGGAGGATAACTTGCTTCATCAAGTTCTTAACATAATAATAAACTTTAAGCAAAATTAATGATGGAAGATGTGCTTATTGGAAAATTATTGAGTGAGGAAATGGGGATTGAAATTCCATTTAGAATTTTTGTATTTGTAATAGAATCTTTGTAATCTACTTCTCAAGCGATAATAAATGCATTTGAACCTTTCTTAGGGCATGTAGTTACTTAGATAATGTAGATTATTCTTGAGAAAATGGAGGCCATTCTTTGTCCCCCTCAAAGAAGACATCAATATGATTCGCATACACAGGATTTTATCCATGCATTTCATTATGGTTCTATGAAGATGAAATATTTACAAGGATGTAAAATTCCTTTAACCGTTTGATGGATTTTGACCCTTTCACTAACTCAAGGAAGAGATTATGGTTATGTGTGAATGATTTTTTTGATAAGCAAATACCAATTCCTATCAATATTTCATTCATGTTAGGGGAATGGATTAAACCCATAAAGTATGAAATTTCTCATCCGAGGATAATGTTTAAGACTTGGATAGGTAACAAGAAAATTCCATCAAAAAGATATTAAAACCCTCAACCTAAAGAAAGTGGAGACCTGTAAAAGGCATAAGAAGGAAGATGAAAAATATCTCAATATCGACTAAGAAGTCTCTAAAGTGACCTTTTCAAATACAACAAGGGTGATGAGAATATGTAGATTTATATGATCGATGAAAAATAATTATAAGAGGTTCCATATATGGATCTACTTTCAAACCATCCTCAAGATGGTAAATCCTTTTATTCTTTTATAGATTTTGATAAGGACATGTTTTCACCCTAATTAAATATATGTTATGGAAATTCACAATCATAAGAAGGATATAAATGTTTCTAATAGGTATAATATTATGATCAATTAACTTCTTAAATTAAGTAATCACAATAAAAATAATGATTTTAAATTTGTAGTGATTGATAAATGATAAGTAACCACTAAGAAACACAAGTTGATAGAGAAAATTATCTAGACAAGGTAGAACAGGAGCTTATAAATGTGCAAGATGGTGAAACATGATAATTAGATATTGGAAATTATTTGATGTTGATTATGGATTTGGAAATTGAGAAAAGGGAGGAATGTACAACTACTATACAATTCAGGTTGCATTTATACAATCTTTATTTAGATCTATATGGTATCAAACACTTTGATATTCTATATCTAAAACATCTTACGTATTTCAATTTTCTAGAAATTACTTTTTGTATGTCTATCACACTTACACAACTTTGGGATGCCTTATAATTACCTATAAAAAGTGGAAACTCTAAAAACATCTAAAAACCTTCATCAAATCATTAGCGAACAAAAATTAAAAAATATTTACGTGTCATTGATGTTAGAGTACCACAGGCACTAAGATTCCCAATTGTTTAACCAATCCAAATGCTTCACATTTCCTCACTATAGGATCAATCCTCATGTAGGTCTCCTATGTGCTTATGAAAGTGTGAACATCGAAAACTCCCTATGGGTTCCTTATGACTATTGACACCATGCTAATGGACTAAGTATATATTAGAATGTACCCAACATGGTAGTAATGTGATGTGGTGTGCCCTAGCTACGTGACGTAACCATTTATTCCTTGAAATCCTTCAACAATTCTTACAGTGACCTTGGTCTCGCTAAGACATGGCTATATGACCTTTGCATTCTTGAAATGAGGAAGATAGAATATTTTACCATGTTGAGTTATTCATAGCTATAGTAGGGACTGCCCTAACTAATGTGCAACTAATTTTGGTACATTTAGGTAGCCTCGAGTGATTTTGTAATGATATTGTCAATATGATTTTGTAAGACTTATAGGTGAGTTATAAAGAGACGTTGAATTTCTTATATATTCTTCTTTAGGTGAAATATTATTATAAGGTCAACCCTAGGAAGATAAAATGACCCAAAGAACATATTCAAATTATAAATAGAGTTAGTGAACAAGAAAATCCCATACTCTACCTAGGTCGAGACAAGACCATACCCCACATCTTGTCCCATTTGTAAAATCATTAATAAAGAAGGATAAAAGTAAAACATTAAGTTTTTACATGAAGAACTAAGGTTGTTTACTAATTTTATTAGATAATAGTACCATAATTGATGATAAAGAAGAGTGTAGAGATAAATAAGTCGCAAAAGAGTTAGAGAGGTGAAATATTTGGATTATGAATGTGAGAATTTTTCTTAGCAAGGGAGCATAATTAAACTTGGCATTACAAAAGGATGAGTTACCAATTTTAGTATTTACATTTCTCCCCTTAAGTGTGTAATTGAAAATTTTATGCTTAAAGGAAAAACATACATGAGTACGTACACACACTTTTTATTTTCTTGACAATGGTTCTCTGATGTGTTGGTGTTTACATGCTCAATGAAAAAATACAATATCGAGTTTATTCAATGTCTATGATTTAAATTGAACATTAACTTATCATATATATAGTTCTTATAACTTTGAAATTTGTAAAAAAAAGTAAAGAGAACAAAAACAAGAAAGGAATAAACCTATTTGTCGTGGAGGGAGGATCTCCAAAAATTCACGCCTTGTAGAATTGTAATTTATTGTGGAGATGTTAGAGGATTGGGGATCAACCTCCAATTTATGAAAAGAAGAGACTATATTTTTTAGTACACCTCAACACTAAAGAGAGTGAGAAGAGGAAACAAATTACTCCCTTCTAGAGCTTTGACGAGAGTAAGGTTTTTCCTATGAATAACTTAGCTACTTCAAAGCCTTCCAATTTTGAGAATCTAGTGAGAAAAGAGAAAGGACATCAAATTAGAACTTAGTTTCTTTGATACATTTAATCGATCCCATATACCACACCATTGAAAATGGATGTAGGTCCAATTTGTACTATTATAACTACTTTGTAACATAAAAAATTAAGGGAATAGAAAGTTTCATGTCCTCATAAGGTTTTACTATTGCTAATACTGATAATAATGATTATGAGAAATCATAGGGGAAAAGGAAGCCCATGCCCCCAACCTTGTTTTTATAATCGAATTTGAATTGTGCGGTGAAGAAGGAAATAAATAATCATGTCTTCTATACCATGTGGTCTAAACTTAGTCATCTCAGTATTTGAAACTTTATGAAAATAATGTAAGAAGATGATAAATGTTTTATAAATTAAAAAAATCTAGATAATTTCCCCCTTTTTAGAATGTCTACCATGGTAGAATTGTGTCATGGTCCTAATTGTATTGTATTTTTTTACCTTATTTAAGTTTTGCCACATTTTAGTATATGTGTGCTTTATTGAAGATTTAAGTCATGTTAAAATCTATTTTTGTATTATGTAATGTCTCTAGATATAGAAAAGTCTTGATGAATGTCCTCTCTTTTGAGGTGTATGTGAGAAAGAATTTGAGTGCATGACTCAAAATAATATATGTATATTCATGTGTAATAAGTTTGATAATTTTCATAAGATTGCATATAAGGATGGAATAGTGGAAATCATTGAAATTTTTACCTACAAAAGGGTTTGCACATGGTGGAAACACTAGTGTGGAGAAAAAAACAACATACAACATGCAAAAAATAATAATACATGTGTGTATAGTAGTAAAAATAGTAGAGAAAAGTATAAAGCATATCATAATCCATATTAGTGCAATTATAGAAAAAACATATAACTAGAAACATGTTAGAAGCGATGATAAAGATTTTAGTGTAATCATTAGTGTATAAACCATGTGTTTCATAAGCCAAATGAGAAATTATATAGTAGTCTAAATAAAATTGTAGAGACAAGTAAACAATAATATATATAAATATTTGACTAGTTTTCCACTCATGTTCCAAGTTAATGAAATATTATGCAAAAAATGAGAAACTTCAAATATGGGAGGGTTTAAGGCTACCTCTAATGTGTGATAGTGGTGGATGAGATAGAGTGCATAAATCCTTTCCGTAGTGATATTGATAACCCGCATAACAAAAAGGAAAACTAGAAAAGAAAATAGAAGTAAATTATATAATAAGCTGCCTAAAAAAGTCACCCAAGGGTGATGAGCTTCCTAAGAAGGATGTCATCCCATGTTTTTAGAAATATTGATCTTAAATGAAAGATAGATGACATGTAAAAAATAAGTAGAGTAGAAATGTAAATACGTGCTATTAAAAAGAGATATGATAATGATAAATTGATACAAAGAGAATCAAACAAGATATGGTCGATGGTGACCTGAGATAGTCGATGGAGGCTGAGAACACAAAAATATGGATTCTAGAAAAAAATATTTGGAAAATATTTTTGGATGTTGAAGGTGCCACTGGATTTGGTACAAAAATAAAGGAAGAAAAAATAACGAGAAAAGTAGGCGGTTGTGATTAGGGCAATGAGATTCATCGATGTCGAGGTAGATAGAGGTAGTCAATGATGACTGTGGTCGGTAAAATATGGGGATCCTAGTTATCGATAGGAAGGACAAAAATATAGTTAGAACTAGATGTTGCGAGAGATTGAGATATAGATGGCGAGGGGAAAAAATGCAAGAAAAATAATCGATGCAGATCGGGTCGAAGCAAAACCAAGGCAAAATAAAAAGCGACAGAGACTAATTTAGGGTGTGGTGAAGGTAAATGGGGTGAAACAAAGTGTGTGAAAGAAAGAAGGTTGGATTATGTGATGGAAGAGTTCAAAACAAAGAATGGGATTGCAAGTAGTTGATAAACAAATGATGAAAATAGTTATGTCTCCAAACAAACTCTAAGCTTCAAATTTCCTAAAATGATTGACAAGGACTCCAAGATATTGCTTCAAGATGTTGATGGCAGCTCACAAGAAGAAAATAAATCTGTAAAATCTTGCTAGAATTCGGATCTCAAAGTTTCATCCTCTTTGAGGAGGGGTGATGATGTATTTATAGGGTCGTTGGTGCTCCGATAGGGTCACCATTAACTGTGGAGGACCATTGATTTGGGTTAGGTGGATAATACACAATGCGATACAAGACGTCTTATTAATTTTTATTAGGGCTAGAGGTGAGTTTTGTGGGTTAGGGTTGCATAGGGATAAGAAAGAGTGGTTAAAGGGTTGAAAATATTAAATGATGATAGGTCCTAATTCTAGGGAAGATAAATGGGGATTTAAGGATGTAATTAAGGTGATAAATGTGATTAGGGATGATAAAATAATGATGGGATTAAGATAGGAAAATAGAAATTAGGTGTAATAAGTCTGATTTATGAGGGGAAAGAGATCGTGAACAAGGATATGGGTGCGAGCATGCACGATGATGACGAAGAAGAAGTGAGCGAACGGGATGGGGGCTAGTGATCCAGATTTTGGTGTCTACATTTGCTCATTTTTTCAAGTGTATAATGTTAAGTAAGCCACAAGAAATAACCAAGTGATAGAAGATGGTGGTTGAGGTGTTCCCCCTCAAACTAGGGATTGATGACATGAAGAAGAATCAATTACTAGGTTGACAAAGATAGATGGAGGAAAGGAGGAAAGAATAGAAAAATGAGAAAAGAAGAGAAAAGATGCTACAAATGGAGAGTGATATGACCATTATAATAAATATGGTTTAACATAAAAATAAATATTGCGGTGATCCGGAAACACATTGGTAGGGAATATAACACAACCTTAACGAAGGTGATGTCAATGTCCTACTGAGACCATGAGTCGGAAAATATCATTGCAGTATGAAGGGAATCAATGGGAATCCACTTAGATAGATGGGGAAGTCATGAGACCAATGGATCAAAGAAGGCATCAAAAGTATGCACAAAAATGTGAATATGGTCAAGATAATGGTCTAACAGGATGTCGAGTAACAAAGCAGTAAAGAGTGTGTGTTGTCCTTTTGATATGGAAATAGAGTAAATATGCATCTTGGTGGGACAAAAAGGGGGAAAATGGCCACAAAGGTGAATTTGAGAAGGGATAGTGTGTCTTGAGAGGAACATACGAGATGAACACTAAGTGGGTTCTTGGATATGATGAAGGATGTACAACAAGATAAGATGATAGGCAAAGATTAAAAAAATATATATAAGAAAAGGAACGATGTATTATGGGTGACACACAAGTTTAAAGTGGAAGAAAAGATAATTTGGAAAAATATATTTGATGAGACAAGATGAAGGATGAAAAATAGGTTTGGGTCGATGACAAGTGTATGTAAGTCGATGGCGACTGAGGATTGCATTGACATGACTAGGCGTCAACGGTGACTAGGTCGATGCAAATATAAAAGCGATGGAGATAGAAAAAAAAAGCTCATTTTAACAACACGACTTGGATGATTGAGAGATATGAGTGATATAAAATCCTGAGATTTGAGTAAAATGAATGCCAACGGAGGAGGAAGGAATCGACAGAGGTCTCGAGAGAGTGGTAAGTGCTAAAATATAGCTTGTTTATATTTTATTTGATTTTATTTTTATTTTTTTAATTTTTATATTTTGATTGGTGCAAAGGTCAATTAGCACTACCATATTTACCTCCTAGCCACAGTAGCAAAATCACACTCTACATATTTCAAAATATTGCACCATTCAAACACTTGTGATTTATGGCTTGTGAGAGAGAATGGATTCGATGCTTGCCAATTTGAACATGGTGAAGTTTCAAAACTCATGTCACTCAATCATGGCTCTAGTAGATCACAAAACTATATAATGTTGATGGCTACCACATTCACCCAAACAAAATTAACCTAATTGAGCCCAACCAATGTTTGCTAACGAAGTTTGAAACCGCCCCATCACTTTGACTTCTTTTTCTACATATCAACTCCATTTACCACACTTTTTCCATTCTCTTCACTCACATTTCAAGTACATTGCATTAGAACATGAACAAATATTCAAACTAACATGTTAATCCATTAATCTCTATCTCTATTGAATGCTAATCAAAATGAAATGAACCTATTTAGATCCTTAGCAATCAAAGGTTTGATTGTATGTTTGAATCCCAAGGTTTTCAAGAATGGAGTCTTGTCAATCCATGGCTACAAGACCATTTGACATATCCCCATATGACTTCAAAACTTGGATGGATGAATACAAGAAATGAAAGTAGCTAGCCTCTCCAATGAAGAATGCTCCAAGATGATAAAATGGCTATAGCTTAGGCTCTATGCTCATCTAGGAATGTAAAGGTGTAAGTGTAAAGGTAGGAGGAGGGCTCTTTATATAGCCCAATGGATAGAAGAATCTCTACATCCCCTTCATGTGGGATAATAGAGATGTTGAGTTAGTTGTGGATAAGGGGGTTTAGAAAGGGTTGAGTTAACTTTAGGAGAGTTTAATTTGTCCTTTAGTGACTCATGGGGATAAAGGGGGTTTATTAATTAACCAAAGTGATTAATTAATAGGTGTGCAAGCTTATAAAAGATTTTTAGAGGAATATTAGCATGATTTAGACTATAGAAGGGATTAAATCAACTAAATAATGATTTATTGATTTAATGAAAGGGGAAGCTAATTAATTAATAATAATTAATTAGTCTAGATAGAAGGAAGGATTAATTAATGAGAAGGTCATTAATTAGGTATTTGTTGAATAAAAGACTTAATTAATTAACGTAATGTAATTAATTAATGATGATAGAAGAGAAGATGAGCATATTGATGATATGTCACCAATTTGTGGGAAAGGGGATAATTAGCACAATTTAAGTATTTAAATTGTTCAGGGATAAATTATAGGTGTCTACATTTTCCCCTCTTTGGGGTGGCGTAAGTGATGCCACTTCAAAGATAGTAGATGATAAAATTTTGAAAGTGTAGAAGAAAAATTAGTAGAAGTGAGAGATGCCCCCTCGAGTGTCGATGGGGTGATGAAAGAAGGCATTGACGATCGAAAAAGGTGAGAAAAGGATAGAAGAATGAGTAGGAGCAAGATGCCCTAGGTGAATAAGAAGAATAGTGTTGATAGGAGAATGATGTAGAGGAGGAATGAAGATGGGAAGAAAAAGAGAAAGATTTCATCCAGTGTATTGAAACAACTTTATTGTCATCATATTGCCAAAGATCTACATCATCGGTCCTTATTAAAAATATAAGCATACGAAAAAAGTAGAATGACATGAAAAGCCATACTACGAACAATTGTCCATTGCTGAAAAACACCAACTCCATGCAACATACAAAATGTAATGCAATACGAAAGTAAAATATGCCTAACTCCTTGCAACATACATAATGCAATGCAATACGAGAAAGTAAACAAGCTAACCTAACAAGAGAAACATAATGTAATGTTTTTGTTATCAAGCTTTGATTCTGACTTGTGTGAATTAATGAAAAGGGTTAAAAGATGGTGCCCCAAGCAAGGATACATGCAAGGGGAATAATGAGAGGACACTTGGGTCCTATGAAAAAAATCGTGCACTATGAAACAATACCAAGCAAACTCATTGTGCCCCAGAGTACTAGACATAGTAAGAAAACCAACTTTGTTGATGGAGGTAGATCAAGATGATCCATGAGTCGCACACAAGCTCAGGTGAGAACCAAAGAGTGATGTTTTGTAGGATGATTTATATTGTTTTTATTTTTCTCAAACATATTTGAATGTTTTTGTGATTTTCTATAAGTTTTCTGAAGCTATGTATAGGAAGACAAAGAAGCATGGATGCCCCAATGATAGATGGGATGTACAAGGGTAGAATGCCACATATGAGAAAGTGAAGATGTGATATGCCCCAATGATTAGGTGGGAGTATTCAAAGAAAAATCTTCACAGATAGAAGGGGGATCAAGGCCAATATATAAAATAGGTTCAATCATGAGGAGAAAGGATGCCCCAAAGCATAAGATGGCCAAGAAACACATGATAGAAAGGAAGTGGGTGATTGATTTATTAAAGGGGGACAAAGGTGTCCAAAAACATAGAAAAAAGGCCATCCTATACACATGGATGTTCTAAATGATTTTCAAAGAATAGAGGATGCTATGAAAATATTTAGAAGGTGTTTGATGAAAAAGTGATTAGCCCAAGGCACAAATCATGAGACAAGACATGCGTTAAAGCAAGAGTTTGAACAAGGTCCAAAAAGTAACACTTGATAACATACTAATCCTATTTTACTCATCGAGATCCCATGTGTGCACATGTGGAAATGAATTACCTCTTGAAGGAAAGAGTTGATAGACAATAAGTGAAGACACTAGCCAATGTGTAGGAATGATTTAGTTTGAAAGGTGATTTGTGAATGGATTGTGGAAGGAGAGCCGTACATTGCTCCACTTTGCTACCAGCCAAGCATCCATAGCCTCGATGAGATGCATTTGATTCTAATCACAACATTTCTCTACTACTAGTTAGTCGGCATCCATAGCCCCGGTAGAGATTATTGGAAATACCCCAAGAGAGAGTTATATATCAATTTTCTTTTTTTTAGCTTTTGCTTTTTGATTGATTGATTTTGATTCTTTTTCTTTTTGAAAACTTATTTCAGCTCTCTTGTTTGACAAGGGGTTAAGAACCACTGATGGCTTGATGGAAGGATGTGGAAGTGATTGTGATGATGACATTGGCTAGTGTCAACAAATACACCCAAAATTCTTCCCAACAAGTTTATTAGATGAGAATAGTGATAGGATCTCTAAGAGGTCAGTCATTCTTTAATTTACCAAGGTTATGAAAGACCAAGGTCAAACAGGATACCATAGAGATAAATGTCACAAAATGTGTGTGAATAGGCTAACCACAATAACATCGAAGGGATGAAAATGGTGGATGACTTGCAGATGAATATGAAAGAAAGGGAAGAAAGAACATCCATGTGTATGTAATACCTGATTGCAATGTTTGATCTTTGTACCTTTGATTTTATTTTTGTAATGTTTTAATGTTTTCTCATTTTTTTTTATTTTTTATTTTTTGATTTTTTTTTATGATTTTTTTTTTTTTTGAAGTTAGGGACCAATAATGTCAATCTATGATAGGATCCAACAACGATGTGTGTGACTTCCTTGATAAGGGAGACTAAGCACGTTTGTTTATCAAGAGTGATATTATCCCCGATCTCGATGATCGTGGTGAGTTCACACTCAACAAATGACTATGATTTGTTTTGAAACATGGGTTTCATATGTGGGAGTTTGAGTTCCCTATCCATAGGTTTTTGCACTTTGTGCCATACTTGATGGGTACGTTGGTGTGCATTCTGAATCACATTTGATTTTGGATTTTATGATCATTGGAGTTGTTGGTAGCTTTGGATCTCTTCGATTTTTTGATCTTGGCTTGATAAAGAACTTGTCTGGGTTTCTTATAAGCTAATGCTTGACTTGTCTGATCCCGAGAAGTGAGAGAAGAACATGGACATTTAGAATTGATGAGAGGAATGGCAGTGGGCTTGCCACAATCTTTGGTAGAAGAATAATGTGATGGATGAAAAGGATACGGTCCAAGGATTGAAGAAGATGGGCTATCTAGGGAGGTGAGCCATAGATAGAAGATGAAGGGCTACTAGGATGTGGCCCAAGAATAGAAGAAGAAGGGCTACTAGGACATGACCCATAGATAGAAGATGAAGGGCTACTAGGATGTGGCCCAAGAATAGAAGAAGAAGGGATACTAGGACGTGACCCATAGATGTAAGATGATGGGCTACTAGGATGTGGCCCAAGAATAGAAGATGATGGACTACCCAGGTGATCCATACATAGAAGACAAGGGGCTAGTTGGGCATGCCCCAAGAATATAAGATAGTGGACTACTCAAAAATGTCCCACAAATAGCAGAGGGAGGGCTACTAGAAGGTGACCCACACCTAGATGAAGATGAAGGGCTACTTGATGTTGACCCCATAAGAGATTGTGATTGAGGAATTATGATAGACAAAGAGTGATTGGGTGATGAGAAGATAGGCCATGGATCAATGCAAGACCAAGGAGTTTCATCACATAATGAAGAATGTGAAGATGGAAGAATAAGAGGAGGATCAAGTTGCATGATTTGAGGCTCTTCCTCTATTTCTTGATAAAAGGAATCAACCTTTTCCTCACAATATGTGGATGCATCAAAGTCTAAAGAGAATCCTTGCTCTCATAATCTTCTAAAGGAATATCTTCATGTGCCCCTATAAATGCCCTGATTGTTTCTTCATTCTAAAAGAGGTCAATCGGTATGAGTTGTTGATCGATCACCAGGGTTGATTGGAAGAAAGAGGTTCACTTGGTGTGGAAGACTTAGAAGATGTTTGATGATGATTGATAGAAGAAGATGATGTGGGGGACGAAGAAGATGTGTGAGCTAGATGTCTCGGAGTAGAAGAAGGTGGTGTGGACCTACCTATATGATGGTATATCATCTGTAAACTAGTAGGATTAAGTCCAAAGTCTATAGATTGTGATGCATGGGTCGATTCAAATGTTTGACTAGAAGAATTTGAGTCACACAAATCTTCAAAGAAGGAAGACTTATGGGGGTGATTGATGAAGAAGGTCCTATGCGAAGAAGGGGAGGACCATGATTCAAGAATCACATTGGATGAATAATAACAAGGGTCCTATAAAGAAAGAGAGGACCATGATTCAAGAATTGTATTAGATGTTTGATTGGAGGGATTTGGAGTCACACATATCTTCAAAGGAAGAAGACGTCATTGGTGATGATAATAAAAGGGGTCCTGCGAAGAAAGGGAGGACCATGACGTAGGAGTCATATTAGATGAATGATATGATGAAGAGGGTCCTGTGAAGATAGAGGACATATTAAATGAATATGATGAAGAGGGACACTATGAAGATAGGAGGACCATGACATAGAGTCACATTAGATGACTTAGGAGTCGAATTAGATGAATCCGAATAGTAGTTTGATCCGAATAGTAGTTTGGATCTGAATCATCAAAAGAGTCAGAGGAAATATTTGGATTGGAATCCTCAGAAGAAGAGGAAATGTTTGGATTAGAATTAGAAGAAGAGTGGGGGAACTCGAATAATAATTTGGATCAAAAGTGTCCAAATCATACCACCGACTATGAGATGAAGGTGGGGAATGAGTTACCCGAATGGGTTCTCTAGCATGAAGAACCAAATCGAGGTTTGGTCATGATGGGCATATTTTGATGTGAACACCAAAATTTGATTCCTTATTATCGTATGTATAAGGGACCTTATGATAATCAGTCATTTTTGGTGTGTGTTGGGTTCAAAGGTCTAGACCTAAATTGTATGATCAAAAACTTTTCAAAGTGAAGAAGGTTTCATGTTGATTTGGGCAACATAATGACAACCAACTAGACATTTCATAAATATGGGGATGCTTGTGTGATTTTCCAAAAGGGAAGCTAAGGAAAACATACATCGTGATGAATCAAGATTGATAATCCAACAAGGGATGAAGGCATAAATGTCAAAGGATTGATCAAAATTTTAGCAACATAAAGGATACAAAGGAAATATTTCCAATGTTCAATTGATGCAAAAGTTTCTTGAATGTTTTTTCCAAGGTTTGAAAGATGTGTTCAAAAATGATCATGAACTTAGGAAAAAAAACAAGAAGATCAAGAGGATCAAAGACCCAAAATATTGTCCTAAAAAAAGTTTATAAGATGGATAAACACAAGGAACAATCACACAAGTTCAAAACACAAAGCCAAATTAATGACCAAAGAATAATGAATGATAAAGAATCAATGGATCAAAGTGATTGTCTAAATGGATAAGTCAATGTGACAAATGAGACACAATCACACAAAGTTTTTTTTTTAAACCAATCAATCAAATGGAATTACTTCCTAAGTTTGTTTCCAAATGATAGTTGGTGTTGTATGATGATTAACAAAATGTCCCTACTTATGTCAAGTTCAAAGAAATGAACAAGGCGTAAGTAATAACAAGAAGTTAATGTGACCTCCAAACAAAGTATACTAGAAGCAAGCCCAAATTCAATCAAGACCTATATTCCAAAAGGTGTGTAGTTATGATTGTGAGTGACACAACAATTTCACCAAGATATGTTAACCAAAATTTGTGAGAAAGTAAGGTATTAATATCAAGATGATATTGATATAACACACACAAGTGGTAACACTCAACACTTTTCAAAATCGAGGTAATAATTGAAATCAAACTAAAGCTATAGTATACCTAGGAATTGTTAAAGTGTATATAGCGTAACCTTACAATATAGATATTTAGGTCAAGTTTACAAGAAACAAGATGTAAATACCAAAATTGTAGTGACACGATATAAAAAAGATAACCGTTCAAAGGAGAATCAAAGTGATGAACCAAGCCTAACTATGATGATGATCTTGACTTGGGTATCAAGATCAAAAAGGCTACCAATGATATAAAAATGTCTCCACACACTTTAGACATTTAACAACCCAACCACAAACATGGATGGGCATAAATGGACAAAAAAGTGGTGAAAAAAAATCAATTGATAACGCAAAGGTAGTCACTCTTCTTTTGATCAACAAAGTGTCAAAAGAAAGTGAAGGAAGTAGATCAATTGGGGTTGAAAAATGTTGGCCTCACTTCGGCAGAGTTTCACCTCACCTTAGGGCAAGTGAAAAACTAAGAAAAAGTAACGCTTCACATGTTTCATGATGAACAATAGCTCTTAACTCAAAATTGGCTTTGAAATGGTCAAAGTGGGCTCCTGGCCAAAGATATCTTCCTAGGTGGCTCTCTCAACTAGGTGTTACAAAGTTGTCTTAAGCGAGCTCGATTTACCCAAAAAGTCACAATGACTAATTTGGGAGTATCTCAGACTTTACTTTACCCCCTTCAAGCACAATGGGAAACTAGTGTGTCCACATGTACTATCACTGGGGTCACCATACGGACAACCGGTAATGCTAACTCACAAGGAAAAACTAGTCAAGTAGGTTGTGTGGAGCACTTCCCATTTCATCCACAAGGTTCCCTCTTGCATGGACTACTTTGGGGTTCCTAGGACCACCCCCATTGTTGTAGCTTAAGGCTTATGCCAAAGGGGTTATGTCCTAGTTTTAAGCGGATGGGACGTACCCTTATCCGAACCTGCAAATACAATGTTTTGAATGTGGTGTTCTTTTTATCTTGTTTAATTTGATGTGGTTTTCTTGAACACCTTTTGGCAACCTGCACATGAAACTATATTAGTAGTTTGATTTTGTTTCAATTCCACCTTTCTTTGACAAGCATTTTTGGTCTACACACAATGGATTAGTAATTTTCCATAAAAATACTAAAGAGGATAAAACATCATTTCTGATTCTCAAGATCATCCTAAGATGCAAGAGAAGAGCATACGCGATGTAGAATCCAACTATGAAATCAAAAATGGAAAACACTTAGTTCAAATGAAATATTTGTTCTTTTTAACAAACTTTGACATTCATTCTTTTAAGAACAAGCATTTTTCAAAACAAAAAAAGATACATAGAAATCATTTCTGATTCCCAAGATCACCTAAAAGGTGCGAGGGAAGAGCATACATGACTCTAATCTCATGATTAAACATGCAATGTTCATTAACCTTTTAAACAAGTCAAATTACCATCAAACATGTAAAAACACCCTACAAAAATAGAAGTTAGATTCAAAATAAAACTTGCAAGGTGTTAGAACATCAAAGACCAAATTTTCCAAAACATTTAGACATGTTAGAAATGAGTAGTTTTATAAAAATGAAAACCTTAAATTTTTGGTAACTCAAAAACTCAAATTTATGTTTCCATTGTGTATTTCACTTCAATACCTTTCCAACACAACAAAAATGGAGTCGTTTTGAGTTCGGGAGCAAAATTATGGCCTCTGAAGATAGGCTATGTACATAGTTATGCGTGTGCGTGCCCTTTTAGGGTGTATGCACATGGTGTGTGCACACCATTTTAAGCATGTGCATGCCTCTGTGTAAAAAAAACATAATGAGAAGTATGCATGTGCACACATAATGATGTGTGTGCTCCCTTCATGTGTGTATGCACCCATTTACGTGTGTGTGCGCACCCGGAAGCAAAACAGAAGGTACAAAAGCTATGACAGTGTGTGTGCACTACCCAAGAGATGCCTGCTGCAAGCATATGGTGTGTATGCTGGTCTAAAAAAAGGTACAGTACTACAGTGGTGTGTGTGCCAACATAATGGTGCTCCACATTAGGTGCCTGCACCAAGGTTAGGGTGCTGCACCAAGGTTTGGTGCACTGGTTAATAGGGGTACAATACTACAAAGGTGTGTGTGCCCAACATTAATGGTGCATGTGCCAAGGTTTTGGTGTGTGTTGGTTGGTGTGTGTGTGCAACTACAATGGTTAGGGTGCATGCGCCAAGGTTTGGGTGCTGCGCCACCATTGGGTGCATGCAAACATGCAATAAGGTTATGCATGCACTGCAGATTTGTGTGCACTGCGCTCTTTCTGGGTGACGTCAAAAATACATCATTTTAACATAAACAACTTCAAAAAGGTCAAATTTTTGATATGTTAGCTCAAAATTGACAACAACCCATCAAAATTAAACCCCTAAACAAGACTCAACACATGCAAAGTTAGCAAAATCATAAGAAATTTAACATTATTTCACACATGTAATATTAGCAAAAGACACCAAAAAGCTCAAAACACTCCAAATTTTAGTATGTTAGCTCGAAATTGACAACAACCCATTAGAATTAAAGCTCTAAATGAGATCCTACACATGGAATATTAGCAAAATCCTAAGAAATTGAACATTATTTTCCATATGTGTATATCAAGGGTTAGCCAAAAACTTGAAATAACAATAAAATTTGAGCTAGAATTCTAAGGGACTAAGGACCCATCCCACCGGGTGTGCCAAATGTGTACATGTATTTGTTAGCAATGCAAAAAGAGTTAGAACTAACACCTAGTAGTCCTAAAACAAAGCTAAATCAAATTCAATGCACCATCATGCTTAGAGCTTAAGCAAAAACTAATCTACTAACATCATTGCATTAGAACATGAACAAATATTCAAACTAACATGTTAATCCATTAATCTCTATCTCTATTGAATGCTAATCAAATGAAATGAACCTATTTAGATCCTTAGCAATCAAAGGTTTGATTGTATGTTTGAATCCCAAGGTTTTCAAGAATGGAGTCTTGTCAATCCATGGCTACAAGACCATTTGACATATCCCCATATGACTTCAAAACTTGGATGGATGAATACAAGAAATGAAAGTAGCTAGCTCTCTAATGAAGAATGCTCTAAGATGATAAATGGCTATAGTGTATGCTCTATGCTCATTTAGGTGTGTAAAGGTGTAAGTGTAAAGGTAGGAGGAGGGCTCTTTATATAGCCCAATGGATAGAGGAATCTCTACATCCCTTTGTATGTGGGATAATAGAGATGTTGAGTTAGTTGTGGATAAGGGGGGTTTAGAAAGGGTTGAGTTAACTTTAGGAGAGTTTAATTTGTCCTTTAGTGACTCATGGGGATAAAGGGGGTTTATTAATTAACCAAAGTGATTAATTAATAGGTGTGCAAGCTTATAAAATCTTTTTAGAGGAATATTAGCATGATTTAGACTATAGAAGGGAATTAAATCAACTAAATAATGATTTATTGATTTAATGAAAGGGGAAGCTAATTAATTAATAATAATTAATTAGTTTAGATAGAAGATTCCTCCTCTGAAGGATTAATTAATGAAGATCATTAATTAATTATTTATTTGTTGAATAAAGACTTAATTAATTAACTTAATGTAATTAATTAATTTGTAAAAAGTATCACTCTATAGGTTTAAGTCTTACCCCATAATGATAACTAGATACAATTTCAAGTCCCATATCGAAAAATTGCTCCAACTCAATCAAGTCCCATGTATGAATGAAAACGGTATCATGAATAGCCAATAAATATGAATCTATTTTTTGTTTATGGTTACAAGCGAGATTGAAGATCTATAGGATATGTGCTATTTTCTCGACATCAACATGTTTTTCCATTTTCGCTCACACAATTTGTATCCCTTTTCTCCTTTGAGTGGTTGACCCAAATGACTTGTAGTCTATATGTGACTTACTAGAATAACTTAAAGAGGAAATAGTTAATGGAGGAATTTGAGTTGTTGAATACATTCAAGTGGTTTGATCATCTCACTTCACTTCACTTGTTATATCCCCTTCAAATTCATTCACATGGTGCATGCCTCTTGTTGTTCTTGCCGGATTCCTGTAAATACAGTCCAAGGAGCAATTTCTCTAGTATTTCACCATTAAATTTGTTTACTTCTATCGTTAAATTCCTAAAAATGTTGGTGTCCATTTTTCCAATGGATCAAACATAATCGTGAGAACCAATAACAACGTGAAATGAATAATCATGTAAATCTTTCATTTTCACAAAACGAATAATCCGTTGGTGAAATTTTAAGCTCCTGGGAAAAATGCTTGGCCAAAAGGAAGATGAACATAGTCATGATTCGCACTAATCTAAACAAGCAAAAATAAGCACAATGTCAATTTGTGTTTTCAAATGTTGACGACATCAATTGTATCATCGTAAAATTTGGCTTAAGCATTGCGAATATTGAACGAAAAAGGAGTTTCTTTAAAAGTTATCTCCATAGAATGTTGCCTCAATGGTTTACGCCGCACTCGATTCCTCTTTCATGTAGTTTGCATAAATGGCATGTCATCTATATACGACTTTCTGAAACAAAGAAGAGGTTCGCCCACTTTTCCTCCAACATTTTCCCTCCCTTTAGCTCTCCTTCCTTTATCCCCTCCTTCATTCACCTACAATATTTCTCTATTGTTCATTCCTGTTGATATGTCCATTGCACCACTCACATACAATTACTAGTTTTAAGAAATCTATTCTTTAATATATGTGGCACTTTACATTAAAATTATTTGATAATTTTTTCTGTTAAGCGCTATTACCGATGAGTCCTTAATAACAAGATGGCCTAAAAATAATACTTGCGCTAAATATAGAAAATCAATTGAATATATTTATAGCTAAAAATAAGTCGTTGCGTATTTATCACGTAACCCTCGTTTAACGGTGTTTGTTTTACAAGCTAAAAATAATATTCATTTACGGCGGAGATTTGATGGGAGATTTCCTAATTATAGATTAAAACATGGAAACAATTATCTAATTATAGATTTAATCATTTTGCTTTTTGCTTTTTGCTTTTATTTATATAAGCTGATTGCATTTTGTCGAACACCAACAAATTCCCATTCACGATCTTGCAGATTGTTGTGCAGAGAAAAGAAAGGAGGAAAAAATATTGCAGAGTAGGTGGCGCCATGGCCAGTTGTAATAATACTTGGTGCGGAGATGATGATGTAATGGATTATGTGGAAGAGCAGGTGGAGGGATCAGGAATGAAGAAGAAGGAGAAGGAGAGGGCGGTTTATATTGTTTCTACTGTTATAAGAAAGGAGAGGAAATTGAAGATGCAGTTGTGACAGTGAAGCGTCCAGTGCGTATTTTCTGCAAAATTTGCCTCCACTGTATTTATCACCCAGAAAAGACTAGTGAGATTCCAGAGCATATAAAAATATATGATACTTCTGGAGAATGTGGAATTTGCATGGAGGAGGTGCTGAATTCTGATCACCCAAGAATCACACGCTGCGGGCATTTGTTTTGCATTTCTTGCCTGGCAAAATGTTGGGCGAAAGGAATTCATTGGCCTCAATGCTGCCCTCTCTGTAAGACCTCTCTCACCTACTGGAGCGAGCTTATTCTTCAACGTTAATCAAGGATTTGGAACAGAAAAATGATTGTAACTGACAGACTCAGAAAGAGATTTCATTTGGCGTGGAGACCATCATTTGACAGACTGAAAGGGAATGGTCGAATGGCAGAGTATTTAGGGGATTGGAATGAGTTACTGGGGGTGTCATTGTATATATAACATTTGATTCCAATTTGTAAAGTTTTATTTAAATTTGATTGTTTCTATACTTCTCTGTGTCTGAAAAATATCTCACCTTTATACTGAATAGTTTATTGATAGACAGTCAAAGATAGTTTATTATATAGATAATAACATGTTGGTTCGGAGGACTCCCCTGCATTAGGGTGCTATGAAGTGTGTCATGTTGCTGGATCATTAATTTCTGTAGTATCTAAAAAAACACATTACATTGTGACTTGTGTGGTAATTCATTTTCACTATAGATCAATAGTTTGTTTAATGTGACAAACTTACATAATATTTAAGAATTTCTTTTTCCTTCTAAATATATTCTTCTCATACAATATGATTCAAAATTCTCACCTAATTAGGAGGCTTTGGAATGCGCTGTTATACCATCCTCTTTTTTAAATAATCTTGTATTTAAAAAAAAAAAAACCACTAGAGAGGCCAATAAAAAGTACAGTAAAACTTGCTACTTAATGTAGACCATCAATTTTTCTTCAAATGGAGAGGCTGAGTAGAGTGGTAATCTTGAATCTTTGGCTCAAGCTATGCAAATTGAACTAGATATGGAATTTTCTGAGAGCATTGAGAAAGCCCTTGCTATTAGGAGGAGATATTTATACCCTTAACAACTTGTATCCAAAGAGTACATAACATTAGAGGCTCGGCCACCTCCATGGAAGAAATGTGCACAAAACTTCTCTTGCTATTATTACCAGAACCATCATGCTCAGAAAACATGTGCTCTGGAAAATAGAGGTTTGAGATTGACGATAAAATGTTGACTTGGCTCGATTTAATACAAGGCAATATCTTGACCTACTTCTGATTCAAGATAAAATAGAGAAGCATTGATATAAAGATCACTATTAGCTTATGAATTCTCTTAACCAAAATTTCTACAAATCTAAACCACCGGTCTTGTAAATTTATAAAAACCAATGGGTTTACCTGAATCATTTAATTTGTATTGGGTTAAGTTTCACTGCCATGATATGTTTAAGTGATATGATAACAATTATAGTGAGGTTTAATGAGTCATTTATTAAATTTATGCTAAATTTATATTTCAACCATATCTAGAGTTCACAAATTTTTACATATTATATTTATGACAAATGTTATATTTATTAAATTTATGATAAATGTTATATTTATTAAATTTATGATAAATGTCATATTTATTAAATTTAAGCATGAGGTTGAGTCTAGATTTTCAAAATTTATCTTTTTTTATGTAGGATAGATTTTCAAATTTTATTTTTTTATGGGTTTTTCATTTTATACTTTCTCTTCGTTTGGATACCATCTCATATTGTGTTGGGTAATGTTTTTCAACTTTTGATTTGTTGTAAAGCATTTAATAAGAATTTATGAGATTTTATTTTTTTATTTTATGTTCTTTTCATCTTCTCATAATGTGTTGCAATGTAGTTTTGAACTTGTTAATTTATCTTAATGTCTTGCAAGAAATGAGTTTTCTATTATATGAAATCAAAGAAAAATACATGGTCTCTTTATCCATTACATAATAATTTTTAAAATATTAATTTATTATAGTATTTAAAATAATAATAAGAATTCAAATCAAGAGACCAAAATGTGTTAATCACATTCACATACATTACATAATACAAGAATCCATGGAAAGAGGGAAAATATTATATTTATAAAGTTATAAGTCTCTAGAAACCTAAGGTTTCCCTTAGTAAATTATTATTTATTAAATAGTGTTTGTCTATTTGTTGATAATTTGTTCAAAAAAGGAATTATTGGTGCATTATCAAGTTTTCATTGTGTCCTTTTTCCTAGTCCCTTTTCTTTATATGCCTTTTAAACATAATATAGGTAATCACTTCCTCTTTTAAATTGAGTGACATATAGAAACATGTCTCATCTCAAAAGGGAGTATATTATTACTTTATTAAAAAATTCATACAAATTTTAAATGATTATATATAGATTTACATATATTTTAAATTGAGTGATATATAGAAACATCTCTCATCTCAAAACTGCAAAAGTGCTAAACAATCAGTAATTAGTCACTAACCATTTACAACTTGAAATAAAGTCAAAACATGGATAGGGTTTTCCCTATTTAAAACACTATATTTTGACTCAAATGTTTGCTTAAATTTTGACCATTATTTTATTCTTCCTATTTGAATAACTATGAGTTTTTTTTGGTCTATATTGTTTTCTAGATAGTTGTATTTTACTCTTAGGACTTTTGACTCAAATGTTAGGTTAAATTTTTTTATATTTATGTACATTTTGAAGAAATTCCTATAGATTGATTTTATTTTATTTTCTAAATTGGGTAAGAAAATGATTTGTTTCAACGGATTATAATGTCTAATTTTCTAAAAGATTGAAGAAAATAAAAATAAATAAAATCCAGAGGCCCTCGCTTTTGTGGGTAATCCTAATGATACAAGCATCCATGGAATTCGATGATCTTGGACCGTTTTTTCATATTTCAGTCCTAATTTATAATTTAAAAAGAATCAACCTGTATATTTAAATAGGTTAATTTTTATTTAAAAGATTAAATTTGACATATTAAAATATTAATAAACCGTAATTTTTTTAATGGACCAATATTATAATATGTGAAGCATATACAATATAATATTTTATAATATTTGACTTTATTCATTTTTTTAAAAAAGAATGTAAATCATATATTTTAATAAATAATTTTAGTATTTATTAATTTATTTTCAAATACAATATTTTAGAAAATGTTTTATTTTTTTTGCAATTGAAGGTACAACGTAAAACAGAGTGATTCTTAGTAACTTGTCTTTCCAAGTCTAAAAGAAAATTTAGAAACATTTTTAATAATAAAAGAATACTATATCTTTGGAGTTTCCTTTAAATTATTGTTACATATTGTTTCTTATTTCATTCATTTTCCATTTAGATTTCATTGGAGTCACTTTATAATAGGTGCAAATTAGATTTTAGGTAAGACTATTTGTGTTTTTCTTAAGTCACATTGGCACTTATTAAATTTGAAGCATTCTCATTTGTATCTATATTAGGCAAGGTTTTCATGAGTGACCACCACTCTTTCATTGACTTTGCCACTACTAGCAATGTTATCGTCAAGGTTTGAACATACGACCTGTGATGAACTTGTAGTCATTACCAAGTTGGCCTAGTTGACAAATAGATGATAATGTTAATCAATATTTGAGTGGCACCCATTGGTGTACCACATGCATAGGTGGGTCAATTCTCCTACATCACAGAGTCTCCTTTTTCACCCCTATAGATAGGGAAACTTGTATATGTTTGAATTCCACACTCTACATATGTTAGAAACCCAAACTCTATATGTAAGTTTCCTTCTTGCTAATTTCATACATATTTACTATTAGGGTTTTTGTCTAACAATTAAATTAATTATTAGGTTTGCCTCATTAACAACCCCGATGACATCATCCATCAACACCCACCAGCTCAAAATCTTGACCATTCATTTCCTAACTCAAATGTGTATTTCCTTTGCGTGTGTCAAACATAACCACTAATACTCCCATTTTGAAAAGAGAAAAATTATTATTTGCATGTGCTCATGGTGTTGGACATGTGTCATATCATTGATGTCATTAATGTCAAGGTGTCTTGGTGTGCACAGGAGAGAGAATGATGTTGTCATCGATGATTCGTTGATGTCATAAGGTGTCATTGGTCATATAGCATGGTATCTCTGTGCATATGCATGGTTTAGTGCACGCTCAATTTGTATGAACTAGTGAGTGAGCTCTAGAGGTGGTCAAAGGTTTATATGGTGTCTAACATGTTTAGAGAGATGTGTTAGAGGTGTATGAGTGTTTGCAAGATGGAGAAATGTCAAGTTCCATGAAGCATGTGTTGGTACAAGCCATTATAGGCCTAGTCTTAGACCTAGTGTAAGTAGGTGGTATGGTAGCATAAGATATGAAGTAGAGCATACCTATTTGAACATGTGAGGAGTGTTTTGACATTGCATAGCATGTTTGGAAGGTGTACAAGGTCATTTTTAGGTATGTATAGTGCACATTCAAGGTCCTTGGAGGCAAATGCAAGAAGACAAGGAAAGAAAACATGGATAAGACGATCAGCGGTCACTCGACTTGCTTCCTCCCCACCGGCCTCTTGAGGGGGCATCACCCTTATTATATTAGCAATCTCTTTTCTTTGAACATTCATTTATCTCAAAAACCCTTCAAAGAGGGGAAAACGTAGACATATAAAATGTCAATATAATTAACAAATAAATAAAATACCTACTAAACATTATTAATTCTTAATATATTCCCCACCTTTATTACTAACTCATTTTCCCACAATTCCTATTTTAACTTTATAATAATTAGTCACAAGATTAATTATTATTAACCTCTTTCAGTAACCTCATTTAAAAATTTCTAGGAATTTATAATTCCTTCTCACCTACTGACATACCCTATACCTAGCCTCTCCATGTAATCACATCCCTAGTCATATTTTAATCTAATCCAATCCTAAATTACTAATATCCTCTAACTCTAAATCTAGATGCTTCTTTTCTAGAAGCCTCTCTAAACTTCTCCCTCCATTGAATTTTAAATTCAATGGAAACTTTCTCCCTACATTGAATTTTAAATTCAATGCAAGCTTTTCGAAAATCAAGAATTCTCCATTCTAGAAATTTCTAAACCTCTCCTCAATCCTCAACCATTGATCTCCATCCTACTTGGATCAATCTTCACCCTCCATTTCTCCTCCCACAAGCTATAAATTGAAAAATCCAACTCTTAAAACTCATAGCTAAGTGCTATCAAAATTTCTAAAGAGCTCTCCAACATCCATCAAGCATCCATAGTGAAAATATTCAATCTTCAAAGGGGAGGTTCTACCCATTTCTATCCATAAAATCTAAAGCAAGAAAATCTAATCAAGCATCTTGGGCAAAACAAAAACATCAAGGAGATATCTTCATTGGTAAGTTACAAGTATTTCATTCTCTTCCCCTTCCATCTCGCTCAATATGAGGTAGTGTTAGGGATCGTTAGATTTAGGAATTAATTTAGTTTGGTTCATAATGTGCATGTGCATCTAACCACTCATTTACATCTACATTCTCCAACTAGTAATATTCTACTAATCGCCATCTTTAGGAATGAACTTAATGTTTCCTTTGTTGATGAAAATCCAAATAGAAATGGATTAGAGAGCTTCATCAGACACCCGAAGTAGGTTTGGAGAAACAAAAGACCATGTCACTTTGTAGAATTCACAAGAAAATTCATCCAAATTTCCGGTGATTTATTATCATCTAGGCACAACAAAGCAAAGATAAAGATCATCCAAAGAAAGAGGAGCATTGCCGGTCACGATCCTTGGGAGAAAGCTTGAAGGTCTCAAAGGTCCTTCCCTTTAACAATAAATTCTTAACTAAAATGGTTGTGATTTCAAGCACCTTTGTATATTTAAAATAATTAACATAGAAAATAGTTCTTAAATATAAATTTAGCACAAACCTCGAATAAATGACTCATAAAACCTCCTATAATTTTTATCATATCACTTAAAGATATCATAAGCAGTGAAACTTAAACCTAAGACAAATTAAATTATTTGGGTATGCCCATTGGTTTTTCATAAAATTACAAGGACAATAGTTTAGATTTGTAGAAATTTGGTTGAAAGAAAGTAAGGGTAGAGAATTCACAAGCTACTATTGATCTTTATATCAATACTTCTCTATTTTTCTTGAATCGGAAGTATGTCAAGATCTTTGACCAAAAGGTTAACAATTGATATTGAGAAAAAAAAAAATTAAGCCTCCAGGACACATGGTTTCTAAACATGGTGGTTTCGTAATAATAGCAAGAGAAGTTTTAAGCACATTTCATCCATGGAGGTGCAACCATAAATATTCCCCGATAGCAAGGGATTTCTCACTTCTCTTAGTAAATTCCATGTCTAGTTCGATTGCATAGCTTGAGCCAAAGATTCAATATTACCACTCTACTCAACCTCTCCATTTGGATAAAAATTGATGGTTTACATTAAGTAGCAGCTTTTATGACTTTCGATATCAATAAGTGTACTTTTATTGGTCTCACTAAAAATTCTAGGTGTATTTTATATACAAGACTATTTATAAAAAAGAGGGTGATATGGCAGCACGCCCCAAAACTTTAGAACAATCTAAGTGAGAATTTTTATTCATGTTGCAGACAAGAAGAATTTATCTTAAAGGAAACATAAATTCTTAAATATCATGTAGGTTTGTCACATTAAAAATTTCAGACCATACTGAAAATGGATTACTATACAAGTCGCAATGTAATGTGTTATTATCAATATAGTAATCTATCTTGATTGTGTATCAATAAGCTATCATGTATAAACCTCATATATTTTTAAAACAGAAAAATAGAAACAATCAATTTTAAATAAAATTTTGTAAATTTGGAATGAAATGTTATATATATAAAGATACAATGACACCCAAATACTCCCCCGTTACAACACATACAAACTTTGTGGTCGAATGCTCAAAGTCGAAAGTCAAAGAACAAAATTTTAATCCCCAAATACTCATTCATTATACCATTCCCTTTCTGAGTTTTTCAAATGATCATCTCCTCGCTAAATGAAATCCCTCGTTAGTTAGTTACAATCCTCCATCAATCATTTTTCTTTATCAAATCCTTCATTAATAAGGATGCATGGAAGCTTCATATTAACATTTAAGAATAAGCTCGCTCCAATACCTGAGAGGGGTCTTACAAAGAGGGTAGAATTGAGGCCAATGAATTCATTTTTTCCCAAGAGATCCATACTTCTTCTTTTTCCTACTTGATCTTCAAGCCTTGAATGTTGGTGAGACCCTCCTGCAGTCCTTATACCCTAATCAAAAGCTTAGGTTGAGCTTATATGTATGTTCATTCTTCATGAGCTAAACTGTGGTGATCCATTCTTGCACCTAACTTGCTTATGTGGCTCAAATGAAGAATGTGAGATAAATGGTGAAGGTAGAAGAATAAAGTACGAAGAAGGAGGTAGTGCTAAGGCTTTAGAGGAGTTGAGAAGATACTATAATGTTCAAACTTCTCCGACAGAGAATTTGTTTTTCTACGGGACTAGATCTTTCTCATTGGAGGAAAGGTCAAATGTCATGTGAACCATTACAAAGTTGCTTTCGTGAGGTTTGAATGGAATTTCATGAGTTATTGTAGGATGTCGAGAGATTTTAAGAGACTCATTTTTACATTAGTTTTCCTTAAAGAATATTTCAAAATCATGCATATCAAAAGACATGATTGAAACCTATCAGATGTGCTTAAGACAAAGTTGAGGCAGTTTAGAAGACAAACCAATTATCTTCATGTACGAGTAGTTAAGGGAGTAAGGTGAAGAGTCTTTGAATATGAAGGGGAAAATTCATTTGTAGGAGTGTGTTGGTTTCTTATAAAGCTTATTTTTCTGAGCATGAAGTTGTTTTTGTTGTAGAGAGAAGAATGATGGTGTGCTAATTTGTGGAGATAGGTGCAACATGAAGTGAAGAGCTGAAACAATGATCACAAGGTGTTGATGTAAGAAAATAAGGTGAAGGTGATCAAAAATCATTGATGAAATTCGAGTTGTAGCTTAGCAATTTTGGAGTGAGCTTCCTTGCAAGTAGGTGCTTGCAAAACAACAGTCAAGTGGGTGCTTGGCCTTGTATTGAAGTAGGTGCTTCAAAAATAGAGTGGGTGCTTCAAGGTGAGTGGGTGATCACCACATGGTGAGATTATTGTAATTTTTGCAGGACATTTTTCCCTGATATTACTCTGATTTCAGTGGGTTTTCTCCTTATTGGGTTTCCCACCTTAATTCTTATGTCCTCATGTGTTTGATGTTTTTCTCTCATGATAGCATGCTTTGATCAGGTTCATTGTTTGAAATGATACTTAATGAATGTTGTCTTGATTACTAAGTTCAAATTCACAAGTTGTAAAGGTACTTGATTCACCCCTTCCCCCTCTTAGTGCTTGAATGTTTAAAAATAGTTGTAGAACGTGATGTCGATGTGCAACAAACACATCACATGTTATTAAATTTTCTCGTTAGTTCACCGTAGTCAAAAATTTATGACTTTGACGTCGATGCAACGTGTTTCACAATGTCAATATTATGTTTGAAGAGGACAATGATGGATCGTGTTTCATCAATCCATACTCATCCATAACAATTGGAATCGATGGCATTGATAGATATAGTAAGATCATGGTCATTGATTGAAAGGGATTTCATTTGGCATGGAGACCATCATTTGATAGAATAAAAGGGAAAGATCGAATGGCGAGTATTTAGGGGATTAGAATAAGTTAATGGAGGTGTCATTATATATATATATATATAACATTTGAGTCCAATTTGTAAACTTTTATTTAAATTTTATTGTTTCTATATTTTTCCGTGTCTAAAAATATATTTTCTTTATCTTGAATAGCTTATTGATATACAAATCGAAGATAGTTTACTATATAGATAATAACACATTACATAGTGACTCGACTTGTATGGTTAATAGTTTGTTGAATGTGATCGATATGATATTTAAGAATTTCTTTTGTCTTCAATATATATTCTTCTAATACAACATGAATCAAAATTCTCATCTAGATTGTTTGAAATTCATACCGCCCTCTTTTTAGTAAATAATCTTGTATAAAGAAAAAAAAATTTAAGTAATATTTATCTTATTTAAAAAAGGAAAAAAAGTAACTTCCATTTATTTTCATTTTTAATGCAACATTTGTTACATATTCACCACAAATGAAAGGAAAATAAAAGACAAAATTTCCTACAAACTCATACTTAATTAGATAATAAGTATGTTGACGCGTTGAATAAGCATGTACTTATAACTTTTTAAAATAAGCATGAAGTTGAGGGTTCGAGCCTCCTGCACCAATTACATAAACAAACTTTATCTTCCTTTTATAAGTCTCATTTTAATTATGCCTTCCAAGGACTTATGGGTTTTTCATAATACAAGAATCTATCGAGGAGGGAAAAATATTATATTAATAAAGTTATAAGTCTCTAAAAACCTAAAAATTTCCCTTAGTAAATTATTATTTATTAAATAGTGTTTATCTATTTGTTGATTATTTCTTCAAAATAAGAATTATTGGTGCATTATCAAGTTTTCATGGTGTCTTTTTTTTTTTTTCTAGTCCTTTTTTTTTTTTTTATGTCAAAGGTGTTCCCCTTATGGGAAAGGCCCTTGTGGACGTTTCTACAACGATGTTAAATTTGGACAGCTTTGACGCCATCTAAACATTTTCACGTTTTTAACATTTTTTTCCTTGCCTTCTTGTTTTCTGATTACATAATCCCCATACCTAAATGTAGGTTGGGGCAATCATCTATCGCCGACATCCAAAAATAGTAGAGTCTAGGGAAGAGGAAGTCAGAGGGATCTTCTTATGATAGTAAAACCTTTCAAGGAAGTTTAAAATCAGAAGCAATTGAAGCAAATATGGTTGATTCTCATTATCTCCAATTAATACAAGAAATTCATAATTTGGAGGACCAAAGAAGAAAAATCACCTTTGAAGATGCAGAGCAACCTCAAGAGTGTGCATGATTTGATGATCCAATGGAGAATAAATCCAATTCATTGATCGATTACAACATTAACAAAAACACCGATAGCTACAAAATAGCTAGGCCAGCGCTTTGCATGATTATGTTATCTTTTTTTTTGCATTAGCCACTGCCTACCCCAGATTTGGTTTTCTGAATACTAGCTATGGCGGTGCCAAGAATGTACAGGATCACAAGCCCCACATGTATTCTCTGCTAGATGGGGGGGAAAATTTTAGTGGCAAATTTTCATAAACTCATGAAAATCGAGGATTATGGAAATTCAAAATGGTGAATATTATGTTGTTTAGAGCCGACTTATTCACCGAAAAATTCAGCCGACATGTCCCTTATACTATTCCTTTCACCTAGATTTTACACATATATAAGAGCTTATGAATGTAATTCGCCACCATTTCGAATCATATCGTGTGCACATATTCACCAAGTAAACATAAGAAAATCCTCAGCCACCAACACTTTGAAGTCTGAAATCTGAGCCGTCCAACCGTAAGGCGTCCAACTCTGAGCCGATCTCTAAGTGAGCCATCTAGCCTTGACCCGACTAACTCTGCAATCTGAACCATCCAACTCTATTCCATCCAACCCATCCAACCCCTAGCCATCCCCCCTAGCCATCCAACCCCCTACCCATCCATCTCCTATCCAACCCCTAGCCTGTCCAACCCCTAGCCATCCAACCCTAAGCCAACACCTCACCGTCCAACCCCTAAACCATCCAACCTATAGCCATCCAACCCTTAGCCATCCAACCCTTTACCATCCATTCTCGAGCCTTGGAACATAAGAGCCACCCCTAAGGGCCTAAGCAGTAAGTAGTCATGGATACTAGAAATCAGGGCAAGAAGATTACAAATTCAACAAGTTCAAAAAGGGTGCCAATACTTTGCTTGGCTATTTTGGAAAATCACAAAAAATGAAGTCGGTTTCTACTTTGACTTGAAAATATCGGTATGTGGCAAGTGTTATTTACTGGTTATTTTATCTTACAAAATTTAATAATTATGTTTATGATATTGTTCTTGGAACTCTTTGACATTTGTACTCTGTAAAAATTTAACTATAGATAAGATTAATACTATATAAGTAACAATTTTATAAAATTATTTGCAGACGTTTTAAAAATTCCTTCACAGAATAATCAATTTATAGATATTGATGATCCATATATGTTGAGGCAAACATTCCATCCCTTGATGAAATAGAAGTACAAGAAAATTCATCGAACTCTCAGGATACACCAACAGAGGAAGCTTCTACTCCAAGGTCTATTTCCAGAAAAAGGAGACATGAGATTCAAAATATTTTGCTGACAGCCTAGATGTAGAAGTTGAATCCCAAGGAAAAAAAAAAAAATATGTTAGAAGAAAGATGGAAAACTGACAATTGGAAGGAAATTCCAGTCGAATGGGCTACAAAATATCCTTTTATTGAACTTGTGTACACTAAAAATTGTAATGATGTTCCAACACAATGTCGATGCAAAATATGTGGTTGGAAATAGGGGAAGGATCACATGATGCAGCTCAAACTAGACACAATTGAAAAACACTGTGGGAAAATATACATTTCCCAAAAGCTTAAGGATGGCAACATAGTCAGAACACATAAATGGAAAGATGCAAAATATTGTCTACATGTCAAATACACAAAAGAGTATGAAAAGGAACAAAAATGTATCAAATATGTAAATGAAAAAGGTGGGACCATAGTAGCAAAAATTGAGCAAAGCTATGGAGGTAGAAATGCAAGCAAAGGGTATTCAATTTGCAACCGTATTTCATATAATGAAAAGGGGAAGACCGATGTCATATTTCGAGAAAATAAAATGTTGTATCAAGTTATTGGTTTAAAGAATGTTCCTCAATCTCATTGGTTAGATACCAGTGGCTGGGAGATTGCAAAATGTCTATCTCTTGGTAGAGAAGGAGGATCTGAAACTGTGTGTTCAAAAGGCAAAGTATATTTCCCTTTCTTTAGATGAGGTTACTGCAGTCGATAATACTTCATGGATATGTATTCATGTTTACACATTTACTAATGAAATGAGGACTCCACACCTCTTGGAAATTCATAAAATGACAGAGAATTGCAATTCTGAAAATATTTATAAATTGGTGGTGTCAAATCTGAAGGATATCACCGGAATGGATGACTTTTCCATTGCAAAAAAATTAGTTTGTGTCGGAACCGATGGTGCAGCTATAATGCAGGGAGCCAAAAATGGTTTGTGTGTTAGACTTCAGACAACTATTGCTCTCATATATGGTTGTTGTCCACTGCATGGCTCACAGAATGAATCTCGCCTACAAAATTGTGAGCACATTTGAAAATGTAGCTAAAGTGGAGGAATTGATACGTGATCTCCATGCCTATTATTCTTGCAGTCCTAAGAGATTTTTAGAATTTCAAAAAATTCTATTGGACTAACAGAGGGAAAAAACTTCTCAAAGATGTAGATACTAGATGGATATCTATGTATGAACCTTCCTGTAGAATATATGATGAATATCCTTCACTGACATGATTTATGTTTAAATACCATAGGGATGTAGATAAAGCTAAAGATCTATTGTGCCATCTAACTGACATAGAAACTTTACTCACACTTTGTGGTATTTTTCCCATGTTGAGGGAGCTTAATATTTTAACGAAGCATGCTCAAGATCGGTCTTTCTACATTACAGACTTTATAAGACTCAGAAGACGTGTTTGTTGGAGTCTAGAAAGTTTATATATTTTTGATGGGAGTTTTCAGGGTGTTGCTTTTGAAAACTGGAATGCATTGACAAATTTGAAAAATTCCAGTGCTTCTTAAAGTACAATATAAATGATCATCTGTGTATAACAACACATGGAAAAGAGATTCCACTTCATACGTACCAAAAAAGAATTGATATGGCTAACTCAGAAATAGAAGAAGTAAAAGTGACATGAAATTTATATGATGCAGTATTAATCAAAACTAGGAATAAGTTGAGAAAGATCTCTGAATCGTTAGCTAAAGAGATCCGGGAAAGATTCAAAAATGATAAAATACTTGAAGCAATGGGAGTTGTAAATCCACAGTTTTAGAATTTGTCTAGTGGAAAACCTTATACATCTATCAGTCCTTTATTTTTCAAAAACATGGGTGATCTTAACTGATCATTTCTGTAAGACTGAAGAGATAAATGGAGTTTCTGTAGAAGGAATTTTGGAAAGAAAACTACTTAGTTCACAGTCAATGGATTTTTCTAATACAATGATACGACAAGTTCAACTTCTACAAAACCCACAGGATTACAGTGCCATGAAAAGGATTTGGAAGGATATTTGTTCTAGTAGTATTCTAAGTGAAGATTTGAGTGAGTATATTAAGTTGTATGAGCTCTGTCAAACAATGATTCTGGGTTCTATGGAAGATGAGAGGGTTTTTAGTGCACTATCCTTTTTAAAGTCAAAAGTTTGAAATAGATTGGATAGGAATCTAGAAAGTTGTCTCAGATTGTATGTATCGAGTTACTCAGTGGAGTCTTTTCCTTATGATAGAGCACTGGCATTGTGGAATTCACTAGTAGACAGAAGAGGAGTAAGTAATATTCTACCTGACCCAGGGATCGAGACACATCCACAAATCATGCTGCAGTTGATTTCCAAGACACAAATGAAAGTGTTGCTCCAGGACTATTCAAATTCACATAGATTTCATTTCTTCTATACATTATTGAGACTACTTATGTACTTCATTCAGTGATTACAACTTTCAATAAATGCAATATTATATTTGTCATTATTTGATCCTTCGCCATTGGAACAATGTCATTATATGTTTCAATTATGCCATTTGTTTTTTTATGTTTGGTTTTCAAATTCAGACTGAAATAAGGACACATTCATCTTTTATATCTGTTAATTTATTTATTTTACATCTGCAACAATTCAGAAATGTAAAGAAACAAAATAGTGTAAATTTAAGCAACATTTACGTAAACAATAGAAAAGAAACATAGTTTGTATTAATATATAGTAACATTATACAATTCTAACTTCCAAAGTTCTTTTGAAATTGATTTCTCATGTGGTGGATTACTTTATGAAAAAAGTACAAATTCATAAAGCATTGTCGGCCAATACAATTCAAAAAGGGGTTGTAATAACATATCAAAGCTTCCGGACAAGTTCTGTCATATAAGGACACATTACGAGGTCATCCTCTTTTCTACCTATGATTCAAAATCATAGTTGTCCTTACGTCTTACACGGAATAAAAACTAAAAAAGGGCTGGCCACTATCTTTTAATTCCTACGCTAGTGTCGGAATTGTGACAACACACATCACATGGTGAACTTTACTAACTTATCAAATTTTATGATGTAGGTGAAGGTTTTCTTTTTCCTACGTAAGAGATGGAGGAATAACTCCTGATGCCTGAAGATCTCCTGCTGCAGTGTTGATATTTTCTAGTATATTCAGCTCCTCCCTCACTACATCTCCTGCAGACAAAAGTGTTGCATCTGCATCTGTCTTTTCCTTCAGTAAGACTTCTGGATCCATCTTATGCTCCTTTATTATCCTTCTCAATGTATTATTTTGTTTATTAATAACAATGAGTTTTTCCTTCAACTGTATAAAAGAATTCAGATTTTGCGGGCATTCTTCAAATGTGCTTCAAAAACAGCTGCTTCTTTCTTTAAATTTTCATATTTTGCCTGCAAAATAGAAATATTAAATTTTTAGTCTATCAGATAATATGAAAAAATATATTGCAGTGGTTATAATATCAGATAATTTTTAGTTTTTCATGTAAAAGTAAATGCCCACTCACAACAACTTTCTCTTTTTCTACATTTGCTATTAAAACATTAGTCTTGTCTTTAGACCATTTGTTGTAGTAAGCCTGTGCTTCAGCATTGAGATTCTCCAACCTGTTTAGCATTATGTCTATAATTTCATCATTGTAATCATTACTATATGAAATTGTCCCTGATTGAGCTTTGTTTAGCAAAACATCCTGCCATGTTGGTTGGCTCTCTATGGCAGTGAACAATGAATGCCTTTGAGCATGATTATGGTATCTTGTATTTATTTCTTTTATCAAAAAAATTTTTTCTCCTCTCCCAAGACCACACCAAATCCACATCAGACATTACAACCTCTTGAATTGTTTCCCCCATACTATCTGATATCATATTTTCTAATATAAAATGTGTTTTTCATCATTTGTTTGTGGAGCAGCCCTTGGGGAGGAGGAGAGTCACTGCCCTGTATTCCATGCACATTTTTTGTTGAGGCGAGTAGATTGAATCATATCGTGGGTGTCAAAATAGTTACTCTTGTCTGCATCCCCACTATCGAAGCCTAAATACTCCTCATCAAGGGCGATGTTGTTGAAAAGTTGTGTGGTTGTTACACTTAAAACACCACCTAGTGACAACCCAGAAATTCGGTTGTAGCAGGATGAAATGTTCCTGCTTGACTCTGCAAGAATCCTAATATTCTTTCCTGAAGTCCTCCTTTGTGTTTGTACTTGACGTGTTGGAGGAATTGGTGGCCTCCTTGCAAGTGGAACATGACCTGAAGCCATATTACCTGCATGAAGCAAACAACAAATTGTTAGAATATAACGGTTGGGCTTTGTAAATGCTAAAAAATTGTAAGGAAACAAAACATGCAAATCAAACTACCATATAATATACCTTGCATAGACAAAGACACAATCATGACATTTTGATCTCCACACCCAGAATGAGTTTGATCTTCATCATCAAACTCAGTAGTTTCTGAATACAATACATGTAGAAAAGATCAGTAGAAATATTAGAATACATAATCTATATTAATTGTTTGAATTTGTAATTTATATAAAAAGATAACTTCATTATTCATACATGTAGTTAAATGTGATGGTAAACGTGTTGTGCATATCGACCCCCTAGGTCACTTTTGACGAGGTCTTACTGGTGTTGATTCTCACAATCCATGTCAGAAATCAGCAGAGACCTCTGGAGGGGCTTTACCTCTAGCAATTGCCTCCTTATGCGATGTTGCAGCTATAATTTTTCTACAAAAATAAAATCATACAATTATTATTTTATTTAAAATATTGAAATTGAAATCGTTATAACAAGTAAACAGTAAAAGTAATTGTTACATGTTGTTCTTCGAGACTAAGACCAATCATCTTATCATTGATTGCAGTAGGAATCTTATGTTGCATCAATTCATAGTATGCTTCATTATAGAAAGCAAGAATAAAATTGCAACAAGAGAATACAATCCTTGATTTATCAGTTTGATTGGCTTTGTGGGCATGGGAGATATTTGATTTTATTCTATTGGACAAATAACTGCACCAATCAAATTGTTGACCTGCTAGTGTCCATAATAAATACTAACTACCGCCTAATAGGGAATGTCTGCAGATCTGCCTGTAATACAATCCTAGCCTGAAAAAGTGAAGCAACTGCAATAAAGAATTTGTTTGTAATACCTTGTAGAAGAAGGCCTCTTGATGAATGATTAAGAGGAGCTGCAATTACAGAAAAGAAACGTTAGATCCTTTGTGTGGTCAAGAGTAATGTTAAGAAAAAAATCATTTGAAAATAATAAACTTACCATCAACCTGTACATTGTAATGAGACTCCAAAAACTTTTTGTCTTCATCTGTAAGGACAACCTTTGTAGTAACAGGGTAGCTTATTTTGAAAGGTAAACTTGTTAACCGATGCACGTCCTCGGGTTCAATAGAAAAATAAATTTGACGATGTTTTGGATGCATGAAAAGAATGGAAAATTTTCCATCATTGTCGTTGTAAGAGGCGAGTAGGTAATCAAGGACTGATGTATCAGTGTCGAATTGGGGCATGTTCACAAGCCCGGAAAATTCTGATTTTTCGAGCCAATCCTTTGGAGCGTCTTTTGCTTTTAGTAGAGCTAAAATCTATGGGCACATGAGGTTTTTGTATTGAAATTTGGGTGTAGGAATAGATGTGGTACTGGCCATTGCTGAAATTTGGGAGAAGTGAAATTTGGGTGAAAATCGATTTGGGTGAACCTAAAATATTTATAGGGCCTAGGGGTATCATTAATGAACATTAAATTCATTGGTATCAACGCCCAACCCATGCCATCCAATTTACCCACCCGTATCTCCCAAACTGAAAAAATGAACCTCACCCGAACAAGAAGTGCATGATCAAATGGTAGCAGAAAATAAGGAGGATTCAACATTTTCTGAAGAGAATGTATCAGAGGGCTCACATTCCTCCTCTCGAGAAATGATGGAAGCCCAACAAGTCCATTTGAATGCAGAGACAATGGTAATACCAGTTAAACAAGACTCCTTCAATGCCCCTACTACCATGTTAGGTCTGGAGCATAAATCCTCGTGGATTCTTTGTAAATTTGTTGCAATTGCAGTAATTATGTTGGTTTCAATTGCTGGTGGAAGTCTCTACTTAGGGTGGGGTAGTGACCATGAAATGAAGGGAACAAAGCAAAGGAACAAACATCAAAGGAGGAGGAAGCAATTTGAAGGTGCGAGTACAATGACACATGAATCTCCAGTGCTTGGAAGCTGCATCCAATATTCCAGAGAGGTACACATTCATTTTCAATACTACATTCCATTGATCAAGCTTCGTGTAAAAAGAATGAATTTAAAATAATATTTCCACAGTTAATATAGTATGAGATATTTCTACCGGATTCAATTGTGTAGCTTTTTTAGGATTGACATTTCAAAAAACACTATATGATCCATCATCAAGACTAGAATTGAAGTGTAGGTTTTTGAGAAACAATTGTGTACATTATGATTTTGTGATATAGTGAACCTTAGGTCTCTGATATTTATGTTATTTGGGTTTGTTGGGATTGACATTTCATATCACACTCTGTGATCCATCATCAAGATGAGAATAGAAGCTTTTGGAATATTGAAGTGTAGGTTTTGAGAAACAAATACGATATTTATGTTGTTTGGGTTTGTAAAAGTAAATGATAATCTATTAAAATTTTTAAAAAATCTCTTTAAATTTTGGCTATTGAACTAATGTGGCTTTTGTATTTATTTTGTTGAATTCGGTTTACTTCAACCCCAAATGTCTTTGTGTGAAGATCCTTGCGAAGCTTTTAGAATATTAAAGTGTATGTTTTTAGAAATAAATACGATATTTATGTTGTTTGGGTTTGTAAAATTAAATGATAATATATTTAAAAAATTAGAAAAATCTCATTAAATTTTGGCTATTGAAATAATGTGGCTTTTGTATTTATTTTGTTGAATTCAATTTACTTTAACCTCAACTGTTGTGCAAAGATCCTTGTGAATTCAAAGTAAGAGTCTTATTATCATTGTAAGTCATGAATTTTACATGTCATTATATTTCCATGCATTGTTTAGCTGTGTATGAGTATCATTATCTACTACGTTTTGTGACACAAATATTTATCCTACAACAAAGAGTTAACTAGCCATATCCCAAACTCCATCGGTCCAATTGCTTCACCTTGATACATTGTAAGCCTGTAAAATTTAATCTTTTTCATGGGTTTAGCATCTCACTTCAAAATCGAGAAACACATCTAATCGGCACTCTATTCAGGATCCTGATGAGATGTGCTTTTATAGGATCCATTCCTAGTGAGTTAAGCAATTTGTGAAATCTGACTTTTTTGTAAGATAATTACTGCAACTTGGGAAATTTGTCTTTTCTTTAAAATAATTATTGGAATTTCCTCCCCACATAAGCTTTCTAAAGACTCTTCTTTGGCCACCAAATACCTTATAACGTTGTATTTGTTTTGTCGAGCATTTAACTCATATAAACTCAAACTCGATTACTCTTGTGTTAATAAATCATGTTGCAAAGATCTTAGTAACAATTCATTTACCTAATTAGAAGCTCTAACATGGCTGACCAAATTAGAGCCACCACGACAAACTCATAAGTTTTACATGTGAATTGTAAAATTGCAGCGTGGACAAATTTTAACCTTTCAAATTTTGTTTTGGTTTGCAAAGTGATGGAAATGTGAATTTAAAAGGATAAGTTCCCCTCGATCTTTTTAGCTAACCCCAACTTCATCGGTCAAAGCAGGTATCTTTTTATGTTTGCTATTTCTTTCACTTTTGTGTCTTATGTACAAACTAAGTCAGGGTTTCATTTTGAATGGGTAAATTCAGGGGTTTACGCAACAATTTCTTAGTGGGAACTTTTTCCCCGATATGTGTCAATTGATTGGACTGTGGTACTTATAAGTGACAACATTTTTTTAAATTTTGGCTTTAATAGAGAATCAAAATTGTTAGTTATCTAGACATCGTCTTTCATTGCTTAGCATTTAGATGCAATAGTATGCACTAAGGGCTCGTGTGTGATGGATTTATGGAATATGTTGTCCTCTAAGATTTTCTAAGTTTGCATGTTGCCTCTTGAATTTTGGAACAATGCCTCTTGAATTTCGGAAGCTTGGAAGCCTTACTTATTTGTAAGTTCTTTCAGATTATATTTTGTGTTGTTGATCAATCATGTATATGATGATTGTGAAAGGGTTCTGTCAAGCACATTAAGCATGCATATATAATACATCCGTGGTCTAATGAGTCTAGCATCCAAACGAACCAATTGACCCCTACTAATAATTACATGAGGTATTTAGATGAATATGCAAATGGTAAGCATGGAGATGTTACAGGAGCACAAGAAACACTTCTGATGGGCATTTGTTTGTGAGATTTGGTGAGGTGATTTCACAAAACACTTTGTTTGACTAGAATGAGATTGGGATGGTGTTGTGTTAGAAAAAATTCATCCCCACAAGTCCTCTCTATCCCGAGGTTTTCTTTTCTCAACTGGATGAGCTGATTTTCAAGTAAACAATGACCAATTTTTCCTTTAATAGCCCATATTTTTTCATATTAATTCAGTCCACTCGAAACCCTTAAAATAGATAAAAGTGTGCTGAATTTCTTTTTAAAGGGAAAATTGGCTTTTGGGCATTTTGTTCCTTTTCCACTTACCCAAGAGGAATGTTTTCATCAAAGTTAAATCAATCCACTTCCGATACTAGCAGTAGTACACTCTTATGTTGTTGCCTCTCTAATTGTATAAGGTTTGGCGATAGTTGCTTAATTGCATTTCTTTCAATGCAAAATGAACACTCTGTTCAACTATAATAGGTAGGACTACTTTGCTAGGTTCCTAAAAATAGTAATTGTCATCTTAATAAGCGTATTGAAAAAGACCACAACATACTCATGATGCACAAAGAACACCAAATTTGTGAAGCCTGGTCATGATACAAGAGATTTAAGTAAAGGGGTAAGTATTGCGTAGGTAATTCTATTGCCAACATTTAATGAAAAAAATGATTTGGGATTGTTGGGAGTTGGGACACACATTCAAGGCATGGTCATGTCTAAGTGATTTACATCTACAGGATCCTCTCGATATCCTCACAATCCTTGGTCGTTTCACACCGCATGAAAGGTACTCAAAAATGGTGCACATACCAACACTTGGAGCAAGAAGAAAGGAGAAGTCAAGACTACTATCACTCAACCAAAACAACCCGTCATAAATACTACCCTCTACTTTGATAACACCTCCACTACTACTTTACTCAACACTTCTTGTATCCAAAGCGACAGTGTCATTCAAGGGGTATCAAATGTATTCATGTTTAGTGCAAATAAAATTGGCCACAAAAGGCTACCACTCATGATATAAAATCTGCAAATGTACGGAGGTCTTCATGTATTCATGTTTAGTTCAAATCTCATGATATAAGATTTGTAAATGTATATGTACAAATTTGTAACAAATTTGAAATGTACACAGGAACCTTTCAATGTAATGTTTCATCTATATTCCTACACATACAAAATCAATCACACCCCTTATCAACATCAACTACAAAAGTAATAACTATTCCTCTAAATCAAATAACATATATCGTTTGGCATTCACATTGCATTGTACACATGTGATTGCTAGTTATATTCCTTTTAAACATAATATAGCTAATTACTCCCTCTTTTAAATTGATTGACATATAGAAACATATCTCGTCTCAAAAGGGGATATATTATCGTCGATTCAAAAATTCATACAAATTTAAGATGACTATATATAGATTCATATATATTTTAAATTAAGTGATATATAGAAATATCTCTCATCTTGAAAATATGAAAGTGTTAAAGAATCTTATACTTAGTCGTTGACCGTTTACAAATGTGAAATAAAGCCAAAACATGGTGGCTAGAAAAGGTTTTCCTATTTAAAACACTATGTTTTAGCTTAAATGTTTACTTAAATTTTGATCATTATCTTTTTCCTAATTGAGTAACTAAGAGTTTTTTTGTCTTTATTGTTTTCTTGATTATTGCTTCCCTCGATTATATTGATTAGAAATAATTTTACTACGACTTTTGGCTCAAATATTAGGTCGGATTTTTAACATTTATGTACATTTTGAAGAAATTCCTATACATTATTTTTATTTTATTTTCTAAATTGAGTGATTAAACGGTTTGTTTCAATGATTATAATGTCTAATTTCCTACAAGATTGATGAAAATACAAATAAAATAAAATCAGAAGCCCTCATTTTTGTGGGTAATCCTAAATGATACAAGCAAACCTCGAATTTTATGGTCTCATGGACCATTTTTTCATATTTTAGTCATAATTTATGATTTTAAAAATTCAAAACGTATTTTTAAACGAAAGTTAATTTTTATCTAAAACTATAAAATTGACATGTTAAAATATTAATAAACCATATTTTTTATGATCCAATATCATAATATGTGGCGCATACAATATAATATGTTAGCATGACTTAATTCATTTAAAAAAAAGAATGTAAATCATACTATTAAAGAAATAAATTCGATAGTTATTAATTTATCTTCAAATACAATATTTTAGAAAGTGTTTTATTCTTTCTTTTTTTTTGTAATTGAAGGTAGAGGATAAATAGAATGATTCTTAGAAACTCTTCTTTCCAAGTCTAAAAGAAATTTAGAAAAAAATTTAATAATAAAAGCATACCATATTTTTGGAGTTTCCTTTAAAATATTGTTACATATATTGTTTCTTATTTCGTTCATTTTCCATTTAGATTTCATTTGAATCATTTTATATTAAAGAGGCAAATTAGAATTTAGGTAAGACTAATTGTTGTTTTCTTAAGTCACATTGGCACTTATAAAATTTGAAGCATTATCATTTGTATATATTAGACAAGGTTTTCATGATCTTCCGCCACTCTTTCATTGACTTTGGCACTACTGGCAATGTTATCATCAAGGTTTGAACATACGACTTGGAAATGAACTTGTAGTGATTACCCATGCGGCCTAGTCGACAAATAGATGATAATGCTAATCAATATTTGATTGAAACCTATTGGTGAACTACGTGGATAGGTGGTTCAAATTCTTACATCACAGAGTCTCCTTTTTCCGCCCCTGTAGATAGGGAAACTTGTATATGTTCGAATTCCACACTCTACATATGTTCGACACTGAAACTCCACATTTAGGTTTCCTTCTATCGTTAATTTCATACATATTTACTATTAAGGTTTCTTTTTAATGATTAAGGTAATGATTTGGTTGTCTCATCAACAACCTTGATGACATCATCCATCAACAACCATTGACATAAAACCTTGATCATTCATTTCCACAACTTAAATGTTTATTTCCTTTTTGTGTTTCGAAACAACCACTAATACTCCCATTTGGAAAAAGAGAAAAAGTATTATTTGCATGTGCTCTTAGCGTTGGACATGTGTCATTGTTATTTTCATTGATGTCAAGGTGTCTAGGTGTGCATAGGAGAGAGCATGGTGTTGTCATTGATGATTCATTGATGTCATAAGATGTTGCATTAGTCATATAGCATGGTGTCTTAGTGCATATGCATGGTTCAGCTTGTATGAACTAGTGAGTGAGCTCCTGAGGTGATAGAAGGTTTATATGGTTTCTAACATGTTCAAAGAGATGTGAAAGAGGTGTATGAGTGTCTACAAGATGGAGAACATGTCAGGTTCCATGAACCATGTGTTGGTACAAGTCATTCTAGGCCTAGTCCTAGACATAGTGTAAAGTGCATGTATAGTAACATGAGATATGAAGTAGAGAATACCTATTTGAGCATGTGAGGAGTGTTTTAAATTACATAGCATGTGTGGAATGTGTATAAGGTCATGGTTCAGGTGTATAGTGCACATTCAAGGTCCTTGGAGGCAAGTGTAAGAAGACAAGGAAAAAACATGGGTAAAGTAAGTAGCATGGTGAGTTTCAGAGGTAAGAAAGCATGAATGAGCATTAAAAATTATGGAGGAGGTCATCACAAAGGTGTGTGAAAAGTTTCAAGTCATAAGTTAAAGGAGGAAGCATGAAAACTTGTTTTTGGCTCTCCGAGCTCTCAAAACTGTTATTCCTAGCTTAATGGTCAACTTTAAGTACTCACCTACACATGTGTACTCTTCATGGGGACCCATAATGTTTTTGAATGTTAGGGCATGGAGAAAAAAATCTTTTCCAAGTGGAATGGGTTCATTTGGTCGTCAAACTTTTATGAACCATTATTAAGAAGCTAAGTGGGTATAAACCCTCCTAAAACCCTAGTCTGAGAGCAATGGACAAAATATGAAGGATTTTGTCTCCAAATGACATGGGAAGGCTATTATGAACGTTCAATCATGTAGAAAATTCATCGAGAGATGATTGGTCGCATGTTTCGGGTGTGATGAGAAGTTACAAAAAACCTCTTTTTGTGAAGATTTGAATGTACATACATGTGTTGCAGGTATCATGGTGAAAGACTAGTTATGGGAGCAAGCTTAGGATGTGTTCTAATGTCCATGACAATATTTGGATAGGTTATGTGCAAGAAATTGGTGAAACCTTTCTCCCAAAGTTGCCTACCGCTAATGGCCTAAAGGGTGCAAAACTAGTCATGGAGGTCCAAGAGGGTTTGTGATGTTTTGCATGGTGTAGCAGTGTATTATGAGCATGGATAGTTTGTTGAGGTCCCATATGATTTTTTTGAGCTCATGGTTTGATTAGATGAGGTGTTGTCATGTTAAATCCTAATGGCCTAATCAGCCCAATTATACTTGTCAAGAAGGCTTGTGGAACAAGTATTCAAGTATGGATTCCTTCATATGACATATGCATATGAGTGCTTGAGAAGGATTTTCAAGATTCCATTAAAGTGTTTCAAGTGGTGGAAATTTCTGGAATTTTTCCAAAAGATGTTGGAGGCCTGATAGCTCAAGAATAGTTTTTGAGACTTAATAGCATGTTTGAGCAATTTCAAAGAAGGAAGTACTTTGAGGTCTTGTGCCATGAATATGAGGATTTTATGAGTCATGTGAGTTATATGAGGATGTGAGATTTCAAGTGATATGCCACATGTGTCTTGAAGAGGTGATTTTGTTAAAGTATGAACCAACTTGTTCTTGAATACCTATTCTTCAGTATTATCAACATGCTTAAGTGAGGTAAGAGAGATGGAGGATATGAGGCCTTATGCCCTATTTGATAGTGTCTCATGGATCTAGACAGTGGGATAGGATCATGTTGCATCAATAGATGTGCCCAAGAAGTCTTGACATCATGATTTGATATAAGAAAATGTTCACTTTTGAAGCGTGACATATTAGGTGCATATACCGATAATTGCCGGTGTTTGCTCAATGGAGTGATCCATGTTGAAGATGGAGGTTGTAGAGTTGCTTATGCTTGTAGATGGTGTTGAGAGGTTGTTGATGACATGTTTGGAGTTGATGGAGTCTTGGTGGAGCTTCCTCTGTCCTTGTCACTTGAAGTTCAAATTATGACCATTAGAAGAGATGACTAGTGTTTTAGGCCTAGTTGAGCATGTTTGTGTTTGTAAGGCTTATGCCAACCTAAAGTGTCATGTAATATCATTTGATTATGTTTTTAATGTGTCTTATTTTTTTATGACTGACCTTGCATGGTCTAATGGTCTTTTCCGACCTAGAGTGGTTTGTGGCATGAGTCATGTATATAAAGCAAAGTGTAAAGCTCATTTGAGCTAGTGCGAAGGAATGGAGATGTAAACGATTAAGAGGAAGTGTGTGAAGAAGTTAGAGGGCTCTAGGGAAAAGCAGAGAAGAGGCATGAGAAGCTAAGAAGAGCATATGATAATATCTTCAAGTTCATATGACCTAATCAACACACTTTGGTGCATACATGAGTGAAGAAAAAGAGAGAGCGTTGTTTGAGAGAGATTTGAGTGAAGAGGACTGAAAGAGTGATCACAATCAGTTGGTTGAGCAACAAGGTCATCAAGTGATCTTCATATTTAGGTGGCTAAGTGGGTGCTTGGTCATCTTGGGGGTTATAGCCTCCTTGTAGAGTGGGTGCTCTACTAAATAGGGGTTGGTGCTCCTTGTGGGGTTGGTGCCTCACTAAAGTTGTAGGGTTGGTGCTCCTTGTGAAGTGGGTGCTTCACTAAAGGAATCTTTTGTATTGAGTAATATATGTATATATATAGAAGTTTTAGTGAGTAAAATTTATAAACGACAATTCCATATTTATTTAACCATGCTTAATATATGTATAAATATAATTTATATATAAATTTATATAAAAAATGATGGTCACATTTTAAATATGGAAGTTGCACGTGATGGTTCTATAAAACATTTGAAAGGATTTTACCTCTAAAATCATGAAGAACATCAAACGGTCACAAATTTAACCCCTACTACCACTACATGCCCTTATGCCCTCACCATGTTACGTCACACGTCATCATATGACGCCAACTATCATATTTTTGAAAGGAAAAATAGTGCGTAGGTAGATATATGCGAAACATATCTTCAAGGCATCGAAATAGATTAAGTGCACTACTACAAGAGGGGGTGTTTGAGACAATACTTGATCAAATTGTCTCAAATAGAGGCGATAAAAAAATTGTATATTGTCTCTATTATTTTCTCAATGCGGGTGTCTCTAATATTGTCTATAATTATTGTCTCTCAAGAGACAATATAGATTGATACACATATTGTCTCTTGACGAGACAATATCATTTTTGTCTCCCTAGAGACAATACAAAATACTAGTTATTTGTCTCTCTAGAGACGATATGAATTTAAAGAATGAAAAATATGAATTTCAAGAATAAATAATAACCAAATATCATATAGTGCAATTGACGGTTGTCAAAATGGTCTAGTAATTAATAATTTAAATTAAAAACAATTTGATTTGAATCTTGTGCCCAACAAATGGGTTCACAAACATTTTATTAATATCAAATAAGATAAAATACAAAAGGGTGTAGAAATTCCATCAACCCTTTAAATATAATGATAAAATACAAAAGGGTGCCTAAATGCCGTTATCCCTTCGCATGATATGAACACCTCTCCACCACCAACTTCAAGCAATATGTATGCTTCCACGGTGCTACTTTGAGGTTCTTTTTCGAACTTTTATTTTGAGCAACTGTCTCTTTGGTGGAAGATGTCATTTCATGTTCTTCGCTTTGATTGTCTCAACTTTGATATAATTCTCTACTATCAATAGCACCAAGCAACTCATCTGTAGTCTACATCAAAACAAAAATTATAATGACTTGTTGCATTTATCAACTGTCACTTGAAAATTTATAACCGACAAACATCTCATTAAAATACTGAGGTTGAATTAAACATATAACAAGAAACCATCAGCCTTTCATAAGAAAGGTCATCTTTAATAAAAATGCATTCCTATGCTGAGCCTTTGCATAATGTGACGGGTAACTTGAAAAGACAATACATAATAACATTGTACTTATACTTGAAGCTATTCTGATAATACAAGCTCACATAACAAAGAGTATAGTCACCTCCAAGCATAACTTGACCACAAGCTTTTGTAGGCCGGGATGAGAAAATTTTGTATTAAATGCACAATCTAGAGAGCTTGAATAACTTCAACAAAAATGTCTAAAAGGGAATGCATGTCCTGTAAGGAGATTGTGATCTAATTCTTTGGTGACTTAATATCTACAACTCCAATACTCAAACCCAAGAGTACAAATATTTCATACATCCGAACATAAAAATTTCATCTCTTACTAGCTATATCATTGAAATCTAGTTTCCTAGTTGAAAATATATCATATTGCACACATGTGAAAAAAACGGTGATCTTCAAAAGAGTGAACACAAAGACAATAAGTTAGACTAGAGATTGGAGCGGGAACAAGCCGTTTGGGATGATCCAGACTCCAACCGTCACACCTCCCTCTGCAAAAATTTGTCCCTGTTGAAACATACCGATTACATGCCTTGCCACCATCGATTTGGTTCCAATTAGCATTAGGGATAAATCCATTGAGCGATTGATTTGGCATTCTTTACCAACAAAGTGAATATTTTATTTTAAAATATTAAAAATTAAAATAAAGGAACTTTAGAGACGAAAAACCAAGTAAGAGACAAAAGTAAACTTTTGTCTCAAACTTTGTCTCAAAATAGGGCCCATGTAGTAGTGACACTAAAATATTCAACTCTATAAACATATCTCCTAGAGGCCAAACCTATTTGGCAGTCCCAAAAATATTCAACACCTTTTGATTTTCTTTTTTTCCTATTGGACGATCCAACTAAAAAAACCTTATATTGGAACTCATCGAGAAAGATGGAGGTTTCCTTTTCTTTACATGATTTGATCACAGGTTGCTTTAAAATTATTATCAGAAAGGCCCTTAAGAGACAAACAAAAATAGCCGACAAACTATGAAATATCTACGTCTAGATGTACAGGTCATTTTCTATTTACGGTGCTTTGAACTATCTTTTGGCAAAGTGGATAATAGATGTGTACGCACTTTCATTACTCAACGCATTTATGATGGTTAGTTTTGTAGCCTTTGCCCAATTTCACTTCTACCATCCACTTTTTCCTACATCTATGATTGGTAGTTGTGTATCCACCACTCCACTCTGCATTCTTAGATGGATATTCATTTGATAGAATGTACTATTGCCCATAGATGTTCCCATGGATTATATGCATGCTATGCATGGGCGGGTCTTATGGCCAAGATTTGAAAATATTGTTGAAAAAAGCAGATTGACTTGTAAATCTCATATAAATGTCTACATCTAAATGACGGTTGAAAAACACACTTTTGAAACACACATTGTGTTTTTTAAACCAAAAATTTCTTTAAAAAAACTAACTCCTAAATTGTGCAACATGTATGCATGGAATGGCGAGATGCATATTTCATGGGCGTAGGTGCATTCTATGGGAAGAAGAAAATTCATCGAGGCGATGGCTATTCTCTCGATAGAATGCACCATCGCCCATAGATGCCCCCATGGATGAAATGCATGCCCACCATGGTCGAGAGTCACTTCATACGATTTTTTTTTAAAGAATAGGTTATCCTCTAATATTGAAGTTGCACTCATCTTATTACTTACTTGTAAGAACACTAATACTTGCAAAAGGATTACTAGAAAAATGTGAAGTGCTAATGTTTATTCCTTTAATAATATTTGGTTATTTGTATCAAGATTTTTATTTATAATTATAATTTATTATATTTATTTATGTTCACTCAAGGTTTTTAGTGGTGAATCTTCGTAATATGACGAATATTTCATTTTTGAAAATTTTGAAAAGGTAAATTTTTTGGCGTGGGTCAGTGACATATTCGCCTAAAATTACAGTTTAATTTTTTTAGGGGTCGGCTTCACCTACCCTTGAAAATATCCCCTATATAATCCTAGATTATTTGCCAGGTAGAACACTACTAGCTCACTCATACCACCTAGGGGCATATCTATTATCAAGTATAGTAAATTTGCGAAACAACAGAGGTCGATTACACAAAGTGTAGTTTTATAGATATTCAACAGATTTGCGAATCGGGCAACAAGTATTATTCTTAAACAATACTTGTTGATGGTGCAAGGAGAAATAAGTGTCACTTGCATTAATGAAGAAGTTGACAAGTTTTATGAACAAATTCAAAATGGAAACCTTTGCATTATCTTTAGTAGGAGAGTAAAAAAACTAATGAAATGTACAATAATTTAAACAATACATTGGGGATATTATTGCAACTTTCTTCCATAGTTACTTATTGTTATGAAGATAAAGAAAACATGCTTTTGCATCATTTCCACTCGAATAAAATTGATGAAATCCCTATTTTGTCAAAACAAATTGTGGTGGACATGAATTGGATAGTTTTGTCCATTTCCGGTACATCCACTATACACCTAAGAGACTATCAAAAGAAGTATCCAACTTAGAGACATGTCAGTGTATAACATTTCTCTAACACTATGAGGTTCGAAGTTCAATGCTTTGGGCAAAGAAATTGATGAATATATATGTGGGGTGACTCTTTCGGTCCATGTAATAAAAGTAGGTCGTGTATCTGATTATAAGGAGCTACTATTGACACTACCAAATGCCCAAAATAGTTGAAACACAAATTACACTTGTAGGTAAATGCAGAAAACACGAAACAAAATGCATCAGGCAACATCCATGATGACTAGTTACAACAAAAACTCCTCTACATCGGACAAAAATTATACTAATTGCTAACGTCTGGATTGAAGTTGGCCTTGTTAATGGTGCGATTGGTAATATTGTAGTCGTTCTTCACCCACTCTGTAGACTTAGATCGACTCAATTTACTCCCCACAACTATATTCCTACCATCTTTTAATTATATATACGACACAATCCTTAGATACCTGTAATTATATGGTGTTGTTCCATTTGGTCTGGATAAATGGCTGCAACAATGTTTTCTCCATTTTTCTTCATTTTCATTCACTTTCTCATCATCCCATGCGTTGTTCAGTCGTCCCATTCTTTACATCCCCACACAAACAATGCTTCGGATGAGCAGGCTCTCATGGCATTCAAGTCTGCAATCGAATATGATCAAAACAATACATTTATCACTTGGACTTCCAACGTCTCATTCTGCAACTGGAATGGCGTCACCTGCTCTCTCCGCAGACAGAGGGTCGTCTCTCTCAATCTCTCCAGCGTGGGTTTGGTACCATCTCTCCCTTTCTCGGCAATCTCTCATTTCTTAGGATTCTTGACCTCAGTACTAACAACCTTCATGGCCACATCCCCTATCAATTAGGAAGCCTTTCTCGCTTAAGGAGGCTTATATTTAGCAGTAATAGACTTGCAGGTTCACTTCCCGCTTCTCTCAGTACATGCCGCAGTTTAATAGGCCTCTCTCTGATGAAAACCATTTGAATTGAGACATCCCTCCAGAGCTAGCTTTTCTCCCAAATCTGAATTTGATTAATCTTATCGGAAACAATTTGACGGGTAGAATTCCTAACACCTTTGGAAACATGTCCTCCTGAGGGAATTGGGTATGCTTCCCAATCTCAGCGAACAGTCTTGAAGGCCATATTCATTGGAAATTGGGTATGCTTCCCAATCTCAGCGAACTCCTCCTGGACTTCAATAATCTCACAGGAGAAATTCCTTCCTCCTTGTCAAACTGCACTAGTCTACAAGTATTTAGTGCAGTTAACAATTACTTATCTGGAGGGATTCCAAGGGATTTGTGCTCCAAGAACACCCTCTTGAAAGGATTGTATCTGGGTGGTAATAGACTAAGTGGCAGAATCCCAATTGAACTCTTCAATTCTTCCCAGCTCCAAGCGCTCGCCTTATGGGTCAATGAGCTGAGTGGAGTAGTGCCCACAGAGATGGGAAAGTTGCAGGGACTTACTCGCCTTACTTTGGGAAGTAATTATTTTGTAAGTGGCAGCACCACAAGTTTGCCCATTCTTACTGCTCTTACCAATTGTTCTCGTCTCGAACTAATGTCAATAGCTTATAATAATCTCACTGGTGTCATACCCTCTTCTGTGGTTGAAGAACTATACTTGAATTTCAATCAAATAAGAGGGAATATTCCTCCACAGATTGGAAACCTCACTAATTTAACTCTACAGTCTACTGGAATTACCGGGAATCTGTTAACAGGTGCAATTCCTCCCACAGTCAGTATGCTTCAAAGGCTGGAGGATTTATACTTGGGTATGAACAATTTACAAGGACACATCCCGATGGAGATTGGAAAGCTCAAAAGCCTAGGGATTCTAGCTCTTCAAGAAAATAAGCTTTCTGGAAATATTCCTGACTCCCTGGCCCACCTCCAACAGATTAGAGAACTATTCCTTAATCACAACCAGTTAACAGGTGATATTCCTGCAAGTCTAGGTGAATGCTCGAAGTTGGAATTGCTTGACCTCTCATACAACAGGTTCCATGGACACATACCTCCACAGGTGGCAGGTCTCCCAAATTTAGCTTTCTATTTCAACCTTTCAAATAATTTATTGCAGGGCCCCTGCCTTTAGAACTCAGCAAGATGAATAAAGTTCTAGCCATAGATATTTCTGGAAATCATTTAACAAGCCATATTCCAAATGCAATTGGAAGCTGCATAGCTCTTGAGTATCTGAATCTTTCTTCTAATCAACTCGAAGGTCCAATTCCAGATTCTCTTGGTAAACTTCAAAATCTCCAAGATTTAGATCTCTCCTCCAACAATTTGTCCGGCACAATACCAATGTCTTTGGGAAAATTGAAAGTGTTACAACATTTGAACTTTTCTTCAAACAAGTTGTCAGGGGAAGTCCCAAAGAAAGAGGTTTTCAAAAACCTTGATGCAACATCATTTATTGGGTAAATTTGCCACCGTGCCCTGCTCCCAAACACAAAGTCATAGGCATCTCAATAGGGTATTCACACCTCTTGGGATTACTATATTTGTCACATGTTGTGTATTGATGGGATTCTTATGGAGGTGCTATTGCAAGAGACACCCTATGATCTCAAAACCCTTTGAAGTGGGTCTTCAAAGAATTTCATTTCAAGAGCTTCTCAGTGCAACTGATGGATTTAATGAGGCCAACTTGTTGGGAGTTGGCAGTTTTGGAAAAGTGTACAAAGGGGTTTTGAGGGATGGTACAATGGTTGCTATCAAAGTTCTTAACTTGGAGAATGAAGATGTAGGCAAGAGTTTTGAGAGAGAGTGCAATGTTTTGAGAAGAGTTCGACATAGAAATCTGCTTAGAATCATAACCTCTTATTCAGATCCAGACTTCAAGGCCTTAATATTTCCTCTTGTGCCAAGTGGGAGCCTAGACAAGTTCTTATATCCTGCAGATGAACAAAGTTCTCATGGGCAGGTGTGTAGTTTGGATTTGATTCAAAGGTTGAGCATAGCAATGGACATTGCACAAGGCATGGAATACCTTCATCACCATTGTTTTGTACAAGTCATCCATTGTGATTTAAAGCCCGCCAATGTGCTTCTTGGTGAGGATATGACAGCTTATTTAACAGACTTTGGCATTTCAAAAATATGTTTTGGAAACTCTATGGATTCATGCACTTCTACATGTACACTAAAAGGATCCATTGGCTACATTGCTCCAGTACGAATTTAAATAGTTAGCATGAGAAATGTTAATTATTTTTATTATTATTATTTTGTTATTGAAATTTGTGAATGTAAAGTTTTATGATGAGGTCTCTTCAATGTAGAATATGGAGTAAGCGGAGGTGTTACTACAAAAGGAGATGTCTACAGCTATGGAATATTGTTATTAGAGATGTTGACAAGAAAGAAGCCAACCAACAGCATGTTTGTAGAAGGAATGAACTTGCAAAAATGGGTGAGAAGAGGTTATCCAGATAAAATAGAAGAAGTTGTTGATAGTCATTTGTTGAGTGTTGATACAAACAATGATGAAGATGAAGTATTCAACTGCCTCAGACAACTCATATGTGTGGGTTTGCTTTGTACAAAAGAATCTCCTGAAGAACGGCCAAGTATGATTGACATTGTGAAAATATTACATGGTATCAAAAACACATTTCTTGGAGCTGCTCCAACTCCAACATTGCAGTCAGATTTATCACTTCTTATTGGAATCACAAGTGGTGTTAATGATGAAAGCCAAAGTTCCTCTTCATTTTAAAGCAAGGAAAGCTTCACAAGATATAATATTGTAAAAGCTTTCAATAATTTGCATACGATAATAATGGTTCTGTGTTGGCCTAGTCCAGTCTTCTCTCAGCAATTTCAACGTAGAATGATATTTTCCAAGATCATTGTAAAGATGCAAGTACCTAGTTATTGATCATCACAATAATAAAATGCAAAAGGGTTCTTACAATGTGTGAATTTGTTTTTTTTAAGTAATTACTAATTGGCCATGACAATAATAATACGCAACAAGGTTCTTAACAAAATTTTCATTTTTCATGCTGAATAATATTTGGTAGGCTTCAACAATTCTAATTCTTTAGAGAACAAGTTTTCTGGCTATAAATAAATAAACTATGGTTTGCTAGAATATTTCAATAAACTACTGAACTGCAGCAAGCAGCTTTGTCATCTCATGTTACAAATACTCAAACCTACTCTTATGTTCTTTTGATTTTGGTGTAAGGGGGATTAAGCTCTAGGTAAATTAGGCAATTGCCTAGGGCGCTAACAGAAGGGGGCGCTTGAATCTTAAAAAAAAATTGTCTATTAATTTTAGAACTTAGTTTTAAAACAATTTATCTGAACATTTAATATTGATTAACCCATCTATAGATATTATTATATAGTAACATAAATTTCACACATACACATAAAAATGTTTTGTAATATTTCTGCAAGTAAAAGCAAATACCACATGTTTATAAGCGGATATGATTTTGTTGGTATTGTTATCCATTCTCTATGTAGTTCCAGATTATGTAGTTGTGTAATTTGTTCAAGAAAAAGGTTAATATTCTTTTATAATGTCATTGGCATATCTAGTAGAGGTGAGTATAATTGAAGTAAAAGTATATAATTCTCTATTCTTACTTTTTTGGGGAAAATGTCTGTTATTTTTTTATGGAGGAACTGGTAGGCCTGGTCTAAATACAACTCTTCACAAAACCATGGGAGCTACATAAAGGTTTTTGTTTCTTTGCAAAAACAAATGGTGCTTTATTTCAGGATTGAGCTCCCATCACCTACTTGATATGGCTAGATCAGTCTTGTATAAAATATCAAGTATTTTTTGCATTCTAAATATAAAAATATATTCATATTTTATTTATTTACTTGATGGAAAAATATTAACTAAAATTTTGAGGAAGGTACCCACTCAAACTATTGCCTAGGGCGCCCGACCTTTTATTCGGTTCTGTTTTGGTGCTCTATCTTTTGTTACACAGTTGAGAATAAATGTTAGTTTGATGCCCTAACACATATAAACAAGGGATTCAGCCAAAAATTGGTAGTAGACTCGACAAAGTGAGAGTTACAAATTGAAACCTAAAGATTGCTGGTTGAGTTTTTGAGAGCATGGACTAGTTACTAGGCATAAATTCAGATGGTCAGAACAAAAATCGTAGAATGGAGCTTTTTTCAGATGGTCTGAACAAAAAGACGAGGCATGAAGAGTGATCTGGCAAAACACGGAAAAAGTTGTGGGCTGAGTACAATTGTGATGCAATTTAGCAGAAAATGCATAATAGATATCGATCATTGTTCTTAAACATTTATATAAATTTAAATGGTAATGTGGATGTTCTTGAACATTTATATTCATACATTTTGATAAGGATGAGGTTGAACTTGGTGTACAATATTCATCCATTTTGATGAGGTTGACCACGGTTAACTCTATTCATCTATTTTAATGATGTGTTTAGTGTTTGGAGGAGGTGTGTTTGTGTACGTATATTGTGTGACCTGTACGTGTACGTGCACGTCTATGTGTGGTAGGATTTAAGGAGATTTTTATTAGTTCTAAAGAGGATTAAATATATATATTTAATGTAATTTAAATATCTAATCTTTAACTTTGAGGAATGCTTACATATTACGTTAGTTGTGTAGCAATAAAAATAAGGTTAATCTAAACCCAACGACCTCTTTTACTAATTAAAGAAATAAAGTTAATCTAATTAAGATATCCTAATATGTGTGGATAATAATTTAATACACTAAATACATATATCACATAAACACAAACACAACTTCCTGAAAGAAGATATAGAAAGACCAGGGTTAGTATTAGAACATATAGATACCTTAGGTTGGAGTTAGGGATTGTGATAGTGACTTGAAATTGGATCGGAAATTGTGCAAGGTGTCATAAAAATTGAGCAATGGACATGTTTCCTACTTCAAACAAGTTCACTTGTTTTGGAAAGGTTTATCGGTGAATGCATCTTAAAGCTATCAATTTTGCCCTTTGTTATCATAGCCATGACAACTTCATTCAAGTACATGATGCACTTAAATCTCTATATCTAGGATCTATGTCTAAATTCTTAGAATCGCACTTCTATGTTTGCAAAAAAAAATTCTTGCCTTGAACTCTCGCTCTCTTCTTGTGACCTAAAAAGGGGTTAGTCTAATTGAGCCGGACTAACTATAGCACATACCCATGATGGTTGAACATTACCTACATAATACCATGTTGAAAGGATGTCAAGCTCATGTATTTCTCCCTCTCGATGGGTGTGTGTGAATAGTGTGCAAGGATGTAAATGACAAATCCCTAGTTTGGGCCTTGATATTGGCAATGAAACTTTGAATTCACTTTTTGGCACTTGATGATCTAGGGAAAGAAATGATAATGTATGAAGATTTGTAGCTTGTTTTAGTGTACTCTAAGGACAACATGCTTTAATAATTGTTGGATCAATAGTCATTCATAGAATGTGCTTGAGTATGAGATCCTAGATATCCCTAATAGGTTAGGGTTTATGTGTTATATAGGCGATTTGTGTGATGTACTCTAAGGACAACATGCTTTAATAATTGTTGGATCAATAGTCATTCTTAGAATGTGCTTGAGTATGAGATCCCTAGATATCCCTAATAGGTTAGGGTTTATGTGTTATATAGGCAACTTATGTGAATTTTTTTCCCTCTCAAGCAACCCTAAGCTAAGGTAACTTGTGAATTTAACAATGTAACCGTTGCAAGTACACTTGAGCATATTCATCACCTCATACGGATGTGTTGATCAAACCTCTCCTCATATGAAAAACCCATCAAATCTTATGAAAAACCCTTCAAGTGTTATGAGAGAGCCAAATCAATAACGATAACAAGAAGTATCGGCTCGATGAGTTATGTCCTTACCCATTTGATAAAGCCATGTTGCAGGTACCTTTCCCAAGACATTTTGATTTTCCAAAATTTGATAAATATAAGGGAAAAGGTGACCCTCATGATCATATAAAATACTTTTATATGACATGTCAAGAGGTGGCATTCAACGACAATTATCTTATGCGCTTGTTTCCACGAAGTTTAGGAGCAACGGCACTAGAATGGTTTGTGCATATCCCTAAGGGATCCATATCAACATGGCTAGAACTAGCAGAGAGTTTCATACAACACTTCTCTTTCAATATAGAAAATGACGTTACCATGTTAGATCTCTGCAATGCCAAAGCAAACAACAAAAAACTTCGTTACATTTTTACAAAGATGGAGAGGGTTAGCTAGTCGCTTCCCTTGCTCCCTACCCGAAAAGCAACTGATAGGAATATTTGTTCCCAACCTCCATCCAAAAATTACATTCCACTTACAAATGCATTGTGGTAACACGTTTGAAGAGGTAATAGAAAAAGGGAGTCAAATTGAAAAGGCATTGTTAGTTAGGGGGACTCTAAAACCTTTCTCCCGTGAACACAACGATTCTAAATCTAATGATAAATTTTTTTGTTTCTAATAGAAACAAAATGTCATTAGTGATGGGATAATAGACTCTAAATGGGTACAAGCCATGCAGAACCACACACCTTTGAAACTTGCAAAGGGTAATCCACCTACCGAGTATAAACACCACACTTTTACTCCTCTATCTAAATCCATATCATCTATACTAAAATAGTTAGATGTCAGTAAACATGGAAAAATAGCCTAAAACACAACCCTACGAGGATGATACACCTAAACTGTCATGGTTTAGGGAGAATGAATTTTGTGAGTTCCACCGCATAAAAGGTCACAAAATAGACAAGTGTTTAAGATTAAAACACTATATTCAAGACCTAGTCAAAAGAGGTGATATTGAAGTAGATTTTGTTGCAGAAAAGAAAATCTCCAAATGAAAAACTAGGTATCTTCAAAAGATTTTTCCAATTCACAAAGAAAAGAAAAATTCAGATCATGGAGAATCTTCTCATAATAAGAATGATGACTATGTGTCAAATAAAGACCATTTTGATGCCCTGATAGGTTGTGTTGACCCCCTCATTGAGAAAATCAATATAGTTAGAATCAAGACAAGAGAGTGCGTTGTGGCAACATGGCGGGATTGCCTCATTATAAATTTTGAACCTACTCCCCCTCCTCCTCAAGAGAGTCACTATGATGTGTTAGATCAACTAGAAAAAACAGCTAATATTTCCATATTAGACCTTCTAAAGATCTCTAGCGTCCATAAGGATATACTTTACAAAACCTTACAGGGATCAGGAGTATCCATTGATGTTGACCCAACACATTTGTAAGCCATGGTAGCACAACTTGTTCCTTTGGAACATATAACCTTCAGCACTACAGAAGCCTTAGTTGAAGATCCTTCACATAACCTACCATTACATATTGAGGTTATCATCAAATATAAGAAGGTTAAGAGAGTGCTTGTGGATGGCGGATTGGGTCTTAACATATGTACTCTTAAACTAGTCCACCAACTAGGCTGCACAGAAGCTGATCTGGAAACAAAGGTCATCACCATTAAGGCATATGACAATGAAGAATGACAATCAGCTGGAATGATCACTTTCTCATTAGGAGTGGGTCCCATAACACATGATATGAAGTTCCACATCTTGGACCTGGAACTCCCTTACAATATATTGCTCAGTCGCCCATGGATTCACACCATGCAGGTCATGCCATCAATGTATCATTGGTTTTTAAAGTTGTAATATGATGGACAGACACTCATTATACAAGAGGACCCTCAACCTTTTTCTCATTGTAGAGTGTTTTCAAGATTTTTCCCTACAATCTATGAGTGTCCATCTACAGAGATCACTATTCCTATCCAATCAGAGGCCCTCACTTCACGAGTGGATCTAGATACCTTGTCTATCAATGAAAATGGTGCTTCCACCTTAGAAACTCCTTTGTCTACATGGGAGATGAAGGTCAAACCAAGTGGTTTTGGAGAGTATGATCTACAACAAGCCCTAATGGTTCACAACGGTGCATTATCAGCCCAAGCGCATGGTAGGTTGTGTTTCAAAGTTCAAAGATCAAGAGAGGCTTTCCCTTTAAATAAATTTACTCTTGAAAGCTTACTAGAAGATGAAAGGTTTCTTATGGACATTATATTCCATCCAAATGATGATGACATATAAATCACCTAAGTATCCCATTCCTAATCTAATAATGTTTTCCATGGGGTATAAAGGATGCAAATGCGGCCTCCAAGAACAAGGCCCGTGAGAAACTCTTGCAATACCTTGGTGTATAGTAGGTAAATCAGGTATATGCATCCATTTATATGAGTCTCACTCTTCAGATGATGAGTATGCCTCTTCTAAGAGTGAGGATAGTTTGTCTGGAAATGAAAGCAAAACAGATTCCCGATGTAGTCTTTACGAAGACCTTTCCTCTACAAACCTATTCACCAATATGGATATCCTTAGAGTATAGCCCCGTTATACCCACCATATCCTCTATAACTCAACCATTAACCCTCACTTACCCATCACTCTTGAATTGGGATCAACAACACGTACCTATTGACGTGTTTCAGAATGATGAGGCTATTGGTGAGTTCCCGGGAATCAAACAAACATTCCAAGAAATGATCACAAGAAGGGGTTTTCCATTCAGCTTAACACATGTGCATACTTTGGAGATGAAGAAGATTTGTGTGGGCATTTAAGTAAAAAAATTGAGCAAGGGAAAATTTCCCAAAGAAAAGCCTTGTGAAAATAAAAGGGGAAGTCCTATAGCGAAAACCTCTTTGAGGTGCTTGTGGAAAACATGTAGAACAACCTATGGAAAAGATAATGTACCCACTTCAAGATGAAGAGCTCCCTGAGCCACCTTTGATAGAGGAGGATCTCAATCTCCCTCCTAATCCTACATGCATGGGGGATGAATCAAAGTTATTAGTGGAAGATACAATAGATGTTAATATCAGCACGGAGGAACTGCCGCGAATAGTTAAGTTGGGAGCTTCCCTCTCAGCCAAAGAACAAAAACATTCATAGGAATCTTAAGAGAGTATGCAGACATCTTCACCCGGTCTCATGTAGACATGCCAGGGACTTGATCGTACACTAGTGGTACACCCGGATGCCAATTCCATCAAACAAAAGCTCCAAAAGATGCATCCTCACGTCGCCTTACCGGTAAAGGTAGAGCTATAAAGGTTACTAGAAGTAGGCTTTACCATTCCTATCAACTACTTAGAGTGGATCTCCAATGTGGTCCTAGATCAAAAGAAGTCCGGTTGGTATTAGAGTATGTAGGGATTTTAGGGATATAAACAAAGCTTGTCCTAAGGACAATTTTCTTCTTCCAAACAACGACATGATTGTCAATTCTACAATAGGTTATGAGATGATTTCACTCATGGATGGCTTCTCAAGTTATAATCGGATAAAGATTGCAAAAGAAGATCAACAAAGTCGGGTTTCACAACCCCATGGGGGACATTTTGTTACCAAGGCATGCCTTTCAGCCTTAAAAATGCAGGTGTTACATATCAAAGGGCGATGATTGTAATCTTTCACGATATGATAAGTGACATCATGGAACACTACGATGATATATTGGCTAAATCTAGAACCAGTGGAACACCCGGAAATTTTACGGCGTATCTTTCAATGATCTAAGGGATTATAAATTCCGACTTAACCCAAATAAGTGTGTCTTCGGTGTGCTATCTAGGAAATTACTAGGATTCATTGTGTCACGGAGAGGAATAGAAGTGGACCCTACAAAGGTCATGGATATCATAGAAATGCCTCCCCCTAAGAATATTAGACAACTACATAGCTTACAAGGGAAAATTTAGGCCATCAAAAGGTTTATTTCACAGCTAGCAGACAAGTGTCATACATTTACACATATTCTTAAGAAGGATGTTAATTTCAACTGGGGACCAACAACATCAAGTGTTTGCTTTGCTTTAAAAGAATACTTGGCCAACCCCCTGTTCTCATGCCACCCATGACAGGAGAACCCTTGTTACTTTATATCTCTGCTACACATTTTTCAATTGGAGCATTATTGGCCCAGTATGACAAAGAACAAACAGAGAAAAAGGTTGTATACTATTTGAGCAGGACATTGGTAGCATATGAGCTAAATTATCCACAAATCGATAAATATTTCCTAGCCATGGTGTTTTCTTTCCAAAAGCTAAGTCATTATATGCTTAACAATAAAATCAAGTTCATTTCAAAGGCCAACCCCAACATTTGATGGCTAATTGTATTAAGTGAGTTTGACATTGAATACGTTCATCAAAAGTCGGTAAAAGGAAAGGTGTTAGTAGATCAATGGTAGAAGCTCTGCTACAGTGCACGAACCATTGAGTCTAGAACTACTAGATGCATCCATTATGTACCTTAAATAATCTACAGTTTGGCAAATGTACTTTGATGGCTCTTTTACCTTTCATGGTTCAGGTGTCGAGTTGTGCTAATCACTCCCATGGGAGACTTGATTCCATAGGCATTTTGAATTGGATTCCCTTGCATGAACAATATAGCGGAATATGAAGCTCTCATACCGCAAGAATGAATTTGGCCATCAAATGGGATATCAGACAAGTAAAATGCATTGGTGATTCAATGCTTATTATCAAATAGGTCACAGATGAATATAAAGTTAAAGATGAAAATTTACTTCCATATAAAAGAATGGTTGATTCCTTGAAAGAATTCTTTGAGCAGATAACATTTGAGAAAATACCAAGAGCTCATAATAGAGCGACAAACACCATGGATATGGTAGGATCTATGTTGAGCATTCCACCAAAGAGCAATGATATGTCATTCTTTGTTGAAAATCTAAGAACAATGGCATACGACATACCAGACTCTTGTTTAGTGTGTGAAGTTGTTGGTCCCTTTTCACTATGGTACGCTGAAATCTTTAATTATCTCCATGATGGAACCTTCCCTATGAAAATTTCCCATGCTGAAAAGTGCAACCTCATCTAATGTATAGCCCATTATACCCTACTTGGGGTACCCTCTTCCACGTCGAGGCTACGACAGGGAATCATGCATTTGTTTAAATGTTAAATTCGAATCTATCTAAGCAATCAAGGAGGTGCACGAGGGAATTTTTGGAGCTCATACTAATGGGATTTTCCTTGCAAAGAAGATACTCATAGTAGGATATTATTGGCCTACCATGGAGCATGATTGTTGTCAACATGTGAAGAAGTGTGTGGATTGTCAAAAGTATGGCAATTTGATACATGCACGCGGCACAATCCTTGAACCAATCACAACACCTCACCATTGTTCTCAAAGTGGGGTCTCGATCTAATAGGAAAACTTAATCATGTCTCCTTAGATGGCCACAAGTTCATTATAATGGCCACTGAGTACTTTACAAAATGGGTAGAGGTTGTTCCTCTAACCTATACAGAAGGTCCCCAAATTTCTAAGTTTATAATGAATCATATCATCTGCATATATGGAATCCCTTCTTCTATTATCATTGATAATGGTAAGTCATTCAAAAATAAAAATGTGAAAGCACTCTACAAACACTTTCAAATTTCCCTTAATTTTCAACCCCTTATTACCCTCAAGGTAATGGGCAAGTCAAGCTTCCAACAAAACCTTAATTCACATTATGGAGAAAATGGTGAATACCACAGTCGTAATGGAATTTGTAAATTCACCCTGCCCTCTAGGCATTCAGAACTTCTATCCACACCCCTACAGGTGCAACTCCATATTCTTTAGTATTCGGTTCAGAAGTCATATTTCCTTTAGAGATTGAGATCCCTTCTTTGCGTATCGAGCTAAGGGATTACCTGAATGAAGAGGAGGACTATAGAGTAGCTTGATTGGCAGAGTTGGAACTATTGGACGAGAAACACCTTTGCACCTCAATCACCTAAAAGTATATCATGATCGAGTACAAAGGAGCTATAACAAGAAGGTCATACCTCGTCAGTTTGAGGTAGGGGACATGGTGTTAAAAGAGAATCAGAAGAACACCAATAAGGACCGTGAAAAGAAAGGGAAATTTGAACCCAACTAGATGGGACCATATGTTGTGGTCACCAAGTTTGGTTCAGGTGCTTATAAGCTAGCCCATGTAGATGGCCAAGAGATTTGAGAACCCATGAACATGCAATGCATCTTAAGCGCTTCTATGCTTAAGTATGGGGTCTCTGCAGAATATCAAGAAAAGAAAAAAAAAAAGTATAAAAATAGAAAAAGATAAAGATAAATAAATAGGTGCATCCAATAGTGAAAACCACACAATGGTGGCACTTTGGACAAGTCCTTTAGTGAAAATCAGTTTCCGACACCAAGGGAGGGTCCATTGTTCACAAGCAATTCAGGTTTAGGAGTATGAAAACTTTGTCCTAGGTTGATCTTTACCTTCGTCTGAGTCCCTTGTGAGCCTATCCTTATTTGCCCCGATCCGGCTAACCTAACATTCTAAGTGCGAGAATTTAAAATTAAATGAGCCCATCTCACATTGGGGAAAACTTCATGCAACACACTTCGCATATACCACGTGGCATTCTACCCTTGTACATCCCATCTAACGTTGGGGGCATCCACGTTTCTTCATTTCCTTGCACATTCACTTTGGAAAATTGTTGAGAAAATGTCAAAAACATTCGTATAAATTTTGAAAATCCCAAAACATATAGATATGTTCCTTGGAAAAACCAAAACATTCAATAAGTTTCATAGAAAAATCCAAAACAATAGAAAATTGTCTTAGAGATAAAACCAAAAATAACGTAAAAAACGTCCCAAAACTGTCCCACAAAAATAAAGTAATAGTTTGCTTACTTTTAGTTATTGGTTTGTATGGTTTTTAGTTGCATTACTTTTTCATATTGTGTCTTTAGATTAAATTCAATTGCTTACTTAGATTGAATGTTACTTTCATCTCAGTGAATTTAGGCATTAAATTTACTTTATATTACATACTTGTAAATAAATGTGTTGCTTTGATTAGATTTGTTTAAACTTGTGCTTGTTAATTTTTACTTGTACATTGTGTTATCATTTCATCATCATATCACACATATCCATCACATCTATACATCATATATCAAAAAAATATGCTAAGTCTACATCACGCATGTATACTAAAGGCTAATCATCAAGTACCGTATCACCAATGGGGCAAGAGGGGTTGCACATGATCACAAATCTATCCCCCACACCAATATCAAAAATATAAACATGTTTTACTCAAAGTATCTCATTAACATACAATATGATATCAACTAAGGCTATCTCATAATCTAACATGTGATACAAACATAAAGAAACAGATCAAACATGATATCTCATAAACATGTGATACATCAATAATCCATCTATCATCATATATATCATCAAAAATATATTTTCCATATACATCTGATATAACAAGTCATCATGGGCATCTATACAAAAAAATTGCCTTCATCACAAGGCATGATAAAAAACAATATACATACATCCATATAAAAGTATGCCTTCATCACGAGGTAGTACACCAAAAATAAAGTAATACATTTGGCATGTCAATAAGAAAGTCAACCATGACTCTCACCCACGTCAAGACTTCCCAGTCAAGAATACTGCTAGGTGGGGGAATCTGAGGTGGTCTGAATGAGTAGGAGTTGCATCAAGTTAAACTACATCAAGCCGAGCTAACCCAGTGGTGACCGACCCATGCTTCTCTGAGGCCGCCTGTCCTAAAGGACCCTCTATGGATCACACTGATCGGGATGGTCTATGGGATCTGGATTGGGACCTACTACTTATTATGTGACTATACTCAGGAACTCTTCGATCGGCCAAAACAACTATGTAGTACTACATCCTATAGTAAGTGGCCTCACCTGCTACAAAGAGTATGATGACCAATCATCGCTACATCCCCGAGATATATCTACATGTTGTAGTGTATCACGCTTTGCCCTAATGTTAGCTATATCTCTATCTACACTTTGACCACTCTGCATAATCCCGATCTCGCTCTACATGTAGTTGTAGGCTATCTGTTATCACTCATTCCTACTCGCTCTTCTTGTAGCTGATCTTTCTCTACCCGTCTCAGTTGATCTCATTCTACTATAGGCCGATCTCTCTCTTCTGTGATTAGGCTATCTACAATCAATCGATCTTGCTCTCTAAAGGCCCGATCTCACTCATTCCTAGCCTGGTCTAGCTCTATCATAAGTTGGTCCCCATCTACAAAGGCTTGATCTCTCTTAGCAATAGCCTGATCCCTCTCAACTACCATCTGAAGATGTAAAGTTGTCACCTACCTCCGAAGATGTTGTTGCATCCTAAACTTGTGTATCTAGTATGTCTTGTGTATTCTACAAATCATGGGTATCCTGCATGTCTATAATATCGGCATAGTTTGCACATCCTCATGTATCACATATCTAGAAATATCTAGAAGGTCCTCCTCCATATCCTCATCATATCAGTCCCCTCCTCCACCCCCTAGTGAATTATGTCATGGGCTCACGCGAGGGGGTGATAAATTTCCCTACACTAGATCTTGCACTAGTACCCCGTATATGGTACTACATGTCTCTATGTCTATGCCTCTGCACCGGTGGATATAGAGCATGCTCATCATGCTCCTCCGTGATTAATATCTCTGAGGAATAGACAATCGATGTGGCAGCACTAGCGCATACCATGCTGCATAGTCTAGTGTAGTACTTGGATCTATTATTTGTGCCCATTGTACCCAAGGTTATGAGACTACCTGTGAAAATCTCGCAAGGGCTCGGTCTAACCTAATCCGTGGTCCCATATCAAAAATCTCTCTATAGTGGCGCGCATACCACATCTCATCGCTAGGAATCCCTAGATAAGACCAAGTTGGTGCTGAACTTGGTCCACCCTATACCACTCTAAGATGTGGCTCTTGCTCCCAATAATAAAGTGATCTACTACAGTCATCCCCAACTCATGTTTGCATCCTATCACCACTGATATAGCTTGTATGGTCTCCAAGTGATCATGTGGGGTTGTAGCTTGTCAAGTGCTCACCGAAAATAATCTATGTCCCCCATATGGCCATGAATATCATCTCCATCAGGAACCCAACCCATGAGAGAAGGCTCTCCAAGAACTCAAGCTCTCAATGCTCCTAAAGGACGTCCAATGGAAATGTGGTCTCAAGCCCAAATCTGTAGAAAAGTAGCAGGGGCCCAAAGTCATTTAACCATGATAGGCTATCAAATGTAAGTCGGAGTATAAGTGAGCCAGTATACACTGACCCCAATAGTAGACTCTTCCTTGAAGCAGGTCGTGGATCACTCTAATGAGACCCAAGGAGAATCAGGCACCAGTCTTGTCAGGAAGCAACACGCCACTGACAAGAGCTAATAAGTATACAAGGACCCATCCTAGCCACATGTCGGCCATGCATCTCCTAACCATGACTATCAAGCCTTGGTGGGGAATGTCAATCAATCGAAATATCATGGCTATATAGTGCTCAACTCAGTCCGAGTGACCATCATAGGTAATCAAACGGCCCTGGATCGAACTCACAGGATCCACCAAACATCCTCTAGTGTCACGCTCATCTCACCGGTCAAAGTCGAAGGTCTGAATCTCACTGCATTGCCATCTCTTAGCTAAGGTTATGAGTAAACTATGATCAAAAGAGATATGGGGCATGCGAGCTATGTAAGATAAACATGTCACCTCCAAGGTAATCTCTAGGAAAACCCAATCGAAATGTCCAAGCGTAACCTCAAAATTCTAAGTCATGCATGTTTCTCTCACATCCCTAACACGTCCATATATAGCTATAGAGCCGTTAAGTTAATTATTTAGTCTATTTTCCTATTCTGCCATGCAATTTCTTATAAAAAGGTCTAATTTTAGTCATTATTCTTTTATTTTCATCGCTAAATTTCTCTATGATTCACATTTTTATTCTATGTAGGGTTTGCTAAGCAAAAAATTAAGTTTTTGGCCTAAAACACAATTTTAACAGTGTCTTTCATGTGTAAGCACCCCTCCCGTGTGTGTGCAATACCACTTCTCAAAGATGGGCGCCTGCGCGCTCACGCATAGTCAAAAAATCAAAATAATAATAATAAACTTTCTCAACACAGGCACCCAAGGGCCCATGCTATAGTAGAAAATGCAAAAATTCCCAAAGTTTCTCAAAGACAGTGCCCAGCCCATTCTAGCCCACCAAATTCAAAAAAAACAAAAAACACAAATAGGCATTAGCACTAGGGCACCCATGCTAGCTCACTACATGCAAAATTGCCAAATTGGCTCAACACAGTGCCCAGGCGCCCATGTTGCCAACCAAAATCGAAAAAAATGCAAAAGTGGCTCAACATAGGTGCCCAAGCACCCATGCTAGCCAACTAAAATGCAAAGGTTCCCAAAAAGTGGCTCAAAGCCACAAACACCCAGAGTGCCATGTTGGTAAACTAAAAAAAATGTAAAATGCAAAGTGGCTTAGCACATAGTGCACCCATGTTGGCTAGTAGAAACCAAAAAAATCAAAAGGGGCTCAAAGATAGGCGCCATCAGGTGCCATGTTAGTTAGCAAAATTCAAAAACACTAAAAAGTGGCTCAAGATAGCAGTGCCCATGCTTTAACTAAACAAAAAAAGGCCTAGCATAGGCGTTCAGAACCCATGTTGGCACAAAAATTCACAAAAACCAATAAGTTGCTTAGCACATGCACCAAGTGCTCATATTGGCAAGGAAAACAAAAAACATTACAAACACACCTAACATAAGCGCCCCCAGTTTTGCCCTAAATTTTACCTTAAAATGCATATTTTCTGTTAAAAATTACAAAAATTGAACTACTAGGGTAAAAGAGAGAATTGGGTACCAGTGGTCCATTTGCTAGAAGTCTCAAGTAGTCCCTCACAAGGTCTGCACGATGCCTTTGATTCACTACTCTTGTCATTTCCTCTCGTATGTCAGAGCTCAATTCAATAGTCAAATGATAAGCAAATGTGGTAAAATGACTTGCTACGGTGGCTTATATATTCATTTCTACCTCTCGCAGTGTATTTCTCACTCCCAAAGTGCCTCGAAACCGCTATGTATCTTCTAAAATTCCTCTAACACTCGGCCGATAATTATTTTTAAAAATAACTATTTTCTTAACACGTTTTTAATACGTTAGGGCATATTTTTGCTTCCCAAATGCCTTTTCTACTACTGCAGGGCATTTTTTTCCTTACATACGGTCACTTTTAGCGTTGTCTCACAACTTTGTTATCTCTTCTAATAATATTTTCTTCCATAATTTTTTTTTAACTTTTTAAAAAATTAAAAATTTAAAACAATCAAAAAATTTCAAAAATCGATAAAATTATTAAAAAACTAAAAAATTGTAAAAATTTTAAATTTTACAAAAAAATGGTAAACATCATATATACAACTAAAACTTGTATCAATTGCATCATCCTCGAACGTTGAAATATGTCTTACAAAAGCATCTTTCTACGGTTCTTGCTTTTTCTGGTCTCAAATGACTTGTGGATCATCGTGATCTACCCCATTAACAAAAGCTCGGTTGCATACTATGTCGACTCCCACTGCAATGCTGAGTTTGCAGAGATACTATATCATAGTGCATGAAGGTTTCTCCATAAGACTACTTGTGTCCTTCATTTTCCCATTGCATGTGTTATTGCTTGGGGCATCATTTTTAACCCTTGTCATTACAACACAAACATTTGGGAACTGCATCTTGATAACAAAAACATTGGTGCAACACATTATTTGTTTGAGTATGTGTGATTATATTGGTTTCTCTTTAGGTTAGTTGGTTTAATTTATTGTATTGCATTGCATAATGTATGTTGCATGGAGCTAACTATGATTCTACTTTCTCGTATTGCATTGCAAATATATGTTACATGGAGTTACATATTGTTAGCAAAGAAACAATTGTTAGTAATTTATCTTTTCATGTTATCTTACACTTTGTTTATTTTCAATAAAGGCAATGATGTAGACCTAGGGAAAAATGATATAAATCAGTTGCTTATGGAAAGGTTGGATGCAAAGTTGAACTTGTCCTATATTTCTCCATTAATCACTTCTTCTCCATTATCATTATTACCGCACTAATTTTTCTTCTAAATCAACCGAGGAAATAAACAACCACATTTATCCCTATCCTTATTTCTTCTCAATACTAAAGGGTTTCACTCCCATTCGACCCATTTTCTTCTATCCATTTCAAATCATATTTTCAATCATCGATTGACTTCTTCTATCACCCCATCGACACTCGAGGGGGCATCCTTCATTCTGCTGATTTTTCTTCAAAAATTTACTTATTTTACGCTTTTCTACTATGTTGTAAGTGAAGACACTAACTTCACCTCAAACAGGGGCAAATATAGACACCTAAATTCTGCTTTTGCAATCTTATTGCCAAAATACACGCAAATCACTCATATTCTTCCCAATTATGTTATAATTAGTGCTCTTTGCTAATTAACTAACGTTTCTTGCCAATTTATCCAATTAACACCATGTTGTTGATTGTGTAACCCCTTTCGCATTCAAGATGCCACTTTACGGTGAATCGTAAGCCAAAATCCTCTTCAAAACAAACAATTAGCGATTATGAGCTAATTAAGCCTATTTTGCCCTTGATTTGGTCAATATGCCCTAGTATTGACTCAAACCCCTCTTCCAACCACTCAAAATCACCCCATTCACCTCCACAATGTCTCAACAAGCTTCAAAAGCTTATCCTAGCCTCCTAGTTGACCCTAAGCGGTTGATTAAGGATTCATACCTCTTAATCACTTGGTAATTCACTAATTGTGATTAGCAAGGCCTAATCATGATTAGCAATTCTAATCTAATTTGGGGATTTTAGTCCCACATGCACCAAAATACAAGTTTCTCCCAAAAGGAAAACTATAAAAAGAGTGCACCTCATTCCTTTATACTTTACACCATGCTTTGATTTACATCTCATATAATAAATATGATTTATAGCCAAGTCCAATCCTTGCTTAAAGCCTTCAAAGGGGTTAGTAGATGGATATCCAAAATGACCAAGTAGTCATTTGGAGAGACCATTTCACCTTGTTTGTAGTGTAGCAACCATAACCATTTGATTGCCCTTTTAGGTCTATTTAGGCCCATGTTAGGTAATTCAAGCATATTAGTAGGCATGTTTAGTTAGATTTTGTATTGTTTTCATACTAGTTAAGCATTCGTTTAAGCTTCTCTCTTAATGTTACATTCCTAGAATTACAACCTTGACTAGATGGATGACAATGGTGTTAGTTTTCCTTGTTTAGTCGTGCAATTTTCTTTGTAAAGTTTAGGCGCTTTTAGCAAGAAAGTGTTTGATTCTCCATCTGAGAACTTATCACGTGTATGGATGAGGACTCTTGTCTCTCAAGATATGAATTGTCGAATCGCTTTATAGATGAGTTGAATTCTAATGAGGAATGTGCCTCAAGATACGTAATGATGTCAACACCATAATACAAAAATTGGAGTGCCCATCATTCATGAGAACACATTACCATATGAATTGTTGAAGCCATTCGAGGAGTATGTCAAGAAATAAGTTGGGGACCCCTTTTCTTTCAATGAGGATACACTGGAGTCTCTTGCCAAGATCATAGCCACAATTTCAAACATTGTAAAGAAACATCATTCTTGGTTCACTAAAATCAAAAACATCAATGACATCTCGATGGTTGGCTCAAGTCCCCGAGTTGCATCCGCATTCTTCAAGCCAAAAAAATTACACTGCGAAGCCCTGGTAAAGCAGAGAGTTTAAGGGAGTGGAGATTTTTCTAATTGATCTTGGCAAGGATCAATTAAACAACAAATAAAAATCAATAAGGGTGGCATCTCCAACGAACTAGCTCTCTCTCTCTCTCTCTCTCTCTCTCTCTCTCTCTCTCTCTCTCTCTCTCTCTCTCTCTCACACACACACACACACACACACACACACACGTTATATTTCTTCATTGGGGTTGCACTTTTCATTTTGTCTTATTTATATTTTCCTATTCATTTAAATGTGACTATAATTGACATTGTAATAAGTCACCCTTAATTAATAAAAGGGGACTTAATTATATTCCTAGGAATACGAAGAGTCACATGTTGTGAAGGGCAAATGAAAATTCATGTGGTGGGAGGTGAATATTCTTTCTAAAGCCTAAGAATTGTAATGACTTCCCCATTTATAGGGGTTGTCAATTTTGTATGTTCAAGAGTAGATAACTACTTGTGATAAGTAAAAGAGATAGTTAATTTTCTTTTATTCTCCTTCTCATATGTTCTTCCATTCCTCTCAATGTACGATTTGCCAAAATGTCAATAAATAAGAAAGGAGTTTATGTTTTTCTGATGAGGGAATGAATGAAACTTTGTTGTTCATAATTCCATCTTGTCTTGGTGTTAGTAGCAAGGTTGTTTTCTTTCTAATTATGTGTGATGATATGTTTTGATTAATCTTTGCAAGCATCTAAAATTTCTACCTGCAATATTAATCCCCCTTCCTAATTTCCCACTCCCTTTTCCCACCTATCTCAGAAAATTCCTCCTTGCAATAAATCGCAAGGATTTGCCACAAGTTCAGTGGAGTATCCTTGTTGTATTCTCGACATCTAGGCCAACCGAAGATTTTCATTTTAGTTCACACACAATAAATGGAGCTGCCCCATTCAAGTAGAGGGGCCTAACCCCATAGCATTGGCAAAATCCATCAATTTTTTCCAACCGACAAATTTTCTTGCCAACATGGAGAATGATAGGATTTCTATCCTCGGTCCACAACCCATTTTGGAAATTTCTTAAATAAGTCATACTTTTCCCGTACTCTATGGCTTCGCCTCTCTTGTACATCCTCAACAACTTCTCTCGTGCATGTGTATCTCCTTGTTGCTTCACCTTCATTATCATTTCGTTCATCTAGGGCCACAAATCCTCTTTGTCTATCTTCCTCAACTACTTCAAGTCTAGTTCTCACACCACTTAACTTTGTCATTACTTGCACTATTGCTCCCATGATTTCCACATTAGTTGCATTGGTTGCACCCATATTAGAGGCTCTTCTCGGTGGTAGATTTTCTCCACCTCGACCGGTTTCCTCTCGGTTGGCATTCTACCAATCCTTCACCTCCCAACCTAACTCCAATATATGCATATGCTTTGATGCCACTTGACAATAGTGGAGCTTTATCATATACTCCTTGAGACTTTCATTTCTAGAGAAAACACAATGGAAACACACTTTAAGATAACTCATATTTAATTATTTTGAACCTTATGACATCTACAACATCCAACCCTTTATGGGGTAGTTACTTGATCTACATGGCTCTAAGGGCGGCTAAATCTTACCCACACACTTCTAAAATTATCTCTCATGGCTCTCTTTAAAACACGGCTTCAAGAAGGATTTTATAGACAATCCTAAGGAATTTTAAAATTCATTAAATAATCTTCTTAGAATCCCACTCAATATTGAATTTAAACTCGGTGCATTAATGTCGACCAAATACCTCCAAGTTTGGTAGTAGAGAGAGTCCATTTGACAAATCCATGTCATTGATGAGTCGACATCCACTATTCACTTAGTACCTTGTCATTTTCCACTCTTAAGAGATTCCTTTGGGCATGCTTTATTTCCTTTTTTAAAATATTTATGCATCACTATGCTATTTTGACGCACCTCCCCTTTTACACCCTTGTGTTCCTACTTCCTTAGCCAAAATTTCCAAAATATATGCAATTACATAATTCTCTGTGATGCTCCCGTATCACATATGCACTAAATTATGAACTCCCATGAGGTATATATGTAAAATCACTTACATTGTGACGTGAAGAAAGGCGTAAAGGGTCCTCCTCCTAAAAAGAGAGGGACCCCACCGGCTATTGGCCCCTAGCTAACATACTACGTGGGACCCACCTCAATCATCAAATACTATAGGCTAAAACCATTTTTCCACTCAAACAAACTCGTAATTTGTCACATTCACATTCTACCACTTGGCATGCTCTCACTCGCGTGACACCAACATTGTGCAACCTTGTGTTTAATTTTTCATGTTGGACTCGAACTTCAACAGATGATATCTTCCACATATGGTGTTTGTTTTCCTCTGCTTAAAATGCATCGAAAAGATCTCAATGAGATCTTCTATAAGCAACCAATTTTGGGAAGTTTAGGGGACATTAGAACTATGAATTTCCTCCAAATCATTACTCGGAAGTTTTCCTTGCACCATGAGATGGGATCCTTTTGATATCTCACCGCAGGATCTCCTCCACCGACACCAAGGAAACAATAGATTCATTTACATAATTTATTCTCCACCCCTTCTTCTTAGTTGAGAGGTTAAAGTTCACAACTACAATGGAAAATATATTGTTGGGTCATATCAATAGACCTACCATTGGGTTAATGGTGTGGATGTTGATTGGTCATTTACCCACCTCCGGGGTAGGGACCGCTTATGCCTCCGGGTTTTCAAGATAAGACTCGTGACAATTTTTTGGAGCTAGTTCTAAAATTGAGGAATTTCTCTTCACACTGCAATCCCTCCTAACATGATGATTTATGACCTCCTCCATCTTATTCAATAACTTGTGTTTGATATTTACTACTATTAGTTATATGTTTTGGGACTCTTATTATTCAATTCTAGGTTGTTGGTTGTGGTCTATTTTAGGATGCGAATACTAACCAACCACCCATTGTATTATAAACTATATAGTGTTTTCATATTTGTATGTTTTGATTAATATATATGGTGATGCGCTTCTAATAAACAAAATATTCCATTTATTTTAATGTGCACTTTTTGTAGGCCATATTTTTTATTTTACAAATAAATATAATTTAGGGGTTAACGAAACTAACCCATCGATAATGTTGTGTTGGCTGATTTAGTTTTCATTTATAAATACAAATAATTTGTAGTGGCCTATAAAACTAACCTATCAAGAGTGTGTTGTGTTATAAGCCTTAATTTTGTGGGAAAAACAAATGAAAGAATAAGAATTTGAGAATAAGAAAATAACTCCAATATGCATTAAAGAGGTGTATTTGATAGTAAAACATGTATTTACAGAGATTTCAATGAAGTAATTTTTGGGATTATAAAATCACACTATCCAAGAAAAGGGAATACTAAACATGGAAACATAATACTACGTATTTAGAGGAATTTGAATAAGATGTTTTTAAGATTATAAAATTATAAAGGAATATTAGTGTAGGTTATTATTTATCATTTTATTTATACATTAGGATAATTATTACACTTTTGTTAGCCCTACACTTGTTGGGTTAGCTTGCTTAAGTGTACTAGTTGTATTGAGTTAGCTTCTCATTTATGTGGAGTTAGTTTACTAGTCTTTTGGAGTTAACTTAACTACCAAAGATCAATTAGTGGGAGTTCTTCACCACCGATTTAGGTAGTAGTTGCACTTCCCTCCTCTTATATGTACATCTTTCTTATTGAGTAATTCAAGACATTGTATTGTAATGTATTGAGCATTATAGATTACGATGGATTTCCATATATAATATTTTAGCTCTTCTATTTTGAAAATCTAATGTGGTGTATTATTATCATATGAGATCGCAGCTTGGAACAATCTTATTATCGTTCCTTTCATGGTATCAGAGCTATAGATGATGTAGACATCCATCTATAAGTTTTTCTTTGCAAGTGTTTATTATTTTCATGTATTAGAAATTTGTTATCTCTTTTATGCAGCATGCATTTTTATGCAAAACATAGTGCATCGAAGATTTGGAAGGTGCCAAACCCTAGAATCGATCAGAACTTGACCATGTTTTGAGACAGTCAAATCTTGTCATTTTAAAGGGATTTTGACACATTTCTCAAAAATTCGTACAATTATATACTGAGACATATTTTTTTTCGAAAATTATGTCATCTTTCTCAGGTTTCTCGAGAAACTTTACTGGGTTTCTCTCTATTTTTTAGTACAGTGCCAAAAAAAATATATTTGCGCTTAAATTTTGTATTAACAATTGTCCTTTTTAGGTGCATTCTTTTATCCATTGGATATAAGCATGTACCTTCCGATGCATTCTTTTACCCTCTAAATATTTATATTTTGGATGTAGTCTTTTATCCACTGGACACATATTTGTACCCTCTTGGTGCATTATTTTATCCATTGGATATAAGTGTACCTTCTAGATGCATTCTTTTACCCTCTGGATATTTTTGTTTTGGATGCAGTCTTTTATCCACTAGATGCAGATTTGTACCCTCTGGGTGCATTCTTTTATCCATTGGATATAAACATGTACCCTTCGGATGCAATGATTTACCCTCTAGACATTTAGGTTTTGGGCGCAGGATTTTATCCTTTGGTCGTAAGCATGTATCATGTGGATGCACTCTTTTACCCTTTGGACATTTGGGTGTCACATGTACCTTTTAAAAAAATCATCGCATTAAAATATTATTTTAATAGCAAAACCTTCTAGAGCTCATAACTTTTGATCTGTAGCTCGGATTAAGGTGATTTTTGTTTTGAAATTGTGTATTTTTTCGAGATCTACACATTGGTGACATTTTTATACACATATTTCAAATGTAAAAGGCATTATTACTTATTATAAAATGTATATGCACTCAATTATAATGTGCCAAATTTGGGAGGGTGTTATAATCACTTGTGGATGCAATTTTGGTTGAGTCTGACATCCTAAACTTTTGGGTGTTCCATTCTTTTAGCTATGGGTGTATACATTTATATCTCTCTTGTTTGTTGAGATATTTTGGATCTGTATTTTCGACACTATTTTTGGCATGTTGACAGTATCTCTTGTGGGCGAGCTATTCGACAAAGCCCAGTGTTAGTTTTTCAGTGTTCAAGTAGTTGATTTTGGCAACTCATACAGATCTGTGGTATCACTCTACTCATTCAACAATATGGGAGGGTGTGGTGTTGATACTGATTCTTTGGGTTTCGTGTCCTTGCCTTGTTACCTTGGCTTTTCTTAGATCATGGCACTCCTATTTATTTGGATCTTGTGTCCTTACCTTGTTGCCTTGGTTGTTCTTGGATCGTGGCACACCTATTTGTAGCAGTTGATCAAATTATGTTTGGTATTTTTTTGCATTTTCGACATCACTCCATTGACAGTCTCCTTACATGGAGCTATTCTGGTGAAGCCCAGTGTCAGTTGTTTTTATTTCTATGATCGAGCAGTGGATTCAAACCACAGTGCACACCACACTTCTTCAGCATTATATAAGTTTTTAGAGCCAAGCTTCTGAGGATATCTTGCGGTAGAGGATTTTTCTTTCTCTACTTTGCTATTATTGGTTTTGGGTACCTTGCGGTGTCCAATTTTCCCAATTATTGTACGTGGGTACCTCATCATGCCTTGTTACTGAGACCCGCCTTCTTTTCACCCACCTAAGTTATAATTACGAGAGGGTGTTAGTGTAGGTTATTATTTATGCTTTTATTTATTTATTAGGATAATTCTTACACTTTTGTTAGCCCTACACTTGTTGGGTTAGCTTGCAACTTAGGTGTACTATTTGTGTGGAGTTGGCTTACTAGTTGTGTTTCGAGTTAGCTTCTCATTTATGTGGAGTTTTTTTAATTATTGGTAAATATTTTTTGAAAGGAACTATACCCTTATACGCGATTGCTCAAAAGCAAAATTTAACCCCTAGAAGCCCAACAAAAAGAAAACAAACCAAGAACTAGCAAAACAAAGCAAATGCTAGCAAAAAACAAAAACAACAACTTAACAAAGAACACAAATGCCAAAGAATGTGCGGATGGCCATAAGCCCGATGTAACAATAAAAGCACAAACAACGACAAGAATCAAACCTTATACGGAGTGGTGGGGGTTTTGATTTGACATTTCCCTTCTTCTTCCGATCGACAACCACCGGCCATTCAAGATTTCTTGCATCCAATGCAAATGAAGCATCTGTAATGGACTTGATGTGTATGTGACCCATAGGAAGGGGGGTCGAAACTTCCTTAAACACTGAATCAACAATCTGCGGAGGATGGTCTGTAGGTAGTTTCGCTATGTTGGCCTGTGAATTAGCCATTACAAGTGAGTTAGCATGCAAAGGGGCACTAGAATCCTTAGCCAGATTTGAGTCAATTGTGAGATGTTCAGGAAGTGAATCCTTCCACCAAGCAGTTTTGGTCTTTCGTTTGGAATGTTCACAATCGTTTGTAACATGACCAGTTTGGAAGCAACGCCGACATCTGAAGGCAAGTCTCTCATAGTCAATCCTTTGTACCCAGAGCCTTTCTCCAATCTGAAGATTGATTTCTGCTGGTAAGGGTTTGGAGGTATCAATATCAACCAGGATACGAGAAAACGTAGTATGTGTTTGAATGGAGGTCTTACCATCAACTGCCACACATGATCCAAGAGTATCACCTATAGCAATGAGACAAGATCTGTTCCAAAGTTGTAACGGAAGTCCTGGTAAACGAACCCAAATCGGGTAGGTATCAAAAGACTCCTTTAACGGGTCAAAGGACGGATACCATGGTTTGGACATCAGCCCATGTTCCCCCCAAACCCAATCTAGCTAAAGATTAAATCCCTATCAGTAGGGGTTTCAAAGACTACAATGAAGTAAGCTTTAGCACAGGGATAAAGCTCAATCTTACCTTGTATTTTTTCTCTCCATCTCTGGGCTATCCATTCATGGAGCTGAGAAAGCTTAGGCCAAAATTTATGGAATCTGCATATGAGACCCAGCTGAGAGAGATTTTCCTCTTCCTTAAGAATTTTTATAAGTAGATCCTCCCCGATTTTCAGCGTCGGGACCTCCTGAGAGGGTTTCAAGAGCTCATTTCTGGTACTCTCCTTTTGTTTGGAGACCACTGAAGCATAAGAAGTGGACTTAGCTCCACCAGAGGTTCCTGTGCGACCGCTTTTCTGAAGCGAGTTGGATCTATCCATGCTCTTGAAAGAAGATCCATCATTTTTAAATGATTCATTGTCATTGTTGAGATTTGTAGGGGAGACCGAGCCACCTTTACCTGTCTCAATGGAGAGACCCTCTGCTTTTTGACAGGTCGGAGAAACTCTATCCCGATTTTCTTTGAAGGGGGGTCTTGATTTGCATCAAAAGCCATGTCAATCCAAGAGATTGGTGTTGTATTTTCCATGCCCATTTTACAGGCGCCGCCATCAGTTTTGCACTCAAGGGGCGGATTCCCAAAGCCGCCGCCAAGGAGAAGGGCATCCTGTTTAAATTTGTTGTTCGTGTCTCCAATCCCATGTGCAGGCCGATCCAGGCACGATAGAGAGCTCGCAGACCTGCACGAACGCGTAGCTACCATGGCTGCGCAGCTAGGGCAGGCGCGCGACAGTGCGGCTAGGGCGCGGCTAGGGGCACGGGCGCGGCGTGCAAGCAGCAAAGGGCGCAAGGGCATCATTTATGTGGAGTTAGCTTACTAGTCTTTTAAATTTAACTTAACTACTAAAGATCATTAGTGGGAGTTCTTCACCACTGATTTAGGTAGTAGTTACACTTCTCTCCTCCTATATGTACATCTTTCTTATTGAGGAATTCAAGTCATTGTATTGTAATGTATTGAGCATTATGGATTACGATGGATTTCCAAATATGGTATTTTAGCTCTTTTGTTTTGCAAATCTAATGTGGTGTGCTATTATCATCTGAGATCACAGCTTGGAACAATCTTCTTATTGTTCCTTTCAAGGAAAAGGGACAAATTGAATATGAAAACATACTCAACTCAATCAATAAAAATAAAATTATTTAAGTATTGATATTTTCCACCAACAAAACTATGATACTATTAAACTTGTTTGTCTAGTAAACCCTGCATATTTTTGTTTATATCACCACCCTCAAAGAATAATTCCACCTCTAAAATTGACTAGATTTTGTCACGGTTGATTAAATCATTTCATTTCACATACTTACAAAGATAGGCATCCTTTTTAATCACTTTTTCCCTTGTATAATGACCTTTGCTACCGCTATTCATTTGTGTCAACAATCGATGACCTACCTCAATAGCCATCCGATGGCTAGGGTTAGGCATCGAAAAAGTGAGAGGTGAATAAGAATGAGTTTCTACTCCTTCATTTAAAATTCTTCTTCAAGATTTTAACCACACTTTTAAAAGAAACGCATAATTAATTTTAAATGATGAAATGGAACGTGGATCCAGAGTTAAATTTGATGGCCACTTATACATGTTAAACATTTTTAGGTTACAAGAAATTTTTAATGTCAGCATGTCAAAAATACAAAACAATGTTATTTATACACTACTTATAAATTTATAAACGACTATTCTTAAAGGTGGCCAAACCTATTGATGATTCCCATAAAATATTTAACACCTTTTAATTTTATTTTTTCATATTGACGAAAAACTAAAACAAACCTAATATTGGCAAGAAAGATGAAATTTTCCTTTTCTTTACACGATTTGAGCACAATTGCTTTAAAAATTTATTATGAGAAAGGTCCTTAAAAATATTTTTAAAAACTAGCCGACAAACTATGAAATATCTACGTGTAGATGTGAATAGTGATTTTGTATTTACAAAGCATTGAACTATCATGACATGTTGTTCTTTTGGCGATGGATAATAGATAACTAAGGCGCGCGCCCCATGTGGGGCAACCACATGCTTTCTCTTGAACCCAGTGGTCCCATTTATGTGCAGTTAAAGCCACATGATAAAATAGAATCTTGCCCTGAAAATGTGGAGCAACACCTGCAAAGGAGAGAATGTTTCAGCGATGCAAATTGGTGGGGGGCTGAAAATTTCCACAACCTGCATTCCACATTTTTTGGCCAGGTGTCTTCAAAAATTGCATGAGTGTTTTCCCTCCAAATATGTTTCCCTCCACAAATTTGTTTCAACGCATCGAGAGGCTTTATTTATATGTTTGAATCATTTTTTTTACTCACTGCAACAAGGATCTACTGTTGCACATCAAGGGGGTCTGACAAATCTGGAACTTACAAAATTAGGTACTTCTCATCATTTACCAATCCTGTTGTCTGCTTTTGCATTTGTTTGTGTTTTGTTTACCATCCTGTTGCCTTTGATATTTTAATTAAACTGGGTTTGGAGATCTGTGTCCTAATGAAATTTGAAATAGAATCGTAGCCAATGATTTATGCCTGTGAATGATGGAAATAAATCTGAAACAGAATTATAGCCATTGAATTGGATTGTAATTATTGAAATTACCAGTCAGAACCCTAAAGACATCATTGGTTATGAAATTTATCATACTACCTTTTCTCTTAGTTGGGTATTGAAATCTTTCCGAGATGATCCTTTTGTTTGGGTTTCCGTGATGATTTGTATTCTGTGCTTTTAGTATTTTGCAGAACTAAGTGTGGAAAAGAAATTTGAATTATAGGCCGCTAATGTGAATTGTTTTTAACAACGAATTTGGTTGGGGGAGGATGTATTACATATATCAGCTTTGTTTCTAAAAATTGGGAGGCATTGTTTTTTATCTGCAAATCTTCTCTTTGTTTTCAGTTATATTTCTATCTTAGGTAAATGTAGATCACAATTTTTATTCCTTTTATAAATACTGATTATTACAGGGATTATATCTTTCTAGATTTCGCAGGTTATCTGCATTATTGGTTTTATTTATTCTATTCTATCTTTTCCACACCCGAAGACCGTAAGGTAGATACATTTATGAGTTTCCAGGGCACCAAAATTGGAGAAATTTGGGTCATGTAATTGTTAGTTCACAAACACATATATTAGAATATTAGGTGTGTAAAAAATATATTATCGGTACCTTTTATAAATTCATAGTCAGAGTTAATTTTTTTCCACCTAGTAAAAACAGGTTGCTACCATTGTGGTGCAAAATCAGCCTCAAAATGTAGGTCCAGAAAATGGAAGTAGAAAATAAAAATTGAAACAAAGAAATCCTCAGTCCACCAATTATCTCAACCAACTTTGATCCTTCACCAACCTCCTCAACAAAATCAACCCTGAAAGCTGGAGCATCAGGTAAGGGGATGTTCAAGGCCATGCCAATTTGTTTGCACATAGGCTTGAAGGTGATTCGTCTGCCACCTAACCTCCATGACCTTCCCCTTGTTTTGCCATGATTCATTCGATTATTGATATCATGAACCACTAAAGTGGGACTTCTCATAGAAACCAAAGTAAAAGAATTATTGTTTTTTATTATTGGCACATTTTAACCATCTAAGTAAATGAATGATTGTTGGCCACATCATATTCATATATATTCTGCCTTGCAAGAGTTTTCTCAGGTATTATGTTGCTAACAATTTGATTTATGGTTTCTGCATTTCCAACCACACCAGTCAAAGGGCATTCTTCATTTAACTTGTAAATCAAACAAAGAAAAACAATGCAATATTTTTAGAAATATATTAAAATAGTTGTTTTACATTTTACTAAAGCTTGTTGCTTTTTTTAAGTTTATGGTTAAAAATATGTTTTAAAATACAAAAAAATGTTTTTTTATCGCAGGGCTTAAAAACCATATCCATGGATAAACATGTGTATCGCCCAACTCCTATGAAGCCTAGCTTCATAAGATATACAACATTACTTTCTGATAATGAAATACAAGATGATGATTTCTACTTCACTAATTCATCTATACCTGATTTTATTCCAAGTACGCAAGAACACAATGCAGAAGTTGTTTATCCTCCTACAGGCAATATTTTTAGTGATGGGATCAATTATCCAGAGCATTCTACAATGGATGTTGATGATTCCCAATTACCTCAGGGGGATATGGCTTCCAAACAAGCAAGAGATATTAAAACACCAATCAACTGTCCTTCCCCCACAAAAGGGTAGAACCCGTTGGAGCACTACAGACACACTTGTTCTAATTGAAGCTAAATGTAATGAGAGAGACACTCTCTTCAATGGTGGTCCAAGGAGTAAAGCCATATCATCTACAGAAAAATGGAAAATTGTGCAAAATTATTGTGCTAGTCATGGTGTTGTTCACACAGTCAACCAATGTCATGATCGATGGGAACATCTCCAACCTGATTATAAAAGGATTAGAGATTATGAAAAAAAATTCCATCTGGACATAATAGTTATTGGACTATGACAACCCGAGAAAGAACTGAGAAGAAGCTTCCTGCAAAATTCTCTGAAGAAATTTTTGATGCAATGGAGCTAAACTTTGGACATGATCGAGGTATCAATCTTGGGAATATTACCATCGACACTTCTGAGACAAACCATGCAAATTATGAAGATTCTTCTGCTCTAAATGAAAATGATCCATCCAATGAATTTGAAATGCCCAAAGCAACGTGGAAGTCAATCCACAGGAAAAAAAAAAACATCACATAAAACATCAGATATCAAAGACACTATTGTTGAAAACAATAAGTTGGTTATTTCTACTCTACAAATTGCTGAGGAGGGGCGAATGAAGCGTCATGAAAAAGATTGTGCTCGGTTGAACAACGACATGCAAAATATTGTACTCTCATTGAACAACACATGCAAAGGGATGATTTGAATGAAGAGAAGATGATCAAAATTGAAGAGCAAAAGATAAATGTCCAATTGAGTTTGGTTTCAGCTCTAAATTCTATTGGGCAGGCCATGTTGAAGATTAGCGAATCATTTAGTAATGATAAATGATTTATCTAATGCACTACTTAGGTTAGGTATAATGTAACCAATCAAATATTTTTGTAGCCAATCAAATATTTTTGTATGACATTTTGTATTAAAATAAAGGTCACTATGACCAAAGGTCCAAAGACCAAAGTTTCCAAAGTTGTCAAGATTGTTCAAGTTTACAAATATTATCAAGTTTCGTTCTTGTTTCCAAACATTGTCATGTTGAATTTGAATAATGTATGAGAGCAGTCCAAGTTAGGAAATGAAACAATTGATTTTTAAAAAAAATCTTTTACCTATATGGAACAATTAGTACTTGTTTTATTGATTTGGTTATGGCTCTGGATTATACTAGTTTTTGGTTTGTGAATGTGAGTACAAGCACTTGTACATCTAGTAAGATATTATTTCCAGAGGACATTTTGAATTCTGAATAAGCCTTAGTTTGAGCTTTCTTCAAGAAGTTTTTGTAATTAGATATGTATGTTCTAGTGATCATGTGTACATTTAATAGATTTTTCAATTGTTCTAAATACATATTTGCATTCTTCTACTTATATCTTCTTGCTATTACAAGGCCAATTATTAAACATTCTTATTTTCAAGACTTCTAGGTTTGATTGCAGTTTCAAACATCTCTTATAGACTATGAAATCTGGATTTGCCATACATATTTTGAACATCCATTTCAAGTGATTGTTCATGATTTTTGTTTTAGGTATTTAATATTATAATACCAAGGAAGATTCTTAAAGAAACCTGACATAGGAACAAGTCTCTATTAGATCCATGGAAAAAATTATGAAGAATGGGTATCTTTTGACAGAAAAGATTATCTGATTTTTGTTGCGGTAAGAATTTACCGAATCCTCTTAACATGAGCTTAGATGTTACTTTTTATGTCACCAATAATGTCTTTGAGTGGCTACATGATAGGAAATTCTCAAACAAGTTAGAGGTTCCATACTATGTTATTTCGACAAGCAAAGACATGGTAGTCCTCCTCTATGGCAATTTATGTCTAAGAAAATCATGTACATGGTTTGTAAAAACTCTTGAAATACTTGAACAAAAAACATTTCCCATCTCAGGAAACCTTAAATGATTATTCAGCTTCTTACAAATATTCAGATGCATCTATATGTAGACTTTATACTAAATTGACCTTATGTATACTATTGTTGATGCCGCTTAAGTGAATTCTCAAGAGTGGTGGGTTAACTTATCAAATTTTCTTTCATGATTCACTTTTCTTTTATTATACCATATATGGACTTTCATAATAGTCAGTTGATATTCCATGAACAATGATTTCCAAGATTATGTATTTCTTTATATCATATCTTATAATGATGTCCTATTGTTCATCAAGGATTGTGTGCATTATCATGGGTGTTCTCTATATGTATATATCCACTCTCATGTGAAACCTAAATGGAATTTTTATTTCCTGAATGGGTATCATCTACTATTTATAGGAAACCTTAAAATCTCACTTCCTTTTCGTTGACTGCTGTCTTAGTTAAAAAACTTGTGTTGGTTTCCATTAGACATGTCTTTCATGAATAATTTTATGTGGTCATTTAATCTTAGCTTTACAATCCTGGTAATGGAAGGAAAAGTTTGCTTTCATATAGACCAATCATGTGGATAAAGAACAATGGAAGGATATGATCCTTCCATCATCCTCCAAAATTTATAGAATTATACTATAAAATCCATCAGAGTTCAAGTTATTACAATTTGGTTTTGATATCATTTGTTTTTGGTTTGTAAACATTTTCTACATGATTTTTAGTACCATTTATGAAAACTTTTGTATATTAATATAAAGACATATTTCAATAGTGAAATATGAGCTTCGGCATGTTCTTGGATTGAAATAATGAGCCTCCTTACACAAGATTATGGTAAAAAGATTTCAATACGATACTATATTAAAAATATTTTATGAAATTATAAAATCTTTTTTATTTAAGAGTCCAAAATGGGACTGTTATTATTAGAATAAGTGTCAACTAACATCAGTGTTGAGAGATCATAAAGTGAAGTCAATACATGTAGCTTGTCACAAGTTACTATACATACATGTAACTTACAATCATGAGGCATTAGTGAAATTGAGGATCATAACATACCATCATGAACATGGGACATGAGAAAAGAGATTCTATTGCAGAAAATAATATAATTCTCTTAAAAAATATCTCCATTCGATAAATCTGAAAACAGAGGACTCCAATTGCAAAGACTCTTGTTGTAGGACTAACCAAATCATATTCAAATCTGTTTTCTTTTGAAATAAGTCATTTTGCAAATAAAGACACCGTAATAGACTACTCAATGATGAACTCTGAAATACATATTGATGCTGAGATTATTCTGCAAAAGTGTTGTTGCAGATTGAAATACATACTTATGCTGAATTTTCTTTATGTGTAAGTCATTGGGATAGCTTTCTTTTTTTTTTTTGCTTTCAATGTAAGCAATTCCTCACCTTTTTATTTATTTTTAGTGGTTTGCAGTAAGTTTGGTAACAATTTCATACATCTGCTAGGATACAAAAGAATTGGTTTGACTATGAAATATACTTTATGACCGATCTCAAAAGATCTAGAGATCTTTGATTGTTTTTCTTCTTTTATTGTGAAAGTTTAAATTGACCATAAGAATTTTATGCCATGTTTTATACCATTATTATTTCCTAGACTGTTTTGATCTTGACATTGATACTAATTTAACATTCAATTGTGGTGTTGTGTTTTATTTTGCAGGGATCAATTTACAATGAATAATAATTCAAGAGAAGCAATAAAATTCCTCTTAGCATGTGCATCTACAATTGTTCAATTAGCATTGCAAATTTGGGTTGATCTACAAGATTCAACTAGTATGTGGCATGTATCAAAGAAGCATAAAATACATTCAACTAAAAGTGTAGCATGTGTTCAAATGTTCAAATTGAGGATGACATGAATGTAGAGCTCTATGCCATCACTTCTCAACAAGAAAACATGATCCTTGAAACAGAATTATCAAATTTTCCAATGGGGTGAGAAATCAAGGTGAATGGTATGTCAAACCACGTTCATTGCATTGGTGGAACCACTACATTTTTAAAGTTAGATATGATGATGAACATTTTCACAACATTTTTAGGTTGCCATATGCATTATTTGAATCTTTGTGTGACTCCTTGCATGAAGACCTTAGTCAAGGTGACATACCATTTTCATTGGCAAATTCAATAAAGGGTAGGGTGTTTCCAGTGGAGAAACAAGTGGCTATCGTGGTTTTACGATTAGCTTCTGGGATGACAATGATTAATATTAGTGAACTTTTTGGTTGTGGAAAGTCAACAATGGTCGAGAGTTGTAAATAAGTTTATTAATGCCATGCATATTCGTTTTCGTAGTCATGTCCAATGGCCAAAGGATAATTATGAAATTGAGCATGTAAAAGAAGGTTTTCACCAGAAACGAGGCTTTCCAAATTGTTGTGGGGCTATAGATGTAACACATATTGAATTTCAACTTCCACCTAATGAGTGCTCTTCGGATTGGTATGATAGAGATCACAACTACAACATGTCTGTCCAAGTCATTGTTGACAGTAATATGCGTTTCATGGATGTATTCGCTGGGTGGCCTGGTTCTGTTAATGATTCCAGATTGTTGTGGAATTCTTCTTTTTACAAATTATGTGAAGGTGGTGAGAGGTTAAATGGTCGCTCAATTTCCCTTGGTTTGACACACATGAGAGAGTATATTATTGGTGATGGAGGCTACCCACTACTACCATGGTTAATCATGCACATTTTTAGGTGCTCTAACAAATGAGAAAAGAGAATTTAACTTCAAGTTGTCTTCGACACGTATTGTTGTTGAGTGTGCATTTGGAAGGCTAAAGAGTACGTGGTGAATTTTGCACTCCATGATATGTCAACCTAATCTGAAAATGCTACCAAAAACTATTCTGGTATGTTGCATTTTACATAATATGTTGTTGGCATTTGATGAGGGCTGCATTGATCCAATTGACGTCAATGAGAATGAATACAATGTGCCAAACATTGAAGAGGTTCTAGGCGATCCTGTTGCAACACAAGCTCGAGTGGCTTTAATGGATTTAGACATGGTCAAAGATTTTGTACTTTTCATAGTACTTGGCCAAGTTGTTTTACACAATATTTATGATTTATAGATCATTAGTCTGTTTACAATAGGACATAGATTTTGTCTTTCAGTCTTTTTTTTTTGTTGCTTAGGTAATGATATGTTATATTTTTAATTTGTAGGCATTGACAGTATCATGTTTATGTGTTTACATTTAATGATTTTTTCTTTGTTTCATGAATCTATTAAGGGAAGGCAGGAGCTCAGTACTCCACTGTGTACTTTGTTATCTAATGTTTTTTGAATGAAAACATTAATCATGTACTCTATTCATGATAATTCAAGGAAAATTCTGAATCCATGAATATATATTTAAGAATAAGTTTTGTATTCTCTTATTTTTTTAATAAAAATCTTGCAATGTTATTGTATGAGCTACTAATAATATGTTATACAAATATAAAAATAGAATAATTCATTTGCTTGGTGTCTCAATATAAAACAATAATAATTCATTTGCTTGGTTTTTGAAGAAGACCCAAATAAAATTTTGAAGTATTTAGAGATATGTACTTTGTTTGTTGATATTATTAGGTGTTTTGATAAATGTAAGGTCATTTACAAGACCAAACCAGTATTTTTTTCCGAGAATTTTGAGGAGACCCAACTAAAAAGTGAGGACTTTGTATGCAAAACTGTGAAGGAAATGTGACCAATGGAGCCAAACAGAGTAGGTAGTGTATTTTCTATTTTATCTGTTATCTTTGAATTCACAATTCCACACATGTTTCTTAGCATGACTGATTGACAAACAACAATCGAAGTAGTAGGAATATTTGAAGTCCAACAAGCAAAGGCTTAAAGAATTTTTTTCTGTATCTGTGCCAGAGGGTTACTATTTGTTCCTCTCTTTGTGTGTTTAAGAATTCATAGTACTAGTACGAACATTGCACCAATCAACTATCAAATGATTCACCTATTGAATTTCTCCATTGCTTATTTGTTATAGCTTTCTATAATGGTCAGTGAGCCCATCTTATAAGTTTGTAAAGCTGATTGTTGATATTTTTCTGCATTTTATAGGATTTTTTGAATTTAATGATTGTTGTTTGCTTATTTGTTATTCTTTCACATGATTTTTACTAGCAGGATCATGTAATTTGGTTTAGCAACTCATAGAAATACGTTGCAATTTTGATGGCTAGCTTTGCAGTAGTTGATGATTTGTTAAACTAGCTTCACATTGGAAGTTCAGAGTGGTATGCTACTAACAAAAGAAAATAACTCTCGAATGTCCAGACATACAAGCCTGGTTATACAGCTCCTACACCTGCCCATTCTAATATATTCTTGCTAGATATTTATGGAATCTTGCTTATCTGGAAACGGATATGTATGCTTGCTTATTTACAACTAGCTGCTTCAAATGCATTTAAGAGGCCTGGAAAGGCCTAACAACTATTCTTTTTCATGATTTTTTGAGAATACCCAGCTGAAAAATTCGAGTTTAGAGCCTATGTTGTGTTTGTTGATATTTGTTGATAACTGAGAAAGAGCTTTAGACATGTGGATATGGCCTTGAGGAAGTGTACATTGCAAATTATGAGAGAAAGGGGAAATTTTAGGTCTAGGAGAATCCAAATTATTTCATAATAGTGCGTAGTAAATCAAAAACCAGAACAGAGAAGATCAATTAGTTTGAATGCTTGAATCTACTATTGTCAATGACCTTTAAGAATAATGTCACAATGTGTATTTGAGATAATTTTTGTTCTCAGTACTTGCAAAAATTGGTTTGAGTAAACAACATGCTAAGGTATATACAATCATAAGACAAGTTGAAGCTTCAGAACGTATGAAAGAAAAAAAGAATTATTTGTTGTAATGTGTATACTCTCAAAATTCTTTGCATAAATAATTAAATTCCATAGGACCGCTGCGTTGCTAATTTTTCCTATTTTTATTCTGCAACGAACTACTAAAAACTTATGCATTCCATGGGACCGCTGCACTGCTAATTTCTCCTATTTTTTCTCTGCAAAGACTCGCTAAAAACTTGACATTCCATGGGACCGTTGCAGACCGCTAATTTCTCCTATTTTTCTTTGCAACACCTACTAAAAACTTTTACATTTCCCCCTACATGGGACCGCTACCTAAGTATGTATGCACTTTCATTCATTATTGCTTCAATTTTCAACGCATTTATAATGGTTAGTTTTGTTGTCGCTTTGCCCACTTTCACCTCTACCATCCAGCCCACTTTTCCATACGTCTATGATTGGTAGCCGGACCCAGAATTTCAAATTATATGTCCCTGTCAAATTAATATTTTTTTGATCGCCTAATATGTGAATTTTAATGATTTATTTTGAAAGATACAAATAAGTTGTATATTTTCACATATTTTATATATATTTATAGAAAGATTATTTTTAAATCATATAGATTTTTAAATTTTCAAATAGTCATTGTTTAAGGCCACCTAAATTTGTAACTCAATGTCTTGGGTTATTAGTGAGTTATAAGTAGTTTGTAATCATCAACCCAAGTTCCATTCACATCGAGCTCATTAGATGCTTTTGATAAGTGGTCATGGGAACACCTTGATGTAGGGGCGAACTTCTCTATATGGACCAAGCGGAACATAGCGGGCGCTCCGAATGCAGATCGCTTAGTGGATATTAAGGACCCAACCCCACCCCCATGTCCCACTTAGAGAAATTACTCCTCCACCACTCCAGTTCATAGCTATGGTATAATAAAAGTGTTTAAGGAACCAAAAATGAGCAAATGGGGTCTTGGTTGATTGGTAAATTCTTAGCGTTTACTAAGAGGAGGTCCAAATTTCAACCTCTATTGGCATGTTCGTTGCTTGAGGAATAGTTCAACCAATGTCCCCGAGTCTTTGCCGGAGTAGTCCGACCAATGTCCTTGTGTGTGCGACAAATGTATGATAGACCAATGTCCCCGTGTGTGCGATAATTGTACGGTGGTGTTGTTGGAGTAGTCCGACCAACATCCCTAAGTGTTCGCCATCTCATGCACGAAGGTGGTATGAAGTGTACACCAATCAGTACGAAGGTGGTATGAAACCTAGGCTTCAACAGAACAGAGGCAATATGAAACTTTGCACTGGTGGTCCCCTCCTTACGCAAGGCTAAAAATACCAAGGCTAGTAGAGACTGTGCTAAATTGTAATATGTAATGATTCCTTTATATTTTAAAGAAAAATATACAATTAAAATCACAAAAAACAGCCCACAATATGTCAATTTCCAACCTTGTCTCTACATGGCTATTTTCTTGATAGAATGCACCATCACCCATAGATGCCCCCATGGATTATATGCATGCCTATGTATGGGAAGGTCCCACGGCCAGGGGCCACCTCACGCTTTTTAAAAATATATGTTTTTGACAACCGATAGTTACATATGTCCAACTACAACTTAATTGGTAGGGTTTGCACCGAGAAACAAAGTGTCAAAATCCTGTGAATGGCACTGTTGAAAAGCATATTGTGTTTTTCAACTAAAAATTCTTAAAACTAACTCCTAAACTACGCAACACATGCATGGAATGGGCGGATGAGTTTTCTTGGGCATATGTGCATTCTATTAGGAGAGTGCATTAATTTCTAAAAAAACTAACTCCTAAACTGTGTGATACGTATGTATGGAATGGGCGGATGCATTTTTCATGGGCATAGGTGCATTTTATCGGGAGATTGCATTCTATCGAGAGAATAACAATTGAAGCAATGGATATTCTCTCGATAGAATGCCATCGCCCAGATGCCCCCATGGATGAAATGCATACACATGCATGGGTGGCTCCTATGGGCAAGGGTCATCTTATATGGTTTTTTTAAATATGTGTTAGACAATAGATATCCACATGTCTAGCTACAACTCGGTGGTAAGGTTGGGTGCTTTGAGAAATAGGAATCTCGTGAATCACATTTAAATAATCTGTTGAAAAACACATTGTGTTTTTCAACCAATTTTTTTTTTAAAAAATAACTCCTAAACTCGCATGACACATATGCATGGAATGGATAGATGCGTTTTCATGGACATAGGTGCATTCTATCGTAAGAATAGCCATTGGGGTGATGGCTATTCTCCCAATATGATAGATATTCTCTTGATATAATGCACCATCACCCATATATGCCCTCATGGATGAAATGCATGCCCATTCATGGGCGGGTCCCACACTCAAGGGTCACCAATATATGAATTCTTTTAAATATATGTGTTAGACTATAGATATTCAAATCTATCTCGGGTCTGAAACTCGACTGGTAAGACTAGGCGTTGAGAAATAGAAGCTAGTAAGGCAATAAACTAACTCGACCAAAAAATTCTATAAAAAAATTTAACTCTTAAACTACGCGACACTTATGCATGGAGTGGGTGGATGCATTTTTCATGGGTGTGGGTGCATTCTATCATGAGAATAGCCATCGTTGTGTATTCACTTGCTCTAGCTCGCATCCTTTGCCGTGTCTACTCTTCCCTGTTCCTAAAACGTTTACTCTCCCTTCCTCTTCGTTGGGAAAACCCTCCATTAACTATTTTGTGTTGCCATAAAATCTTCTCGATGTCCATTAAATTCTCGATGTCCATTAACTATTTTGGTATTTCATTTATTCATGTACTTCGATGTCCATTAACTATTTTGTGTTGCCATAAAATATTTTCCCTCTCAATATTGGTAAACCGATCCGCAGAGAAGGAAATAGTAAATGTGCTCTATGAATGATAAGACATTTAAATGGACAATTACAGAAATTGAAAGAGCAAGGACGAGTAGTAATGTCTATGAGCATTTAAGTCAAGAAAAGGAATTATTTAAATCAAGAAAAGACATCATTAAAACCAACTATATAGTCAATAAAAGTTATATTTGTGTAATATAGTTAATAATTGTTGGTGTGTGTGACTGCCTCAGGTCATTGTCCACATCACCTAGGTGAGTCATCTCGCCTTGAGAGAGTCATAGGTCTTAGGAAGTCAATTGACAAGTGTCGATTTTGTCATAGAATCGACATTGTCATTTGCGTCAATGCGTGATAGGAGTTACATGCCTTATTTGGAATTGTAACTCCTCTTCTAGTGGCGTCATATGCGTCAATCAACGTCATATGCGTCAGTGGCATCATTGAGTTCTTTCCATGTTTAGGCATGGGGGTTACATAGCACCCCTATTTGTACTTCCTATTTTTCGATCTATGAGCATGAGCAGACCCATTCTTCTTACTTGCAATCTTCTTTCCATTGTTTTGAATCTTGCGTATTGCGTTGGCTTGACGTTACCATTGGAGTGCAACTTCGTTGTGGTGCATCACTTTTCAACATCGGTTCTCGCGAATCCCTCTTTCAATAATAACTAACTTTCATGTAGAAAAATGGCCTTTTTATGTAAAGGAGGATTTTGTGCTATGTGATTTGGTTTCGCTTTCTTTTATATTTTTTTAATAAGTCTCAAATATTTGAATTTTTCAAATAAATTGTAACATGAAATATATGTATAAAATACAATAGTCTATAAATTATTCAAATCAAAAGTATAGATGTTATAATTATATTTATTTGCAAATTATTAAGATAAAAAAATGGCAAATCTAAAAGAGTTGTGAAGCTCTAACATAAGTCAACTCTTACTAATTGACTTTTAAAGTGGCGTGTAAAATCCCCACTCCACAAACTACAATAAATCAAAATGATGACATATTGATCACTATTGTAATACCTCACTCCACATGTTGTAGATAAACCAAGAATCAAACCTATGACTTATTAATCACTACTACAATGGCTTACCATTATGCCACAATCTTAGGGGTAAGACATATATCAATTTTGTCTTTGAAGATAATTTATGGCACCAATATCAATTTTTTTCTTGTTGACTTTCCTATTAATTAGCAGTAGATGTCGTCAATGTAGCCACACCACTATGTCAAGCTCAAAAATATTTTAAGTAAAAATGGCTCTAAACTCCATTTTATGCCCAAGATATTACAGGTTTTCAATCAACCGTTTCAAGCAAGAATAAAATAGTTATATGTATGATAATCAACTAGATGTGAAATTTAAGGTTTAAACTACATTATGATGATCAAATGAATGTGAACTTTAATGTCCACCATTAAGTGCTAATATCTCACAAAAATTAGTGTCCAAAATTAGCTTAGTTACAAAATAAATAAAACTAGACAAGTGTTATGAAAAAATTACTTTTACGAAAATGTAAAATTTGAATTAAAATTACATGTATAATGACAATAATCTAAAGTTGATAAATGTACAAATAATGCCCGATTTGGACTGATAATCAAAAGTAATAAAAATCCTAAAATAATACAATATAACGAATAATAAATCCTACAGATCATTTTTAGAGGTACGCAGACAAGTTTAATGTTAATTCTATTACTTAGTTGTGTTGAGAGACATTATATTATGACAATTGCATACTAGTGGTGGATTGTAATATATGTAGATGTTCAATGTTTCCTCCATGACATAATGGACATAATCACGCTGTAGATGCCCTCTTAGCTTGACAAGTGATAGGGGTACTCACTTTCTAGATGAGACTCTACACATCTTGCTCTCCAAGTTTATGGTTGTGCACCATAGGACTATTCCTTTTCATCCCCATGATAATGTAATGGTGGAGGCATTCAACAAGATCAAATTTTCTAAATTTAAGTATGAAAATGAAAATGATTAATGTGGGTTCAAATGATTGTTATTGTTCCTTCTTCTCGATACAATTGTTTCCACACCTACTTCATGCGATGATAGTTCAGTTGACACAAATCGCTTCTTTATATTTTTGATTATGAGGTTTTTTCTTGTAGTTTTGATGATGAGAGTATTGATGAGGATACACCACCTCACTCTCTTGGTCACCCTTTAGAGAATGTTAAACCGCGTTCTTACTCTCCCACCTTTGGAGATCCATCAAACACCAGTGTAGACATGTTCTCAATCTCATACTTTCATTGCATCTTCTACTCCTCTTACTTCTTATATTGATAATTTATACCTACCTGAAATTGATTTTCTATTTGTTGAGAAACCGTTTTGGGACAAGTATTTGTCATACCTTAGATGTATCTTTTCGATCCTACTTGTGTTGCATAAAGACAACGAGTTATCTTACAAGGAGTTATCTTTTCGAAGTCTTCACAAATTTCGAAGGAGTCCTTCATCTCCTTTGATGGGAGTTCCCTTCTGGGATATCTGTCACTTCTATTATTTTAGATATCATTTTTGATCCACCTCTTCTTGTGGATCCTCATTCTACCATTGTGGGGATTGTTGTGCCTTCACTTCATATGGACATTCTTTCGGTGAATGTTCCATTCCCATACTCTGACAATTCTACTTTAGTGGAATTACCTTCTGTTCTTGAGCACCTTCTTGCTGCACCAATGTCATGCTTCAATTGTGGACTAGCTTCAGTGTGTTTTTATACTTCTACCTTCAGCTTTTCATAGAGTGGGTGGAATTTCAGTACCCCATTTCTATTCTCCCTAAGGGTAGAAACATTTTTCGATGTAGATGGACCATCTTAAATCTACATGCGGAAGATCACATCATCGACACTCTTTTTTGAGAGTTCATAAAGTTATAGACTTCAGATCCGGCAAGAGAATTCTTTACAACCCTTTTGTGAAGCCAAGTATCTTTACTTAGGCTCTCATCTTGGGGTAAGTTCAATTACTACTTCCACACATCTACTTCATACTTTCTTATCTCCCTCTCCTCTTCAAGATTATTTTCCATGACAAATTAAACCCACTTGACGATGTATCGATATTTACAAACTATCACCTCATGGAGCTTGATAGGATTATCTCTGCATCACTTGATATATTTTCTCTTTTATATGTTGAGCAACCTTCGAGACACTTTATGTTCCTCCTCCTCCAAGTCATTGATTACAAACTTTCAAATCCTTAAAATTCTATGGGATTTCATTGGAAATGATCTTCCGTAAGAGTTGGCTAGTTATCTTCTTCTTCTTACTTCTTGTAGAAAGATTGTAGTTTGTACATGGGTACTTTATCAAGTCTTTGGTTGTCATGACCTATATGAAGCACCTTTCTTAGGTTGTTTAGGTGAGTCTTTTATCTCTTGTAAGTGGATGTTTTTCCCTTGTGGATTTCCTCCATTACTTGAGATCTTTATTATACATGGGTACCTCGTCAAGACTAGCTTCATGAGACCCATTTCTCTTCTCGTATTTTTATTTTCTAGATAGAGGTTGTTTGTACATGGTACCTTATCAGGAATTTAGTTACCGAGCCTCATTGACACATCTTTCTTAGTTTTCTAGGGGAGTTATATTTTTGTTCTGACTTGCCATGACCTCTACCTTAGCTTCGATGAAGGGGGTGTTGGTGTATGTGACTTGCCTCGTCGTCACTTGGCATCTTGTCCACATCATATGGTGAGTCATCTTGCTTAGCGAGATCATAGGTCATTAGGTGTAATTAGGGTTTCATGTGTCCATGTGTCATGCATAGGAGTTACACAACACTCCTATATATGTACCCTTTCTATTTGAGCTATGAGAATGAGTAGACCTATTCTTTCATGCTTTATTTTCCTTTTTGTTTGATTTACTCTTGTTGATTACTTGGAGCATTCACGTCACTGTTGGAGTGCAACCTCTTCAATGTGCACGAGGTTCCATATTGATCCTTGCCACATCCTCAGTAGAACAATCTCACATATTGTTGTCAAGCAAGACATGATTTACCTTTATAGTCAGATAAGCCATTTTTGACTTAAACAAGTATAAAGGAAATATTCGCATGCCTTTAATACATGAATACTCCACATAAACAAATACCACATTTGGCAAAGAGTTTCTACAAGTTTATAAGGATGTATACTTGAAAAATTTAAAAGATGAAAATTTGTGTAGTCAATTTTACTCAATTTTAGTTGATGAAAACATTAATCGACTATGGAACAAAATTTTATGGTTTACATTACGTATTTGATAAATGAAGGTAGAGGTTAGTGTGAAAAAATAATATTCCTCCTTCAAATAAAGGATAGAAAAAATCAAACTGTGTATGATGTTGCATAATCACTTTTTTAACAATTATGGATTTATTTTTTATGAAGTTTGTTGGATTTGGATCTGATGGGGATTTTGCGATGAGGGGTATTCATAAAGGTTTTTCTACTAAGCTTCATTAAGACACTCCTAATTTATTAGATATTCATTACATGGCTCATTAAAAGGAATCTACCACGCATAATGCTTCAACTTACTTTCTAAAATTGTAATTGATTGATAGATTTGTAAATAAATTTTATTCACTACTTGAGAAATATGATAAAAGACATGAATCATTAAGATAACTAATGAAGTTATTTCAAATAAGTAGGTTGGAGGTGTTACAAATTTGTCAAATTAAGTCATTTTCTAAAGGAAGGTCATGAAAATACTTATCAAGCTCATGCCTACTTCTTGAAGGATGCGGGTTAGAAGAGAAAATGTATGATTTGACAACAATATTCAAGTACGAATTTGTATACATTTAATCAAATATTTTCTTACTAAGCTAAATGAATTGAATAAAAAATTCCAGGAGGGTCATGTTCACATTACTTCTATTGGAACTACTTAAGATATTATAATTTGCATGCTTCATAAAAGATTTCAAAGAGGGATATTTGGGGCAAGTATTATACATATATCATATTTTTAAATACAACACGAGGATGAATAATTGAGTTGACGGATGGAATAATTACGATACATGTACATACTTTAAGATTTAACTGCTTACCTAACTCGTAAAGGTCAAAGACACTAGGTGATCGCATTGTATTGGGAAAATATTTTATAATGAAGGTGATTGATTATCTAGATACAAAGTTCACCGATTTACTCATATTCAAATCTTTTAAGTTTTTCGGACCTCATAATTATTGTGATGAGGTAGATGATAGAAATCATGAAAATAAAATATAGTTGATATGTTTGTGTGAAAAAATAAGTGTTGGAAACTCACCTATTATGGGCACCACTAAATGTTTGGGCAAGATGGATAAATTTATCTATATCAGTATATAAATCATATCCAAAAAACATATGTTTGGAGCATGGGATCTTTGTGGGGGTGAACCTCGGATGGTTTGAAGATTTTCCATTTTTGATGTGACTATGACAAACTTAGAAATCACAATAGTATATGAAAGGTTTTATTAAAATTGAAATAGGATAAAAATGACGATAGATCCATGATTTCTTTGAAATCATTGGGTACGTTAATGTTTCTCTCTTTTTGTGCACCTCATACTCTAAACAAGGTAGATTGAAATGTTATTTATGATGCATGGAAGCATGTAAAAGTTTAAAAGTATCTTTCATTATACAAATACTCAAAGTGAATATGTGAGCTTTATGAATACACATGTTCTTTATTGGTTTTACATATATAAATATATATAATTAAATTATGTGTTAAAAATTTAGTTTGTCCCATTTTGATTAAAGTAATTGTATTTACAAATGATTTCTTCAACTCCAATGCTAATAAGGGAAAAGTTTTTAAAAAAATATTGGGGTTCCACCTATAAGAAAATGTACATATGCATATATTTTGTTACATACATGGTTATAAAATGGACTTTGTCATATTCTATGTGGAGTTACTTTTCTTAAACATGTTTGAGATAAACTAGTATATTTACACCAAAGGCATTTACAATTGAGTTGAGGCTTGCCCCGACATCGGAGAAGGAGCTGACGACATAGATAACAATCGTATTTACGACATAATATTTTAAAATTTTGATTAGACAGTTTCGGTAATAGAAAACATGCATAATTAAATGTTAGAATATAAAATTGTACCATGTATACACCGTAATGATACCACGACAAACAATTGTTGGTAAGAAGTGCTTCCACTTCACCTATGCACTACAATGGTGCCATAATAGGCGCTTGTTTGTAAGAAGTGCTTCCACTTCACCAACGCCCTCCAAAAAGAAGCGTGAGCCTAAACTTGACTTAGGAGAACCATATGATGGTAAATTTTTACTTGCTTCATCTAACAAAAACATATTTGCAATAAGCTCCCAATTTCGAAGGCTCTTCCATCACTCCGTAGAAGAAAGTGGTGGGAGCCGTTCATACAGAAAATATTACGGGACTTAGAAAGTATATATTTTACGTTAAATTTCAATGGGAGTTGGAATTTTGTTTGGAAATTTTGGAGAAATTTAAGTTCAATTGGAGACGATGCACTTGGGGTGATGAATATATAACACAACATTAAGAGATTTTGCTTCTACAATGCCCAAGGGCAATAATTTATATTTGGATAAATCTATAGACAAGTTGGACTCAGGTAGGACTGACTGTCGATAAAGTAGACATGGCGTGTTACTTACCTATTTTTCACTATAATTACACCGAAGGCGTTCACAGTTAGGTTGAGGCTTGCCCCCTCTGAGAGCAGACAAGGGGGTGGATGACGTAGATAACAACAGTACATTGACGACATAATAATTTTTTATTTTGATCCGACGGAAATAACACCATCCATGTAAGTTATTTTATTCAGGCTACCTTAATTGTTCATTACTTGAACGAATCGACATGGAGGAAAATCTCTTCCATGTAATCAACAAATTTGTCACCCTCGAACTCCATCAACAATTATTATGGTAAAAGCAGGTTTTCAGTGCCTCTTCCATTTCCAAACCTTGAAACCCCCAACGTCATCGATCAAGTCTCCAGCGACCTCCTTTGCCTTTCATTCCTTCATAGATTCAGAACCTCATTCATGGTGTTTTATTTTATTTTGTTCTTTTTAAATTTTAGCATCAATTTATGCTACTTTTGTCTGGCTTTTTCATTTTTGGTAATGTTTGCTATGCATGCAGAGTCATTGTGGACATTTATGGATCGTAAAAGCGAGAAAATCAGAGGATAATTCCTATGGGCGATTAGAGGGAAATGATGGTGGAATCTGAAATATATTTTCATCCATCACTATTACAAGCTATCTATACTGAGAGGGTTTATATTTATTTATTACGTTGAAGGTGTTCATGGTTGGGTTGAGCCCCCCATCCCCCTACGGTGGAAAAGGAGGTGGATGGCGTAGATAACATTTGTAATTTGACGACATAATAATTTATTATAGTGAAAAAATATGTTTAATTATATATAATTGAATGTTATATCATGGGGTTAAACATAATTATGATTTTTATGGATTGTTCATAGATAATATTTGTTGATACAAATTTATTTTATTTTATTATTTCATAAATTTGTAATTTTAAAATGGATTGCAAAAATAATTCTTATTAAACATTTTTTGTAATATTAATGTATTTATGTATTTTTCAAGGATGAAGGCTTCATTGTCCTCATCAAAATCAACAAAAGATGGACCAAGAGTTTACAAAACAATTTCCTTAATTTTACAATAGTCGATATTTATTTCGTTTCTACCCGCTATACATAGATCCAAGTGTTTATTAGATTTCAATTCCTTTTTCATGTGGGAGAAACTAATAATGTTTTTTTAAATATTCGGAAGTGAATATTTATGCCGAAAGATTTTTTTACAAAGTGAGAAGCTTGCCCCCCTTTGACTTTTTGAGAAATTTATGACATTTTCGTTAATTTTGTTTTTTTCCATGAATTTTCTTATTCATGCCATTAAATTATCCATATTATATGAATGTGTCTCTTTTTATAAGGATTAATGAAATGAACATGGTAAAATATTCAATCTTAACACACACACACACACACACACACACACACACACACACACACACACACACACACACACACACACACACACACACACACACATATTTATCTCAAAATTCGTGTTTACAGTACAAAAACTCGGGGCTCTAACAACATATTGTGATCACCACTATCCATATTTTAGACGTATCGGTGACCCCGAGAGTATTCTCGAATTCCGCTTACTAGTATCTTCAATCCACCAAGGGGATGTCATGTATGATATCATTACATCAAAAGAAATCGTGGGATTGTACGTGTTGTTCATCGTGATAGAGCGAATGTCATGTTTGTCTTTTTGCTTCACTTTTGTTCTGTATTTTCAAAGCAAAAGTATCTCTTTGGGAGCCTTTGCGACCATTAAGAAAGGAGTAATGGTGGTTTGTTTAGCGGGAAATGATGGGCCCTCACATGAAACTATCGATACCACGGAAACTTGGATTTTTAATGTTTGCGGAGGCACCATCAACAGGATTACGCCGTTGCCTTGAAGCCGGGAAATGACATTATTGTTGTCAAGGTATCATCCCTTTTCCTTTCACGACGAACACTTTCGTGATGGATATCCTTGGATCTTCTCCTTCACCAATCTAACAACCCCGTGTGCACAAAAAAGGAGTTCATTTGTTGTAGGGTGAAAAGTAATTAGTCTAAATTGTATTATTGGAATTTTGTTGTGGAAGATAGATTGCATGTTCTTTGTGGGTTGAATGTTGATTGTACCTTACCACTGTGAGTTTTGATGAAAAACATATTAAATGTCGTCCAACCAAAAAAATTAACACTTTAAAATATAAAATAAAATAATAACAAAGCCCCCTTTTCCATTTTTTCTTCCGAAATATTTCATTTCATTCAATTGTGTACAACTTGTTTATGGTACCACAACTTATTGACAATTCAATGATACCGACTAAGTGACCCCTCCATTTGGCCTAAAATTAACGCAATATAACACCATTCATAATGTTGATACTATTTTCTTTTTTGTTAAATCAAGATACTCATTACTTCTTTCATCATATCCCACACCTATTTTGCCACTCAATACAAATTTTTATGAGGGGGAACCTTATTTGCATTCTTAAAATCTAAAGAGAAACCATAATCATATATGAGCATGAAATTGACAACATAATGAACCCTCAATGCAAAAAATTGTAATTTTTAACATATGTTGACTTCAAGATTGAACCAAAAATGCAAGTTTTCCTTTCAAGTATTCATTGACAATACCTTGCTTTCTAAGATATCTCCAAACTATATTGCCACGATGCCTTGCACATTGTATCCCCTTTCTCCATCAAACATTTGACAAAATATGCACATGTTACATATGTTCCTCCTCGTAAGAAAGTTAGCTTCCTCAAAATGGTTCCACCCAATATTATCCTCTCCCAATTGCTTCTCCTCCCTCTAACCCCCTCTTCTACACCCCTCTTCCTCCTTTTATGTTTTGGTCCTCAAAATCAACCTCATCTTACACTAGCCCCTTTGGCATTTACATCACACATTTCACATGTGATCGTTAATTATTATACTCTCTTAGTATGGAAGACAATTTAGATATTTGAAAGGGGTTTTGAATTAATTAGATAATTGATTTAAAAATATAGAAATTTTGTGAAATCCTAATTACAGAGTCACAACACAATAATAAGCAATAAAGTACATATATGACCTAAGCAATAAGCTAGATAAAATTGAAAACCCTAAGTGCAAGAGAAGGATATAATACTTAGTTGATTTCACACTAACCCCGAAGTATGTTGAGCTGGAAAATTGTTGAATAGGAGGAGGAATATGTCACAACCGAACCCAAAAATTCATAGAACAATCATAATAAGCTAGATTGGGGCACCTAGAATGGGTTAGGGACGCCTGGGCACCGTAGACAAATGTTGAGCACCCGTGATTGCAAAAATGGCCGGAAAGTGATTTCTTTTGTGTCGCTTCTATGTCACTACACTTTGCTATTTTTTACCCGTGTGTCACATTATGTCCACAGAATTCACCTGTAACCTACAAAGAGAAAGAGCACCTGCAAAACCCCAAAACACATTAAATATTAAAAATAAAAAGATGTAAATGGGGAGTTAGATCACCTCCAGTGGTCACCTAACAATGAGTGAACTTACGATTGAGTGTTACACTACATTTCAAACTCCATGTAGTTATCATGTGTGTGTGTGTAAGAATCGTGCCCTAGGTGGCTCTTGTGCAAGATGTACTTGAATAATGAGCAATAGCTAGATGTAGCAATGTAAGTAGATGTGTGGATGTCAAAATGAACTTCCCCTCCTATGTGTGTATGTAGAATTATCAGTCCCTTGTCCCTTGAATGAAGCTAGATGGATGTTTTGATGCTCTTGAAATGATTTTGGATGCAACCTTAGGTGATAGTAGTAGATGCTTAGAGCTTGGTCCTTTATTATGGTCACATAACTTTATATTTATATGATTCCCTTGGTTGAATTTTGTAATTAACAACTTGTTAGCATATGGATTTGCACGCATGCAAATGACATGCAACAAAGTGTGTGAATGAAGCCCCTCCTCAATGAGGGTGAGGTTACCTTTATTGAAAACAAAAACTATATTTACACTTGTACATTCAAAATTGTATGTGGGGGGTGTTTTGGAACATCAATGGAAAGAAAAGTGAATGAGGGAGATGGAATGGAATGAAGGAAAGGAATGGAAAGGAATGAATGGAATGAACATGCAAGAGTTAGGTAAAAGCAGAGCCTAATATTACATAGAGAATAATAATAAATGTATGCTAGAAAAAATGCACTACTAACAAGGAAGTAAAATACTAACAATAATACCTCCTCCTTTGCATTCCGTAGCAAACCTCAAAATGGGCTAGGAAACATGGATTGAGCCCTGATTGCGTGACATGTAGGTGCCTTTCTCAAAATGGAGTGAGGCCTTCCTGCAACAATGATCCACTTACTTTGCACCAAATGGGTAAAAGGATTATGGATTTGGGGTGCTTCAAGATGAGGCTATTTGGGCATTAAGACGAGGTGGAAGGATGTTCTTTGCTCAAAGGATGCAAGAACTTAGACAAGACATTCAAACTTATTCTCTGTGTCTTAGAGGGAGGGTAAGGTCAGTATTTATATCCTGGGAAGTGATTAACTTAGATTAATTTAAGTAATCATGGTTTGAAAATGTGGGAAAGATTAGGTGAGTGGGGACCATGAAGAATGGGTGAGGATTTGAATTGGATTTTTAATTCATAAGTGGAGGATTTTAGGTGAGTGGGGACCATGAAGAGTGGGTGAGGATTTGATTTTGAATTTTTAATTCAATAGTAGAAAAACATGGAGAATAATGACATGTGGTAAGGATTAGGTTATTTTTATATTTGAAATGGATAATTAATCAAATTATATTTGATTAATTCAAAGTGTATTTTTGTGGGAAATGAGGTAGGGGAATTAATTGATTTAGGACATATGTGAAATTAGGGTGTCTACAATTAATAACACAAAGAAAATGGAGTTTGCATCAACTAAATGAGAATGAGTAAAAGGGAACACACGTGAGCAAGTAGATAATCAAAGCTTGATCACTGTGAACTAGAACAACATATTAGTAGCATTGACAATAAGATCTAAGACAATATTTGCATGCAAGATTCAAACACTAACATCTAATAAGAACATAAAATGCTATAAGAGATAATGAATGGGACACAAAGTTCATATTTCATTAACTCCAAAATGTCTTCTCAAAAGAACACAAAGTTTCTTTCTTTGAAGTAAAGCTTGCATACAAAAGTATTTTCTTCTCCTCTCTCAAAGTCACCCTTACAAATGAGCCCCTGAATTTCTTTTATAACCCAAAAGTTGGTTACAAAGTAGTTAGGGTTTTACATGAACATTAAATAGGGCATCTTAAGTGACTTTGACTTTCTCAACCAACTTTATTAAAAACAACTAAAAATAGAAATCACTTAAGTTATCCACAGTTTTCCAAAAGTGAGTTCAATAATAACACCATTTTAAAATACCACTTTTAAAACATATGACAAAAACCAGTGCCTTATCCATTGAAATGGGGTCCGCCTATCTCAATCATATGAGAAATGGACTCTCCCACTTCATTAGATACCAGAAAACTATCTCCTCGTCCCATCGGTGAAATTAGGATCTGCCGCCTTCACCAATTGAAAGGATCTTGAACCTCCCCAATGTTTCGAACATCTTTTCTTCTTCAGGAGGTTCATTTGGTTGAAGAATAGCCTCACAAAATACCTGTAATTCTAAGATCCTACCTGACATATCATTCAGATTGACCATCTTTGATTGAATATTCTCAAACAAGTTCTTTAATTTGATGCAATGTTCCATTGAAGCTAAAGAGAAATTGATGGCGGGAGTATACATGTCTTTAAACAATTGTGAAAATTGCTCCTCCACATGTTCTGATGAATACCTCTGATTTTTCTCATTTACAAGATCGCAAGGGATCTTAGCTATGAATTCTGAATCAAGGCAAGTGAAGTGAAGGATTCATTGCATACGCTCTCGTAATGGATCATAGAATCCTTGAGAAGTGTCTTTCTTGATTTGAGATGCAAACACCAAAGAAAGTGTGTCCCTCGACATTTGAATTTGAGAATTCCTTCAATGGCTAAAGTTGAAGATTCCATACTTGTCATCTCCTGTAGACTAGGCAATATCTCATCCAATTTTGATATGTTAGAAACAAAATTTTCCTTGAAAGAAAGAATTGGATCAAGATATGCACTAATATCTTCATGGAGCTTAACGACTGCTTTGATCATCTCTTTACCAAAAATGAGAATCTCTGAAAGCCAAGATTTAGTGACATGGCCCAATGTGTTTATTTCTTTTGACAAATTGAGAGTTTCTTCATTAAAGGCATACATCGCATCAAGTAATCGTGAAGGTGGATGATATGGGATTTATCAGATGTTGAACATAATCCACCAATTGATTCTTTTCATCCTTGAGCTAAGAGTTCTAAGATTTATATTTCTCAAGCCTCTTTAGCATGATATCTATTGAATCTTGGGCCATTGCCATGTCACTTTCCAATGTGGACTTCCCAAGTCCAAGTCTGGAAACTTCATAATCAGCAAATGTCATGGAATTATGTTCCTTGTCAACTTGTGGGATGGCAAGATCCGCAAATATGTTTTCATCATCATCCACCATTATTCGGGAGAGAACTTTAGGTTTCTTTGGAATGACGCAACTCGAAAGCTTGAAAAGGGCATCAAATTCAATGTCAATTTCAATTGTCTTGACAACCCTCTTCCTTTTCTTGATTTCACAATCAACCCAAAAAGGAGTATCCTTCACCACTTCCGCATACGAAGCCCTGGAGTCTGAAGCAACATTCCCATTGTTCTCAACATCATTAGATTCTACAAGAATCCTTTCCACAACCTCAATTTTTGGAGAAATAACCTCAATATCTACCTCTTGAACATTAGGGAGATTTTGAGAAATCTCTTCGTGAATTGTAGGTTTAAAAGTGTTCGATATTTAGACTACTTGCACTTGAGTGGACTCTTGTGCAAGGCATGACTGAGGATTGTTTGTTATGAGCTTCGCGAACTATCAACAATGTGAGTAGAATAATCTCTACTTGAAGTGGAAAATCCCGATACATGCTCCCTTCCTTCACTAGGGCTAGAACCCTTAGCTTTTTCACCTCGCGACACATTCTTTGGTGAAGTGGATTTTGGCAACCACTCCTTTCTTGCTTGATGTGTATGACTAGATGGCACAGAGGTTGATTGAGAAGAAGCTTTGGTCGACTGGAGACCTCCTCGAGTTAGAAATTTTGTAATCCTAAGGTATGATCTTTGATTGATGGTAACTTTGCAAGTTCTCTTTCATACCAGGATATGCTTCTTTCGAGAATCGGTTGATTCTTGTTATCAAGAGAAAATTCATCTCTTTTGGTCCAATCAATTTGTGGCAACAGAGTAAAGGCAACTGCATCATATGAGGGATCAATAACATCTTCATCATCATCCACCAATGAATTTGGAGGGTTTCTAATGCAAAAGGCCTTGATCTGAGCAAGGGTTAGGTGGGAAAACTCTCACCTTATTACTTTATGTTTGTCTCGAGCAATGTAGCTGGAAATATTCCATGGTAGGGTTGTGTTGATACTTTGCTCCAAGAATCTTCTACATATATCCATTGATATCAAACTGGAATCTCTTCACATATGGATGAATAGTGATGAGGGAAAACTCTTTCTCCATGAGTTGTGTCAAAGATATTTTGACATTGGTTTTCCTCAATTTGGATTCGGAAATGCATTCTTGACGATGCTTGTCACTGAGAAGACAATGAACTTGGAATAGTTATCGTGCAAGCTCCATTAATTCCCACTTGTCACTGACGTACTTAGGAAGCTTCCATGGAGTACCCGCAAAGCCGCTCACATGAATATAGGAAAAGGACAAAAATTGAATAAACCATGTTCCCCATTGGGAAATGACATCCATGGCCTCTTTGGAGAATCTTTCCTCTGTATTCTGATTCAAGTTTCAATCACGTGGAAGGTGAATGCATCGTTAACTCTTCACGAAATGATAAGAGCTATTTTTGAAACTTAACTCGAGATAATAATAGAAGACATTATTTGATAGACTGTGACTCCTTTCGCTTCGAGCCCTAAAATAGATTTCTTCTAGCCATGACACTAAGTTAGGTATGATGTCATGTAGAAACATCCATCATCTTCACTTCAATCAATTGCTTGTGAAGAGTAGCACTACCGATGGTGGCCCAATCCAAAAATCTCTCTCAAGCGAGGATGATACATCCGTGCGTGGAAAATCTTGGCAGAGGGTAGACCGAAGACTCAACTCGGGAGAGTGATCATGTCCCTGATTTCCTCCACGAACTCAACTCAATACAGATTCCTTAGGAATCCGGTCAACTCGAGGCCTCTTGGTCACTAACCGAGCTTGTTATTAACCGTCTTGCTTCACTCCGAGGAGTCCTTCATCCCAAAATTCTTGTGCTGACTTTCAAGTGATGTCAGCATTCTCAGGGAAGTCAAGTATGTTGAGCAACTCCTCAATGTGCTCTGGTGTGATTAAGAGGAAAGGCTCGCGATTATCTTTATAAATTCCTTGTCTCTCGGGATCATAATGCTCCGCGTAAGTGATAACTAGCTCTGGGCATTGCACCGAGACCGAAAATGTCATTGTTTGGGGTAGACCGCTATGGTAGAGCCTATCTAAGAATATGGTTTTGCCTTCAACTTTCACCCGATCACAAAATTGTTGCACATTGATGTGACCAAGATTTGTATCGGTGATATTGTCGTATGCAGACTTGATAGAACTGGGAGGGATGATTCCTTGGAATTCGTACTTGAGTGTGGACTTATTTGATTTCTCCACTGGCTTCCTTGATTTTCTTGCAGATTTATTGGATTTTTCAGCCATTATGAATTTTATAGAAAAATGACTCAGGCTCGCAAAACAATGTAAATGGTGTCGGGTCTCGTCTCTCGAACCACCGTTACACAAGAAAAATATGGCTCATTTAATTTATAATTATTATTATTATTATTTTAAAATATTATTATTATTATTATTGATCTCGAATTATAATTTTTTTTTAAATACCAATACAAAAATATCGAGACTAAGCTCGAGTTCCAAATCGGGTAATAATAACAATATTATTATATTATTTTAAATTCTCTCAATCGTAATGACTTTGCATAGGATCAACTTAATCTTTTTTTTTTTAATTTGCCTTGCACGATTCTAGTTGCTTTAGCGTGAAGAATTAGTTTGATTTTCCGGCAATAGTTTGGACTTGTAATTTTTCCTTTCACTGGCATTTGAGTGCGTTGGATAATTATTTCTCTTTCCCTAGCATGAATCACTCTCATTTCTTCGCACACGTGGGAATGATTTTTTATTTACGTAAGATCACAATGCCCGGATAACTCTGTGAAGACGTGGAAATTGGTTTACTCTGTGTGGAAGTGCTTCTCCTAGCTAAAATGTGGATCCTTTCTCTTTGTTAGGCGTTGGATATTATTTTTCTCCTAACAGCTGAAACGTGGGCTTATTTTCTTTTGTTTTATTCATGCATGGACTTTATATTCGGAAAATGTGTAGGCTATCATTTTATTTGACTTGTATTAACTCCCCGACCATGATCTCTGCGTGGAGATTTTTTTCTACGTTGAAAATTCTCCTGTTGTTATTTCTCCTTAGAATACTTTGGGATTTTGAATTGTTGTTCTTCCAAAATGTGTGGATTTTACTCTTTTTTAAGGTGTTGATTTCTATGCATGTGTTTTGAACGTGTGGGAGGTTGTACGCCTTGACCAATGCGTGGCCAATCTTTGTTTCAACGTGGGCTCTCTCCTTCTTTGCATTTCCACCTCACACGTGGCATGTTGGTTGCAAAAGAAAACAAACAAACAAAAACAAATTTTTATGGACTGTTTTGGCAATGCGTGGACAACTTGCTCTTCTTTGCCAATGTGTTTGAAACTTTGCTTCTTTTAAATCCTACAACGTGGATCTCATATGAATTTTTATTTTTATTTTTATTGGCAACGTTGGATTTTGCAAGAAAAAGGAAATGCTTTGATTTTTCCTTGCTTGGCATGGCAAGACTCTACAAGAATGCGTGGAAATGGTTTATTTCTCCTTGAAAACCCGAATTCTCCCTCAAAACCTTGGCATTGAGTGCCCACTCCTCTTTGACATTGTTCTATTTTGATATTGATATTATTGACCGATGTTCGGACATTTGATTATGATACATTGATCAATAGATGCTAGATTATACTTGTTATGTGGATTACTAACACTATGATGTTTATGTTTTATCACGATGCACTAGATAGTGATGTTAGACAGCTTAGATGCATGTTGATTTTCAGGATATGGATTTTACACTGACATGTTATGTTTCTGAGATATTGGAATATAATTGTAATCTCATGGATGTTAGGGTTAGATTTTGGCATATTGATGGATAATAGAATTGTTAAATGTTGAATGATGAATTTGGAGTATATATATATATATATATATGATTTCTCGATGTTGTTAATACGGTGAAAGGCTAGAGAGGTATTTGTTATGTGCAAGACTTTTATCACAAACATTGAAGGGGATAGGGGACCAACCACGGAAGGATGTCGAGCATTGAGCAACGAGGCCAAATTGACAACTTGTGTAATGTTGTTTTGTGTAGTGTTTTGTTTGTCTTGTTTGGAAGTCACCCATGGGGGTGATTTCACATATGTGGCCATGGGGTGGATTGTATCCCTTTCATTAATTTTTGTATGTGTTTATTTATGTTTTGTGTATTTAAATTTGGAAGAATTCTTCACTTAATTAGCATGTGTAATTGTGTGTTTATTAGACTTAATCCCTCTTATTTAGTTTAACCTAAGTAGATGTGACTTATAGTAATGATGTGATCTTGTAGTCCTTGTGTAAGAAGAATTTATGTTGATTTGGGAGTATTTTACCCCACCCCAAGTTCAAAATTCGGATTTTGACTTGGGGGCACTTTTGGAGACTTGTGGGACAAGCAAGGCTTGTCCCATGCCTCTTAATTTGGCCCAACAACCTTACCTATGGGTTGGGAAGCTCAATTTTGACTTCTTTGTCCATCTTTGAGTGTAGGAGAAGGAAAATCATTGCACTTTCTTTCTTACCCAATTTATTTTTGTCCCTTGAAAGCATGGTGTGCAAGTTTTGAGCCATGTGGGTTGTCATAGTCCTTTCTTGTGCATTGATGTTTCTTGGTTTTGATGTTTTGACTTGAGTGTGAGGATGGGGGATGATGAAGTGGCATCCTACATGGAGCCACCTCATCATCCTCACTTCCCAATTCTATTTATTTGTGACTTTTGGTTGGAATGGGGTTACTTGCTCATTTTGCTTCTTGTGCACTTTTGGATTTGGGAGCTTTTGGAGTGCTTGGCTTGGATTTGAAGAGGCTTGTGAAGGTTCTTCTTGGATATTGATGGAGAGGTAGGATCTCCACACTTTTATTATTATGTTACTTTGTTGTTGTAAGCAATGTTGTGCTTGTTAAAAGTATTTTTGTCTTGTGATGGTGTTGTGTGGGTTGGTTTAGTAGTTGGCCTTAGTTGGGTGTGTTGAGAAGGGATTATGGGACCATTGGGAGGGAAAAGGGAGTTTATGTGAGGAATGAAAATTTGGTGGGAGTGTGAATGAGATTCTTGCCTATGGGGAGAGAAAAGGGATTCATGGATTTGTTGTTTGTTGCAAGGGAGAGATAAGGAATTGTGTGATTATTCTTGTGCACTTAGAGGCTTAGGGCAAGACTCCCACTTCACTTGGGAGGCATAAGGAGGTGGTCTCCCATATCCCTTTCTCTACTTGGTTTGATCCTCAAACCTTTGTTTTGATGTGTATGTGTAAACTTGTTGGTTATGTGAACTTGGTGGTGTTGCTTGTCTTGTATGTGTGTTTTGTTGAGAAGCCTCTTTGTGATAGTTGTCAATGTTGTTCAATGCCCTTCATGGTTCCTTGGTTGGGGCTCGGGGGCCATTAAGGGAATGGCTTCTTCCCTTAATGGATTTAAGGTTGGGCGGAGAGCGTTTCCTACTCCCCCTTCCTTGTTTGTGATCCCATTGTGAAGATGAAGAATGCCTAAGTTGGAGCTACCTTTGTGGAGAAGACATACTTCTTGAAGACTTGAAAGTTGTTTGGATAGCATTGTTGTAATTTATTTTCAAATTCATACTTCCCACTTTGAGGGATGCATTGTAAAATTGTAAGATTGTGTTAAAGTTGTTGTATCTCTTGGAAATTATTTATCTTGTAAACCCTTTTAAAAATGTGGATTGAGAAAATTTACAATTTCAAATGTATTAGTTTGGGAAAAGAAATTATCAAATTTTACTTTGTCTTGGTGAAATGAAAAGTTGATTAGAGTTGAAATGGATGAGCATCCTTTTTACCTTTAAGCATTTTCATTTTTTTTCAAATGTGATATACTCCCATTTCTAAAATTTGTTGAAAATTGTTAGGCTCCATTTTGAAAGAAGCAAGTATTCTTTTAGTTACTCTTGCTTGTGTAATGAAAATGGTTAGTTTATCCTCCTTGCTTTTGTTTGAAATGACTTGTTGGATTGATTAAAGAAACCAACCCTTAAGAATGAATGCACCCATTTAAAATTTAAATTATTTTATTTTACAAATTTGCTCTAAACTTACATCTAGTTCTAGTTCTTGTTAAATTTTACAAAAAAATTAAATTAAATTAAATGGATTTGACTACACCAATATTTATTAATACACTAGAAGTATTAATGTATTTATACATTAATATTGTTACCATTGAATGAATCATTGCACAACTCGAAATATTATTAATAACACACATATAGTAATTTATCTATATATTTATTCTTTTATACATTATTATTAGTAATAAAGATTATCATTATTAATATTAATATTAAAACATTTCTTTTACAAAAACAAAAAAGGGAAGAAACTGTGTTAACAAACTTTATTTAAAAGTAATTTTGAATTAAAAAGGAAAAGTGAAATGTGTGTTTTAAAACAAGGCGCGGTTTTTCTAAATTTGTTTATGTTAGTTTTTGCGTGGAGTTGGGGGTGTGACCACACCCCAACCCACATTTATTTATTCAATGTGGGTGGGGTGGGGTCGGCACCGCCCCCCCCATCCGCCAACATTTGTGTTTATTGAATTGTATGGGTGGGGGCCAAGCCCCACCAAACCCTCACCGCTTCCTATGTGGCTCGGCATCGTAAAATCAGGTACGTGAAACTTACACTGGATCTACATTGTGGTTGTCAAACATTGGTGATTTTGTTATAAACACACACACACACACACACACACACACACACACACACACACACACAAAGAGAGAGAGGGTGTATACCTCCATGTTTTTATTAAAACGGGATTTTAATTTTCATTAAATGTATTTATATGGTGTGTGTGTGTGTGTGTGTGTGTGTGTGTGTGTGTGTGTGTGTGTGTGTGTGTGTGTGTGTGTTTTTAGTGAGACTATTCAAATAGAGAAGAAATGTAAACTTTAAACAAAATGAATCTATATATATAAAAAGGAATACCCAAATGGGTATTTTTGGAGAAATATATTGTTCTCATTAAATGAATATTAGAAATTACAACAAAACCCTTGAATAGGGTAGAATAAACTTTGAGAAATAAAACAACATGGGTTTGGGGATGTGTATATCCATCCCCAAGCTTGCAACCTCCTTCATCCATGGCTTCCTCCTCTCCCTCCATCCTTCACCTACAAATCAACACAAAGAAATGAATAAAAGTCTTAAGGATTTTTAGGTTTGTTTTGATTTTCCTTCATCCAATGGCCTAGATTGGATTCATCCAATGGCCCAAAATGCCTCCTACAAAAATTAGGTGGGGGTAGGTGAGGTGATCATTTGATCACATGGGTCCCCTTTTGAATGGGGCCACTTGAGTGAGTTGAAAGTAATTAAGCTATTGGTTGTTGTATTTTGTTTTATTTTATAAACTCTCTTTCTTTTTAGTTAGACTATCCCTTATTAGTTTAGTTTTCTTTTGCAATGGAGAATTAATTTATTTACTTAGTATAAATGAAAGAACTATTTTTGACTTGAACTTTAATTATTTAATTTTGCATGACCTTAGGAACCTAGGTATTAAATTTATTTAGGATTAATGGAATGAAATATTTTAAACTCAACTATAAGTTTAATCAATTTTCTTAATTAATATTATTATTTATTTAATGTTGCGTGGTTGATAACTAACCATGTGGTTTAGTTAAGCATTGCATTCGACCTTTAACAAAAAAAAAAAAAATTGTTCCATAATTTTTCTATTATAATATTTGCTTGGCTTCGGGTTTCGTGTTCGAAATTTTTTTGGGCATTACATTTGGTATCAAAGTCGTGGGTTCAACACTTAGACCCCGGGTACACATAGAAAACATGAACAAAAATAATTAAACCTAACACAACTTTTAACCTAGTACACCCCACTATGCATGATGTTTTAAAACATAGAAATGTTAAAAAAAAAAAAACAATATCTTAGATAATTATAAACTAACTCTCGCCTTGGTCTCGTGTAGGAGGCATGGACTAGACAAGGGGTTCTTACATGTGGACCTAGATCTACCACCACCATATTAGGCAAGAATGCTATCCTACCTCAAATATTAGAGATGTTACAGAGTTAATGCCATTATACGTGGAGGATCAATAGAGGGCGACCTAGTAGGCGGGACAAGGAGCCATCGGTGGAGGTCCTTACACCTTCATGTCACACTAGTGCAGAGGAGAGGGAAGATAACTCCCACGTGGAGTCAGTTAGACATGAGACACCTCTTAGAGAGCTCTGGGGATCGAGATGTGATGCACTGAGACAGTCTAGGATCCCTAGGCCGAGAGCCGATCACGTAGAGAGGCCTGTAGAGGGTGGTAGTCGTCAGCGGGGAGCATTGTTGGGGTTAGCACACCGATTGTAAAGATAATATATCATATCTAAGCATACATGCAAATAAAAGTGGATATTCTACTTAAGAAATGTACAAAACAAGAGACATAAATCAACACCAGATTTAATGTGGTTCACCCAATGTGGGCTACGCCCACCAAGAAACAAGCCAATCTCCAAAGCTTTGACAAGGTATACAATGAAGATTTACGTATTCCACACCTCTCAAATGTACAAGACTTTCTTTCTCTCAACTTTTTACTTCATCACCAAAAATTCTCTCTCACCAACCTTTTTCAAATTCTTCTTAATTCTTATTAATTATCCTACTTCTAAACCCTAACTTTTATGCTTATATAGTCGTTTATAGACTTAGGGCACTTAGCCATGTAATTACAATCAATAGATATATTTTAATGCTAAAAATAGATCTAATTCCCAAGAGTTAATTAAAACATCCTCGCACAGGTAACCAATGTCAGTTAGCCCTAACCGATGTCGGTTCCTCCTTTCCTGACCGATGCCAATCTTGGATGACCGACGCCAGTTCCCCTAACCGATGACGGTTACTATATTTTCTAGCAAGTTTCCATTGCATGCTAAACTGAAGTAATTGAGCTCCAAAACTCTACAATCTCCCACGTGAAGATTAATTACTACATCATATCTCTGTACAACATCATTCTTTGATACTTAGCTTTTTTCCTTCCTCTTCAAGTATCAAACTCAAAGACCAACGTATGGAGTGTAGCTCCAACTTCTCCTTTGTTAATGGTTGTGTTAGCATATCTCGCAAGGTTCTTGCTCATATGAATATTTTCCAGATTCAATTTTCCATCCTCCAATACCTACCATATGAAGTGATACCTCAACTAAATGTGTTTCGTTTCTTGAATAAAATGCTGAGTTCTTTGCCAAATGAATTGCACTCCGACTGTCACGAACAGCTTTACAATCACCTTGCTTTATTCCTAGCTCTTCCATGAACCTACTCATACATATCATTTCCTTGCTAGCCTCTCTCGTAGCTGTAACATACTCTACCTATGTAGTAGACAAAGCCACAACCTTCTCGCAATCTTGAAATCCAGCTAAGTACCATCCCACCTACTATGAAAATATATCCAAAGAGTACTCCTTCTACCATCCATATCTCTAACCATATCCAAATCAACATAGCCACATAATGAAATATCTCAACCTCCATAGCATAACTACATGCTAGATGTCCCTTTCAAATACCCGAGTATCAATCGATGCTTTCTAATGCTCTTTACTTGATTGGTCATATATCTACTCACCACTCCCACTACCTATGCAATGTCTGGTCTTGTACAAACCATAGCATACATGAGACTCCCAATTGCTGAAGCATATGAAACTCATGTCATGTATTTAACCTCCTCATGTGATAATGGACACCGATGTTTGTTTAATTTGAAGCACCCATCCATAGGTGTATTAACGTGTTTTTCATTTTACATGTTGAACCTTTCTAACACCTTGTAGATATAATCCTCCTGAGACAAATACAATTTCTTATTTTTCTTGTCTTTATGTATTTGCATGCCAATGATTATTTTTGTAGCTCCTAAATCCTTCATAGCAAATGTGTGAGCTAGCTTTCTCTTAAGCTCACCAATGTCCTGCATACTAGATCATGTAATAAGCATATCATCCACATACATTAACAAAATAATATTACTCCCATTTTCAAGCCTTTTGAAATAAACACAATGGTCAAATTCACATCTCAAGTAACCATACTCATGCATAAAACTATCAAACCTCGTGTACCATTGCCTTGGAGCTTGCTTGAGCCCATATAGACTTTTTTTTCAGCTCGCACACTAATTTATCCTTACCCTCGACTTCATACCCAAGTGGCTATCGCATATAAATCTCTTCATCCAAATCACCATGAAGGAAAGTCATCTTTACATCTATTTGCTCTAAATGTAAATCCTCTACCGCAACTAAACTCAATACAAGTTTAATAGAAGTCATCTTAACAACAGAGAAAATATTTCACCAAAGTCAATACATGCTTTCTATGCAAATCCCTTTACTACAAGCCTTGCCTTATACATTTTCTCATCACCCTATTCTTCCTTAATCTTGTAAACCCACTTGTTCTCGCAATGTTCTCTTACTCGCTGGCAATTTAACAAAATCTCATGTCTCGGTTTTGTTCTCCAAGGAGTCCATCTCCTCATCCATGTCATGCTCCCCACTTTGGACATGGGTCTTGTCTCCGCATTGCTTCTTCAAAGCTCTCTCGGTTCACCATTATCAGTCCAATAATAAATAAAATAGAGAAGGCGTAAATCTTTATGGAGGTTTACTTATCCTTTATGACCTTCTCTCACAGAGTTTGGGGTACCGGAGGCTCTATCTCGACCTCCCGACATTTGTATCCAAATTTGATAGTGGCCGACATTGCTCACCTCTCACAGAGACATCGGTTCTACTAACCGAGGCTAGTTTGGATCTTCTATAACCGATACCGATTCTGATGACCGATGTCGGATAGGCATCAACCGACACCGGTTACTCGTGTAACCCCGTAGGTAATACTTTTAAATCGAGAGTTCATTTTCTTTCACAAACTTCTCAACTGGTTCATCCTTGGGTACCAAAATTTGATCCATATACATTCTCCTTTCATTCCATTCAACATCATGACTCCTAATGATTTTATAATTTTCTAAATCTCAAAATGGAAACCAAAATCACCATATCCATAACTAATGAAAGTGCATCTCTTGGATTTTGCATCTAACTTTTTTCTATTTTCCTTATCAACATGCAAAAAGCTTGAAACCAAAAACTTTAAGAAAAGAAAGATCTACCTCTTTTTTGGTCCAAACTTCCTCTAGTATTCCTCCATATAGTGAACTTAAAGGCCCATGGTTAATCAAATAAACCGTTGTATCAACTTCTTATGCCCAAAACTGTAAGGGCAATCCAGAATGTATTCTCATACTTCTAGCACATTCCATTATTATCCTATTCATTCTTTCTACAATACCATTCTCCTATGGTGTTCTTGGAACCATTATTTCTCTACTTATCTCATTCATTGAACAATCATCATTGAAAGCCTTGCTACAATATTCACCACCATATTCAGATCTAAGGCACTTTAACTTAGAATTTGATTCATTATCAACAAGGGATTTCCATCTTTTAAAGTTCTCAAAACATCAAATTTAAGTTTAATACAATAAACCCATACCTTTCTTGTAGCATCATCAATGAAAGTAACATAATATTGGGATCCTCCATGAGAAGCTACCTGAGCTAGTCCCCACACATCTGAGTGTACAAGCTCTAATTTTTGCTCCTTCTTAGTTGCCCCAAATTTGAGAAATCTCATTATCTTTTACTTTCCAAAGATACATTGCTCACATGATGTCAAGATCTAAATATTTCAAATCTGATAACTTACCCTTAGCCTTTAAGATTTGCATTCCTTTTTTTGACTCATATGGCCCAACCGTTATGCCACATGCATGCATCTCGAATTTGAAGTAGATAATGCAGAAAAGGAATCAGCTTATACGTAGATAAATATAACGCTCCTACCTTCTTACCTCTTGACACAACAAAAACACCCTTGGTTACTTTCCATGAGTCTCCTATAAAAGTGACCATGACCCCGTATTCACCTAGTTACCCCTGCGAAATAAGATTCCTCCCGACGCTTGGCACATGCCTCACATATTTCAATACCCATGTATTTCCATTCTCAGTAATTTTAGATGAACTTCCCTTTACTAGTAATACCGCAAGGTTCATCATCACCCAAATAAACATGCCCGAAATTTCCCTAGACATAATTTCGAAATAACCCTTATTAGGGTTGCATGGAAAGAAGCTCATGAATCTAAAACCTATGATTCAATTCTATTATCTCAAGAAAGAATAAGAGCATCTTGCATTACCTCACGATGTAGAAAGATTTGTTTCTTTACCTTTGTCTCGTTGCTTTATCTTTATCCTTTGACCAACAATCTTTCTTTGCATGTCCTTTCTTTCCACATTTCCAACAAGTAATTCCTTACATATGGATTTAGTGTAGACATCAAAATTGGGTCACACTCCCCTTGTTACCTCACAAATAAACACCTTCAACACATTCACCTAACCATGGCCCCTTTCATTCCACTCTAATATTAATTTAATTAATTTAATTAAATTAATTCATTATCCTCACAATATTTATTATTTAAATACCCTAATTAAGATAAAGCCCACATATCCACCTCATCTAGCCACCTCACCCTAAGACCTATTCTTAATAGGTTGCCATAACTAACTAAGACCTACCTAAACCCTAAAAATCAAAGCCTACATTCCCTCTAACCACATTCCCGCATGTTGAAAAGGGAAGCTTCCATCCTAATCCGCAAAGCCAAATGAATGAGATCCCAAAAAATCAAGGGGATCTGCCTAGTTTATTAAACCTAGGAAATCCCACCCTAACCAACGCCGATTACCCTAAACCGCCACCAGTCAACCTAGAACTACCGTCGGTTACCATTTAATCCCCAAAACAACCTTATTTTGAGGTTGGCACATTTTTTAGAGGTTGACACATCTTCTGAGAGCAAGGACGAAACCAGAGCTGCATGCAAGTAGAACCAACATTCGTACATGCATCAGAGCATCCATAGCCGACACTTGGAACAATCACAAAGCCATTTGCCTTCACTGGGAGCATCCAGGAAGCGCCAACACCACACCAAGTTCCTTCCATCTGATCACCCTCCATTGCCAACCAAACATCAAGCTCGTACAAATAGTAAGTTTTGTTAACCAACACTAGTTCATTATCATTTGAGTAGATTCTTTTACTTCTGTCATTAGTTTCTACTCCCATTTCCATTCCCCACCATTTACCTCCATGAAAACTTGACCATCCTTTTATCCACACCCTTGAACTACCCATACCCAGATTTTAATCATTCCTATGTATACTGATACCCCCATGAACCTTGCTATTGCTCCTTCCACTTTCATCTAGCCTCGGATCTAACCCCATCTTGAGTTTTTATCGAGTTTCATGTACCCTTCGACCATACCGATGTCGGTTACCTGACAACTACGCTTGGTTAACCTAAACCGACATCGGTCATACCAGACCAACGTCGGTCTCTGTGTTTTTCACCGAAAACCAAGAACAAGTTGTTTAAAACCTCCACCCAATACCAAAATATCCCGAACCTTACCTCCCCACTAATACCAATACCTCCGACTCGACAGAGACCTTGACCTTCGATTCGATCATAGCTTTTAGCCTGTTGTGAACGAATTTTCTTATTGTAGATGAATGAGATACCTAAATCATTTTAACTACAATAGGATTTCCTTTATTGTTTGCATTAAGTTGTTTTAAATGCTGGATTGACAAATGCCTCAGAAGTATCACACTTCTGATCTAGCACACGCTAGGAAGTCCACCGCATATACCGTTTAACTTTTATTTGGTGGTCTTGTTTTCCATTTCGTAGTTCCTCCAAGAAAAAGGAAGTTATCATGATCACCGTGGATCCAAGTCATACACGCATTATAACCTATAACCAAGATTTCAACAAGTATTCATCCTAGCCCTTTACCCATATCTGTTTCATCAACATTCAAGAAACGCTCTAGAATCGGGTGAAACATTTTGGCACCTGAAGGGACCCATTTGGGGTTATTTACATTCTTTCATTTCTAGGTGAAAATTTGCATGTTTGTTTCCTTTCTAAAAGTTTCTTACATTAAAATTTCTCCCCTGAACCTTCTTTTCTTCTATTTTCTAAAAGTAATCATACTTTGGTGCTTTAAAATGAACATTTCTTCCCTTTCATGAGTATCGCATTAGTGAAAGAGTATCGCATTAGTGAAAGAGCATCCTTCTCTTGTTCATATTTTTGTTTCATTGAATTCAACATTTCAATTTGGGTTTAAAATCATTTCATTTCATTCTACTTCCTCGCATTAGCTCACATTAAAGGGCAACCTATACATTGGAAGTCATGCCCAAATGATGGTTGACAAACGAATCGTAGAAAAGCACTTCATTTCTCTTTCTCTCTCTTTGAGACTTATCCAAACATCACAAAATTAAAAAAATACATTCTTAAACAACATCTTTCTTGGAAGAAGTTGTAGGTGATTACACGATCACGATATAGTGGGCACCTAGCTCACCTTTTGTCGAGTCATACTTCGCAGCAAGGCCCGCCCGCCATAACATACCAAACCTCTCCTTGTAGATCTCCTTCTTCATAGGAAGCCATCCTCACAAAAAAAAACTCTATTCTAAGGTTCATGAGTCGGTCTTTAAATAGCATAAGCTTTCTAACAAACATAATAGAAAAGGCACTCTTAGGATCATATTTTTCTCAATGTTTTTCTTGGCTTGCGTTTTTGAGGTGAAAGGATTCGTTCTTCATTTTCTTATTTTCCCTTGCATGCTTCTCATCACAATTGGTGTATTCCACTTCATCCGAGAGTGTGTCTGACCATATTCTCATCATTCTTAGAATTTTGGGTTTGATTCCACATCAAATTATAACTCACAACCACATTTTCTTCATCATTGTTTCAATTTCACATGTGCAGAATGTCGTCCGGACCATGATCATCATCGATTTCATCCAACCGGCGTCGATTCACTTGTTCTTTTGGTTAACCCATCCAAAAGGACACCTGCTTCATTTTCTTTGTTGTTCAGAGTCTCAGCCACTCTTATCATATTCACTTTCCTGGTAAATTCCATCAACATCTTGCATACTTGACAAATTATTGGCCTTTTACCTTGTTTTGACCAAACTGTCCATTCTCCACAGTGGCCCGATGATTCTTGTGGTTTACCCTAACCCTAGCAGGCATCGGTTAGACTCGTATTTTCCAAGCGACATTTTGTATCCAATTCACCTACCACCACCTATTTATCCTATCTCTGTTGTATTTCTATATCATTTACATAAAGTAATCCTACCACGCTTGGTACCTATTTATTCACATGGTGCCGACGCATCGCCAGAAAATGCCCTCGTATTCCATGCCATTGTCAACCACTCCCACCTAGTCCTTCACCACCTTCCATTCTATCACCACTCATGGAGCCTATCCAACCTATCTCTATCGCTACCAAAGATAAGGAGTTCACACGTCTCCTTGATTAAAACCATGTCGCCTTGCAATTTTATCTTTCCCACTCGTCCACTCGAGATGCCTCGAGTCGAGTTGATATACAATGCCCATATCTATCCCCTAAACTTGCTCCTACTCCTACGTTAGCCCCCTCTAGCTTCGCGTTGTCCACATCTACCTTGCCCCGGTCATTTCGCGGCAGCTTAGGCCCTATACCTGCTTATGACCGCGTGTATACCACATCTATTGCACCCTGCTACATCCACTATACCTTTACTAATCACCCGAGACATAACCTCATCCATGCCTATTGTCTCACATATACCCATAGCTACACAAACACCCCCAGTGTCAGTGACCCCTACCCCTTTTCAAAACATTATCCTTTCTATTCCACATCCTTAGCCCCATTGCCATTAGGGTCACCACACCCTTCCACCTCCATATACGTACTTATCAGCGGCCTCTTGTTTCATCTATTATTCATTCTAGGTACGTACCCCCTATTTCACTCCCTCCTTCTCGATCTACCTATATGGCAATGCCATATACTGGAATGCCACCCCCTTTACATGCCCAACACCAACCTCCTTACACTACAAGAGGCACCCAACCATCACAACCTACCAACGACCTAATCAAGTTAATGATGGAAAAGATGCAAACATTGGAAACATCGGTTTCTGGCTCCCATAACACTCTCACCTATGATGAGATTTGTAATGAGCCTATCCACCCATCCATTCCTATTCATCCATATCCCATGCATTGGGAAATGCCTAAATTCAACCGTTTTAATAGCAAAGAAGACCCATAATAGCATTTGCGGTCTTTCAAACACGGGTGTTATCTAATCGCCCATGATGACGCTTTGCTTCTGAGGACCTTTCCCATGTCTCTGACTGGGCCTACATTAGATTGGTATAGTGGGTTACCTAGACACTCTATTTTCTCATTTAATCAGTAGCCCGTGCCTTCTTGGATCACTTCTCCATTAACATTGTTAAGAAGGTTACCATGACTCGACCTCTACTCTACACGTCAATATGACGACAAATCTATCACGGATTTTGTCACTCGTTGGCGTAGCCTGATCAATCAACTCACATTCCAACTACCATAAATCGAACTCATCGAACTCTTCACGTGGGCTTGTGCTAGACATATCTCACCGACCCTCGCAGTCCATACTTTCGAACCTTCGATGAGACATTCACCATGGCATGAAAGCTAGAGATTCAAGCCATCGAAGAAAAGAAAATCCAACTACGCAATAAGAACTTGGCATTCAAATCAAATGATACCTCTTCTTCTTTGAAACCACAAAACAATTATTCAAAAGCAAAGGGAACCGCTAATGCAGTGGTACTCAAAGCCGGCCTAACTCATCCATCAAATCAGGCTAGCCCCTCATCTAATCTCTCACCCGTTCAGACTTTTCAATTCAGATGGGAACAACGGAAATACACCCTAATTGGGAACCTTATTCTTCTATCTTAGAAAAGCTCATTAAAGTTGGGGCCATTACCCTTCCTCCCGTGAAACCACACACTGGTTTTGACCTTACTCGCCCCACACCCGCGTGGTATAAAGAGCACAACTTCTGCAACTATCATCGAGTAAAGGGTCATAGTGATGGCAATTGCATCACTTTCAAAAACATTGTCCAAGAAATTCTTGAGAAAGGCGAGTTAACCTTGGATAATCCTAACGCACCTACCAATCAAAACCTACACATCTTCAAGAAACCATTTCCTAATCATGCCCCTTCTTCTAATCAAACCGGAGAGACCTCAACTCATGATGGCCATACCCACGAGGTCCATGCTATTTTCATCGACATACCCGTTGCTTCCCAATTACCTCCTAATCCTTCCATCAAGGAAATCCAAGCTCAAGTCCTCCACCTACACTTTAACCCACTTCACCTATTCCTCCACCCACATAGGAACACCCTTCACCTTCTTCCTCACCCATGGAGGAGCCTTCCGTTAACATAGACACCATTTCACCTTTGGCTTCTCCACCTAGAGAGCCATCACCCAAGTGCAGTACTTCTCCAGTCCATGGAAGATGCTTTTTTATCTCCTCCACCCACAGAGGAGTACCCATCATCTCCTCCACCCACAGAGGAGCACCCTCCTCCACCTACAGAGGAGCACCCATCATCTCCTCCACCCACAGAGGAGCACCCATCATCTCCTCCACCTATCAAAGATCCAGTAGAAATGCCTTTTCCTCTAGGGGACCATTCTCCATTAGCTACCCAAGATCCATGTGAACTTACTTTCGGCTCTCTTACCCACGGAAAGGCTGAAGCTAGAAAATTCCCCATTTCTAAGACACATTTTACAGGAATCACCATTGGATCCTCGTCAACCTCACCTACAAGTGGCATCATTCTCACGCTTGGTGACCACTTAGATTATGTGGATAGAGCCTTACTTTGGGGGCGTCTTCTGCTTCCTGTCTCAACACAAATGCATATGTCACTTACTAGACACTTCCACTATCTACCCTAAGATATTTCAGCCAATCAAACGAACACAACCACAACTATCACAAATTCTTCCACATTACCACTCATGGCTCAACTCACACCCCTACCCATAACCCAACATGCATCTAAATCCAAACCTACACCTACATCATCTTCCTCACCTAAACCTATTACTACCTTAGGGGTCATCCCAACCACCAGCCTTACTCATCCACCCATCAAATTAGATTTAGCTACATCCTCCAAAACCAACACCAAGCTTAATCGACACCCAACCAGAAGAGCCAATCCCGTAGAACTCATACTCCAACCTCGCCAATCACACCTTCATCCTTTCCGTCCATCTTAGGACCTCGCCCTTCTAGCATGGTTAAGAAACCTCCACCCGCCAGTAAACCAAAAACACAACAGCCCATTCCTCCCTCACAAACCTCTAACATACCCAAGCACCCGACACAACTTCCGCCCACACCTACAACATCTTTACCACCCATACCTCCAATACCATCGATAACTTCTTCACTACCCACGACACTTCAGTCTCTTTCCCTCACACCTCTTGCATGACCCACGTCATCTACCTTCACAACACCTCAGTTATCCCCAGTGGGTAACTCACCCTCTTCCACCATCTGCTTTTCCCTCTAGATCTCGTGTGCCCATATCACCTTTACCCAAGAAGGTCCAACCTAAAAACAAAAATCCGCTACCCTCCAATAAGGTAGTCAAACCAACCACACATTCTCTTGCCAGTTCATCTACCATACCCCTACCCAAGAAAACACGACCAACACCTAAGACCACACCAACACCTAAAACCATGGCTCGACCTACTCCCCCTCATGCAAAGACCATTCCTCTATAGTCAGTCATGCCTACACCCAAACCCACTTTCACTTCCCATTGCGATCCACTAGTGGGGTCCTATGCCAAAATCTTAACCAACCTCCTTGAAACTTTTGTCATCACATTACCGCCTCTCAGACCTTATGACCCACTCAAACCCAAACCAAAGGGTTTGATGACACCAAAATTTGTGCCTACCATCGTGTTCCAGGGCATGATGTGGAGAACTGCAAGGCTTTGAAAACCATTCTTATCCAGTTGTGTCCTCCTGAAGAAAACTTTGACAATGATGACCTTCTCGATGAGGTCCCCATTTTTTCAACACCCATTCCCAAAATTCTTCCCTCACTGCCTACTCAATGACCCAGACCTTCACCCCACAACTCCTAGAGCCACCCCCAAGATTTGAAATTAACATGGTTCGCATCAGAGAACTCGCCAAACCTCCACCCAAATGTCGGTGTGCTCAACTCATCTCACAAGGTTCCTTCCCGCCACTTGGCTTTTTCCCTTCATGTCACTATACCTTTCATGGCTCACCTACCTCACCTACCTCCCCACCTCAAATCAACATGATCCACATTGCTACCCATGCTCAAAAGGACAAAGGCAAGGAAAAGGTAACCGACTCACTCACCAATCCTATACCCAACATACCATCTGCACCTACACCTAAAATCACTATCTGTGGCCCCACATATCCTATTTCTAACGGGGTTACACATCACGCCATGCTCAAACAATTACACCAATCCCCCCTCAAAATGTCTCTATATGACCTCATCCAAACCTCAGAATCCCATCGTCAAGCTCTCATGGAGGTCCTTGATTTATTGAGGTTTTACCCAATGACCCTACACCTGTAGCCTCCATTATTACACCCCATCATGTAGCCTCTCTCACCAAATTACCACCTTTATCCACACCTCCACCTACTCACCAAGTAGCCTCCCTTAGCTTCTCAGAGGAAGAGATCGCACCGCACCAAACTGATGACCCAGACCCAGCTCTCTTCATCTTTGTCCACATCGATGATATACGTGTATGACGTGTTATGATCGATGGGGGCACTAGCATTAATATCATTTCCTCCCATGCATTCACCCAAATGTGCATACTTGACAATTACATGCATAAACATCTTGTCATGTTGCGTTCATTCAATGACGCTATCACCTCTACACTTGGCACCGTCATCCTCCATATTCACGTGGGCCCCTATTGTTCCAAAGTTATTTTACGTCTTGGAGGGGAATTTCAATATAACTTGTTGCTTGGCAGACCCTGGATTTGTGTCATGGGTTGTGTTCCTTCCACTTTGCATCGTGTAAAGTTTGAGCATGAAGGACACACCTATACCATTCCGGCTGACCCATCACCTTTCAAAACTTGCAACATGCTTTACCGACCCAATGACGTGCTTATACCCATTAAAGCGTCTACCTCCATGACCACTTCCTCTTCACCTACACCTCCACCCACTAGTGCAGCCACTACTTCAATCGCACCTACATCCTCCATTCCCACCGCTACCATAACCTCCACGGTTGAACCTTTGGCCTCCCATCCGTTAGCTCCAACCTCCAAGCCAACCTCTGACACATCGTCTATTCCAGCTACCCACATACCAACCACCGATCCCTTGGAGGGAATTTTTCAACGCCTCACTCTGGGGGAGTATCACCTATATAGTGTCAACACATTCCTTACTCCACAAGAGTATGGAAGTCTTCACCAACACCCTCGTTATGATCACCGTATAGGAGAGCGCCTCCTTTATGGTCCTCCCCACCTTCATACCAATCTCACCTATGGGGACTTGATACTACCACTTACACACCTGAACCACTATCACAAACCTGCCCATTTTCTGCTGACCTCCAATCACTCACCAATCGTTGTTTCGCCCACACCTTCCTACACCGATGTGCATGGAAAGGTTTTGGTTTTGGCTTTTATGAGCAAGGTTTCCATACTGTTATTCCATGTACTACCCACAAACATAACGACCATAGTGGTATCAACTTTGTTGAACCACCTACCAAGAAGGCCCACATTGAACTCATTGAGGACATCAGCCCTTCTCCACCTTCTTCACCACCTTCGCTAAAAATTCAATGGATCCAGAATCCATTCCTCCTAACTTTTTTTTCATAAACACCATCTCCTTAGGGCCTCTGACTTATCAACGTGAGGGTGAGGCTCCTTCCTCTCTTCCCTTCCTGTATCTTGAAATGATCGATGACGATACACCTTTGATTAACATCGTTCAATGTCAGGATGATGAATCTATACTCACCTACCTTGGTGCTGAAGACTCATATATTCATCGAGTCGTTACCATCTGATACGCAAACCATGTTGAATAAATCGACTATTGAAATCAACATTCATACTCAGGATGACCCACACATCCTAAAGATCGGTCAATCTTTAGATGCTGTTGAACAAGAAGCCATCACTTCTTTTCTTAAAAACCATAACCACGCTTTCACTTAGTCTTATGTTTGGTATTGACCCCACCATAGTGGTCCACAATATCATAACCATTCCCGATGCCAAACCCGTCAAACAAAAGTTGAGGAAAATACACACTCACATTGCTCTTCTGGTCAAAGAAGAAATTCAACGCCTCCTTTCATTTTCCTTCCTCTTACCCATTGATTATCCCCGTTGGATTTCTAACATTGTCCTTGTCACTAAGGTGACATGGGGACTCAAAGATTTACACGGATTTTGTGACCTCAATCTAGCTTGTCCAAAATACGACTTTCCCCTACATTGTATTGACCAACTCGGTTGACCTTACCGCTGGTCACAAGATGCTATCACTCATGGATGGTTTCTCTGGTTATAACAAAATCTTGCTTTCCCAGAGGATCAACGACAAAACCGCATTCATTACCCCTTGGGGACCTTTCTACTATCGAGTCATGCCTTTTGGCCTTAAAAATGTTGGTGCCACATATCAGCAGCTATGACTTACATCTTCCATGACATCATGCATCGTATATTGGAAGATTATGTGGATGACCTCCTTGCCAAATCCAAACACCACTCCGAACACCTCGTTGTCCTAAAAACCATCTTTGACCACCTCATTAAATATTGTGTTCGCCTTGAGCCTAAGAAGTGTGTCTTCACGCTTCTCTCAGAAAGCTCTAGGATTTACCGTTTCCCTACGTGGTATAGAATTTGACCCTGCTAAATTCAAGGCCATTCTCGAGATGCCTCTACCCACTAACCTTAGACAACTCCATAGCTTCTGCAAGGTAAGTTGCGCCTATTCGTTGTTTAATTTCACAATTTTTTCGATCGGTGGCAACCATTTCATCATCTTCTCAAGAAGGATGTCTCCTTTAAATAGGATGATGACTGCCATAAAGCTTTTGAGGCCTTAAAATAATACCTTCTCCAACCACCTATACTCATTCCACCTAAAGACGATCAACCCTTCTACCTATACATCTCAGCTACCGATCACTCCTTGGGGCCATGCTTGCTCATCGTGATGAAAAACACAGGGAGCAAGTGGTTTATTACATAAGCCGTACTCTTTTAGACTATGAAACCTAATACACCCATGCCGAAAAACTTTTCTTAGCCTTAGTTTTTGTTGCCACAAAACTCTGTCATTACCTACTCAACCACAAAACCTATGTTGTGACCAACACCGACCCCTTACACTTCATGTATGCCAAACCTTACCAAAATCAGCATGTTGCACGCTAGCTTATGCTTTTGGCCAACCTCGACCTCGAATTTATCCATCAAAAGTCCATCAAGGGCCAAGCTATTGTCGACCAATTGGCCGATGCACCTATTTCTAGGGATCGACCCTCTAATTTTGACTTTCCATATGAGGCAATTGCTTTACCCTTTCCTCGACGAACCCGCTTACCAAATGACACTCTTCTTCGATGGTTCCAAGTGTCAGCGTGGGGGTAGGGCTGGTGTTATCCTCATTCTACTTAATGGTGAACCCATGCCTTTGTCTTTAAAATTTGATTTTGATTGTACAAACAATATTGCTAAATACGAAGCGCTTGTATTGGGTATCCGGGTTGCCTATGCCTTAGAGTTCAAATCCATCAACATCTTTGGTGATTCTCAATTGGTCGTAAACCAAGTCAATGGTATATACCAATGTCGTAATGAGACACTTCAAAAGTATAAACATCATGTGGACATACTTTTGACCACTTTTGACCGTTATGACCTTGAATCGTCCCCATTCAACCAATAAATTCTACGAGATACCATGGTCATGCCTTGGCCTCTCAAATACCCGCTTCGCCATCCGATTCTAAAATCTTTATCACCATACAAAGACTCTAATCACCTTCTTATTTACCTCGTGAAGTTTACTCTATCGTAATCCTGTCACCTTAGACCCAAGTGACCTTTGGTATAAACAATATTCAGACTACCTTTACCTCTCCATCTTGCCTCTTAACCTCACTCGTAATGGAAAACGTGCCTTTCTTAAAAGGTCTCTCATTATGTCATCATGGGTGGCCTCCTCTATGAGCACGGCTTTGATGGTATTCTCTTATGGTGCCTTACTAGTTTGAAAATTCCTTACACCATTAAGGAAGTTCATGATGGCATGTGTGGAGGTCACTTAAGTGGCCTTGCTTATTCTTAAGCGTATTCTTCGCCTAGGCTATTACTTGGTCGACCCTTAACCATGATTGTTGCGACTATGTTAAACATTGTGTAAAATGCCAAAGAACATGCCAACCTTCATCATACACCCAATCATGCCTTACAGTCACCCGGGACCTTTGGCCCTTTTCTCAATGGGGTTTGGATCTTTTTGGAGAGATCAATCCCCATTCTTCCCAACGACATCAATGGATCATCACCGCTACTCAATACTACACAAAATGGGTTGAAGCCATACCTCTCATTTCCATCAATCATCACATCATTTGTCACTTTGGTGTTCCACATCACCTCATCAACGATAACGGAAAACAATTCAAAATAAAACCTCGCGAAAACTTTACAACTCCTTCGGCATTCAACTAAGTTTCTCGTCACCTTATTACCCACAAACCAACGTCCAATCCGAATCCACTAACAAAACCCTGAATAAAATTCTCATGAAAGTGGTTAACGATATTGGGAAGGACTGGCATACACACATTCCTTTCACCCTATGGGCATAGCGCACTAGTATTTGCACTTGCTTGCCGCCATACCTTTTTCTCTCGTCTACGGCACGAGGTTATTCTACCTCTCGAATTCCAAATTCCTTCACTCCACATTTCTCTCCATGACATGCTTAATGATAATGATTTTCGTCCAGATCGTTTAGCACAACTTGAGTTATTAGACAAACATTGTCTTAACACTCTTGACCACCTTCAAGTTTACTAAAAATGTATTGTTATCCAAAATGTGCCCCTGCTCATTTTTTGTGGCTAACTCCTTCCATTCTCCCCTCTCTTGTGCCTCAGTCATAATATTTTTCTTTTTAGGCACTCAAAACCTTCTGGAAATGGCACCATTGGATAGAGCTCTTTCTCAACTTTCCAGAAAGGTAAAGTTTTCCTCCTAACTCCATGTATTTTTGAAGTTATGGCTCGACAGAGTTTTTTTGGGAAAAGTTTCCCCTGAAAGGCCCACGGCCAATGAGATGCCACCACGTGGCACCTAGAGTGGCGGAGCGTGGGGAAATTTTGGAAAATTTTCCAAATGACCAAAAAGGTGCAAAAATTCGAATTTTTGCCCGCCAACCCGATTTGGCCCTGTTTTGCCCTAAAACTTCAAATGGCCATATCTTTCGATCCAGAGCTCGGTTTTCAAGCGTTCTTTATATCAATGGAAATCTGGTGAAATTCTCTACAAGATTCCGGGGTCAATTTTGCATTTTGATGGATTTTGGAGAGATAAAATTGAAAAACGTCTCTGGCACGTGGTGATGAGCAGAAATGACGTTTCAACCACCGTTTTTAATGAAGAATGGCTCGCATTCTCTCCCCAAACATGGTTAAAAATTTCGGAATGGATCTATAAGGATGTCCATGCTGTTTTGAATGCATTTTGGTCAATGATTGAACCTCTCCTCTCCTAGGGTTCGCCCCTTGCCCGTAAAAAGCCGATTTGGCTCATTTTCAAAGTGTGGAACATTTTTTGTGTATTGCAGGTCCCCTTTCTCACCTTGGAAGTGATTTTGGTGGAATATCAGACCTTTTCTAAGAGCTGCAACTTTATTTTTCCTCTCAGGTGTTGTAATGCAAGTGATTTTGATGATTAAAATAACAATACAAAATCTCCGTGATTAGTTTTCATCCTCTGCCTATGTTGTTTGGTTAATTTCTGATCCTTCATTACAATTATTAGTTTGTGCATGAGGTTCTTTGTTGCATTTTTATGGACTGTGTCAATCTGCAGAAGTAAAAAATGCTCACCACTCCTTTGGTGCATCACCTATTAGCATTAGTTTTAGTTTATCTGCATTCTCTATCTCTGTCTCCTTTGGAATTTAGGGTAGGATTAGGAATATAGACCTCTGCAACTTGTAAGTGATAAATCTGACCAGAGGAATTGAGGAACCAGCCTCTAAACTAGAGATTCCTTTCTCATTTTGCAAGTCCCACACTTGGGGAAAGGATTCAATGTTGTGCAATCACACTCGGATGCTAGTATGATCAAACTAGAAATCGATCAACATCCAGGGGGGTGCTTTGCTGATTTGCCACAAACAGCTTTTGCACTCCCGTGGGACATAGAAGTCTTCATCTTCATTGCAACAAAATTGATGTGCATTTGTTGTAAGTTTCTTACTTTAAAAGAGTTATAAATTTCACATCCGCGACTCCAAGGAAGAAGAATCAGCTGGTTTTAGCAAAGGCAAGGACACTGAAAACTCATGAGAAGAATCACTACAAGGTCAAGAGTTGGAGAAGAAGAGGTGCTATTTGAATATCTCGCTATTATCTCCAAGAATAAGGCAAAGTGGGAGGAGAATCCAAAGGTCTCCATCTCCCCAAATATAACTCTCTCAACTCCTCCACTTGGTAGGCCTTTCATTCAATCAACAAGGGTTCTAAGGCCAATCGTAACGGCACAAAACAACCCCTATGTCAATTTCACTGGCAAAGCAGCCCACTTTCTCTCAATGTACAAAATCCAATCCCGGTTGCAAAGATTGAAGAACATTCCATACTTCACTGGAGAAAATCAGACCACTCCTGGTGATCATGTTAAGGATATTGCTAACATTTGTGCAATCCATGAGATCAATGAGATGCAAGTTGCTGTCAAACTGTTGGCATCTTCATTCAAAGGGAAAGCTTTGTAATGGTTCAGGAGTCTTGCCTCAGGTTCTATTCAAAATTGGAATCATCTATGTATAGCCCTCCATGAGCAGTTTGGGGAAAAGGGAGACAACTTGTCCCTTTTGGAGCAGCTGACAACTATCAAAAGAGCTCCCAATGAGCAGCTGACTGATTTTAATTTCAGATTTCAAAGGACTTGGGAGAGAATTCCAGTGGCTTAGTCCAATAGCAGAAGGTGCTTTTCTTTATTACCTTAAAGCTTTAATTTCGATATTTCTATGTTAATTCAGTCCATGGGAGGCACAACTATCCCCATTGCTTATAGCATTGCCATTAGAGCTGAAAATTGTTTGATTCAAGCTGGCAAGCTAGCTCCTAGGCCTCCAATGCCATTATTTCCAAGTTTAGAGAGCCCAAGTACTAGCCAAGTGCCTAATTTAGCTTCTATTCCCACTCCTAGAAATCAAAATTCAAGTGAAGCTTCCACTTCATCTTCTAGTGCCTCAAATGAACTTCAAGAAGTCATGAAGCAATTGCAAAATCTAGGTAATGAGCTGGTTACACTCAAAAGGCAGCAAGCTCAAGGTTTTAGACCTTCCTTCCAGCCTCAAGCTCAGCCTAACAGGTAGCCATATCAACCCCAAAGACCACCCAATCCAGCTGCAAACCTAAATCAAGCAAGGCCTCCTGCCAATAGACCATTTCAGCCCTATAATCCCAATGCTACATCTACCTCTAAAGCATTAGTGCCAGTACAAAACAATATGGCTCAAGAGTATGATTGGTGTTTCCTATGCAATGAACCTCATAACTACCCATGTGCTTCAACAAAGGTGCCTTGAATCAAGCATTAATGGTGACAACAACCGGTGTGGAGGGTGAAGGTAGTCAAAGAAATGACCAGCAACAAGAAACATTCCAGCAGAATCAACTCCAAATGATACCACACTTATAAACTGGCGAGCGTAAGATTTTTGTGGCATGAACCAGATAGTTTCCCAAAGTGTCAGAGCAACACAAAGTTAAAGAGGAGAAATTTGGGTGAAGAACAGCCATTGGCCCCATGTAATTCATGACCTTCTCACTCACTCCACAAACTATTGGCAAGTAAAATGCAATCCCAAGCACACAAGGACTTTTAAAATGCTTCCTAGGCCAAATCAAATGCCGGTTGTTGCTGCCCATATACAAGGGATGAATTTGTAGGCGAAGGGACAACAAAGGATACTTCATCCTCATTCAATATCATTGATCGGATGAAGAAGACAAATTTAAACATATCAATGTGGGAATCACTATCTATCCTGTGCCAAAGAGATTTGCTACAGCCGCCATGAAGGACTCGGTCAACTTCAAATCAACAAGTCCAAATGCAAGAGAAGGTGCTCACAAACGCTGCCCAACCCGAGGGGAATCAAGGAGGATAACAAGGTAAGATGTTGAAGACCCTCCATTCTATGTTTCATTGATCATTGGGAACCAATTAGTACACAATTGCATGATTGATTCCGGGGCAAGTAGTTCAATAATGCCCAAGCAAATAGCTGATCAGTTGGGAATTCAGTATGAAACCATATCCAAAGGGGTGGTACAATTGGATGGGACAACAGTAACAACAGTTGGAGTGATTAAAAACTTGAGTCTTACTTTGCATGCATGTCCCAACGTGGTTGTTTTGCAAGATGTCTCAGTAATAGACCTTCCACCACTCTTTGCCCTATGTTTGTCAAGGGATTTCACAAATAAGATCGAGGTTACTTGTCCATGCTTGATTGGTCACACATGTTGTTCGAACAAGATATGGAACCAAAGCCACAATCAGTCCGAACCTATTGCAAACTTTCACATTGAGTCTTACACTCCAAGTCGGTCAATACCAATTGTTCAAGATTTGATCAAGAAGATTATCCAAGCACTGATGAAGCTTGACACCAAGGTAGGAAGTATCCCAAATCTAACTCTTGATGAATGGGAAAGCAAGGTGCATGCTTTTGATCCTTATCAAGAAATAGAAGAATCTGAGCTAGGATTCTATTGCATGCATGAAGAAAATGAGCCTATTCCTAACATCACCAAGCCAGACCACAAGGATGAAAATGAGGTATGGCAGTTGTTTTTTGATGGATCAAGGAGTAGACAAGGTGCAGGAGGGGGAGCCATGCTGGTTTCACCTCAAGGAGTTAAGTATTATTCAGCTTTTAGATTTCAGTTTGCATGCTCTAATAACACTGCTGAATATGAAGCCTTGGTGCAAGGACTGCATTGGTCAATCAAAAGAGGGATAAAGAACTTGCAAGTCTTTGGTGACAGTGAGTTGATTGTCAACCAAGTTAAGGGGCAGCATGCTGTCAAGAATAATCTGCTCAAGTGCTACAAGAACAGGGTGTGGGACCTCATTGAAGATTTTGAGGGCTTTAGCATAAAATCCATTCCTAGAAAAGAGAACCAAGCTGCTGACAGGCTTGCAGCAGTTGGGGCAGCCTTTGACATTGTTGAAAGCATTCAAAAGACAAGGTACAACCAAACATCCATGTGATTGTGAGGCCTTCAGTGCCAGATAACAATGTAAGTTGGCAAGTGTTTGAAAATGATCAAGGAAATCATCCATTTCTTGTAAGAAGAGGTTGAATTCTCACCAAAAATCAGAAAAGTTAGAGCAGAGTAGTATGGTGACCAAGTGGTGCAGCTGAGAACCAACAAACTACCAAAGGGACTTATTACTTTGGAGTCCATTTTCAATCCTAATGATGAGTTTAGGAAGGAGAAAGCAAACATCCAAGTTAAGGGGGAAGATTCAGTGTCCATCTCGGTAGAAGAAGGCAAATCACTCCAAATTGGCAAGATGACAACCGAGCAAGAAAGGTATGAGTTTATACAACTTTTTCAAGAATTCCCGATGTGTTTGCTTGAACTATGAAGATTTGAAAGGTTTCAATCCTGATTTAGCTCAACACACCATTGAATTGGATCCAAATACTAAGCCCATCAGCAAAAACAAAAGGCCACCAACCCCCACATGGAGCCTCTCATGAGAAAAGAATTGAATAAGTTGATAAAATCAAGAATCATATTCCCTATCAAGCATTCTAGTTGGGTTGCCAACTTGGTTCCAGTCGGAAAGAAGAGTGGGGAAATCAAATTGTGTGTTGACTTCAGAGATTTGAATAGAGCATCTCTTAAGGATCATTACCCACTTCCTTCCATGGAGCAAATTTTACAAGTTGTTGTTGGCTCCAAGAGGTTTTCACTACTTGATGGCTATTCAGGGTACAATCAGATTATGGTGAAGGAAGAAGATCAGTTCAAGACAACCTTTACAACCAAATGGGGAACTTATGCATACAGGAAAATGCCATTTGGGTTGTCCAACACCGAGCTACCTTCTAAAGAGCAATGGACATGGCATTCAAAGGTTTGATTAACAACATAGTGCTAATATATCTTGATGATATCATTGTTTTTTAAAAATACAGCAGACCACCTCTCTCATTTGAGACAAGTGTTCCAAAGGTGTAGAAGATTTGGAGTCTCCTTGAATCCTAAAAAATGTATTTTCTTAGCTCATGAAGGAAAGCTCCTTGGTCACATTGTCTCCAAAGAAGGATTAGCAATTGATCCAGAAAGAGTTGAAGCCATAAGAGCACTACCATTGCCAAGCCACAAGAAGGCCCTCCAGAGTTTCTTGGGGAGAATAAATTTTGTTCGAGGTTTGTCCCAGATTTTGCAGCCCTTGTCAAGCCCATCACCAAGATGTTAAAGAAAAGCATGGCTTTCAAATGGACAGCAGAAGGCAAGGAGAGTTTTGAAGCAACCAAATAAGCCATCTCTCAATCCCAAGCTCTCATCAACCCGGATTTCTCCAAGGATTTCATCCTCTATGCATTTGGGGGTGATGATACTATCTCTGCAATTTTGGTACAGCAGAACAAGGACAATGATGAGCAGCCAATTGCTTTCTTCAGCCAAAGCCTGGAGGACTATGAGGTGAGATATTATTTCATTGAGAAGCATGTTCTTGCAGTAATCAGGAGCTTGAAGAAATTCAAGCATCTAGTTTCAAACAATAAGGTCCAATTGTTGGTTTCTCATGCGGGAGTTAAAGACTTCCTCCTCAACAAAGACTTGAATGAAAAGAGAGCAGGTTGGATTACTCGTGTCATGGAGTATGACATAGAGATCAAGGTCACCAAGTTGGTCAGAGGAAAAGGACTGTGTGAGCAGCTGATTTTGAGCAAGCAAAAGGAAGCATGCAATGAGAAAGAGACTGTTTTGAAGTTGCAAGACAACCATGAGCAAGGAAGCACTCAAGAGGAAAATAATGGTGTCCCCACTCCTTGCTGGACCCAAAGTATAATGCACTTCCTAAGCACAGCCTATGTCTCTGCTAGATATGAACAAGACCCAAAGAAGACACTTCGATTGCAAGCTGTCCCATATGCCCTTGTTGATGGTGTTTTGTTCAAAAGAGATGTGAATGGAGTACTCGTTGAGATGCATTGGTACAAATCGATTCATAGGGTGTTGGAAGAGTTCCATGGTGGACCAGCCGGGTGGTCATTTTGCACCAAGAGTGACAGCTCTAAAGATCATGAGGGTTGGCTACTATTGGCCCAAGATTTTCAATGATTGTTATGCATGGATCAAGAGGTGCAAGGATTGTGCATTCTTCACAGGTAAAGAGAGGCTATCTCGCCTTCCATCATCCAATTTCGCTTGACCACCATTCATGCAATGGGGTTTAGACTTCATTGAGTCATTAATCCCAATTCAAGCCAAGGGCACAAGTGGATTTTAACACCACAGTTTACTTCACTAAGTGGATCAAGTAGTAGCACTCAAGGAAGTAAATGAATCTAGCATCCTAGACTTCTATGAGGGAATAGCAACCAGATTTGGTGTACCTGCTACAATAATATCAGATAATGCATTGGCATTCATCGGGTCCAAGGTGACTGAATGGGCTGTCAAGAATGGGATCTACCTAAGTACTTCATCAAATTATTACCCCCAGGGTAATGGCCAGGCTGAATCTACAAACAAGAACTTGTTGAGGATCATTAAGAGGACTCTTGATGAAAATCAGAGGTCTTGGCATACTAAATTGAAATCAGCTTTATGGGCTGATAGGATAACTCCTAAAAGATCTACAGGTAACTCTCCATTCAGGCTTGTTTATGGGAGAGAGGAAATTTTGCCCATATCACTTGAGTTTCCAACATTGGAACTCATGAAACAATTGAGTTGTTGGATTTTGAGCCCATGGAAGTCGATATGCAGAATTGATGGAGCTCCAAGAAATCAGGAATCAGCATCCTGGAGCTTTGATAAAGAAGACCTTTGATAGAAAGGCCAAGAATATATCTTTCCAAATTGGATATCTAGTGTTAAAATGGGATGCGACAGAGCAAAACCGGGAAGGCATTCAAAATTTGATGCCATTTGAGTGGCACATACATGGTCATAAAGTGTAAGGACAAAGAATGCCTTCCAATTGTCTTCATTGATGGCAAAGAACTACAGATTCCAAAATGGGATCCATCTAAAGCATTGATACTAAAGGGAAATTCTCCACCTTGTATATATTAGCTTAGGTTTTCATTCCTCCAAGTGCTTGTGCACATTTTTTTGCATTGAGGTTAGTTTTCTTTCCCTAAGTGCTTTGGCACAAGCTTGCTATTCCTGGGATGTGTTTGCAGGCCTTGCTCCATCAGGTGATATTCCATGTTCCTCCTTGCAACGTTCTAGTCAGTTGGGGTACCAAACAGAGAATTTAATGACTCCATGCCCAATGGATTGTTTCAGTCAACTGGTAATTTCATCCAGCAGGCAGATGACCCCTCTGAGTCGCCAAAATTGTTATCCAAAATGTGCCCCTGCTCATTTTTTGTGGCTAACTCCTTCCATTCTCCCCTCTCTTGTGCCTCAGTCATAATATTTTGATTTTTAGGCACTCAAAACCTTCTGGAAATGGCACCATTGGATAGAGCTCTTTCTTAGCTTTCCAGAAAGGTAAAGTTTTCCTCCTAACTCCATGTATTTTTGAAGTTATGGCTCAGTGGAGTTTTTGGGAAAAGTTTCCCCTGAAAGGCCCGTGGCCAATGAGATGCCGCCACATGGCACCTAGAGTGGTGGACCACGGGGAAATTTTGGAAAATTTTCCAAATGACCAAAAATGTGCAAAAATTCAATTTTTGCCCACCAACCCGATTTGGCCCCGTTTTGCCCTAAAACTTCAAATGGCCATATCTTTCGATCCAAAGCTCGTTTTTCACGTTCTTTATATCAATGGAAAGATGGTGAAATTATCTACAAGATTGCAAGTAGGTCAATTTTTCATTTTGATGGATTTTGGAGAGATAAAATTGAAAAACGTCTCTCTCGCACGTGGTGATGAGCGAAATGATGTTTCAACCACCGCTTTTAATGAAGAATGGCTCGCATTCTCTCCCAGCATGGTTAAAAATGTTAGGGAATGGGTCTGTAAGGATGCCCATACTGTTTTGAATGCATTTTGGTCAATGATTGAACCTCTCCCACGTTTTCCCGTGTTTCTCTCTCCTGGGCTCGTCCCTTGCCGTAAAAAAGCCAAATTTGGCTCATTTTCAAAGTGTGGAACATTTTTGTGTATCGCAGTCCCCTTTCTCACCTCGGGAAGTGATTTTGGTGGAATATCGACCTTTCTAAGAGCTGCAACTTTATTTTGCCTCACGGTGTTGTAATGCAAGTGATTTTGATGATTAAAATAACAATACACCTCTCGTGATTAGTTTTCATCCTCTACTCGTGTTGTTTGGTTAATTTCTTATCCTTCATTACAATTATTAGTTTGTGCATGAGGTTCTTTGTTGCATTTTTATGGACTGTGTCAAATCAGAAGTAAAAATGCTCACCACTCCTTTGGTGCATCACCTATTAGCATTAGTTTTAGTTTATCTCGCATTCTCTCTATCTCTCTGTCTCCTTTGGAATTTAGGGTAGGATTAGGAATATAGACCTCTCGCAACTTGTAAGTGATAAATCCGACCGCAGGAATTGAGGAACCAACCTCTAAACTCGGAGATTCCTTTCTCATTTTGCAAGTCCCACACTTGAGGAAAGGATTCAATGTTGTGCAATCACACTTTGGATGCTAGTATGATCAAACTAGAAATCGATCAACATCCAGGGGGTCCGCTAATTTTCCACAACATGTATCGAACGTGCCTATGACAAACGTGTCCATGAACGAACCTTCCAAGTCGGTGACCTTGTCCTAAAATAAAATCAACATGTAACCAAAGTAGAAAAAAGTAAACGGGCAAATTTTCTCCTAATTGGCTTGGACCATACATCGTGACTCATACTTATGGATCATGTGCTTATCATTTATCTTCACTCGATGGTAAACCCAAACCTGAGCCCCTTAATGCCTTGTATCTTCAACCATTCTATTGTTGACTTTTAGTCCTACCTCACCTTCTGCGTCTTTCCATGCTCGTCCCTTGAGTGTTATCCACTTCCTATGCCATCACCAACAATTAAACAAGAATCATGTGCATACCTGTCACTCTTTATCCTCTCTTAAATATGTGTAACACGGTGCTACACATCACATGATTCTCATGGATACTTTTCATGCTTTTAGCTAATATCCCATGGTCATTTCACCCCGCCTTCTTAATAAGAATCCTATTCTTTACCTTAGTCTTTTCCATGACTTAAAAGCCCTCACATGGGATCCAACTCCTTAAGTCAAACTTCCAATAAAAATATGACTCCTGTAAAGGACATCTTTCTCTCTAAATCTTTGTTATAAATAGACTTTGCTCCCTCAAAGGACAAACATGTAAAGCCTATTTTAAAAAAGAAAAAAAGAAAGAGAGAGAATCTGAAGCTTCCCGCATCAATTAGCTTCACGAAGACCTCAAGGATTTAATTTCCTCATCCCATATAGACTTCCCGCATCAATCAGTCTATCTCAAATATCAGTCAAAACAAAATACCTTTTAGTCATGGACTTTCCGATTGTGACCTTGGATCTCTTGCCAAAAGGCATACTACCTAGTACCATATAAAAACTAACCACTTTTTAACCTCTCACCATTCTCACTTTCACTTCCTACCGCCTCAAGGGACCTATTGGACCATGACATTTGGTGATCATGTGACTAATTTTTCACCTTTAGAATAATCAATCATGCAATGCTTTTAGGGTCTTACGTTCATCAACCCATCTAAGGTATGATCCATCCGTTATGATCCTTAACAATCAGGTGGCTTTCTTGCCTTCTCTTATCTTTTTAAACTACTTCATTACATATTGATTACCTTATACAGGATTAGCTTCTCGACGCTAATCTTTGGGTACCTTTTCCTCTTTCATCAACTCAAAATCACCCATACCACTGTGCCCACAATCCACCCATACCTAACATACCTAGACTCAATCATGCCTAAAACCTACCAACTCATTTTTGTTGGTTCGAAAATCTGTCGGTTAGGTAGGTCATGGGGAAATAGGCCAACAGTGTGCAAGGCATAGCCCCTCTTTGAGACAACAAAGTGAAACTGGTTTATTGCTAATCTATCAAGCAAGAATCTGTGCAAATCTACACTATTCTAACTTTAGGGGGTTTGGGATCTCATCCCAGTAGAGGTAGTTCCAACAATGAACAAAAAGGTAGGAGGGAAGGAATGGAGGAGGGTAGATCTAAAGGAAGAAAAGAAATGAATTCCAAGACAGAAAGGTCAGAAGGTTTATGCTTTGAGCCGGTAGTAAACAAAGCCAAACTTACTTGCATAAACAATTAAAGCAATACTGATGAACAGATGACAATAGTAGGAATGAATCTAATAGAATAAAAACATAGATCTAACTTAAGAAAGATTTGATGCAAATAACACACACATTAAGCACAAAGTCTGAATATGTGTATTAATATTTCTTTTGTTGCAAGAAAACACAAAGTCTTTCTCTCCTCACTTCTCTTTTCATACAAAAATGTTCACCTAGAATACAACAAGTATTCTAGTATTTATAGAAGGAGAGGAGGAAAGAAGACAAAAGCAAACCCACAACTTACAAAATATCTAGAAAATATCTAAAAATTCAACAGTTGACTTGGGCAATTTTTTGGATGGAAACATCCCATGGTGCAACATGGATGATGCCATCATGTATGCCAACATGCTTTTAAATATTTTACAAAAACGATCAACGCACCCCGTAAAGAAGAAACCACTGCGCCTGGTAAAATGGTGCAACTTTCGCATGTCGACATGATAATTTTTCCCCTTTGTAAAATGGCGAAACTTTACGCATGTCGACACGAAAATTTCTCTCCCTTTGTAAAATGTCGTAACTTTCTCGCATGCCGACATGACAATTTCTCCCTCGAAGGATCTAACTAAAAATGACTAAGTCCTAAACAACTTGATTTTTTTTTAAAGGGAGTTTTGGGCTAATTCAAACGTTGTCAAACTTCTTTGGGGGCCAAAACAGAATTTTTAGTATAGTTACCTCGCAAATTTCCCACAATTTTGCAGATAACCATCGGCTCTTTCTGGGGACTATCTTTGAGTGAAACTTAAGGGTAGAGAATCCCATATTTTTCATGTGCCTATCCATTGGGTTACAGAGAGTCAAAAACAAGGGCGACCAGGAGGGTGAACAAAAGGAAAAGAAAGGGAACACACAACAACAGAAAGTAAACACACAACGAAAGAAAACTGTACAAAGAAGAGAGCAAGCTCTACTTCCTGAAGATCTTCAGGTGTTGCCCGTTATAGGGAAGCGGAGCTTGGTTCCATCCAAATATGAGAGATAGAAACTATTCCCTCTATTGAGTTGCGTGATCCTGTATGGCCCTCTCCAAAGAGATTCAAACTTCCCGTGCATACCTTTTGGTTCTCTTCATTTGTCCCACAGAAGAACAAGATCTCCCACTTGAAAATCTCTCTACTTAGCTTTCTTGTTGAACAACCTCTTAACTTGATTCTGATGTTCAGTGATCTTATCGACCACTTTCACTCGCTTTTCTTCAAGTTTTGTCAGGTACATAATCCTCTTTTCAAGAGAATTCTAAAAGTTTCATCTTCAATTGCTTCGAGCCAAGCGCAGAGCAAGAAGTTCTGTGGAGATAGGGATTTCAGCATCGATCCCATACAACACCTGGAAAGGTGACATGCCGAGAGACCTCTTTGGAGTGATACGATCCACCCACAAAGCATCGTACAATGATTTGTGCTAAGACCACTGGTTTTCATCAACTAGCTTCCGTATGATAGTTACCAGGTTCTTGTTGTTGGATTTTGCCTAACCATTTCCTTGAGGATAATAATCGGAGGCATGAGCCAAGGTTATTCCGTATCCATAACAAAAACCAATTACTTCCCGTGAACAGAAGTTGGAAGTGTTATCAAGAACGATTTTGTGTGGCATGCCAAATCTCATAATAATATTCTCTTTGATGAAGTTGCAAACGACTTCGTATGGCATGCTTGATAGGTATGGCCTCCACCCATTTCGTGAAGTAATCCATTACGTTGTTAGGACGTAACTATGTCCAACACTCGATTGAGGATTGAGTGCTCCAATGAAATCAATTACCCATTTTCTGAATGGTTCATCAATGATGATGGGCCCGAGGGGAAACACAGCTAGCTTTGGTTTGCCAATGAACTATTGGCAAAGTTCACATTTCGCTACCCAGGTGGCTATATCTTGAAATAGTGTCACCAAGAAGAGTACATGGCTCAATGATTTTATGTGTTGTCACGAATGAGGAGAAGTGACCACTTTGCAGTTGAGTCGTGAAAATTTCCAACAATTTTACCTCGCGCGCTTATCAACACATCGTAGAAAAACGACATCAATTTCGTGTTTGTACAATCCATCATCCAGGATAATTTTAGCGACGAATATTCGTAATATGGCGAAAATTTCATTTTATGAAAATTTGAAAAGGCGAATATTCAAGTGGGTCGATGTCATGTTCGCCTAAAATATATAATATATTTTTTTCTTAAAGTCGGCTTTCGCCTTCATTTGAAAACATCTCCTATAAAAACCTAGCTGATTCGCCGGGTAGTATACCTCAAGTAGCTTAACAAATTACCAATACTGTGAAATTTTAACTCGCATACCCTTAAGCACCAGAGATTCAGATTACTGTTAGCCTGTGATTGTTGACGCGCGACAACAGCTGTACTGACGCGCGACAGAGGAAGTGTTGACGCGCGACTTGGGTAGTGTTGACGCGCGACAGAGGAAGTGTTGACGTGTGACAGAGGAAGTGTTGACGCGCGACTTGGGCAGTGGTGACGCGCGACAGAGGAAGTGTTGACGCACGACATGGGCAGTGGTGACGTGTGACATGGGCAGTGGTGACGCGCGACATGGGCAGTGGTGACGCACGACATGGGCAGTGGTGACGCGCGACAGAGGAGGTGTTGACGCGCGACATGGGCAGTGGTGACGCGTGACATGGGCAGTGGTGACGCGCGACATGGGCAGTGGTGACGCGCGACAAGGGCAGTGTTGACACGCGACAGTATATTCAGACAGTGGATGCGCGACAGAAATGGGTTGTTGACGCGAGACAAGTGCAGAGTTGACACGTGACAAAGACCTCAGACATGGAGATTTTTGATGAGAAAGCAGAGGTCAGAGGCTGCAGACGCGCGACAGGAGATTTTGCTGTCGCGCGTCAAGAAAATGCAGTGACGCGCGTCAATAGACCTTAGTGACGCATGTCAACAACCTTGTTGACGCTGGCACACCAGGGTGCTCACCGCATTTTCTTGACGTGCGGCGACAAAGAAATCTCCTGTCACGCATCTCGCAACCTTCTGCTATGCGCCACTTGACAATCAGGTGAAATTTTTTCATACAACCCCCAAAAAATTCACCTTCCCACGAAACCAGTTCCGGGGATATTCGCCAGGTATTCTCCACCTCTGATTTCCAAGAGGTCTCTTAAAATGAACCCCGCCATCATCCCATATGACATATCTTACGGCTTTGAGCTTCACCGTTTGCTTTTCCTTTGTGGTTAGTGAGTTGGGCACTCGCCATAGGTAAGAAAGAATGTGATGTCAAAATACCATTCATCGTTGGTCTTGACAAACAGAACTGTGGGTAAAGAATCTACTTTCTCCAGTTCATTTTGTTCTCCATCAATGTGATCAAATTTCTCTTCAGGTACCTCTGAGTCTTTATTTTCGGTATTAGCTAACACAGTATTTACCTCTTACCAACTTAGTTGGTTTGATGTCTAGATAATATTCTTGACCTTTCTGCGATCCAATTCCTCGTAAAATCCCTAACTCCTATTGAGTCAGGATAGACTTAATGTAATGTGTCAAAGAACTTTCAAAGACTATTGTATGAGAATCTCGTAATATAGTAGCGGAATTTTTTACTATTTTTACCACGGAAAAGGCATGCTTTTCCAATTATGACATCTTCAGCCCATGAGGCTTAAAGGGATATCTCATAAAAGCAATCAGGGGATTCAAAATCCTCGTAGTTCTTTTGCATCAAGATAAATGATATAGTATGCGCAGATGAATAACTATATATGATGAAGTCTTTCTTCGAAGTTAGGACACACCGTAATGGAGCATGAGCGATGGAGGTTTTTACGTCTTCGAATGATGTCTTGCCTTCCTCATTCCATTAGAATGTTTGGGACCCTTTCATCATATTAGATATATGAGGAGACTTCTCAGCAAAAAATCAGGAACAAAGCGTCCTAAGAAAATTTACCTTTCCGAAGAAAGAGTGAACACCAGTCTTACTTGTAGGCAAAGTAAGGCTCTGAATATCCTTGACCCTTTCAACATCTATCTTAGTTCCTTCTCTAATGATGACATGTCCTAGCAGATTTCCTTCAGTGACCCCAAAAATTGACTTCTTGGGATTTAGCGAAATTTCGTGCTCTCGGCATCTAATCAAGACTTGTTCCAAATGATCACAGTGATCACTTCATCTTTTGGAGAACACGGTCAGGTCATCTAGGTAAACTACGATGACTTTTCCCATCATACCTTTAAATGCAAATTCCATTTCTCGTTGGAAGGTGGCACCAGCGTTGATCAAACCAAATGACATTTTGTTGTAGGCGAAGGTACCCCAAGGAATGGTGAACACTGCTTTAAACCGATCTTTAGGTGTGACTTGAATTTAATTGTAACCTGAAAAACTCTCAGGCATAGACAACATTTCTGAATTGGTTACTACTTGTAGCACTTGATCCATTATCGGCAGTGGATAGTTATCTTTTAAGGATGACTGGTTCAAGTTACAAAGTCCACGCATATGCGTATCTCGCCATTCTTCTTCTACACAGGCACAATATTTGCAACCTAGGTATTGTGATGAATTGGAAAAATGATTCTTGCATCCAGCATCTTCTAAATTTCAGCCTGGATGGTACCTGAGATGTTGGGGTTGTAATGCCTTTGCTTTTGACGAAAAGGCTTGACATCGTCCTTGAGCGTAATTGATCAAGGGATCATTTTCAAAAGTTCCCTAAACATCCCTAAATGGTGTCAGTGCAGAATATCATCTCGAGAGCTTTCCAATGACTATGAGAACGTGGAAAACAGACATCGGGAGCTCTAGATATGTCGATCAAAGTTCAATCAACGAAAGTCAACTCTGGTCAACTGGTCAATATTGGACCAATGGCACTGCGACACATGGCGAAAAGGCAAAAGGGATTTGTTTGTTGGTTTTCAATCACCGGTCTTTGACGAGCATAAAAATGGTGCACGGGAACAAGAGGCTCAACTTTTATTACGGAGGGGAGCCCGACCGCCGTGTGGACTATGGTATTATCGCCAACATGGTGGGTCCACAAGCCACCACGTGGCTTGCCACCACTCATCGAATTCGCTCGATTTTCCTATCGGGAGACGACAAGTGGATTACATGCTATGGACTGAGTTAATTATTTCTATACCACATTATATGGGTCGAAATTATATTTACTTGGTAAGTCCACTTTCCAAATGGCACGCATATATGCCAAACCACTATATATATATATATATATATATTAATGTTTATACATTAGTATAAACCACCACATGCTATTGCCAAACTTCCACGCACATGGAGGAGGTGGTGAAGTGGTGTTGTGGGAGGCAAATGCCATACGTGGAAGCTTCCACGTGGAGGAGGAAATGAAGCGGTGGTAGGGGGCTTAGGCCCATGCGTGGAATGTTCCACGTGAAGAATGGAGTGGGTAAGGTTTGTTAAAACCTTACCCAAATATAAGTGGCGCCAAATGTGGGATATTACACCCACATCAACATGCAAACCGCCCACTTCTCCTAAGCCGCTCCCTATGGGATTTTTATCCCATTAAATATACAACGCCACCCATTTCGGATTAAACATGCTAATCCGCCACTATGGGATTTTTATCCCTTATCAAATGCTATGCCGCCCTATATGGGTATGTAATCCCATTATACATGCTACGGGTAAGGTTTAAAAATAGCCAAGGATTATATGGAATGCATTTTTTAAGGGCCCTATTTTTTGTATAAATAGGGAACCCATTCTATTGTAAGACACACAAATCCCAAGCTTATTATTTGTTAAGCTTATTGTCGGACACACACATTAGTCCAACGAGCTTATTATTTGTTAAGCTTATTTGTGGGATGTGTCCACAAGTATTGTCTATTGGCCTATTATTTTAGGCAATAGTAGATGAAATATTTGTGATTGGGAGTAAATTATAAACTACCCAATAGGCCCATTGAGCCACACCAATTACTTGCAAATCTTGGATTGTCGACCGGAGTGCTAGCTTCGCATTGATAGCATCGGGAAGGCCGATCGAAGCCGAAGGAGATTGTGCATCAGGAAGGTGAAGAACAATTCGACTGATCATCGGAAGTTTTTTCAAAGAACTGGTGTACTGATAGGCAAGTAAAATTCCATTAGGTTTTCTTGTGAAAGTACTATTGTAACTTACAAGTTTTGACTAGTGGAACGGTTCGACCACGAACCCGGAGACGTAGGCAATTGCCGAACTCCGTAATCAATCTGTGTGCAATTGTCATTATTGTCTTGCATTATTTTAAATTGATTACTTAAAAGGAGTAAATTATCGGCAAATAATTAAAGCCTACAAGGGTCCGAGATCAGGTAGTAATAATCTGATTATTTTCGGATCAAGTTTGGTATCAGAGCTGGTAATCGACACCTGCAAACTTACTAATCTCCGAAGCAAGTTGGTATCGAGCAGGTTAATTAGTACAGGTTGCTTTGACAGGGATGGCATTGGCTTGTATTGGATTTCTAGATTGGTGGGATAGACTGAGAGACAGGTTTAACATACTCAGTAATTTTCTCGCATTTCTATTTGGATGAATCCATTGTATCTCATATGCAGATAAAAGATCATTCGACGATCCATAAGGCATAAATTGAGATAAGCCGACACCGAGGATTCTACATCTGGTAAGAAATCTAAGGTGTAATAATATGTTGATATATTGCTCAACTATTGTTTTAGGCTATCGAGCATTATTTAATGCTCTTATAAAACTAGAAAACTAATGTGTAAGGTAGAATGTATTGGTAAGACCCCTTTGAGGGCAACGTTTGTATACATCTAACCAGACATGGCACATTAGTTAAAGACCCAATTCTGGGCAATGTTTGTACTCTGTTATACTTGCATTAGTAAGACCCCAGAGGGCAATTATTTTGGTGATTTTGCTAACACCATAAAATGCAGTATATTTTCCTTGTTTAGTCATTGTTCTGCAGGGAGGAGACAAATGAAGTCAATCCACATTGCGATGCAGTGGAGAAGACCAAGTACATAAGCCACCAAGTAGGAGAAATTTCATGCGACAGGTTTACCATGCAAAATTATTTTCCTATAGAATTGGTATTTTAAGCTTATTGTACAAGACTCCAAAAATGGAGCATTTTTACAACTAGTTCTACATGATGTATTAGGATATAATTTCCTTACACTTGTATTTGAAAGTTGTAAAAAAGACCCTATTAGGGGCACCTATCTCCTAATCAGCTTGTGAGTACCTGTTACAGCTTGGATACAGGAATTAACTCATATAAAGCTTGGAGATTGATTTGCCATTTGTGTAGACAATAGAGTTCTCAAAGATCAGCTCAGAACTTCATTCATTCTGTGTAGAGGCATTGTGACCGTGCAGTAGAATGGTAGTTGAATCACCATTGGCATTGATGTCGGGTCGAACTTCATTCTGTGTAGAGGCATTGCGACCGTGCAGCAGAATGGTACCTGATATTAGTATGTCAACAAGAGGATCTCTCAAAAGGATTAGCTCGGAACATCATTCGGTGTCAAGGCATTGCAACCACACATACAAATGGTAGCTGATCAACAGACTTAGCATCATGCATTGGAGGCTCGAGGTCTTGAAAGAGGCTTAGCATCATGCATCGGAGGCATTGAGGTCTGTAATAGACTTAGCATCATGCATTGGAGGCTTGAGGTCTTGAAAGAGGCTTAGCATCATGCATCGGAGGCGTTGAGGTCTATAGAGACTTAGCATCGTGCATCGGAGGCTCGAGGTCTTGAAAGAGGCTTAGCATCATGCATCGGAGGCGTTGAGGTCTCAGAGACTTAGCATCATGCATCGGAGGCTCGAGGTCTTGAAAGAGGCTTAGCATCATGCATCGGAGGTGTTGAGGTCTACAGAGACTTAGCATCATGCATTGGAGGCTTGAGGTCTTGAAAGAGGCTTAGCATCATGCATCGGAGGTGTTGAGGTCTCAGAATAGACTTAGCATCATGCATTGGAGGCTTAAGGTCTTGAAAGAGGCTTAGCATCATGCATCGGAGGCGTTGAGGTCTACAAAGACTTAGCATCGTGCATCGGAGGCTCGAGGTCTTGAAAGAGGCTTAGCATCATGCATTGGAGGCATTGAGGTCTGTAACAAACTTAGCATCATGCATTGGAGGCTCGAGGTCTTGAAAGAGGCTTAGCATCATGCATTGGAGGCGTTGAGGTCTGTAAAGGGACAAGGCATTGTCCATCATCGACATCGGATCAATCAAATCTCTACGTAACATGGAGTTCCTTCAAACCAGTTTGGATTCGGAATCAACTCGGAGCCAGGAGCTGTGTTATAGAGTAAAAGAAGATCCTTGTTGTCAGATATCAAGAAGCTTAGCACCGCATAGAAGGAGCGTTGAGGTTTCATTCAAAAACTTAGCACCATAAAGTGGAGGCGTGGAGGTCTTCTTCGGATATTAGAGTGGTGCAGGAAGAAGCGTCGTGGGCCCATAACCCACAGGTCCCAGGATCGGAGCAGAGTTTTCCAGATTCAGGACAGTATGGAAGCTTTTTGGGACAAAAAGCTTTTCTCAGTGGGGAGGTGTGATCAGGGGATCATTTTCAAAAGTTCCCTAAACATCCCTAAATTGTGTCAGTTTTGAGACAGAAAGATCATCTCTAGAGCTTTCCAACGACTGTGAGAACGTGGCAAAAGCGAACATCGGGAGCTCTAGATATGTCCAAAAGTTCACCAACAGAAAGTCAACTGTCAATGTCAATATCATGACCAATGGCAGAGCTTTCGACACTGGCGAAAAGGAAAAAGGGAGTTGTTTGTTGGTTTTCGATCACCGTCTTCGACGAGCGTAAAAATGGTACACGGGAACAAGAGGCTCAACTTTTATTACGTCAGGGGAGCCCGGTCAATGTGGACTATGGTATTATCGCCAACATGGTGGGTCCACAAGCCACCACGTGGCTTGCCACCACTCATCGAATTCACTCGATTTTCCTATCGAGAGATGACAAGTGGAATATATGCTATTTACCGAGTTAATTATTTCTATACCACATTGTATGGGTCAAATTATATTATCTTGGTAAGTCCACTTTCCAAATGGCACGCATATATGCCAAACCACTATATATATATATATATATATATATATATATATATATATATATATATAATGTTTATACATTAGTATAAACTGCCACATGCTATTGCCAAACTTCCACGCACATGGAGGAGGTGGTGAAGTGGTGTTGTGGGAGTAAATGCCATATGTGGAAGCTTCCATGTGGAGGAGGAAATGAAGCGGTGGTAAGGGGCTTAAGCCCATGCGTGGAATGTTCCACGTGAAGAATGGAGTGGGTAAGGTTTGTTAAAACCTTACCCAAATATAAGTGGTGCCAAATGTGGGATATTACACCCACATCAACATGCAAACCGCCCACTTCTCCTAAGCTGCTCCCTATGGGATTTTTATCCCATTAAATATACAACGCCACCCATTTCGGATTAAACATGCTAATCCACCACTATGGGATTTTTATCCCTTATCAAATGCTATGCCGCCCTATATGGGTATGTAATCCCATTATACATGCTACGGGTAAGGTTTAAAAATAGCCTAAGGATTATATGGAATGCATTTTTTTTAAGGGCCCTATTTTTGTATAAATAGGGAACCCATTCTATTGTAAAACACATAAATCCTAAGCTTATTATTTGTTAAGCTTATTGTCGGACACACATTAGTCCCGAGCTTATTATTTGTTAAGCTTATTTGTGGGATGTGTCCACAAGTATTGTCTATTGGCCTATTATTTTAGGCAATAGTAGATGAAATATTTGTGATTGGGAGTAAATTATAAACTACCCAATAGGCCCATTGAGCCACACCAATTACTTGCAAATCCTGGATTGTCGACCGGAGTGCTAGCTTCGCATTGATAGCGTCGGAAGGCCGATCGAAGCCGAAGGAGATTGTGCATCAGGAAGGTGAAGAACAATTCACCGATCATCGGAAGTTTTTTGAAGAACTGGTGTACTGATAGGCAAGTAAAATTCCATTAGGTTTTCTTGTGAAAGTACTATTGTAACTTACAAGTTTTGACTAGTGGAACGGTTCGACCATGAACCCGAGACGTAGGCAATTTCCAAACTCCATAATCAATCTATGTGCAATTGTCATTATTGTCTTGCATTATTTTAAATTGATTACTTAAAAGGAGTTAATTATCGGCAAATTAGAAAAGCCTACAAGGGTCCGAGATCGTAGTAATAATCTTATTATTTTCGGATCGTGAAGGTCGTGCAATGTCCTTTGGCTTGAAAGACTTTAGATCAACATAAGACCACACCAACACATCCATGTACTTTTTCAACAACTTAATGAATTTTCACTTTTCCTCGGGCGTACAACACTTCCCGATATTCACAAAATGAGGATGTTCCATGCAAAGACCAGTTGACGGATTCGGCCTTCCTAGAGAAGAGGAAGGATCATCCTATCACTTTTTCTTGACAAAACGGTCATGATTATCAAATAATCATTCTAAGGAAACCAAACCTTTCAAATATTATTTGCTTTGAGATATATCACTATAGCTATTTTAGAATCATGTGCTTGACCTGGCCGAGACTCACGACACATAGAAGTTGATCCATCGAAATGGAGTTCTTTGAAATTATCGCCTTTCTCTAAAATGATAAGTTAGTTTTCATCATTGAACACTTGCCAGTGCTGTGAATTATCTGTACACTTGGGTGAAAAACCACTTCAATGGTATATGTATCTTTTTTTAACCCTGGGTGAGGGAGCATGAGAGAGGCTGAGACGACCAACGAATCAGCCATGTCATTTTGAGCTCATGGAACTACTTTGATTGAAAAAGTGTCAAACTCTTCGATACTATCCCATACCGTATCATTGCGATCTCTCTGAGCTTGGTCATTCTTTACTTGGTATATCCCTTTTACCTGATTGAAAATTAGCTCAACATCACCTTGCACTCTTAGATTCTTGATTCCTTTCTCTTTTACATCTTGCATGCCAAGTAACAAGGATTCATACTCGGTAGTATTATTCGTATTGAAGAACTACAACTTGAAAGAAAAAGGGAAAATATCCTCTTCAAGAGATATTAGAACAGCCCCAACACCGCATCCACTTGTTACGCAATTGTCATCAAACTGCAATGTCCATACTTTTCAAGATCCTCCTTTTGACGAGAACATCCATTTTATCTGAGTTGGTGGATAGGAAGTAGTTCCCCATCCCTGACGATTCAAAAATAATCTGAGCCTTAGGGTCATCAGAGTTGGTGACTAGATATTTCTTTTGTGACTCTGGTTCCAATGTCTACATCACCCCTTTGACAGGAATCTTGGCTTTGGACCAGTCCATATGAATTTCCCCACCAACTTCTTTACAAAAGCTCCTCCCTAGCAATATCTTGTATGCTGCTGGAATATCAGCTATGAGAATAGTCATTTTTACCCTTTTCTCAGGAAATGTCATGAATGCAAACTATGCATCCTTGATCTAACCAATCAATGGTACATGTTTGGTTTCCATGGAGTAAAGATCTCCTAAAAGGTTAAGTAAGTGTGAGGCCCAAAGCATGGGTGACCTTTGCTGGCATAACATTATCAAAAGCTCCAGAATCAATTATACAATTACTTAGTTTATGACCATTGATCAGGAGAGATAGATAACAAGGTTCAATTTTCCCCGATGCGGAAGTCAAGGCAACGTTTACGTGAGACGTAGGAGGAATGGGAAGAATTCCTTTGGGGAAATGGGAGGAGGGACGGCAACCTGGCTTTGGATATACTTAGTTAATCTTATAAGCTACTCTGGGTTGGACTGAAGGTACTCAACTTCAGACATCTGGATCTTGGTCTTTTTGGCGTGATCAATTATATCGAATGCGACCAAGGGTTGCGCTAACAAAGGAATGAGTCCTTCATTTCATGTTTGTAGAGGAGGATTACTGGTCTTTATGGGACTGGAGGAAGGCTGAATTGGAGGAGAAACAAGAGGAAAATATTTCTTTACAAAAGGTTTAATAGAGGTTGAGTAGGAAGGGGATTACCTCTTTTAGCGATCGTTGGAGGAGGAGTTACCACAACCTTTTCCTTTTGTTTTTCAAAGAAGCAACCTTTTCTTCTTTTCCTTATGAGTGAGTGAAAACTGCGTATGATTATCTCGCTCGCATACCCTTGGGTACCCTCTTCTTCATCAGATTCCTCATCTTCAAATTCCATATACCCAATAGTAGAGTCACCAGTCGGTTCACCGACATCTTGGTCATCTTCGCCTTGCGATGAAGGTTCTTCGTAATTTGGATCATCTTCTTCAATTTCAACCAAAGCATTAACCGAAGGGGCTTCAATTGCTAACCTTGGAGAAGCAACAAAAACGCGCCTTTGGGGGCGTTGTTGGGAGTGAAGTTCCTCCGTGGGATATCCTGATGCGAGTAGTAGACGATGTTTGAGTCAATTGCTTTTTAATGAGAGAGTCGTTTGCCATCTTTTGGAATGCCGGATCTCGATGAGGTAGCCCGAGAAGAAGTCAAGCCTTTGATTTTGATGACTCTTGTCTTAACTCACCGGATATAAGAAGGTTGTCTTCTATCCGATGGCCATAGCTTAAGCAAGGGCCAAGGTGGGTATATGTTCCTGTAAAAGTAAGAAACTTACTTTCAAACTCATAACGTTCAAGAAAAACACTTTTGATTCTCTAATGCTCGGCATCATGACAAGCGCACACGGTTGACGGTTGAATTGAATCGGGTGATAAAATTACGCATGGTTTCATTGGTCTCCTTCTTCATGTGAGTGATTTGTGACAATAACACAAATGCGTCTTTTGAAGGTTTGTATCTGTCTTCAAATGCAATCCGCAATGTGGCCCAATTGGTGATGGATCTAGCTGGTAAATGCTGGAACCACTCTGCTGCAGGCCCTTGCAAGGTCTCCAGAAAGAGACGTACCAATACGTCCTCATGAGTTACATCCGGAATATCGCATGACATAATAAACGCAGCTATATGTGCGTCGTGCTTTGATTTCCGCTCCCATCAAATTTTGGGATTTTTTTGTGATTTCCATGAGGGAGGGGGTTGATTGGATGTGGCAGTGCTAGAGGGCCCATGGCGTTTCCCCATGGTATAGGTAGATTTGTTGCCATTTGAAAAGCAGGAAAAATGAACGCGAGCAGGGAGTGTGGTTCCACTTAGTAAAAGAGCACTGTAAGTTGATGTCGAGGCACCCTGTGAAATTCGGCTCTTTCGTGGAGGCGAGGCACTTTTTGGCTGATCGATCCACTGAGCTCAGTGATGTGAATCGTGCTGGAGTGATACTAAAATTGTGCCTTCGAAGTAGATCAAAAATTGGATCAACTTCTCCACGAGCTATTTTGCTACAAGTAAATGGTTCACCCGCCAGTGTACCCGCTAGATCTCAGAATAACAATTAGGAGCAGATTTACAACAATCTCTTTGTTTATACTTGCAGATTTTCTAATTTTTCTGGCAAAAATCAGCAACATGTACCTTTTCAATATTTAATTTTACCCTTTTAATAACAACCGATCATGCGGTTTTCCTCGACAAAGATTAATAAGGATAAAAGTGGGTTAATTCAAGAAGCTAATTTTCTTCTTGGATCTTTGACTGAATTTTGCAAGGTTTTGAAAATAACATAAAATGTCAGAATCTTAGATCTACTGAAATATACAAGTTTTTTGTAAAAACTCAACGAACTAAAAGTTTCTATCTGGTCCAGATCTATGGATTTTCATAAGGAAATTTTCACTTTTGATCACTTATGCAAAAATTTTGATTTTTAACAAAGGGTTAAAATTTGCAATCTAGTAGTGATTTTTTTTTTTTAGTTATTTCCTTAGTTTGATCCCCATCGGAGTGCCAAAAACCGTTGGTCTCGAAAATCATCGCTTAGGCAAAGTTATGGGGAAACAGCCAACAAGCAGTGTGCGGGCATAGCTCCTCTTTGAGACAACAAAGCAAAATTGGTTTATTGTTAATCTATCAAGCAGAATCTATGTAAATCTACACTATTCTAACTTCAGGGGGGTTTGGGATCTCATCCCAATAGAGGTAGTTCCAACAATGAACGAGAAGGTAGAAGGGAAGGAACAGAGGAGGGTAGATCTCAAGGAAGAAAATAAATGAATTCCAAGACGGAAAGGTCAGAAGGTTTATGCTTTGAGCCAGTAGTAAACAGAGCCAAACTTACTTGCATAAACAATTAAAGCAATACTGATGAACAAATGACAATAGTAGGAATGAATCTAACAAAATAAAAACATAGATCTAACTTAAGAAAGATCTGATGCAAATAACACACACATTAAGCACAAAGTCTGAATATGTGTATTAATATTTCTTCTATTGCAAGAAAACACAAAGTCTTTCTCTCCTCACTTCTCTTTTCATACAAAAATGTTCACCTAGAATACAAGTATTCTAGTATTTATAGAAGGAGAGGAGGAAAGAAGACAAAAGCAAACCCACAACTTACAAAATATCTAGAAAATATCTAAAAAGTCAACAGTTGACTTGGGCAAGTTTTTGGATGGCAACATCCCATGGTGCAACATGGATGATGTCATCGTGTATGCCAACATGCTTTTTAAATATTTTACAAAAATGATCAACGCACCCCAGAAAGAAGAAACTACTCTGCCCAGTGTAAAATGGCGCAACTTTCTGCATGTCGACACGACAATTTCTCCCCTTTGTAAAATGGCACAACTTTCACATGTCGACACGACAATTTCTCCCCTTTGTAAAATGGTGCAACTTTCGCATGTCGACACGACAATTTCTCGCCCAAGGATCTAGCTAAAACAACTAAGTCCTGAAAAACTTGATTTTTTTTTTTAAAAGGGAGTTTTGGGCTATTTCGAACGTTGTCAAACTTCCTTGGGGCCAAAACAAAATTTTTGGTATAGTTACCTGCAAATTTCCCTTGTCAATTTTGCAGGATAACAATTCTCATACCTCCTCACATTCTTCCCTAGCTTATGGGAGAATTACATCGGCTTTGAGGTCCCTTTTCGCTGGGACTATATAAGCGAAGACTCGAGGGCATGAGGCCCTTGGAGGTTAGCTCAGCCACTCTCTACCCTAACCAATTCATCTTTCATTTTCCTAAATCACATTCTACCATAACTTAGTTTCTTTTTATATCAATAATTGGAAATTAAAACCCATCAAACAACAAGTTGCTTTCCATCTTTATCCTCATCAAACATACATTTATTATGTCTACCATTTCTTTACCATTATCATGCATGTATTATAAAACATCTTAAACATGGTCCATCTCATCATTAATTGTACACATTAATGAATTACAAACTCAACCATGCCTATGACCTGAATCCATCATGCCTAAAACCACAACCTGACTCAATCCATGCCTAACACACCTATCCTAAATCCATCTATGCATAATAATAAAATGCTATCAACACAAACACATAATGACCATAATCATCATCATCTCTATAAATACAAATATCCAAACATGTGTATCCATATACATAACTATCAAATGTCTCTAAGGACGTAGGCTAGTGTATATAATCCAATCTCTCAAAACTCTCATATACAGCCTCACCATCTTCAGCACGCAGGTCGGTATATGCTCAAAAATATACAAAACTCTCGTACATCCTCACTCTCTTTGGCACACAGGCCAGGTATATATCAAAAATGACTAAAATACACCAACATGGAGGGATGTGCATCAGGAATCATCCTGCCAGATATCCTCCATCTCAGTCTCGCATGCATCTCCTCCTCGCTCTGTCTAAGCACCTGATAACATCTCACTACCTGTCATGGGTCGTGGTTGGGTCCCTAGTGGTACATTACCTGGAGCTAGCCTCCGTAAATTGGTGGCCTCACCTTGATCCTGTCTCGGAGCTCAATGGCCCCCTATGCTCTCCACGTTGTGAGTCTAGGATCTGGTCCTCTCACTCGAGGCCTATTGTGCCATGTACTCTCCATAGGATAGAAAATCTATCCCCGATGTCATCAACTGATCCGATGATATCTATCCTCACCTAGGGCATCCCGTGACTTCGGATATGGGTACATGCTGTGGTGGCCTCATCGGCCTCGACCCACTCACCTATCTTGCCCCTACCCGTGAACCAGGACACTATCCCAAAGGTTCTGTGTAGGTGCCATCGGCCTCGCACCCCGTGCATGTGCCTCGAGCTTGTAGTGTCTCGAATCTGCACTGCGGTGGGACAATTGCCTCGCCAACCTATAACCTCGTGGATGTAGGGTAGCCAACTACTCATCTTCACCCCGTCCATCTCCACCCTGGGCCATTTGGGCCTATAAACTAGCCACTTGTGCATGCAACACGGCCACCTCTACCTCCGAAGGTACTAAGCGCCTGTACCATCCCCAACCGGGTAATCGGTCGCCACTTGCCTCGTAGGGTGTCTCTCTACACACCGGTAATGGTGGCTAAATCTAGCTACCCCGGCTTGGGAGGTACTGCTGTAGATGGACCGTCCCACCACCGTCTGCTTCTATCTCGTCACTCACTCGCATCATCGATCCACCGATGCCTATCACCGCTCCTCCCCGCCTCGTAGGAATTTTTGGTTGTGGTAGAGGCACCACCTCTGTTACGCCCTTAATTATATATCTTACATGGGATGGATATAGCCAACTTATTGCTATCATAACTTAATATCATGATGTATCTCTTTTATATATGATCTATTGTCAATGGTTGGTCGGCCTTGTTGATGGCCATAGCATAGGAATAGTATAAATAGGGGTTATAGCTAGTGGATGATCATTATGTTGAGTATTTGAGTCTTATTATATGTTAAGAAGGTTGCCCCTCAAAGTGGCCAAGCTATTATACTTTCATATTGAGAGAATTTATCTACAATATTGTGTTATTTGGTGTTCTATTGCTGGTGATAATCATAATTAATCAAGTAATTTCATTACAAGTGGTATCAGAGCTTGATCTCGGCCAGGACGACGTCAAACCCTAATTATGAAGGTTCGGCTATATCTCAAGATTGGTAGTGAATTTTTCTACAATTTTTTTTGTGGTGAGGTGAAATAAGTCAAGTAAGCTTCTCTCCAAATTTCAATAAGTTTTGACTTGTTTTGAAAAAGTTATTACGGTTCTATATTTATTCATAATTTGGCTCCCTAGGGTGTAATTTTGGAAATTTTCAAATTTCTTATATTTTCAGAAACCCCTCCAAAAATAGCTAGGGTTTATATTTTACAAATTCCTATATTCGGACAAAAAAATTACAAAACCCTAAACCCTAAAAAGTCTGCCCTATTAAGTCTACCCCTAGGCCCACATCCTTCATCATGGCTGGTAGATCTACCCGAGGCCAAGGAAAAGGACAAGAAACTCCAGGAATGACCCCAAATAAGGAAGATATGGCTTCAGATTCTACTGGTTCGGAGTATCTAAGGTGGTCATCCAACTTCAGGAAAGGGTAAACAATATGGTGAGTAAGGATGACCTTAATGTTGAGCTTCATCAACTAAAAGGTAGCCTTAGGAGTGAGATTCAGAAGGATTTTCATGCAATGCAATAGGAGTTGTTGAATGTTATTTCTAATACAACTTCTAATGCTAGTCATATGGGTTCTACTAGAAATGGTCACACAGATCCAAATCACTCAAATTAGGGAGGATCCTTTAATCATTCAAGTGGATCTTCTCACCAATGGAGGGGCATGATTCCAAAAGTTGAAATGTGTAAATTTTATGGAAAGGATCCACTCAATTGGATTACCCAAATGGAAAATTTCTTTGATCTCCATCAAATCCCAGGAGGACAAAAGGTAACTATGACATCCTTATACCTAGAACTTGATCAATTTGTTTGGTATCGTTGGTTATGTGCTCAAAGGCAGAAGAATGGCCTAAATGTCACCTGGATAGTGTTCACTGAAGAGCTTCAATTACACTATAGTTCTAGTGTTTCTGAGAATTACTTCAGCCAATTAGCAAAGTTACGCCAAATTGGTTCAGTTAAGGAGTATGTCCATCAATTCCAAACTTTTTCCTTGCATGTGGAGGATATTACAGAAGAGTATTTGAATGACCTATTTCTTGGGGTTCATAAGGACCACATTGAGCATGAGGTACACATGTTTAACCCACTCAAGGTTGCTGATTCTATTATCATGGCACGCCGAGTAGAGGAAAATTTCTTTCCAAAGTAGAAGGCGGCAGACCTTTTCTAGCATAAAAGATCGTAACACCTTGTCTCCTTCTTACCCTCGCCAATTCGGTTGACACCTCAACAAATTGAAGAAAAAAGAGCCAAAGGGTTATGCTTTAACTGTGATAGCAAATATGGACCAAATCATAAATGTTCTGAGAAAAAAATTGTTCTACATTGAAGGATCTGGTGATGAGGAAGAATATGAGGCAACATCAACAGAGGAAGTGGAAAAATTAGAGGAAGAATCTGGAGATCCTTAGCCCACTATTTCATGTCATGCTCTATTAGGTATTAGTACTCCACAAACCCTTCAAGTTGTGGGTTATCTTAAGAAGCAGAAGGTAAATAGTCTTGATTGATTCAGGGAGCACACATAATTTCATCAATCATAAGTTTCGGGCAACAAGACTAAATTGTTTCATCTACCCAACACCGAATTTCAAGTAATGATTGCAGATGGTGGCACGGTCCAAATGTCTGTAAATGTCATAAAGTCAAAATCATGATGAGTGATTACACATTGGAATCTACGATGTTTGTTATTCCCATGGGTGGAGCTGATATTGTCTTAAGTGTTCGGTGGCTCACTACCTTGGGCACCATAGAGATAAATTTCCGAGAATTGTTCATGTGCTTTCATTCGAGGATAAAAATTTGAACTTCAAGGTCTACAAGCTAAAGATCCTCTAGTGGCGAGTTCCCACCAAATGCAAAAGATTCTTAAAAATGGGTCTCGAAGGTTTTGTAGAAGCATGATTATTCTTTATAGAATTCCAACCGCAAATGAAGGTATTGCATCCTGATCTTCAAAAGGTTATTAATCAACATGTAGTTGTCTTGAAGGAACCAAGAGGATTACCGCTTTGAAAGAGAGCATGATCATGCTATTGGGCTGATTCCAAGAATCCAAAACCCCAACATCAAGCCTTATAGATATCCATATGTGCAAAAGAGTGAGATCAAGAAGATGGTGGAGGAAATGTTGGAAATGGGTATTATTCGTCACAGTCAAAGTGCCTATTCTACTCCCATGGTGATGGTGTGTCGCAAGGATGGAAGATGGCACATGTGTCTAGATTACAGAGAGCTTAACAAGTTCACTATCAAAGATAAGTTTCCTATTCCTATCATTGATGATTTATTAGATGAGTTGCATGGTGCCATTTATTTTACAAAACTAGATCTGTGTTCTGGGTATCACCAAATTAGAGTCAAGCAAGAAGATATTCATAAGACAGCTTTCAGAACTCATCAAGGCCATTATGAATTCCTAGTGATGCCATTTGGCCTTACCAATGCTCCCTCCACATTCCAAAGCTTGATGAATTCAGTATTTAGACCAAACCTAAGAATTTTTGTCTTAGTATTTTTCGATGATATACTCATCTACAAAGAAATCGTGGGAGAAACACTTACATCACATCAATACTTGTCTTAGAAGTCTTAGAGAAACATCAACTTTATGCCAAGCCTTCAAAGTGTTATTTTGGGGTACATGAAGTGGAATACTTGGGCCATATTGTTTCTCATGAAGGTGTTAAGGTGGACCCTCACAAGATCTAGGCCATGGTGGAATGGGAAACCCCAAGAACCCTCAAACAATTACGAGGTTTCTTAGGTCTCATAGGGTATTATCGTAGATTTGTCAAAAACTATGGTAGTATAAAGAACACCACTCACAAAATTATTGAAGGACTCCTTTCAATGGAATGAGGAAGCATCTAGGGCATTTGAAAAATTAAAGGTGGCTATGTGCACCACTCCAGTATTGGCAACCCCATATTTCTCCAAAACTTTCGTAGTTGAGTGTGATGCTTCAGGAAATGGAATTGGAGCAGTACTAATGTAAGAAGGACACCCCATTTCTTTTGAGAGCTGACAACTAAAAGGAAAGAATTTTTAAAATCCACATATGAAAAGGAAATGATGGCAATACTACATGCAGTAAAACAATGGAGACCATACTTGATGGGTAGACATTTTAAGGTAAAAACTGATCATGATAGTTTGAAATATTTCTTAGAACAACGTCTATCTTTAGAAGAACAACAAAAATGGGTCACTAAGATGTTGGGATATGACTTTGAGATTGTTTATAAGAAAGGAAAGGAAAATTTGGTCACTGATGCTCTGTCTAGGAGGGATGAGTCTGCCGAAGCATTGTTATGTGCCATCTCTATACTACATGCAGATTGGGTAGATCAAGCACCAGAAGAATGGAAGAAAGATGCAACCACACATACTCTCATTCAAAATCTCCAGGTAGATCCGTCCATATCAAATCTATTTATATGGAAGGGGGATACATTGTGGTACAAAGATCGGTTATATCTATGTAAGAACTCTACACTAAAACACCATGTTCTTTCAGAGCTACATTCTTCTCCAATAGGTGGCCATCTTTGGGTCCCAAAACATATCATAGAGTTAAGAAGGATTTCTTTTGGAAGGGATTGAAAGGAGATGTTCAAAAATTTGTGGCAGAATGTTTGGTTTGCCAAAAAAATAAGGGTGAGACCATTAAGACACTTGGTCTTCTCCAACCTCTGTTTATTCCTAGTGAGAGATGGGAAGAGGTATCAGTGGATTTCATCACAGGATTACCTAAATCAAAAGGGAAAAGTGTCATCATGGTCGTGGTAGACAGACTTACCAAATATGCTCATTTTTGTGTCATGCCTCATCCTTTCACAACTAGTACTATTGCCATCTCTTTTATGGATACAGTTCAAAAGCTCCATGGCACGCCAAAAATTATAGTAAGTGATTGTGATCCAATATTTACAAGTAAATTTTGGGTGATCTGTTATCTTGTCTAGTACCCAACTAGCCCGAGTTCCTCTTATCATCCCTAATTAGATGGGAAAACTAAGGTGGTAAATAAATGTTTAGAGGGATATCTTCGATGTTTTACTTCAGATAAACAAGAACGTTGGGTGTAATGGTTGGCACTGGAAGAATGGTGGTACTATACTTCATTTCATACCTCCTCAAAATGTCTCCATTTCGGGCACTTTATGGGTACCATCCTCCATCACTCATATCTAGCTTGAAGGTCAAACCAAAGGTGAGAGCAGTCGAAGATCACATTCAAAGCATCAACATGAGGTACTCTCTAGTCTTAGAGAAAATTTGGCACGGGCACAAAACCGTATGAAGCAACAGTGATCAACATAGGAGTGAGCGACACTTTGAAGAGGGAGACTTTGTTTTTGTAAGGTTACAGCCATATAAGCAATTATCCTTAAAACAATAGCAAAAGGATAATAAGCTTGCTCCTAAATACTATGGTCCTTACCGAGTTTTATAGAAAATTGGTAGTGTGGCATATAAGCTAGAGATCCCTCCAGGAAGTAGAATACATCCAGTCTTCCATGTTTCTTGCTTAAAGAAAGTTATTGGGTAGCACATTTCCACCCAATCAGTGCTTAAACTAGACGAGGAAGGAAGGATCATATTGGAACCTGAAGGCATTCTTTAGACACGCACCAAAATATTGAGGACCAGAGTCATTACCGAGTACCTGATCAAGTGGAAGAATATGAATATTGAGGATGCATCATGGGAAGATGAAGCATTCATGTAAAGAATACATTTAGGGCTTCACAAAATTGGGCACAATGTTTCTTTGAAGGGAGGGGCATGTTACACCCTTAATTATATATCTTACATGGGATGGATATAGCCAACTTGTTGCTATAATAACTTAATATCATGATCTATCTCTTTTATATATGATCTATTATCATGGTTGGTCGACCTTCTTTGTTGGCCATAGCATAGGAATAGTATAAATAGGGATTATAGGTAATGGATGATCATTATGTTGAGTATTTGAGTCTTATTATACATTTTGGAGGTTGCCCCCTCGAAGTGGCCAAGCTATTATATTTTCATATTGAGATAATTTATCTACATATTGTGTTTTTTGGTGTTCTATTGCTGGTGATAATCATAATTAATCAAGTAATTTCATTACACTCTCCATGTCATCTCTCCTATACTATGGGAAGGGCGGAGGTATATCCTGTGGTAGCCCAAACCGTTGTTCGACCACATCACATGGGGATCATCTCGTGCTCTCCTGCATGATGCCCCTCTATCCATCTGAGTAGCTGAAGGCCAGCTAGCTCCTCAGCCATCTATCTGTATGAGGGATAACCCACATACAGTCTCCATATAATGTCTACCCCAGATAATCCCTCCAATAGCCACCGGTAATATGCTACATCATGTGTAGCCCTGTCTGATCGTCGCTCTCCAATAACATGCACCCATCACCTGTACCCCACCCGCACAAAACCTAGCTCAAATGCATCTACTTGGCATACCCACTAGACACACACACATACAATGTGCTCATAGGCCTAGCAGTGAAGAACGAATGTACAACATAGGTGAACCTGCGGAGCCGCCTATACGCCCATAGCTCTCTATATAACTACACCAGGAATGTTGGCGCCCAGGAAAATCAGGTCCTCTCCATCATCATGTCATGTAACACTCCCATCAGTGATTGTGGGAATCTCCCACCCTCTCATCCGGCAGTGCAAAACAATGCCAGATCGCTCCCTCGGTAATACTAATAGCCTCGTCTCCTCTAGACAGGCTAGGTACATCTCTCCATAGCTCAGGCTGGCATTATGGAATGTTAGCTCCGCCATCCCTCGCCAAATATTGTTAGCATCAACTCCTTCGATGCCTCTGAGGAGATCGAATATACATGCGTACCTAATATAGGTAACCGCATGATCCTTTACACATCCTCTAGTGGTGATGTCATCTCACTGTCTTAGGTGGAACGTGTTAGTTGTCAAATCCCCTATCGATGAGGGCGACCATCACACTCAATACCGCTTGCGGACTACATGCTAGTAGAGTCATACCCCAATCAGGCCCACCTCCTCAACATGCCACAACTCCTCGACTATCGTCGCGCCTTAAATCTTGTCATGAGCGAGGGTGACACCCTATCTCGCATCCTCAGCTGATCTCTCACCTGCATCCAACAAAACAATCACATTATTCAAACACGACCATATCTACATTCACCCATACCCATTCCCATTACCCTACCTCTTTTACTTCGCTACTTACCCATTTATCCCATGGCCTACCCTCCACCCCAACCCAACCCTCACCTACCTACTTACCCAACCCAAATCTCACCTACCTACTTACCCAACCCAACCTCACCTACCTACTTACCCAACCCAACCCTAACCAACCGACCTACCTACCCTAAACCTACCCAACCCAATATCACCTTACCTATTTACACACACCCCGACCCCTCACCTACTTCCATTTTGACCCACTCCCCGACCTTACCTATTTTCCCACACATCTATACATTTTTCCCTAACAGCTCCACCCTTACCTATTTTTACCCCTTACCTATGTTATGATTTTCACCAAAACCACTTCTCTTACCCCTACTTACCTCACCCACCCAACCTCGGACACCTTTTGGCCCCTTTTTCCTCCATTTTCGATCGGTACCGATTACCCCTAACCGACCCCGATCCCCCTTGGCCAACGATCGGTCACCTACTTCGTGGCCGATCTTTGGCGTATTAACACCGACATCGGCTAACCTTCAACCGACGCCGGTCATTATCGCGTCAAAAACCACAATGCCCAACCCCTATTTTTCCTTCAATTCCCTCTTTCTCCCTTCTACTCGCCCAAATCCTACCCAAATCCCCCTACACCCATCCCCACCCCTTCTTCACCCAATTACCTCTCTCCCCATTCCTATTTTCATTGATTTTCCCTCCCACAAATTCAAAATTCATTTTCCCCCAAAAAAATAAAAACCGTTTTCACCCACCCAACCTCTAATTCAATCTAATAAACAAAATAATGAGTTGGATTGAATCCTACCTCATCGCTACCATCTATCTACGTGGTGGCACCTCGTGCAGCCTGTGGTGGTCCCCCAATCCCTCTCCTACCTCTGCCATCACCAAATGACCGCTTGCTCTCCAATCACTCAATCCAATCAAATCGATCCCACCTAGGCTCGTGGATCCACCTATCAACCAACTCTCACTAGCCATGTGGCTCACCAACTTAGTCCTCAGTCTCACTTTGTCACTTTCCACCTTTTCCTCTCTCTTGTCATTTTTCCCAATTCGATAAAAGACAAATGATTTGAAAAATATGGAAATTTTTCTTTTTATAACTTACCCGACTTGACCGGTGACGGTTTCACCTTAACCGACATCGGTCCTGTGCCCTAGCTTATTGGGGTCGGTCCATCTTGACCAGCATTGGTTCCTTTCAACCATCATCGGTTTATCTACTTAGTATTTTTCCTACCCCCTACCCCCATTTTGACCTGAATCTTTTTTACCTCACCCACACCTCACTTGGACACTTCACTATATCCTCTTGACCTTATCATTTACCCCCTCACCTCGTCCTCATTCGGGGACTCATTATTTTTCCCATACCTCGGTCCTACCCATGCCGTGACCTAGATACTTAGATCTCGTAATGTTGCTAGTGACCTTTGACCTCATGTGTTCGCTATGCCTTGCGGTACTATTGCCTGTGTTGATAGACACACCGACCTTACCTTACCTCTTGCCTTGACTCGCTTTATCCCGACCAAACCCTTGGGTGTACCAGAACATACCTACATGTTCCTGCACCTGACATGCGTCGTGTTTCCTGACCATATCCTATACCTTAGATATCTGCAATCACTTCAACCTTGTTTGGATAAACCTATCGACCTTAGACAATGTAGAGTTTGCACTGCTCTTCAACCTGCTTGTCTTTGTAGTTTATACGTGTGCGTGCGTTTGACTGTTACTACCTTTGACCCTGACCCATTACCTGGATTACCCGAGTGGACCTTTTTCCCTTTTTACCCACGTTGCCCACCTTCCTCTTCATCACATTCACCTTTTATCAAACCACTCATCGATTCTACCTTCTACCTCGTCGGCCCTGGTTTGAGGGGATCACCTTCACCCACACATGGGGCAACCACATCTTATTTTTGTCAGCGTCGCTTACCAATACAAGCTACACAACAAAAAGGGGCAAAATGTAGACACCAAAATTGGGTCACACTCCCCTTGGTCCCTCGTCAAATAAACACCTTGAACACATTCACCTAACCATGGCCCCTTTCATCCCACTCTAATATTAATTAAATTAATTTAATTTAATTTAATTAATTCATTATCCTCACAATATTTATTATTTAAATATCCTAATTGAGATAATGCCCACATATCCACCTCATCTAGCCACCTCACCCTAAGACCTATTCTTAGTATGTTGTCATAACTAACTAAGACCTACCTAAACCCTAAAAATCAAAGCCTACATTCCCTCTAACCACATTCCCACATGTTGAAAAGGGAAGCTTCCATTCTAATCCATGGAGCCAAATGAACGAGATCCCAGAAAATCAAGGGGATCTGCCTAGTTTAGTAAACCTAGGAAATCCCGCCCTAACCGACGCCGGTTACCCTAAACCGCCGCCGATTAACTCGGAAACCGCTCGTCGGTTACCATTTGATACCCAAACAACCTTATTTCGAGGTTGGCACATTATTTAGAGGTTGACACATCTTCTGAGAGCAAGAGATGAAACCAGAGCTGCATGCAAGCAGAACCAACATTCATACATGCATCGAGCATCCATAACTTGACTGGAACAATCACAGAGCCATTTGCCTTCACGGAGCATCCAGGAAGCGCCAGCACTGCAGACAAGTTCCTTCCATCCGATCACCCTCCATTGCCAACCCGGACATCAAGCTTGTGTAAACAGTAAGTTTTGTCAACCAACACTTTGGTTCATTATCATTTGAGCAGAATTTTTACTTACATTATTAGTTTCTCGCTCCCATTTCCATTCCACCACCATTTACCTCCATGTAAACTTGACCATCCCTTCACCCACACCCTTATACCGCCCATACCTAGATTTTTAATCATTCCTGTGCATACCACAGACCCCCACGAACCTTGCCATTGCCCTTCCACTATCATCTAGCCTCATATCTACCCCCATCTCGAGTTTTTATTGAGTTTCCTGTGCAGACCATACCGACGCTTGTTACCCATAATCAGCCCGATTAACCTAAACCGACATCGGTCATACCGGACCGATGTCGGTCTCTGTGTTTTTGACCAGAAACCAAGAACAGTGTTTAAAACCCCCACCCAATACCCAAAATAGCTCAGAACCTTACCTTGACCAGTCCCAGAACCCTGACAGAGACCTTGACCTTCAGATTCAGTCATAGCTTAGCTTGTTTTGAACGAATTTTCTTATTGTAGATGAATGAGATACCTAAATCATTTTAACTACAATAGGATTTCCTTTATTGTTTACATTAAGTTGTTTTAAATAGTGGATTGACAGCCATCTAGGAAGTATCACACTTCCCAGATCTAGCACACGCTAGGTAGTTCACTGTATATATCTTGTTAAACTTTTATTTCTTTGGTCTTGTTTTCCATTTCGTGTAGTTCCTCCAAGGAAAAGGAAGTTGTCATGATCATCTATGGATCCAAAAGTCTTACGCGCACAACAACCTACAAACCAACATTTCAACGGTATTCCTCCTAGCCCTTTACCCGTATCTGCTTCGTCAACATTTGAAGAAATGATGTAGAATCGGAGTGAAACATTTAGATATGTTATCCCTTGACTTTGATTTCCCATTACTCTTACTCTTGGATCTCTCCTTCTGCTTGCCCCCTGCTTTCTACATTCAAAGCATTTCCAGATGATGATTCCTTTGTACTTTTCCTGTGAATTTCTTCATTCAAGATTATATTAACCACATCATCAAACTTCAAAATATTATTAGCAAATGTTGTATTACTAATAACCATTACTAAGTTATCCCAACTATCAGGAAAATAACATAAGATTAAAAGTGCTTTTACTTCATCATCAAATGGTATTTCAACCAATTTTAACTGATTTACAATAGATCGAAATCATTCAAATGACTAGATGTAGATCCACCTTCATGCATCTTAGAACTAAATAGTTTCTTCATCAAATAAACTTTATTTGAAGCACTAGGTTTTTCATATAAATTAGCAAGAGATTTCATTAACTCTATCGTAGAAGTTGCTTCTATAATATTGGAAGCCATAGATGCTGCTAGACTCAATCTTATAGATCCCAAAGCCTTTCTATCAAGAATCTTCCATTCTTCATCAGTCATCTTCATAGGTCTAGACTTCTCATCCAACGGTAAATACAAATCTCTTTGATACAGATAATCCTCAATCTGCATCTTCCATAATTGATCATTTTAGCCGTCAAACTTCTCTACCTTGTATTTGTTTTCTTCTATCATTGTTGTAGCTCCCACTCAATCAGAAAACCCTCTGTGAGTAAATCTTTTAACACACAAAACCCTCAAACAAAGCTTTGATACCAGTTGTTGGGGTTAGCACATCGGTTGTACAAATAATATATCATATCTAAGCATACATGCAAATAAAAGCAGATATTCTACCAGAAGAAATATACAAAACAAGAGACATAAATCAACACCAGATTTAATGTGGTTCACCCAATGTGGGCTACGTCCACCAAGAAACAAGCCAATCTATTATCTAAAGCTTTGATAATATATACAATGAAGATTTACAATCTTCCACACCTCTCAGATGTACAATACTTTCTTTCTCTCAAGTTTTTGCTTCATCACCAAGAATTCTCTCTCACCAACCTTTTTCAAGTTCTTTCTAATTCTTGTTAATTATCTTACTTCTAAACCCTAGATTTTATGCTTATATAGTCATTTATAGACTTAGGTCACTTAGCCATGTAATTACAATCAATAGATATATTTTAATGCCAAAAATAGATCTAATTCTCAAGAGTTAATTAAAACATCCTCACACAGTAACCAATGATCTGGTTCCTCCTTTCTGACCGATGTTGGTCCTGGAGTTACCGATGTTGGTTCCCCACTAACCGATAGATGGTTACCGTATTTTCAATGAAGTTTCCATTGCATGCTAAACCAAGTAATTAAGCTCCACAACTCAACAAGCACATCGAGAGATACTCAAGTTGCACCCACCTCATTTTTTGGAGACACAAGTGGATTTCAAGCCAAGGCGTGGTTGGTTAGCTTGACCGAGATAATTCAAGCTATGCCCTTGTTCTAGCAAACATGAAAGCTCATGTTTCCATCCACCTTTTGAGAGATGGAGCCGGAGTATGGTGGAGGACCGAGGAGTAGAAGCTCCATGTAGATTCTGAGACAATCACTTGGGAGCTCTTTGAGGAGCATTTCAGGAGTAGGTATATTTCCAGGAGGTTCATTCAACAATGGATTGATGAGTTCCACGATCTCGTGAAAGGCCTCCTTGTGATAGCAAAGTATGAGGGGCGGTTCTTGGATCTACTTCAGTATGTAGATTATATGCAGGATGAGTAGGTTCGAGTTCACAGGTTCATCGGGGCCTGAACTTAGACTTGGGAGGGCAGTGTGCATTCATTGCCTGCAAACATTATCGAGGTCGTGGAGAAGTCCTATATTGCAAAGGAAACTAGGGGAAGACTCAACAGGCATGTGACAGAGTGAGGAGTCACATACATCAGTTGGAGTACATTAGATCGAGGGGATCATCTCCTCCTCCTCGTGGTGGACACACATCAACACAGTCTTCCTTTCGGCCTCCTCCACCTCCTCGGCGGCAGCAGACTTGACCTCCACAAAGACAAGATGTGTAGAGAGGGCATAGTATGAGACCTCTAGCTAGGGGCCCAACAGGACATAGGCTCCACCTCGAGCATAGTCGGTAGGAGCACTTCCACCACAAAGCACCCACGAGAGATCCTATGGACCATCATCGGTCCTTCTCCACATACTACTTGGCCACCTAAAGGGCTATTTGCATAGTGGAGAGGACCAGGCACTTGTTATGGATGTGGCATGCATAGACATCATTGGAGAGAGTGCCCTTAGAACCTTGTTAATCAGGGTAAGGCACCTGTTTCGAGCCTAGCCATGTGGCGACATGGCTAGGAGCCACATGATTTTTATGCAGCATGTCGAGAACCACTTGTAGGTAGAGCACCAGGGCACAATGATAGAGACCACAGGTAGCATTGGTGGTATTTCTATCCCTATTTTATTTGACTTAGGCTCATCAGATTCTTTCATTTTGCCATCTTTAGTAGAGTGTTGTAGGCTGGTGGTAGTTAGGCAGGGTCTTAGTTGGGACGTTGAGATGGCTTCGGAACCAAGATCTCAGTTAACTCCTTAGTCAAGGAGTGCGTAGTGGACCTAAGACCCTTTACCACTACTCTAGATCTTCATTCTTCCCTTGGGTTCATATGGTGTCATTTTGGGCATGGATTGGTTGTTTGCGCACATAGAGCTAGAGTGGATTGCTACAGTAAGATTATATCTTGTGTAGATGATTTGGGTGTGGAGTCAATGATTGTTGGAGTCAGGAGACCCATCTCTATCTGCGCACTATTTCTGCTATATAGCTGAAGCGGTGTGCACGGCGGGGTTGTCAGCTTTATTTATGTTATTACAGTTAGTGATAGGTCGGAGGATGAGGCTAGTGGACCTTCACTCGATGATCACCCCATTATTGTAGGAGTTCTCGAATGTGTTTCCTAGTGAGCTACCAGGGATGCCTCCCCTGCATGAGATAGATTTTCACATTGACTTGGTTCTAGGAGCGGAACCTATCTCACGTGCCCCTTACAGGATGACCACACCTGAGCTATGTGAGCTCAAGTTGCAGCTTGAGGGCCTTCTTGAGAAAGGCCTAATCCATCCTAGTGTATCCCCTTGGGGTGCACCAGTGATATTTGTGAAGAAGAAGGACAAATCCTTGCATTTGTGTGTGGACTATCGTCAGTTGAACAAAGTAACGATCAAGAATTGTTACCCCCTTCCTCGCATTGATGATTTGTTTGATCAGATGAAGGGGGCCACTATATTTTCTAAGATTGATCTTAAGTTAGGATACCATCAGTGAGGATCATAGAGAAGATATCCACAAGTCAACTTTCTACATGAGGTATGGCCACTATGAGTTCACAATTGTGTCATTTGGTCTTACAAATGCCCCTGTAGTATTCATGAGTTTGATGAATGAGGTGTTTAGGACCTTTTAGATCATTTTGTACTCATGTTCCTTGATGACATCTTGATCTTCTCACGTACACATGAGGAGCACGAGGAGCACCTTCATCAGGTTTTGCAGTGTCTTCATGAGCAGTAACTTTATGGGAACCTAGAGAAGTGTGTGTTCTTTTTAGAGGTGCAGTATTTGGGTCACATCATTTCTAGGGAAGGTATCATAGTCGATCCTTCCAAGATTAGAGCCATTATGGATTGGTCCAACCCACTAGTGTGACCAGGTGCGTAGTTTCATGGGGTTGGTAGGATACTACATAAGATATTTGTTCAAGACTTCTCTCGGGTTGCACACCCCATCACTTCCCTTCAGTAGAAAGGGAAGAAGTTCATCTGGTCAAATAGATGTGAGTAGGCCTTCAGGACACTAAAGGAATGCCTTACGACAACACCTATTCTTGTAGTTCTAGATCCTTAGGGTGAGTTCTTCATTTGCATAGATGCTTCTTTGGTAGGATTAGGAGGTGTGTTGATGCAGGAGGGCCGTGTTGTAGCTTTTGAGTCTCGCAAAATCAAGGATTATGAGCTCAATTATCTACTCATGACCTTGAGCTTGCAGTTGTTGTTCATGCCTTGGTTGATGGAGACACTTCCTTCTTGGCCAAAGAGATTTATACTCAAGACTGATCACTTGAGTCTTCACCACCTCTTCACGTAGCCCAATCTCAACGGTCATCATGGGCGTTAGATGGAGTTTATTTATGAGTATGACATGGAGATAGAGCATGTGAAGGGAAGGAGAATGTGGTTGTAGATGCCCTGAGTAGACAAAGGCATGTGGCTATGGCTACCTCAATGAGTATAGATTTGAGGAGCAGGATCTTGCAAGACTTCCTCATGAATAGCTTCTACCTTACATCCATCGATTGAGTCTTAGAGACCCCTTGAGGGAAGTTTGATGGATTCTCATTAGAGGCAGATGGTCTTCTCAGACACAAGAGGTTGGATATATGTTCCTAGAGATGGAGGCTTGAGATAGGATATCTTGACAGAGGCTCATCGTGCACCCTATTTAGCCATCCAGGGGTGAAGAAGATGCACACCACTTTGAGACAACTTTATCATTGGAGAGGTATTTGGATGGATGTATCTAATTTTGTGTCACACTATTTAGAGTGTCGAGAGGTGAAGGCGAGCATCAACATCCTTACTGCCTTCTCTACCCGTATGCCATACCAGTGGAAATGGGACACCATTTCCATGGATTTCATTATAGGGCTACCGACGTTGAGATACCACCATGACCATCATGGTCACGGTGGATAAATTGATGAAAGTGGCTCATTTTTCTCCGGTGAAGACCACCTATACAACTAGTGCAATAGTGCGAGTATACCTTGATGAGATTTAGATTGCACGAGATTCCATGGAAGATCATTTGTGACCGCGATCCCTTGTACACTTCTCACTTCTGGACTACCATGCAGTAGGGTTCTTGGTATGAGTATCAACTTCAACACAACTTATCATCTAGAGATAGATGGGCAGATAGAGTGAGTGAATCAGATTTTGGAGGATATGTTACGGATGTATGTCATGGACCATCAGTCTAGGTGGGAGGAGTACTATATTTGGTGGAGTTTTCCTACAACAGTTTTCAGAGTTCATTGGCATGGCCCCTTTTCAGGCGTTGTATGGTAGAGAGTGCAAGACACCCTTGAGTTGGGATAGGTTGGAGGACAAGGTTTCTCTTGGGCTGAATTTGGTACAAGATATGGAGAGTAAGCAAGTTAGTCTTGATTCATCAGAGGCTTCAGGAGGCTCAGGATAGGTAGAAGAAGTATGTAAATATGAGGAGGACAAATTGTAGTTTTGAGGTGGGCACGAAGGTGTTTCTTCATGTCAAGCCTCATAAGATTCCTATCCATTATGGAAAAGGCTCTAAGTTAGCTCCTAGATTTGTGGGTCCCTTCGAGATCTTGGAGTGTATCGGTCCCTTGGCCTACATCTTAGCTAGCATTTCCACCCATCTTGTCTCACGTGCACAATGTTTTTCATGTATCTGTACTTAGGAGATATATTCCAGATCCCTCTCATGTTTTGGATTGGACCACATTACAAGTGCAGGAGAAGGGCAGGTGTGTCAGTGGATCTGTGCACATCATAGAGTGCACAGACCCTGGGCCTTCGAGGCCATGAGATTGACCAGGTGCGGGTCCAGTGGGATAGGTATGATGAGACTGTAGCCACTTGGGAGGATGCTACTATTTTGTGAGCTTAGTTTCCTCATCTATTCTAGTGACTTCCAGGAGGAAGTCAAGTCTAAGGGGAGGGGGATGTAGTGCCCACTCCTCTTTGACACTAGTTCTATCTTGATATTGATACTATTGGATTGATGTTCAAACATTTGATTATGATACATTGATCAGTAGATGATAGATTATACTTGATATGTGGATTATTGACACTATGATGTTTATGTTTTATCATGATGCACTAGATAGTGATGTTAGACAGTTAGATGCATGTTGATTTTTAGGATATGGATTTTACACTGACATGTTATGTTTTTGAGATGTTGGAATATAATTGTAATCTCATGGATGTTAGGGTTAGATTTTGGCATATTGATGGATAATAGAATTGTTAAATGTTGAATGATGAATTTGGAGTTTATATATATGATTTCTTGATGTTGTGTGATTTATATGTTAAAAGGCGAGGAGAGGTATTTGTTGTGTGCAGGACTTTTATCACAAACATCGAAGGGGATAGGGGACCAACCACGGAAGGATGTCGAGCATTGAGAAATGAGGCCAAATTGACAACTTGTGTAATGTTGTTTTGTGTAGTGTTTTGTTTGTCTTGTTTGGAAGTCACCCATGGGGGTGATTTCACATATGTGGCCATGGGGTGGATTGTGTCCCTTTCATTAATTTTTGTATGTGTTTATTTATGTTTTGTGTATTTAAATTTGGAAAATTCCTCACTTTATTAGCATGTGTAATTGTGTGTTTATTAGACTTAATCCCTCTTGTTTAGTTTAACCAAAGTAGAGATGTGACTTATAGTAATGATGTGATCTTGTAGTCCTTGTGTAAGAAGAATTTATGTTGATTTGGGAGTATTTTACTCCACCCCAAGTTCAAAATTCAGATTTTGACTTGGGGGCACTTTTGGAGACTTGTGGGACAAGCAAGGCTTGTCCCATGCCTCTTAATTTGGCCCAAAACAACCTTACCTATGGGTTGGGAAGCTCAATTTTGACTTCTTTGTCCATCTTTGAGTGTAGGAGAAGGAAAATCATTGCACTTTCTTTCTTCCCAAATTTATTTTTGTCCTTGAAAGCATGGTGTGCAAGTTTTGAGCCATGTGGGTTGTCATAGTCCTTGCTTGTGCATTGATGTTTCTTGGTTTTGATGTTTTGACTTGAGTGTGAGGATGGGGATGATGAAGTGGCATCCTACATGGAGCCACCTCATCATCCTCACTTCCCAATTCTATTTATTTGTGACTTTTGGTTGGAATGGGGTTACTTGCTCTTATTTTGCTTCTTGTGCACTTTTTGGATTTGGGAGCTTTTGGAGTGCTTGGCTTGGATTTGAAGAGGCTTGTGAAGTTCTTTTTGGATCTTGATGGAGAGGTAGGCTCTCCACACTTTTATTATTATGTTACTTTGTTGTTGTAAGCAATGTTGTGCTTGTTAAAAGTATTTTTGTCTTGTGATGGTGTTGTGTGGGTTGGTTTAGTAGTTGGCCTTAGTTGGGTGTGTTGAGAAGAAGGGATTATGGGACCATTGGGGAGGGAAAAGGAGTTTATGTGAGGCATGCAAATTGGTGGGAGTGTGAATGAGAGTCTTTCCTATGGGGAGAGAAAAGGGATTCATGGATTTGTTGCTTGTTGCAAGGGAGAGATAAGGAATTGTGTGATTATTTTTGTGCACTTGGAGGCTTAGGGAAATACTCCCACTTCACTTGGGAGGCATAAGGAGGTGGTCTCCCATATCCCTTTCTCTACTTGGTTTGATCCTCAAACCTTTGTTTTGATGTGTATGTGTAAATTGTTGGTTATGTGAATTTGTGGAGTTTTTGTCTTGTATGTGTGTTTTGTTGAGAAGCCTCTTTGTGATAGTTGTCAATGTTGTTCAATGCCCTTCATGGTTCCTTGGTTGGGGTTCGGGGGGGGCCATTAAGGGAATGGATTCTTCCTTAATGGATTTAAGGTTGGGTGGAGAGCGTTGCCTACTCCCCTTCCTTCCTTTTGTGATCCATTGTGAAGAAGAAGAATGCCTAAAGTGGAGCTACCTTTATGGAGAAGACATACTTTTGAAGACTTAAAAGTTGTTTCATGGATAGCCTCTTGTTGTAGTTTATTTTCAAATTCATACTTCCCACTTTGAGTGGATGCATTGTAAAATTTTAATTTTGTGATAAAATTGTTGTATTTCTTGGAAATTATTTATCTTGTAAACTCTTTTAAAAGTGTGGATTGAGAAAATTAAAATTTCAAATGTGATTAGTTTGTGAAAAGAAATTATCAAGATTTTATTATTTTGGTGAAATGAAAAGTTGATTTAGAGTTAGAAAAATGGATATACATGTTTTTAATTTAAGTTTTTTCATTATTTTTTTCAAATGTGATATACTCCCATTTCTAAAATTATTGTAAGATTGTGAGACTCCATTTTGAAAGGAAAAGTAATGAGGTATTTGTTTTTTGTGAAATGAAATGGGTATTTTTTTAAAATGAAAAAAAAAAAAAGTTTTATTATTTTAAACTTTTGTTTGAAATGACTTGATTGGAAATTGATTAAAGAAATGTATTAAGAATGAATTTAATTTAAAATTTAAATTGTTTTATTTTATGTTATGTTGTGTAAGAAAACTTACATCTAACTTGGTTCTTAGGTAAGTTTAAAAAAAGAAAATTTAAATGAATTTGACTACACCAATATTTCTTAATACATAATCAAAGTATTAATGTATTTATACATTAATAATATTGTAAATATCCATATTCTCATTATTATAATATATTAATATTATATAAATTTGCTTTGACCTCCTTTATATAAATTTTATAACATAAAATAAGATTTATCTATATATTTTTCTTTTATACATTATTATATTAATATTTTATAATTATTAATATTAATATTAAAACATTTCTTTTAAAAAATAAAATATTCAATAAATATGTTAACAAACTTTATTTAAATTATTAATTTGATATTAAAATTTATTAAAAGTAAAATTAATATTGTTATTAATAAACAGCATTGTAATAGTTAGTTTTAATTAAATGGAAAAAAAAGTTTTTTTTTTTAATATACACTTGATATGTATATCGACCACCCTGAATAGGGTGAAACCCGGTGGGATATGTCGGTGGTTGTCTAAATGTGATTTTGTTGTTATTTGATAACGCAATGTAACACACACACATACATAATACATACCAATGTATATTTTTAGTGAGATATTCAAAGTAGAAAACCTAAATGTAAAATACCCAAATGGGTATTTTTGGAAAATATATTGTTCTCATTAAATGAATATTAGAAATTACAACAAAACCCTTGAATATGGTAGTAATAGAAACAAATAAAAAAATGGGATTTGGGGATGTGTATATCCATCCCCAAGCTTGCAACCTCCTCATCCATGGCTTCCTCTTCTCCTCCATCCTTTAACCTTAAATCAACACAAAGAAAATGAATGAAATGAACAAAAATAAAAAAATTCTTAAGGATTTTTAGGTTTGTTTTGATTTTCCTTCATCCAATGGCTTGATTGGATTCATCCAATGGCCCAAAATGTCTCCTACAAAAGTTAGGTGGGGGTAGGTGAGGTGATCATTTGATCACATGGGTCTCCTTTTTGAATGGGGCCACTTGTGTGGGTTGAAAGTAATTAAGCTATTGGTTGTTGTATTTTGTTTTAATTTATAAATTCTCTTTCTTTTTAATAAACTATCCCTTATTAGTTTAGTTTTCTTTTGCAATGGAGAATTAATTTATTTGCTTAGTATAAATGAAAGAACTATTTTGACTTGACTTTAATTATTTAATTTTGCATGACCTTAGAAACCTAGGTATTAAATTTATTTAGGATTAATGGAATGAAATATTTTAAACTCAACTATAGTTGTAATCAATTTTATTATTTAATATTATTATTTATGTAATGTTGCGACGGTTGGTAACTAACCCTAGGGTTTAGTGTATCTCTCTTTGGGTTTGCGTGGAAGTGCTTTGGTTTTGGTTGTGCTCATGAACTACTTCAATATCCTTTCTTGGTGAATGCATTTGAATGTGTGAAGGAGTTATACCGTGATGAATATTTGCTATGAATCTTTGGAAAAATATTTCTCTACAAACGTTTGGGGAAATAAGAAGAAGTTGGAAATAAAGATCTTCCAAGCTTCTTAATTACTTTCGCATGACTTTTTCTGATTTTAAGAAGAAAATTATGAGGATTTAAGAAGCTTTCTCATAACCGTTTCTTCTTCGTCTCATTGAAATAACCAATTTCCTCTTTCTCTAGGTAGTGGGCATTAATTGCCAGGGAAATATGGGAAAAAACTTAATCATTCACTGTGGTAATGGCAAAGCAGGCTGACAATTCCCATCTTATTTCCCCATGTGGGAAATCGGGAATTTTGCGAGTTCGCCAACCGGTTGGTTGGGTTGGCATCAAGAAGAAATCCATGCAAGGGGAAAAAGAAGAAATCCCCATGAAAGGGGAAATTCGGGTGCAAAGAGTGAATTTGGCATCCTCAGCAATTGGAAACGAAATTTTATTTCTCCCAACAATTAAAAATAAAACTTGTCGATTGATTTTTAATTATATTAATATTTATTTAATTAAAAACCCCAAAAATTAATAAAATTGATTTTATCAAATAAAGGGTAATAAATTAATTAATTAATTATTAATGCAGTTTATGACATGGCGGGAGGAGTTCTCACCGAAATGAACGAAACGAAGACCGGAACGATCACAAGAATGAGATGATTGCGACGAGGGTGATAAAACACACAAAATAATACTTTTGAAAAATTTCAAAATTTTCTTGCTTATTAATTTTGCGAAGTAATTAGCTTATAACACAATTGGAAGGCCAACCCATAAGAAAATACGATGCCTAAAAATAAAATATGCTCAAAAGAGTGAGTAAAGTAAAGAGAGGTCGGGGCGCCATGAGGATTAGGGCGCACAGGTGCATTGGCGTGCAATGGGCATTGGTGTTTAGAGCCAAGAAAGATAAAACAATGAAAGTCATATTGGGCGGTGGGGTGTGGAAGATCACGAGAAAGCAAGAAAGCAAATAAAGAGGCCAAATATACATGTTAATTACTAGGTTTCTCACTTAGGAATCATATGAATAATAGTATGTGATTAAGACCTAGAAATGTACCCAAAGTGCATGATTGCTAGTTATTATACTCTCTTAGTCACGGAAGACACTTTAGATATTTGAAAGGGGTTTGGACTTAATTGGATGATGTATTTTGTAATTAGTTACTGACCATAATATTATGACCCAAAGTATTTTGTGTTATAAGATTTTCAATAAAAAGTTCTTAACTTTTGCAATGTGTATTGAATTTATTCTTATAGTATAAATAATTTATAAGACTTTCATGGAATGGTTCATTGAATATATGCCATTCAATCTAAAACTTTGACTAGCCCTTCAAATTTGAGTTTGAGATTCATAAGAATTAGTACCCTCTCAAATATTAACTCCGATGCCCTCTCAAATATTAATTCCAACCCCTTAGAATATAATTATTTTTATTTTTAATAAAAAATAAAATACCATATTCAATTTAAAACCATTGTCAAAGGCCATTTGGTCTAATGGTGAAGTTGTTTGGCTCGGATAGAGCTTAGTAGAGATAAATTCTTGTTGAGTGCAAAGGCCCTCGACACCTTGAAACAAAGAGTCAAGTTGTTGACGCTTTAGGATTGTGCCACTGGATGATCTCAACGGTGTTGATGCCCTTACATGTAGCTATTTAGCTAAAGGCGATTACTATCTAGATGTACGCTTACTTGACTCTGTAATCACTAATTTAGATATATGCTTACTCAACTTTGTATTTCACTATATGTTTATTCCAAAACATGGGCATAAATGTTGACATTCTATGTAATTTAGTGCTAATGTAATTGAATTGAATGATTTTGATAACATCTACAAGACCAAACAATCTATGGGACCTAAAGCCACAATGAACGCACAACGCCAGAGTCTTAAAGTTGTTGTAATATTTGAATAGAATCCAATACCTTTTTGATGTTACATCTCTTGCAAGCGTGGATTTTGACGAGGATTCACGGTTTTGACAAGTATTTCTTCTTCAAACAAGGAAAATGGGTTGTTTACTTTCAAACTATCCTCATACTTGATACAAATGTCATTACATATTGTGCATTTTATGATGTAGTGTCATTATGTTTCCACTACTATTGAAAAACATGCATGTCCTTTATTCCCACTTTTCTTTAGGAGACATCCATCTCCCAGTTTCACACCTAAGATGGTGTGAACCGGTTCTTAACCCAGAGCCATCAACATTTTTGCTTTCCATTTGATTTGTGCCTTTGAGTAGGCCTTTTCCTTGTGGTCACAAGTTGGATAAAATTATTTGATGTAGTATTCTTTCTTTTGCCCAAGCTCCTATGTCCACATACCTATCTTGATTTTTTTCTCACATACTTTTTTATTTCCTCATTAACATCTGGACACTCTTATATATTAATGCTCCACTTTTTCATCTATTTAATGTTTTGTTTCATTCACGTATTTTTTCTTCTATAAACATTCTAGGCCACCTATGAACTTCCATGCTTTGTACCCTTTTCAAATAAGTTAACAATCAAGTTATCACTAATCTCTCTAGAGGAAAGGTTCCTGCTTTTGCTAACAAAATCTCATACGGGAACAACATTTTAATTTTGAAGCTACTTGTGATTAAGTGCTTTTGGATTCTCTTTATTTGTCTCCACTTAAGATCAAACACATTGTTGCCCCAAACTTCACAACTATAAAGTACCATCGATGTGACAAGTAAGTCATACTGAGGTTTTTAGTTTTGCAATTCCATTATTATGTATTTTACACCTATTTTGTAATGAATATAAAACTTTCCACCCTCCTTGAATTCTTTTTGCCATGCACATTTCCCAACTGAATTCGTTGTGAAAGTCCAAGCCAAGATATTCGTATTCTTCCACCAATCGCAATGGTTTATTCTAAAAAGAAAGCAAAATTGTTCCTTTTTTCTCTATAGAGATAAGATTACGACTTTGGTTTTGCCGATGTGTACTTGTAATCCAACCTCTTAACAAAAAATCTCAAGGGCCCTCAAATGTTTTCTCAAACTACATGGTGTTTTCATAATTAGGATGAGCTCATCTCTATAGGGGAGCATTTTTTGTTTTTGGTTTGAAAACCATCGATTACATAAATATCGATCTCTTCCCATGATAAAGTGGAGATTACATGTAGCTGATTTACACTTACTAAATAAACATATATCTATATGGAAGTCTTCCTTTAACTAAGGGCCTTGATATAGGGGAGCAATTTTACTACGTAGTGGCTAAAATTTAAAACTATCATTTTATCCATAATTTTTTGATTGAAAAGCATAACCATATATTAAAGATGAAGTACAATGCTAATCATACAAAATCGGGTGGAAAAGATCACACCCCATAAGCAGGATCAAAGTAGCCATAAAGAGGCTACGAGTAGCAAAGTGTCATGTCAATAGAAGCATTTTCAATCAAAAATCTTAAAACAGAAATGCATAAGCGAGAGAGAACTCCAAACATGGAGCTAGGCAGCAACAGAACAAACATGGAGGAAGGTGGTGGTGGCGGTGGGCTCTTTGGACGGTCACCCCAACCACCAAGAGTAGTATCGGGGGCGTCATCAGCTACTCCTAGCCATCAGTCTGCTGCTGCTCCTCCTCATTTCCCCACGGGAGGGCGAGATAGTGAAGAGAGCCGCAGAAACTTTGACTGTCGAGCACCCCTCCGGAACCATCTCTGCCCAGAGCCCAGCCGACCAAAAACCCCGGTAGCGGGCGAGTCCAAGACGGAGGTGGAGAGACCCGCCGGTGAGGAGAGGTGCTACGCCGCCCACAAGCCGGACCTCGGTCGAAGTTGCGCCGCCCATGGGAATGCGGCGCGACCTTGCGAGAGAGGAGCGCGAGGGGAATCTGGCGGAACGCAACTAATAACACAAGGGGCACTCCCCCAATGGTCCAGAAGAGTTTGCAAGTGCTCAACTTCTATGCGGACTTTCTCCGTTGCACCTGGATCTGAAGCGAAACATTGGAGATGACAACAAGCTTGTTAGAAATAGCAAAAATTCTATCCATTGTCTCTTTATTAAAAATAGCAACATTTCTAGATTTCCAAATGTGATATAAAATAGTTGCTCTGAAAGAATGCCAAATGTTGTAAAATTTTGCAGGAATAAAGGCCGAGATCCCCCAGAAGAACCATTTTCCACGTGAAGAAGGTGGGCAAAAAGGTTGGAAAAGGGTATGAATCCAACGCTAGGCAAACTAAGCATGAGGGCAGAACCAAAAGAGATGAAGAAGAGTCTCAATGTGGTTGTAGAAAGGGCAATGCGGCGGGGGAGCTCCCAGAAGAACAAGGTGCTTGCCCACAGGAAGCCCTTGATGAAGAATGCTCCAAAGAAAGTGTGTAACTTTGGGCTCTATAGGAATGGCCCGACAATAATGAAGCGATGCTTCCACCCAAAACGAGTGGAATGCAGGCTCCATCGAGCATTTAACTTTTTGAGAGGAAGTTGCTTCTAGGTGAGAAGCTTGTAGCCCAAAGGGTTTATAATTTCTAAAGGGGGTGGCAGAGGGCCAATGCCAATCAAACCACCACGGCGCTGCGTAGTAACACCAATTTTATGCAAAAATCACCAGGTATGAGATCTTGAATGATAGAGATGGCTTGTTTGTCATTGTCATTTAGAGCAAAATTAGCTTTTAGGCTATCCCATGGAAGCCAATCCCTGGTGATAGAACAAAAAAGGTCCTGAATATACTGAATCCCTTTTTTGAAAAGATGCAAACCCTTGAGTTGCAAGGAAAGAGCAAGGGGTTTGTCATGAAATTGAAACACTGGATTCCACCACAAACTAAGAGAGTTAAGAGAGAGCCCGTTCCGGAAACCATCACCTTGCCAGAGCAGATGGGGTTTGAGAAGTTCCCAAGCTTTCCATATGCTTTTTGCCACAAAAGAGCCACCTATTTTAACAAAGATAGCAGGCATAGAAGTAAGGAGAAGCGATTGAACCCTGTCATGCCTTTCGATTAAGCGGAGACCCTTGAGATATACAATTTTTGAGAAGAATTTTCCAAGATTCCTCACCTTCAAGGCTGCGAATAATCCATTTGGCAGTGAGAGCAAACCCTGCATATGAATGCTTTGATTAGGCCAAGACCACCAATGTCCTTGGGCGTACAACATATGTGCCAAGCAACTCTGTGAAAACCATGGTTCCCTTCGGAGTTGGCCCACAAGAAATCACGCAGAATTTTCTCCAGCCTGTGGTAAACGGCTTTAGAGGGTGCCCAACATGATGAGTAATAGACATGAGTGGCAGCCAAAACCTTGGAGCAGACTTGAATTTGCCAGCAAGAGACAGATGCTTGGTAATCCAAAAAGAGATTTTTTGCTCAACTCGTTGAATCACATAGTTCCAAAGATTAGCAGGGGATGCCATAAAGGCAAAAGGAATGCCTAAAAATTTGAATTGAACACCAGGTTCAATCCAAAGCCATTGGAATCCCTCTAGCCAAGGAGGTTTGGGACCCACCACCTGTCTGTAACATTGGGTTTTCTTCCATTGGATAACAGAACTAGAAGCAAGACAAAAAATATCAAGGCATTTCATGGCATTAGTGACAGAGGCCTCAATTTCAGCCAAAGTGAGAAAAGAGTCATCTGCAAAGTGACCATTAATCAACTGCTTAGGAGAGGAAGGTAGTTGAATACCTTTAACCAAACCAACATTGGCAACATTAGCAAGCAAGTAGCTTAGACCTTCAACAGCAATGACATAAAGAGAAGGAGCAAGAGGGCAACCTTGCCGGATGGAACGATGAAGAGAGAATCTCTCAGACTATTGCTGACCATTGATAGTAATACAGGCACCCGCATTTTGAAAGAGCATATTAACAGAGCGGATGAATCTGGGTCCAAAACCAATAGCCTGCAGCATGGCCAGAATGAAAGGCCACTCAACTCTGTCATAGGCTTTTTCAAAATCAATTTTAACAAACAGAGTCGGTTGAGAAGTCTGGCGGGCATATTCCATGCCCTCCCAAACTGCAATAATGTTGTCCAAAATATATCTGATTCTTGATAAAGCCGGTTTGCTCGCTCCTGATGATCGGGCGATGGGTTAGTGAGCCTGATAGCAAGGGCTTTGGCAATAATTTTGTACGAGACATTGAGCAGAGTTATTGGCCACCAACTGGTGATAAGCTCGGGATCCCCAGATTTGGGAATGAATTTGATGTTGCCTTGGTTGATTAGATCACCCAGGTGTTGGAGGACATAGCTTCCAGATAGACCTGATACAGATCCGAACCAACAGCCGTCCATAGAGACTGATAAAACTCACAGGGAAAACCATCAACACCGGGGCTTTATCAAAGGCCATCTGCATAATAGCTTCCTTCAAGTCATCAAGAGTGAGAGGTCTATCACAAACAATGCGCTGACTTTTAGAGAACTTGCAAGGAACAGCTTTTATCCATAATTTGAAAAACCGCACATAAAATAAAGACCAAAAGCAGTCCCTTGGCAATTTTCCTTTGGCTGTTAGTTCGGCAAAGAATCTCTATTTGCACTGCACAAATTCAGCATTCCCCTTTATTATAAGCCTAGATCTCTGGAAACAGAAAATTCTGCTCTTCGAGTTCATGGGTGTGCAGAAAATGGAGGCCATCTTGTAGTAATTGGTCGTGAATCGTAGGTAAGAAATCCTAATTCTGTTTGGGTTGCTTCTGTTCACGATTTTGTGGGTTGTTATTCATTTCACAGACCCACATTGTAATTAATTTCAGTTTATATGAGATAAGCAGTTGCATTATTGAGAAACCATTTTAGTCGGAGGGTACTTAGTGTACTGAGATTGCAGATTTTTTATAACATTATTTTAAAATATATTTCTGTAAGCAGCGCATAGACCTTTTAGTTGGGGCTTAAGATTATTCAGAATTTCCAGATAGTCCTTATGAATATGTTTTTAAAAACATATTTCTTATCTCTTCCAACTGATCCTAAAATTGTAGATGTTAACCACTCATACCCACATTGGAGATCATACACCTGCATTGGAGCTTCCGTTTCTTAGTAAATACGTTATTTATTTATTTTAGATATAGAATTATAAAATGTTGATCTGTAATACCTACATTGAATTTGATATAGATTCATCATTTTTCCTTTAAGCAGCACATACATCGTATTAATCGGGGTTTATAAACACCCAGCACATACATCATAATAATCACGCAGACGAAGCACATGGATATTCAATCGGGGTTTATAGTCATTCAGAATAAGAACATAGACGTCATTGCTTAGGGTTTATGATTGTTCAGACTTACCATATAGTCCCTATGTTTGTAAAAATGTTTTATGTACTTTTTTACGCCTTTAAACAACACATACATCTTATTAGTGGGGTTTCTATGAAATATCCCCTGTGGGATACCACTCAAAAACACACAAATTAAAGATAAATTGCAGCAAATAGAAAATCTGATTTTTGCCGTAAATACTCAGCTAGGGCAGCGAACTGATTTTTATTTATTTTTCTCAAAATATTTTCCCAAAACACATGAAAATTTGCAGGAAGATTGCTATGATAATAAATAACCATAGAACAATATTTTTGGATCATATATGAATGCCAGAAAATTACAAAAACCCTAGACAGCTAGAAAACCTTAAAAATCCATATCTTCTCAAATACATATGATAAAATTTTGAAATTTTGGAAATAACATCTATAAATAATATGAATGAAAACCCAATTGCCATCCTCGAAAAAGCACACTGAAAACCCTCCAAAAGCATTGTAAAATCCCAAAATGGGTCACTCCACTTGGAAAGAGACCACAAACCCTCCAAAATTCCTTCAGAAGTGGTGCCAAACCTGCCCTAATCGCTGCAATAAAACAGATCCGGAAACCCTTGATTTTCTCAACCAAAAAGACCAAAATTTCGCCAAAACCCTGAAATTGATCTCTGAAAATCAGCCCTGAATTAGTTCCAAATTGACAAGCTAGGGTGGATCTTCCACCACCGAAGAATGCCCTGCTAGCTAGGAATGGATCTCTCACCACCGAAGCTAGGGTTCTTGTGGGATTTTACTCCACAAGCTAGAAAAAACAAATAGCAGTTGCTCAAAGGAAATCATAAGTGTGTATGCAAGAATAATTCTCTTTTTCTCCTTTTATAATTTTCCCCAAAACTTGTGGCCCAAGAAACCTAAGTCGACCTTTAAAAATAAAGCAACTCGCCATAGGGACATAAGTGACCCCAACGAAAGAATATAACATTAAAGTGTTATTAGTCACCCTCCTAACGTTAAAACATAACGTTTTCCCCCACCAAGTCACTTAACACCCATGCCAATGCAAGAATATAACAAATAAGCAAGGTGGAATACCCAATAGCCTCTAAAGTCTTTAGCCCCTCGGGTATGACCAAGGCTAAGACTAATGAAAAACCTCCTAGGCCAACTGCTCAGAATTGGGGACATTACATTCTAACCATGCAGAAATAACACAGATGCTATTAGTTGCGGCTTAAGATTGTTCAGAATTTTGACAGTCCTTATGTGTATGCTTTCTAAAAACATATTTCTCAACTTTTTCCAGCTAGCTCCAAAATTATAAATGTTAATTACTCATGTTGTTTATCATCCATCCTTAATAAATTTATATGCTACCACACAATTCAAACAGTTCTATCAACATTTACTTTATGGATGTCTACAAGAAAATATATTGTAGCGCTTTTCTTTCCATAGAAATATGCCACAAAATGCCAAACCTTTTGGTCTTTGATCTTGGTATATCATATTCTTGTTACAAACCAATTTTTTCCTACACGAATGGGGAGTTTTCATGCAAGAAGACAGTGAGGAATGCTTTAAGTTTAAGTTTATCAATGTGTTATACTTATCATATGAATATTTGAAATTTCCTATATTTTTAAGGTTAAATGATAAATCTTATGTGAAATCTCAATTCAACTCTAATTTTATGTATTAAGGTTTGCTTTAGCAATGTTATCATATGAATATTTGAAATTTCCTATATTTTTAAAATTTTCCCTTTATTTTTAATCATCCCCCTGTCCCCTGCCGTCCCTGTCCCGGAAACTTGGTGGAACATAGTTAATTATCTGTACTTGTAGTGTTGTGTGAAATCAGAATACGACAGCATCACTGAAAGAACGGAAAATGCAGATTGGGTGTGGTGAAATCAGAATGATGGCCAACAATCAAAACAGCTAGGGTAATTGGCTACTACATGGGAAAAATCTTCAAGCATGCAAGGCACAGAAAACAAAAATGGAACAGAAAGTGAATCCAGAGATGGAGATGAGTTAGCACTGAGGGAAAAATGAGGACAGTTATGAAGAAAAATTAATGAAAATTATTATATTATAGACTAGAGAAAATGGAGATATTTAGGGTACAATTAGAGCAGCTAGTGTCGAGGAAGGAAGGACACAATCACAAAGGGTAATAGAAGCGTACGGGACATGGATGGAAGAATACATATTTATGGCAGAAGGGCTTGCAGTGGATGAGTAGTAAGTGGAAGATCATTTTCATTGATGTGCTTTGGTAGGCCACGAACTTGTTGGTACAAATAGTTAGTCACATCACGCTTCGGTTTTCTTAGGGTTAGCTATTTAGCCCAAGTTAGTTATTGTCGTATGTTTAGTTATTTTGAATTAGGAAAAAGAAACCAATCAGGGCTTGCCTTTATACAAACCAAATAGGAATCCACCTTTCAATCAGCCAATCAAGAATGCCTAATTCTTGGCCAATCAGAAAAAGGTGTGGGAACCTTAGTTTCCCTATAAATATTTTCTTTCTCCTTACCTGTACATATGTTTTTCAAGTGAGAAGTCTGAGAGAGTTGTTTCTCCATCCTGAGAGAGGAGGAGAATATTGTGGTTGAGCATGAGAACTCCCGGCACGCTGTAGTTTCTCTTAGAAGAGCTTGCTGTGGTGATTTCATTCTCATAATTTAGGGTTTTGTTCTTGTTTATTTTTTTCCCTGTATATTGTACATGTCTAGTTTTATGCGGAGCAGATCAGGGTTTGTTTCCGAACCGGTCAGGGATCTCGTGGTTTTCCTTTACTGGTGCCTTCATAAGTTTCAGGAGAACTCTCTCATGGTTATTAGAGCCATCCAACAAAACTAATAGTGACATAGGCTACAGGCCTTAGGAAAAGAATAGCCACAGTTGCAAATGACCACAGGCCAGTGCTATAAAAATGGCCACTGGCTAGTCCTCAGAAAATGGTCAAAGGCCAAAGGAAATAAAATCAGTATCAAGCTCTGATTGCACTTGGCATGCACCTAGACATCCAATAAAAAGATATAATTTTGAATATGAAAGATGGCCCAAATGATATCAGCATATGAATATTTACAGATGTAGAAGAGTGTCATAAAGGGACAAAATCCTATAGGTATATTTATTTTAGATAGATAGACGCTTTTGACCGCAGGAATGAACTGGAGTGTATTCAACCAAGATATAACATTTAAGCACAACAATTAGTGAACCAGAACTACCACACTTGAACACACTTCTAGCACAGGCAATCTCGACCCAGAATCCACCTCAGTTAAATCTGCCTGCCAGCCGCGCCACCTCGGACATTACCACCCGAACGGGGATTGTGCCTAAGTGAGATTTGAACTTGGGTGGAGCCGGATACAACCATCCGTCTTAACCACTCCACCCAAACCCCATCGGCGAATCCTATAGGTATTTAATTTGTTATAATTATATAGCATTTATACATAACATACCAGCAGCAATGAATAAAAAAATTGTTAGACTCCAGGGTCCAAACCATAACTTTACGGCTTCATCAAAATATATAACAAATTGACCACAAAACAGGAACAGGACTGTAGTAAGGATCATGTCACCACCTCTAGGTCTATATGTCAACTCTCATTCCTTAAAAAGACATGCAGTTTCTTTGGCAGTTGTGACAAGGATACTATGTAACGTTTTTGCCCCGCTTAGAAGTGCATAATTCTCTCAGGCTAGATTGTCCACCTCAATTATTTTTGTCCCTGCCCAGAGCTTCAGTGCTAGGTCTGAAGTAACAATAGGAGCAATACCAAGTTTCATGACAGTTCCACACCTAGAGGCCAGAATCCAAACCACACACACAATAAAATGGATATGTAGTTGGTGTCAAATATATGTCATGAAGAAGTGATTGACTGACTGCATACAAGAAAGAAGAAAACAGAGATTAGTGATTACTGTGTAAAGGAACTTCTCCCCAAATTACATTTCTCTTACAGCTGTTTGAACCTCGGACAAAATTGGAAGCATAGATGAGAATATGTTTCCGCAGTTCATCATAATAATAGATAGAGGTTTTTGAAGAGATCTGTGTAGAAAATAAACTCATTCCTCAAAGTTTCTTAGCTGAACATTCGACTTATCACTAGGGGATGAAATCCATACAAAGACATAATGAGAAATTGCATTGCAAATTGGCATTGGTGGAACACACGGATGGAACGAAGCACTACATTTGTCTAGAAAATGTTAAAGTGATCTCAGTGAGTGGAACTACTTGAAAAAAATATTGACAAGTCACTGCAACAAATTGAATTGGGATGATGGTATTATTCTGAGTTATACTTGGGTTCCTCTGATGAATAAACACTCCACTTAAATTATGTGGTGTTTTTATTTATTTATCAAAAAGGGTTGTTAAGGGTCCCTCACCCTTTCCATTTCCTCACCCGTCCATTTTATGTAAAATAAAAAACCCAGTAATACAACTTTTGAAGAGCTCCAAAATCAGGCTGCCAAAATATTTATTTATTGCCTAACAGGCAGCCAAACAAGCTAAGACCAAACTATACTGCTGCTTTGCCTTGGTCACAAAAACAGTACTGGTATATCAATCTAACATCTATTACAAAGGAGAATATACATAGAACAAACAGTCGACCAAAACACTAACAGTGGCATCTAGGCAGTGATTAGCTCCACTACTTGCTTCTCACTTTCCCGCATCTGCTTGGCTTGCTTCCTTTCTCTTTGAAGATCCACCCTCTTCCATCTTTCTCGACACCCCTTTTCTGCTTGCACCCTGCTCCTCCAAACTGGGCACTCCTGCAATTCTTTTCAGCAGTTTGATTGCCTTCACCTCTGCATACCCCACCTGCCTATATCACATAGTAGCTACATTCCCTGATTGTCAACATACTTGCTGAAAGTCTAGGGCTGGAAGCGGTTTTCCACCACATACTTGATCATTGGCAGAAATAATCTTCTTTATTGGCTCCGTGTAATCCACAGGTTGAAAAAAACAATCCTCTGGGTCCGTGAAGGAAGTCATTGAAACTAGGCCCCTGTTTGTTGCCCTTGATACTGGCAACCTACTTGTAGGCAGGACATTTATAGCTTCAAGGATTGTTTCCAGTACCCTTCTAAACACTGGCCTAATGAAATTGCAAAAGATTTGCCAAAGATTTGACAACTTCTTTGCTCCTCATCTCAGCTTTCAAATAGTCCATACCCAAGATATCCTTAACAGCCTGCAACACATCCCATCTGGATGATGAAATTTTCTTCAGTCTCTCCTCAGTGATTCGGTTTTGAAAGCTCATTTCCTGCTTGGAGCTGCATAAGAAAAATAAAGTTCCATTGCTGTCTATGGGGAGAACAGGTGAGGTAGGGAGAAGATGAGTGGACAAGACAATGATGAGAGATGGAACAACCTTGTGACCCATGGTTCATTAGGGCTGAGATAATCACCATGGAATCATCCTCAATTTCCAGTTTCATGATGCTGCATTGCAAATCAACTCGAAGGTCTCTCACCAGTACTTGGGTCTCAGCTGCGTTATTTGATCCATCCATGGCTGAGATAATCACCACAGAGTTCTCAATTTCCAGTTTCCTAATGCTGCATTAAAGTGACTTGAAGGCCCAGCACTAGAGCTCGAGCCTTGACCTCGTGTGCGATCCATCCATTAACTTCATGGACGTGGCTCTAATCACGGAACCTGTGCAATCTATAATCATGCATCCTGCACCTAAAGCCCCAGATTTCCTCTAGAAGCTTCATCAAAGTTCATTTTGAATGAGCTAGGAGGAGGCTTCAGGCTGAACTCTGCTGTCTTTTCTTCCTTTTGATGATTACTTTTGATCCATTAACAGGTTAGATCATATGATGAATTAATCAATTGATAAATGAATTGATTAATTAACTGGATCTTCTTCTCTGGACTGATGAGAGTTGTATCAAATTCTTATTGGTTGCTTTTATGTGTGAAAGGTCTTATCTATACCTATACTTTAATGCATTTATTTTTAGGTCACAGGGAGTGGTCTGCATCTAAAATAGGGATTAGGGTTTACAATGGTCGTATGCCATATATCTCTATAAGGAGCCCATGATTGTACTCCTCTTCATATGGATTTTATCTCCTGGTGATTGGTTGAATGTTCAGACGGGAAACGTTGAGGAATTGGTTTCTTTTCTCGCAGATCTCTCTAGAAACCTCTATCAATTGAAATTGGAAGAATCATGTCTTGCAATATCTAGCATATGAAAATCCTTTCTTGAAAAGAAAAACCAAAAAATAAAATCCTTTTCAAGATACCCAGGAGAAGTATGAAAACTGCACTCTGCCACAGACTATCTCCACAAAACCATTCACCAAAGAAAATTCTATTTAAATCTATTGCTTTATTCATACACACACACGCTATTCACTACAGAATAATCCTTTTCCAACAGCTTTGTAGATGTGTATGTGTCTAGACTCTACATATGTCGTATAGCAAATCAGGTTCTAAATTCCCAATTACTTTTCTAATAGTTCTAAGTTGCAGCTACCTTCTAAGACCAGTTGTTAAGTCTACTAAAAATGCAGCATTTTTGGGCTCTACAAAAGCAGCTTCATAAATCTTGAGAACTGCCCAAAATAGGGCTCTGAAATCATTGACTTTTTGAGAGTGAAATGGCACGTAACAGAACAATAAACGTGGCCAGAAATTTTAATGGCTATTTTTGCTAGACATTTTGGTATTTAAAATTATTCAATCGTTGCATGCCAAAAAAGAAAAAAAAACAAGGAATTAACATATTCTTGTACACAATTGAAGCAAGACATGATGTATTATGCGGAAACTCTTGTTGCTGTGTAATTTTGTCTGATTTTTTTCTGGATCTGGAGTTTGTCTTTGTGATTCGAAATAAAAGGACTGATGCAGTTACTTCCCTTTAAGAAAATAAATCTTATTACATTGATAATTTTTACTTCCATATGCAGGGTGGATCCAGATTGCATCAGCTGTTGTCTCCCAAAAGCCTGAGGGCTTGCCTTCCTTCAACAGGATTTGTGCATGTGTCTCTAGATGTGGCAACAACTCTCTATACCAAAGGTGGCTGGTGCAACTCTTGAGCACTTAATTGAACATAAGGTTCGGAAGGGAGAGTGGCTCTGTGATATAAGCCGTCGTCATAATGTTGATCTCAGGTTGGATTCTTTCCTTTGCATGTTCAAATTGCCTCATGGACTTGTTTAGTTTGTTCAACATTTTAATTGTATTATAATTTGAAGAATGAACATATAGTTTGGGTTTTCTGGGAGGATGGTATAATATCAAATATCCTTTGAATAAAATGAAAAGGGAATACTGCTTTTTTTCCTTGGCAAGATGTTTTTCCATAATTACTGCATTTCATTTTGGAAGTTATTTATTGAACAAGAGTATTTCTTCTGCAGGACCTTGTTGAATGCTAATCCCACTCTTACGGATTCAGATAGTCTTTTAGAGGGTAGTTTAATCAATATACCTCATGTGGAGAATGGTAATGAGTGCATGTCCCGTGTAAGATGTCGATTGCATACCCAAAGGGCATTGCTGACACAACCAACCACTTTGTTTGCCACACAGCTAGGGAGTTTGACACTAAGCAAGGTCTTTTTGCTAGTAGGTCTATTTTTCTTCAAAAGAAAAAAGCATAGGGTCATAGAAGGTGATTCATTGGAGGGCATAGCTGAGAAGTACAATACCACTGTTTCTGTGCTGAAGAAGCTGAATAAATTAGATGATGATGTCATATATACGGGCAGGTTAGTTTCTATGTAAACTACATTATCTGTGGACTTGATAGTATGGTATTTTATTGGTTTTTAGTAGGTGTACATGGCGTTCTAAAAGTTGATTATCCTTCATTTCAGCAACATTCTTGAGTACTATCATAGCTAGATTTTGAAAATTTGACATCACCAAACCTCATATCTTGCAAGAAGTTCACTTTTAGTAAGTGGAGCATAATTTTAATGCTGTTTAACTCTTAGGAATAAAGGGATGTTGGGGAATATAACATGTTGTTGACAATTTTACAGTGAATTATCAGCTTAATTTATTTGGTTTTCGATTGGTCCAGTATTTTGGAAGTAGATCACCAAGATTCACATAAAAAGCGCCAATTTTTAATTGGGGAGAAAGCAAATCTTCATGAACGGAATGCTATACTTGAGCATGGACCAGTAAACACTCCTCAGTTAGTTGCAGGATCATCAGCAGAATCTTCATTATTATGTTTACATCCACTTCTTCGAACAAGCAAAATATGTTAAGTCTCCACTTCCAGAATTGATGATGATCAAGGTTAAATATGGCGACACATTGGCACACATTTCTTGTCAGCATGGGTATGTGTTGGGTATCTTTTAATATCTTAAATGCCTCAATTGATTCTTGCTTGTTCCTGCTATTTGATAATACATCTGCTGCACAATTGTTATTGGCACATAAGTTGACAGAGGCTTCCTTTTGTATGATCATGCTGGAACTATAATACCTTTAATACTAGTAATGTTTTAAAGGTCATTTATATCGTAGATGAATATTAGTCTGTGGAAAATGCCCAAACTATAAAAATAGAAGCAGATTCTTACTTAGCACTGATTTTCATCATTAATTCTTCAAACATGTTGAAATGCTTCTCATTATCATTTCTTATAAATATAAATGTATGGCTATCAGTATACAAAAGAAGTCTGATGAGTTTACAAGCCACATAACACATATAAAATATACATAACTAATATACTATGATAACTTATCTCTCATTATTTGTGTGATCTTGAATTACAGTGACTAAAGTTGCATATTTAGTCTAAGTTAAGTAGAAATATTTTTCAGTTTTGTTATGTCATTAGATACATGTAAAGGAAAAGCAAGCAATTCTTGATCATAGATGAAATTTGTTGATGGAAATGCTTCAGGTTCAATTTCTCCTTTACAGAATTCCTTGAAAATGGTTTGCAACACGGGATCCTTTTAGAAATTCCATGTGCAAGTTCAAAAAAATGGCACTTAAATCTGATACAAAAAGTGACTTCTATATCTTTAATGTTGAGGATCAAGTCAGAAGTGATGGGGTAAATATTTCTATGTTCTTTATCTTACTGAGGATATTGAATAGGTGCTGTTAGACCAGTTAAAAGATTATGAATTAAGGCTTACCATTACTTGTGATAGTTCATTTCAGCCTTACCTCATTTACCCATTTAATTATTGCTGAGAAGCGGCATCTGGAAGTCACTGCTTCCAGTGCTTTTTTACATCCTCTCGGAGTTGGTCTATGGAATTAGGAAAATATAAAATAGAATATGATTAACAAGGATAACTGATGATGTTACATGAAATCAACTCCAACATATTTGGTTCAATAGTTCAGCACCACAAGAAACAGACAATATCTTCAATAGCTTGACTAAATGAAGAAATAAATAATGCAATTCGCCTAAATCTTTCTCATTCACTCATTGCAATCTGATGAGACCAACAAACTTGATGGTATTTTCCTTGATATTCATATAAGCAACTCCTGAAGTGAGTGGTGCCAAGCCAAGGTCAACTCCCATGATTCACCATTGAATGAGTTTCTTGTTGGGCTTATTGAAGCCTTGCAACTATGCTGAGTGCTCAATTTATACACGTGCCCTCACTGCTGATAAATATGGTGTAATCAATAGATATGTCAATTATGATAAAGAGTGGACCTTAGTAAATAAAGAGTTACAAACTTTAAACCAACCTCTAAAATAAAGCTGGTCTTGGATAGGGTCCATCAAGTAAATGAGTCAAATTTATGTTCTAGGTTCCAAGCATCATGATAGAAATTAAGTAATTGCCCATTGAGTACTTTCGAAAGAGTTTTGAGGTCACTTGTTGCATTCTGTGCTGAATAAGCCACCATATGTAGTTTTAGTCTGTTAGGAAAGATGTTATTTAGAATGTTTGAGAAATATTGACATTAAGTTGCACCCAAGTAGCAGTAGGATTGTTCTAAAGTGCCATGCAAGGATAAAATACCTATTGTTTGGACATTCAGATCATTCGCCATGAAAATGGTGAATGTTTTCTTGAAAGAACTGCTCTGACATAGAAACTCTCTTTGAATCCACTCTGGACAATTCACAATGCTGTGAGGCTTGAGAATAAGCTGCCTCTAGGAATCTCTGGTACTTTCAATTTCATGATCGTGTTCCAGGCTGAACACAATATTCTTATGCATCCATTTCACATGTTAGGTGTAGCTGGCGTATTCGGCGGCTCTCTATTTAGTGCTATGCATGGTTCCTTGGTAACTTCGAGTTTGATCAGGGAAACCACCGAAAATGAGTCTGTAACGATGTAGGTGGGCAAAGACTTTAATAATATTTTGATCGGTCATATATGATCTGCAAACATAAGCAGTTTGCTTGTTCATAAATTGATCTTTACCAAGAAATGATTTTGTAATAAATTCCAACATTGAATTTTGAAACACCCTGCCACTAATGTAATGCCCTGATACTGTAGCTAAAAGCTAGATGTGCCAAAGCCCAACCTACAACTATTTTGTTATTAACATTTTTCAAGAAGTCAAGGTTGTTTAAATAAAGTACGTGTGAGTTATTAGTTTGATGGCCCAATGCCAAAGAGTATAAAATCTTGAATCTCGAAGGAAATATGTCTTACTATTAGCAGAGTATCAGTGACAAGCTAAAGATGGGTGTGTGCTTTTAGATGAACATGCAACAAATTTCTGTTCAAGTTTATATGCAATAATCACTAAAGTGACAGCTCTGCTCAAGGATTCAGCCATAGTGATAAAGAGGTGGCAAGATTGGGTTTTCTTGTCCGAGTCCTCTAATTGCTTTGATATTTCCTGATGGGGAGTCATTTACCATCATTGAAACTGTGGCCTGTGGGCATAAAAGAAAAGATCTTTCTTACCTTCCCATTTGATGCTAAATGCAAATTTGAACTAGATCTGAAGGTAAAGTTCCAGTTTGTTTCATTGAAGGCCTTGAACATATCCAAATTTATCAACATACCAGGTCAGTGAGAGGATACACGTGAGTAGTTGTGTTCCTAATATTTCATGATTTGATTATTTTTTTTTTCTTCCATCAACAAAGTCCACTTGCCATGGTGAATATGATTTGTGAGAGGACAGGTTAGCCAATTCACCTTGGGCTTTGTGATTATTTTGTATGCTGTTGCATAATGAAATGGCTCAAAAGCCTCTAATTTGTTTTCAAAATTAACACTAGAATCTAGATAATCCAATACAGAGCTGCAAACAAATCTCGCTTTACTATGTCCCAAAATTATTAGAAACTGTATGTCAGAAATGTATATAGGCTAAGAAACCTTCTCCTTTGCAAGGGAGAATACAACCTTGCATAACTCTAGTTTTGTCACAGGTAATATAAGGGCTGCATCTGTGAGGAAGATGTTGTAGTTGCTGTATGGGACACACCTTTCAACAATTGTTAACTTTCTCTTGTGAGTGTTTGCCTTATGGTGACTATTTTGAAAATAAAGAGTAAAATACATTAAGGAAAAAGGAGGGTTACAACAAAAGGTGAGTGGTGCACAAGAGCCAAGATTAGTTACAACTAGCAATTGCACATGAGTCGCAAGTTATGCCGGGAGGGATGTAAATATGCAGTGGGGCTAATGGAGCATGAAAATTCATGCATTCTACGCCCCAAACCCGTAGCAGCTATGTTAATTACAAACAATATTGCCCTCTTCATCACCTCTTCCCACTTACTTGCGCTTCAGCAATCCTCCTCTAATTAGGATAATGATTATCCTCGCCATATTCCACAGTTGCCTCTTTATCGAGTGCTTCTCTGTCCCTTTGAATCCCATGGCTTCCGATATATTCACGATATAGCCAAACTGCATTCCGCACAGAGCCAATTGATCAGGGTGGACACCCTTTGATTGCATTTGGTACAATGTCAGTGTTGTGTGAGTATGCCCATGCTTACCTGAAATTTGGGTGATCCAAAACCCCTCGCGTGGTTGGGGGAGAGCAATGCAGGTTTGCTCAAAAGTGACAAAATAAAAACCCATTTCTATTGTGCCTTAGTGGACCTCTGTCACATGGTCCCAACTGTGTCGTGCTCTCTACCATACCAGGCCAAGCTTGACTACATTTGACTCAGCTCTATCAGACCTGATTTCCCAAGACAAGCATAGTACCATGTAAAAATCTGCGACCACATGATTTCCATCAAGCAACTTCAAATGCCTCCCATAGTACCATGTAAAATTCCTGTCTTTTTTTCCCCATCTGCCGGAGAAGAAGTCCCTGGAAAAGCCTGGTCGGCGTTCCACAAAATTCGCCACCTGGGATTTGACAAAAACATTCCATCAAGATGCATCTTCAAAGGTGGATGCGTTTTCTCGTGTATATTTTCTCGAAAATATATTTTTCTTATTTTCATTTTTTTGCACACCAGAACTTCTTTCGCAATCTTAGAAAGAATCTTCTGAATTTAATTTTATTCGTTTTGTATATACTTGTACATTGTTATAAATTTATAGTTAATAGTATAACTTGTCTTTTATCTTGTTTTTCATATACATATGTGGTTTATAATTAAATTCCTATTTAGAAGGTTGAGATTTATATATTTTTAATTTTTATATAGTTTTTTACTGCCGTATCCTACACCGTATCCGGGGTCAAAAAAATTTGCCGTTTCTGCGTATCCCCATAAAACTATAATCCATTCTTCAATTTTTTTGGGGACACTGATATGATTTGATTGGACAACCTCCAAAAAAATTAATTTTACTATTAAAAAACGAAAGTCCACTAGGTATAAGATCCTTTTCATTAAAAAAAAGTCCACTAGAATCCAAGAAGAAATGTTTATTTATTAAAAAAATATTTTTATTTTGCAAAACAAAAGTTTAACATCAAATGAAGCCTAAAAAGACAACATAAATGAGAAGACAAATTAAATTGACACGAAGTGGGTGAACTTCAGGGAGGAAAAAAAAATTCCAATCAAATGATGTGCACATAGTTTTTCTAAGGAGAGTGGAAGAAGGTCCTGCCGTACTGCCAAAGATTCGCTGTACAAACATTTATAATCTGTCTTTTTCCCTCCAAAGACCCCTAACTTGTCGCATTCAGGGGAAAAACAGAACGCTGCAATTGCAGAGTACCATGTAAAAGTCTGCTGGAGAAGAAGTCGCTGGAAAATAGGTCGCCGGAAATTCGCCACCGGAATTTGACACATTTCAGCCTGGGCATCTTCAAAGGTGGATGCCTCCGGCGAATTAGAGACTGTACTGACAGAGTGTAGTAGAACATTTACATGGACAAAAACTATGAACACTATGAACAGTCACAACACAATGCAGAAAACCAAGCAGAATTACCTATACCGAGGCATAATAAAAGGGAAACTATCCTCTGGGATAGGGTAAGTGGCACAAGCCTGAGTAGAAGAGTAGGCTTGTACAGTAATATAAGCCAAGGCATTAGTGACACTGGCTTTGTAATTATCAAGATGAGTGAGTATCCTGTCTTTTTAGAGGGGGCCTGAGAGCTTAGAATCCCGCATTCTAGCCTTCAATCTTCGTTTTGCTTTCTTGGACAGTATTATGGTGCTAAAAACATCCAACATTTTATCTTGTTTGTTTACTATGTTGGTGAGAATTTCAGCATAGTCTTGAAGGGTGTCATGCCTGGCTTGTTGATGGATCTAGAGCTGGCCCATTGTAGAGAGAATGTCCTCCATATTTAGATGATGTATGCGTTGTTTCTTGATGGTATGGCCAAGCTTCTTAATTTTATCTGAAATCTTCAACATAGAAGTTTAGAGTTGGTCATGATGGGATGGAGAAGGGTTGGGTTGGTGGGAAGAAGGAAAGGAGAACAAGACATCTGGGGGTTTTAGTGGCGAGGAGGAACATGCTTCAATATAGAACCCCGATGAAGAAGGCGGGAAAGTTCATTATAAGGGACGGGGTTAACTGAGCTAGCAATGGGGGTAAGGTGAGCAGCAACAGGATGGATCCCAAGCTTCCCAAATGAGGGAGTTAGAGAGGGGAAGTTTGAGACAAAGGAGGATTCTCATTAATCGCCAACATAATCATGGGAGCTGGAAATACCTGAGTGATATTGGTGTCCTGGTGAAGTTGCAGTTGCAGGCATGGATTCCATTACCTTAGTGAGATCCTTCTCCATCACTCTGGGCTTCTGCGATGTAGCTTACTACAATGGAATCCCCTGTTGATGGATATCACTCATGTGCATGGCTTCATCATCATCAACCACCTAGATTGGAGACTGAGGAGTATTTTCATATTGACAAAATGGGTGTGAGATTGCTGCTGCTAAGGAGAGGGGGCAGTGTTTTTGTGTCCAGAATGTTGCTTGTAGTATACTTTCAGTATCCGAGAGCTTGAATTTTTATGGGGAAACTGAGGTTTGGCCTTGCATCTATTTATAAATGCTGGGGGTCTCCTACATTTTCTCCCCATTCAGTGAACTGCAAAAAGGTTAATTATGTTTGGTAGCTGCTTGGTAGAAAGCAAATTGTACAGGTTAAGGCAGATTGCATACATACTTTGGTTTGAATTTTGAGCTGTTTCAGGACAACTTTATGAAGGGGTTGGTGGGAAGTTGAGGGATGGGGATGAAGTGACAGGGGAGATGGCCATGGCTGGTTTGGAATTTGAATTGGGATAGGTTTTAATAAAAACTGTATCAACATCTTACTCATAGGATTCCTACTCTTGCATGTGCAAAATCATAGATTGGATATATGGAGACTTAGCTTTGTTAGGCACGATAAAATCTGCAGCAGTTTTTAAACATTCTATGGCAGAGGAATAAAATAGATAGTAAAGGGTTGGTTGATTTTGTATTTACAGGAGATGACATGCAAAGTGTGGTTGGTATGTTGTGACAGATGGGGACGAGTGGGAATCCCATCCAAGAGCCCAAAAGGAATGTGTTAGTGTTGTGTGAGGCTAAGAGGGGACAAATGGGTATCAGGTAAGTCCACGGGGCAGGTAGTACAAAATCACAGTATATAAAGACAAATGGAGACGGCATGCAAAGTGTGATCGATATGTCGTCGACGTGACAGATGGGAATGAATGAGAAATCCCACACAATGGCCCAAAAGGAATGGGTGAGTGTTGTGTGAGGCTAAGAGGGGGGACAGATGGCTATTAGGGAATGTGGACAGTTTAGTGAGACTGCCGCAGTGGAAAGTAGTGCCAAAATTGTAGTACATAAAGACAAAACTCACTGCACGACTGGAAAACCTTGCAGTAGTTTGACATGGAAATAGAGTCTGAACAAAACCATATGTGATCGCATATCATAAATGTTGATTATGTGAAGGACGCGGCGTTGAACATTGGAAAATCTTTGAGCCTAGACATCTTAGCTGTTGAAAGAGGGAGAAAACCAGCTCGAATGGGGCTCGGTATGAGAGATGGATGCGTAGGATTCATGAAGAGGGTGCAGGGGTGGGAGGTTGGTCCTAGTTGATCAAATGCTGGATGTGTGGTGGACAGCAGTTTGGGGAATGTAAACTCCTGAGGAACCAGATTAACATTGGGTCGAAAAGGATAGTTGGCAAGAGCATCTGCAACAGTATTATATCCTCTTGGTTGATGTTGGAAGTGTATGTGTTTGAATTGCTCGGAGTGAACAACCAATTGGTTAAGGGCGGTTTCCATTTTCCAGATCAGATGGGTTAAGGGGACAAGTGATTGCATGTTCAAGAGTTGAATTGCCTGATTCATCATGCCTATGATGAGTTGGGAGTCACCTTCCACGATGAGTTGGTAAATGTGGAGTGTTCTGGCCAGTACAATGACATGCTGGAAAACAATTAATTTAGCAAAGTTGTTGGTATTAATGCCAATAAAGTGAGCATAGGTACAGCACTATTGTCCTTGGGCATCTTTGATGTTTCCCCAATACCAACTTTGCCTGGTTTGTATTTGGCCGCACCATCAAAAATTAGTTTATACTATCCTGTGGATGGTGGGGTCCAATGAGGTGTGGGAGTCACTGTAAACCAGCTCATTTTAAAATGGAAGGGAATGTTCCAGTGCTGAGCAGTCCATAGATCAGCCATACTGGATGAATGAAGACTTACCGAGTTAGTGCGGAAGTGACATAGAGCAGTGCTTCCAATACTGGCTTTCAGTTTATGCAGAATTGTTTGATGTGATTGGGTTTTGTTATTGAATATTCTTGAATTTCGTTCGGTCCATGGGTGCCATAGAAGGTGTCGTGGAGCTTTCTGGGCCAGATTGTGAATCATGGACATGTCAGTCATTAAGTGTAGTCATCATTGCAAGGCTTGGGGAAGTGTTTGGCATCGCCGCGTGCCTGAATGAAACCGCAAATCGACACTGTCCCATATGACAACGGCCATTGAACATTGAAGGAAAAGATGCTAGATAGATTTCTCCGATCGATTGTAGTTGGGACAAATTGAAGGACCTATAAATCCTCTGTTTTAGATTGTCTGTTGTAAGAATTTTCCAGTGTTTGACCTGCCAAAGGAAAACCTGGATTTTTGGTCAATTCTAGGTGCTCAAGAGATGATTCTATCGCATAGCAGATGGTAAATTGACTTGATTCAAGTGAAATTTGCAGAAGCAACTGTGATGTCCCATGAGGTGGTGAAAAGCCAGATTAAAGTATTTGAATTGTCATTGAGGGTCAATGGTCTTTGATCAATGTTGTTCGGAGCTGACCAGTCTGGGCTATGATATGAGGAGTCGGATTGGATAAGACTGGAATGGTCCATTGACTTCTTCCATGCTGATCCCGGGTGCAATAATCAGCCACATGAGTGAATCCCTGTGCTTGAAAAAGTGACTGAAATGAGGGGTCAAATTGCATGGACAAACAGGAGTAACTATCCCAGCTGGAAGTCCAAAACGGGCTGTATTCCACCTTTAATATGCCAACTTAAATGACGTCCAATACTGTGCAAAGCTTCAAGCCAAAGCCTTTAAGTGGATGACATATGTGCTGGAGCCGGGTTTTTGACATTATGTTTTGAATGCTCATCCTTGAAACTTGTTTCTAGTCATAGGACACGTGTGATACGTTCTTAACCTTTCTTTAGCATTTCATGAAGGGTCATTGGCATTGAAGCTTAAGGTGCCAATCAGATGAGGCTTTTTAGCTGCATAACACTTGTTTCACGAAGAATGATAAAGCCTTCATGTCATGATTTTCTTGTAATGTATGATAATATGATTTGCTTTTCTTCTTTTGTTTTCAATTTTTTTCCTCCATGTTTACAAGCAAGAATTTGTATTACTCTAATGGGAATTCTTTTGCCTTAGCAGTTTGTCATGTTTTATTGCTTTACTTGCCTTAAGAAAATTGCAAGGCTTTTATCATTGTCAAGCTTCCTACAAGCTTGGGAGCAAAGACTTGTTATTACGCTAGTAACAATCTTTGGACTGTTAGTTGATATGTCCCTAAGTTGGCATACCGATAAATTCACTAAATGCACATGTCTGAGTAAGAATGTTTTTGACTACAGAAATATAAGATATATTTGGTAAAGTATAAAGTTTGATGATACCTAAAACATGTGCAACTTATAGATATTTGCTGTGCTTTTATTTCACTCAAAGTCTATTACTGCCTGCACTTTGATTCAGTCTTCAACTACATTTAAGTGCTTAGGCACATGACCATAAATTTTGAATATGGAATTTGTTGGCTAGTTGTAAAGGATGAAGAGGCAGGTATATCATCTATTACCTATAATAGATTGAGCAGTGGCAATTTTTGCTAAATCAAGCTCAGTTTTGTGCTTCGCAAACTAAACTTCATTATGATGTTTTCATCTTTCTTGAATATTATCAAGGGAGATCCTTGACTACTTTATTATATAGTTTATCACTAGTACTTGCAATATCTTCTTACCTTTTAAATTTTTTATTGTTTACAGATTAAGTATTTGTGAACTACAACAACTTAACAATTTAAAGGACGATGTAATCATTCAAGGTGACGTCTTGGTTGTGTCTGCTGGTAAGCATTGAGTCAAAGATTATCTGATCTTTTGACTTTTTCCATTCTGTTGCTTTTAGCACATAAATGACATTGAAGTTTGTGTTCCCATTTCCTTACCTTTTTCATGGGAATTCGAAACATGATTAATTTTTCTACTTTATCTCATTGTTTGAAGCTGTGCATTTGGACATGTTAGCAAAGGAAATTATTCATTTTGTAAGTGCTGGATTAATATTTGCATTTTTAAATTTGAATTAATGTCCTTCATCTAGTTGCACCTTGAGCAGCCTTGTTTTCATCTCTATGTTACTGACCATTCCGATCTCCTTTGTGCATTTGTAATTGGTGGTTGAATTCTTGCATCTAATTAGCATCAAGTTTCTCATGAGGTAAATATGCTTCATTTCCCATGAGAAAATACTCCTCATTGTTGGCATATATTTACACTTGTAAATAAGCAATATGTTTATATTGTAAGAAGGATATATATTTTGCAGGTGTGTTTTTAAATATGGCTAAGAGTAGACTTTTTTTTTTTTCTTATGCCTTATGCTATGGTACCTAGGTAGCCGGTAGCAGGTATGGTACGGGGACCTAGTATGCTGGTATGACAATTTTTTGGGGGCTTAGGTACAACATTGGGTATTTTTTTTTTGATTGGTAAACAAGGGTTGAAGGGTCCCTTTCCCTTGTTTCACATTTATAATCACCGGAGCGATAATCGACTTGGCCCCAAATCCTAAGGCCACACAACCTTTTTGACCTGTGCCAGCCTTCGAGCATTACCCACAATCGAAATCACCTCCTCCATCATGGAGTCCACCCACACGATTCACCACCGAATACTCACGGCCACAACTAGCCTCTAATGCCTCAGTGGGAATTTAACCTTGGTGGGCATAGAAACATCCAAATGACCCAACCAACTCACTCCCATGGTATAACATTGGGTATTACCATATAAATAATATATAAAATATTAAATGTTAAAGCCAAATAAGCAAAATTAACCATATACTATGCATAGAGTAAATAAAATAAGCTAAAAATTACACAACATACTAATAATTCAATGACAAATGTCGTCATATTCATTGGTCGAACTTAGAAGTACAATGTCCAAATGGTATGATGTATACACAAAAATCAAGAAAAATCAACATTTGTTATTTTCATAATCATAATGTTCTCCAAGTGCATTCATTATCGAGAGCATCAACACAATCATGTGGTTCATTAGAACTGCAAGGAGTAGCGAGTGTTGTTCTTGCTAGCTTTGTTGTGCGAAGTACCCTCTAGCTTCCGTGTCTACCAATGAAAGGTGGGCAGTGGATGCTTCCAAGTTTGAAGTATTTGGCTGTACATCCCAACATATTGTTTTCCCTTGCTTGTACCCATCTTGCTTGTGTGTTAGAGGGCATAGGTTGGAATGCACGGAGACCAAATCCTCCACATCTTTTCTCCCAATTTGTGCAGTTAATTGAGTGGATAAACTTAAAATACTATGTACTTTAGTTCCGCTCAGCTGAAGAACTCACAACCTAATGAGTCAAGCCCCAAAATCAATCCAAAAATTAAAATTAAAATTTATAAAAGTAAAAAGTTACAATGAAATGTAGAAAAAGAAAGAAAGTTAAAAAATTATAAAAACTTAAATCTTAGTTGTGCTAGAATTTTTATTGCAAGTGTTTGGAGGTGGGCAATGGATGCTTCTAAGTTTGAAGTCTTTGGCTGTACATCCCAACATATTGTTTTCCCTTGCTTGTATCCATCTTGTTTGTGTGTTAGAAGGCGTAGGTTGGAAAGCACGAAGACCAAATCCTTCACATTTTTTACTCCCAATTTGTTACAGTTAACTAAGTGGATAAAGGATTATGTACTCCAGTTTTGCGCAACCAAAGAAGAATTGACAACTTACTGACTCAAGTTCCAAAGTCAATGCAAAATTCAAAATTAAAATTTAAAGTATAAATTTACAATGAAATATAAAAAAAGAAAGTTAAAAAATTAAAAAAACTAAAATCTTACTTGTGCTACAATTTTTATTGCAAGTGTTTGGAGGTAGGGGGTATGTGACCATGGAGGTACCACCACGAATAATTGTCCATCTTGTACTTGTCATGAAGAGCACTAATGGACTGATCCTTGAGGATATGAAATCTGCAAACTCCTTTCTAATTGCATCATGTACTTTTGGATTGGGGAAAATTCAAGTCAATGTCGGTTTTTACCCTGCACTAACCTCCCTATCCTTATATGATGGAATCCTATTGGGCAAAGAAAGGATCTCTGTTTGCTGTAGTATTTTGGAGTCAAGGAAAAAAATGAATATGCAATAAGGTGGTGTGGTCATTTTGTTCCACCTATCAATGGTATACAACTGCACTTCCTTTAAGAAGCTCTTTGCATGATCTCTATTTGTCATTTATGATGGACTTAATTGACTTAGACATCGAGTCAATTCGATCATGAATTTGACCAAAACATAGATGATCTATTTCAATAATTTGAGCATACTCGTGATGGGCTCGGTAAAACTGAGCAAGTACTTCACATGATCCCACCACCCATCATTGAGGATCAACTCTTTCACTTTTGTGGCCCTCGCAATGTTTGCATGCCTCCATACACCCCAATTGAGGTTGATAACCATTTTGCTCAATTCATCTTTCACTTTCACAAGTCGTCTCATGACGAACGTGTGCGAGGCTGATCAAGTCTCAACAACCTAATAAAAATTAAAATAGATAAAACTAAAAACAAGTAAAATGATCAAAAATTAAAATTCTACAAATCACAAACTTACAAAATTAATTTAATGATTTTTTTAACAAATAAAAATATAGTTACCTTTGATAGCTGCAACTTGGAGAAGATCCTAAAGATGGTTTTAGGGCACTTTGCAACCACATTGATCAATGGCCTATTTTCGTATCTTTCCATCCATTAGAAACAATGGACACCCCTATTTCGACCTATGATTCCTTGATGGGCTACAATGAATCTTCAACATATGTCTGCTTTCTTCCCAATAATGTGGTGCACACCTTATCATACTTTGAGCTGGTGTACCCTTTAGGGGCATCATTCATCCAATAACATTAAAAGGGATGTCATATGCTCGGATAAAATGCTCAATTTGTTGGACGGCTATGTCCCTATTTTCATCATGGAATGTCCTTTCCAATGGGCCAACACCTTTTGTTCTCTTGTGACTAAAAGGTGAATCATCTACCTTTGTAGCCTTGGGGTTCACAAAAATGGGTGTGATGGGATCATGACATTGACATATGGAGAAATTGGTGGCTTGGTACCTTTAGATCCTTTCTTTGCCAAATGATGCTTTAATTTTAGGGCAGTTGCTGCATCCACATCTTCTTCCTTTTTTATGTATGTGGGGTCTTTGCACGTGACAACCCTTTCCCATCCACTCCTCCACAAACTCGATTCCTTGACATAAATGAAAATTTACCCAACTATGCGAGCTCTTAAATTGCATTTTGCACTTTGAGAAAACCCAAACATAGTCACCTCCACTAGACAATTGTTGTATTGGTGTGACATACTTCCAAAGGCGAGCATGGATCATATTTGATGGTTATCCCTAGGCCCCCAAAACTAGAATGTGTAGCCATTCTAGCAAATCCCAATAGCTACAGTTAACAATTAAAAAAACATATTACAATTTAAGGCCTAAGGTAAAATAATTTAAGTTTTGGATGTTAGAAAGAATGTTTAAAACATTTTTTTTTTGAAACCAAGTTAAAAACTAAAAACAATACCACATAAGACTTACCTTAAATCACCTAACCTCTTGTTATAAGCTCCTTCTTGACACTTGTAGTGTCATAGTATCAGCCTTAAGCAATTGAAAATATGAAGGTGAAACAACAAATACACAATGAGAGATAAGTATGCAATTTGAGGTAAATGTGTTGTGTCTGTTTTAAAATATTTTGGGGTTGTCTTGTAGGGTTACGTTTTTCAATATCTTTAAAGTTGTATCAACTTTTTTGACCAAAAATGAAAGAACCCATTTTTGATTGTGGGTCCATGGGTGATACACATAGGGTCCTTCAAACTATATTCGGGCATGTTTGGGTTTTGAGGTACCTGGAAATACTGTGTATTGTTTGGTGAAACCTAAGTGTATCCCCCATGGAACCGTAGGAGAACCCGAATGATGTGCGTGTCATACCCAAACCTACTGACCCGTATAGGCATACTCGGCTATCTAGCTACCTACTAGTAAGAGCATATAATAAATTGATATTTGGTACTAGTTTATATGTTCCATTTTCCACCTAATAATGAGTTTTGAGGTCATATACAAGTGTTGTTATTTGGATTTCTACAATCATTGTTTATATAGGAAGTTTCCTATATTTGTAAAGTGGTGTTATCTTCTTCTCACAAACATATTAAAGACATTGCAATGCACATTAATTTTTATTTCCATATGCTAATATCACCATATACATAGATTATGTTTGTTTTAATTTTGGATTTGTTACTCAAAGTTCATACCGAGCACCATTTCCATTCTAAAATGGATGTGAAATGGCCTGATATCAGCAATCAAGAACAATAAAGACCAAATCAATTATGATGCTAGTATATAATGAATGGAAATTCTTGCAGAGTCCCTTTTACCTACTTTTGTGGTCATTCATTGGACATTAATATAATTATCTTATCTTATCTCTCTCTCTCTTTATTGTTGTTTGCTATTTATCTCTAGCTTCATTGACCTTTGTTCACTTAGATGGTGATTTGTATCTTGACCTATTTATAGAGATTTCTAATTTCTCTTAGTATGGTGATTTCATTCTTTTATGTGACTGTATTGGCCACACTAGGAATTTCTAGATGCCTATATATGATCTTTTCAAAGACGGGTTATATTTTCAAAAGGTAGATTCAAAGGATCTTGGTCTATACCATAGTTACCTAAGTCTCGGGGACGGGGGTTTCTGGACGGCAAAAATTTCCCAAATTTTGGGGGGGGGGGATGACTTTTAAAATAATACATAAAAATTAATATTTCAATATTTTAACTTTTTTCAATGACATTTAGGGATTTAAACTGTATTTAATGTATTTTAGGTACTTTCAAGATTATAATTTAATGTTCTTGGTAAAAATAACATCTTTTTAAAAGTAAAAACATTAGAAAACTTTTGAAAGATTTTAAAAAATTGGGGATGTCCCCTCCAAGTCCCCAAGTCCCGAAACGTTCGAGACGTCACCAAAATCTAGGGGACACGTCCCCGCATAACACCGATCTATATAGATCCTTTGCTAATGGTAAAATTTAATTGTAGCTTACAAAAGGTATCTTCTATAATTGGGTGGGTTTTGTTGCCTTCATATTCTTAGTGTCCCAAGTCACTTTGATTCTCTTTAAATAAGCATCTAGTAGAGTTACTTGCTTATTTAATTCACCACTTTGGGATTTTCTCTCCTTATTTTCCATTGTCGATCATGTTGTTTTGACTTTTACTTTTCTATTACCTCCCTTGTTTTCTCATTCCCACGATTCGATATTCACTAGACTATGTTGCTTGACTTTCACAACTTTTCTTTTTTCATGATTTTGTGCAAGATGAATTATGCCTTCACGAGCCGATCTTGAAGACTTTGATTTACAAAAATCAACGATGGAAATACTTTGATCACAACTTCACGGGTGACATTCTTGATTGGGGAATCCTAGAGTCTCCACACTCAATCGGCTTCCTTGTTTCCTTGGTTCTAGTAGATTCACTTGTTCTCCCATGGGGGACATAAAGCATAGTGGAGTACGTTCTCACTTGCAGATCCTTCACCCTCCAATTTGGGTTTTCCTTATTTCCCATCAAGTCCCAAATGCTTGAGCATGTTGCCTTGACTTTCACCCTCCATGTTGCTTCTCATTCCTTTCCCTACTCTGACTTCCCACCACACCCTCCAACACTCGCCACACAACCATCCGCTTTGATGATGATTACACCATTGACTACTATGCTTGGATTCCCAACTTATGTTGGATATTATTCCCTTCCTCTTCCCATTGCAGAGTCTCTGTGGATGCGTTTCCCATGGTCTTGTAACTGACTCTTGTCCCCACACAGTGTACTAGTCTAGCTCATCTCGTTCCCGTGGGTCTTGCCCATATGAAACATTGGTATGATGATGAGTGTAAATCCTTACATCAAGGAATTCTTTTTGCCCAGCCCATGACCCTCCCTCCATACTCTCCACTTGTAGAGATTATTGATGTCTTCTCCGATGAAAGAAACACGAGTTTCTACATCTAGAGGAATTGCTCTCCTTGCTGCCCTCCACCATTCCCCTAGGACATTTTGGCTCATTCTCCTCTCGAGGAAAACCTTCGCTTCGACATCGATCCTTAGACATGCATTTCCTATACTACCTCTCTTGATGATATCTCAAAGCAACCTATTGTCATTGTCCCCATTCCACCACCAACTTCTATTGTTTTCTCTGCCTATAGTTAGTTGAGACTATCTTCAGGCTTACTTTCTACATTCACAAACTCAAATTCATGTGGGCTTCATATTTTGGTCACGAGAGATACTATTCTTGGCACTTAGCTCTTTAGAGAGGATTGCTTAACTTGTCCCCACCGCTTCCCACCGATTCTTCGACATTGTTGGTATTTTGAGAGTAAGTTGCTTCTCTTTCTTTTCGACATCTCTATTGATAGGCTACCCCTTTTCATGTACTCCTTGGACACCCCCTTCCCCCTCGGGCTCCTTCCCACAAAGGATGTCATCACTAGAGTGCTGCTAGTGACGACATCTATAGATAGTATTTCCATCCCCCTTGAGTGCTTGACCCCAAACTTGCATTTTACGACAAGCATTTTTTTGGATGGTATTATTGCGCTCACTATCTCCAAAGCCACTAGTTCGATGGCTTGAGATTTCTTGGTTAGGCATGCTTTCACTAGTTATGGGTTGAAACCAACATTGCTCGGAGATTTGTTTCTGCCGCCGGAAAAATGCGTCTCGAGACTCACATTTTAGTGTTTTTTAAATATATATTTTGTACTTTTGACACTAGATATGATGAGATATCAAAGATAATTATCAATATAAATACTCTTTTCTTTTGTCAACATCTAATATCTTTACTTAAAAGTTATTAATGTTTTTCTTGGACTATGTTAGGTTGTCTAATATTGTTTTCTCCATAATTTACTTATATATATTGCCATCTCTGAGTACCCGTCTCCTATTTTTTTTTTTTGTAAAATGACATACCCACTTTGTCTCCTCATATTGGTACCAATACCTGTGCTCGTCTCTTGGTAACTACGGTTGAAATTGATCAACACATTCTTTGTTAGGACCAAGTTTTTTGTCTTTTCTCTTTCCGAAAGTGGAGACCGAGGAACACTTAATTTGCAAATGCCACATTTACTATGGGATGCGGGAAGATACCATTGCCTTTAGGGACTTAGGCAACACCCTATCCACTTTCTTTGGATACCCAGACGTGGATCTTGGCTCTTTATCTTCCAAGGCCATCACCCTCAAGTGCAAATCCCCGTAGGGGAGTTTAGAGGCTCTTGGGTCCCCATGTTGATCACTCCTTTTTTCCAGCCCACCCATGCAACCTTAAGTGCCTTTGGACATTGGTGCTTTACATCTCGAGTTGATAAATTAGCTAGGTGGTGCTACTCTTAGCACACCATTACTATTCAATTTACTTAGACCCCTATCTTGATCTCGCTCGGTTTTGTGGCTTTGCTTTGCTTGTCGATGTGGCTCTTCCTTGTTCGATGACATGAATCTTCTACTTAATGACCACCTCTAGACCATGAGGGCGCACTCATAGTATGAATTTCTTTTCTACTATGAGATCTACGTCGACCTTGAATGTTAGGGAGATTCTAGAGTATACTCCTAGGCTTTCCCATCTTGGCCTTTCTAACCCCGGATACTCCTCGGCGAATGTATCAAATATTTCATAGTAATCGTTGATGGCTCAAGAACTCTACTTTAGGCACAAGCAAAGATATTCGATGATATGTCCTTCCAGTCTTCATTGCCACATCTATTGGGACTCTTGTTCGCCTTTATTGCTATTTGTATTGGTTAAGTACCACTTGTTTTAGTGGCTTGCTTTATTTTTTCTCTTATGTACTTTTACTCCTTTATATTTCTTTAGGATTCTCTCTTCTAGAGCTTTACTTGTTAATTGTTGTATCCTCAAGTCCCATTGACCTACTTTTAGTTGGGTCTGTGGACATCAAGATCATTTCTTTCTTTCTTTCTAAGGTATCCCTTTCGTGAGGCAAATCAATGTTAGTGTCCTAGACATATATTTTCCACCAATTGGGTTGTAGGTGAAATGAATCCAATTCCTTCTCATTAAAACTTTCCATAAATATGTTAGCAACCACTAGAGATAGAGGAGACTCCATTGCCATTTGGGGACCTCTTGCTAAACTTACAACCGGAGATGAGGAAAGTTTTAGTCTCACTGAACTTAGTCTCAAGTACACATTCTCAGAATGTTCCCTTCAAAGATTAATCCTAGAGAGAACCCTTAGCTTATCTAGTATTTTCCCGTGGGTTATTGGGGTGGAAAAAAGGAAAATAAATTACTAAATTTAAGTGCAAAAGTAACTTTAATTATAAGCACTTATGCTTTTATTATTAATTTAAAAAGTGACTTTATAAGATAAAGTTAAAATAAAAGCATTATTTTATTGAAATAAAGTAAAACATTACTTTATTTTTAAAATGCCAAAGTGGGCCCCATTTGGGGACTTCGTATTGAGATATGAGCCATGAAAAAGCATAAAAGGAGGTCGCTTGGGGTCAGTTGGCATCTCTTTCGGCTATTATCATAATTTATAAAGAGTTTGAGCTGCTGCTCTAACTTTGGCATTAGAGGATGGAAACCCTCGTGTATTCAACAATTGAAGATGAAAACCCTCTATTGTAACTAGGTTTGCGGACAAAAAATCCTCCAATCTGCCAGGGTATCTCCATTTAGAGGTTACTATTGAGATTTACATCAGTTTGACAGAGGATCTTTGGCCAGGGCATCATCTTCTAGGGTTGGAGTGCGATTTCAGTGGGTTTTAGGGTTGACTCCACCATTTAGGGACCGGTGTTGCCATTTAGGGGCTGGCGTCGCCATTTAGGGGCTGGCGTCGCCATTTAGGGGCTGACATCACCTTGAGGAGGTGCTGCAACTTGCCATTCATCAGTGTTTGTCTTCGGGGTTTACTAAAGGATGTTTTATGCTTCAAACATCCCCATCAACTAGTTGGATCTTCTTTTCCAACAATATTTCTCTTTCTACGGTCAGTTGTCATTTCTCTAATTTGTAGCCAACAAATAAATTCATAAAAACTGTATTTGGCTTGAATTTGGATTGTAATTGATTCTAGCACTTTTATAAAAATATATTTGAGGGTTTAAAGTGATTTCCAACATTTGGGTGCTTTAATTTTGAAGGATTGCTGTAATGATTATAAAAATGTCAGGTTGCTGTCTTTTTGCATTAGTGTTTGTAGGAAAACCCATATTTCTCTAATTTATGCCCAAAGGCTAAGTTGCCGCATTCGAATTCGTGTTCGAATTCGCCGATGATTAAATTCGTGAAAAATTCGCTGGTAAAAAAATCAGCGATTAAATTCGTGATTAAATTCGACTATGAGAAATATACATTTTTATTAAATATATAAAAACAAAAGATAAATTCACATTTCAAAAGAGAGATAATATCACATTTCATTGATTTCATAAGTAGCTATTACAATAATGTGATTGAAAGCAAAAACTTCAAAAAACATGTGCTCGCAGCTGCATACTAATATTCGAAATGTTGTCAAAAAGTGATGGATCAAAGTCTCAAACTTCCCTATCTAGTATGGGCTAAGTTCTACTTATTACATCAAAAAGCTCTAAATCATCTAGAGCACTTGGCTCAATCTCATCATCACTAGAAACATCATCATTACCAACATCACTAGATTCACCCTCATGTCTATCAACATCACCAACAAAATCAAGATCATCTTCATTATCTTGTAGGACATCCTGAAGCTTTTTTTTCTTTGAAGTGCATGCATCTTTTGCCACTTTTTTCATAGTCAATCGCAAATTACTGCGAACATAAACAAGGTCCCCCAGTTTTCCTGATAACAACCTATTCCTTTTTTTTGATTGAACATGGTCAAAGCTGCTCCAATTCCTCTCACATGTTGATGCACTTACCCCTTGACTCAAGACTCGAATTGCAAAATGTTGTAGTTCAGGGGTATCTGCTCCATAGAATCTCCACCATTCATCACCATCCATGTCTTCCCTGTCATCTATTGCTGATTGGGTTCCAAACAACCCATCCCCTCTCCTGTATGCTCTAAGTTGCTCTCTGGTTTTCTTTGCAACATCTCGATCTGGAACAAGCTTTTCAATGGCTGCATAAATCCCGCTCATCACTTCACGGTCACTTTCTCTTTCAATGTGATAGAGTGTCGGCTCCAAATAGCATGTTGTTGCATGCAAATGAGTATGCATCATCCTCCATCTTCCATCACAAATATCCCATATCTCACTATATTTTGCTTCCACATTATTGAATGCCTTTTGGATGTCTTCTTTGCAATGGTCCATGCCCTCATAAACCATGCCCATACAAGGGGTATCACCATCAACCATGCGGAGCATACGAACAATGGGTGCACACATTTTTAAGACCTTGGCTGCATTTTCCCAAAAGTTAGAGCTCAAAATGATTTGCTCCACCTGTTTACCTTTAGATTCTTTTGCAAGAACTAAATCTTCCCACTCTTTGCTGCAAACAACAGTTCAAGGGCTCCTTTCTGCTCAACAACTCTTTTCAAAGTGATATAGAAGGAGGCAAATCTTGTGTCACATGGCTTCAACAACTCTTAGATGCATGCCTCCTATAGATACTCAATGTGAGGTGATGGTTTCTAATAAAATTAGCAATTGTTCTTCCTCTTTGAACTGCTTCATGTACCCAAGGGAATTTGGCTAAGTCGTGGAGTAGTAAATCAATACAGTGGGCTGCACAAGGACTCCAATATATATGTGGGTACTTCTCTTCTATCAATTTCCCAGCTCCCACACAATTGCTAGCATTATCAGTCACAACTTGAACTACACTTTCTACACCCACTTCGAGAATTGCTTCATCCAAAATGTTGAAGACATACTCTGAAGTTTTCTTGTGTTCCATGGTGTCAATAACTTTTAGAAATACAACACCTTTAGGGCAATAAACAAGCACATTGATGAGGGGTCTTTGACACATGTCTGACCAACCATCACTCAAAATGGTGCAACCTGTTAACTTCCAAGAGTCTTTAATATCTGCCAATTTTTCAGTGACCCTATTTTTTGACCTCTTCAAAAGTGTAGTCCTCAAAGCCTCTGACCCTGGAGTTGTATAACCTTTTCCAAATTTAATGGATTGCTTGAACTGCATTTTTGAAATAAGGACTCTACACATAAAATGGAATGGCAGATTCATAAAAGAAATCAGCCCATGCATCATCAACTTGCTCTTTTTCAACAGGTTTCCAAAAGCTATTCAGTGTCGCTGCCCCAGTACTAGATGTTGGCATTACAGAGCTTGTGGACATGGTGGAGGAGAAAGAAGTATTTGGCACTCTGGGCCTAGAAAGCTCGCCTTGAATTTGTTGTTTTTTTGCGCCCTTTGCTGATTTACAACTAATGAATGCTTGTAGTCTTTCTCCAACTCTGCTTTTATTTCAGGAGTGACATTCCGACATTCTTCAACACCGCCTCCTTGACCACCCGGTATGCCAAGAAGGTGGTCCATTACTCTTGTCAATGTCCCACTAAAAGAATGTTGACATAAAGTGCACGTGAGATTGTTTGTCCGACCCTCACGGCTCATGTATTTCCATCCCGTTGCATTTGATTTTGGAGGCGCCATACCAATATAACAACCTACATTTTTTGAAAAAAATAAACAAAGAATTAGAAATAAATAAATTTAAAAATCAAATCATACAAAAATTATTATCATGTATTTAATTTAAATGTATGATAATAATAATTATCGGATAATTATTATTATCATATTTGAATTAAATAAATGATTTAAAAATATATAAACACGATAACACCTTCATGGTTCAATTTAACGATATAATATAGAATTTTTTATCCATCAGTATATTTTTTATAAAATATATTATATATTTAATGATAATTTATATAATAAAATACATTATATTAATATATATTTTATTATACATAATGTTATACTATTTTATATTATATAATTTTTATCCATCTAGTATATTTTTTATAAAATATATTATATATTTAATGATAATTTATATAATAAAATACATTATATTAATATATATTTTATTATACATAATGTTATACTATTTTAGTCTTTAGATATTAATATATTAATATATATTGTATGAAATTTTATAAATAAATAAATAAATAGTTAAGTTGAATATAGTTAAAAATTATAAACGTCACAACTTTGAAATTTAATATATTTGTAAAAAGTTTAATATATTAAAACTTTGAAATTTTAAAAGTTAACAAATTAATTTATTTAACATAAATTAATATGCCAAACTAAAGTTACAAAACTAAACCCACGTTGCATTTAAAAACAAAGCAAATAAAATTTAAAAAAAAAAGCAAAACATTAAACCCTAAAGTTCTAAACCGACATTAAAGAAAGCAAATAAAAATAAAACATAAGCAAAGACATGAAATGGTAAACCCAGCTCGGTCCTCAGCCTGCGAGCTCCAAAACAACAATGGCGGATGAAGTTTAGCAACAACAAAAATCCTTTCAACAACAGAAGTTTAACAACAACAATGGTGGACGTCTCCTTTCAAGTTTCAACGCAGAAATCCGTCTCACAAGAATAAAAATCCGTCCAATAAAAATCCGTCTCACACTCACACGATTCAGCTTCGAGCTTCAAGTTCCAGGAAAAGAATGACGCAGAGGTGTGAAGTTTAGTGTTCTGCGTAGGAGGTTTTATAACAGGCAAAACCCTAAAATGCGTAAAAGAAAAACCCTAAAACGAACTTCAAAAAATTGTAGATGACTTTCAACGCTTTTCAAACACGTTTTCAACCCATTCCATAAAAAATGACGTCCGTTTAAGAACACGAATTAAATCGCGATTTTCAACGAATTTGTTTGGGCCAATCAAAATCCGCCAAATTTCGAATTTTATCCTTCAAATTACTAATCCGCAACTTTTAGCCCAAAGGGGACATTATAGTGGTATCGAGCTGGTTTCCTTTCCACTTGTTGGGAAACTTCATGTAGGGTAGTGATAGAGTTTAGATACTATCCGTTAGAGAAAAAGGAGGGTTCGGAATAGTCAAAGGAAGGGTTTGAACAAACTGATCTAGGACTTGAGAAAGGAAAAGAGAAGGTAAATATGGCTGATCCGAATCCAGAAGATGCATGGTTTGATAGGCTTGTCCAAGGGCAAGAACGATTGGTTGATATGATGGCTCAACTGATCCGTACCATGCAGAAATTGCAAGTTCCTAGACATCACAATGGTGAAGGAAGTTCTTCAGAGGTAAACAATAACCAACAACCCCAAAGAACAATTATTGGTTCTCCTGCTAGGCCTTTTCAGCCTAATTTCATTCCAAGGGAAGAAGCCATTCCGGAGGTGAAATTCCAACCTTCCATGGGAGATGACATTGCTGCCAGCTATGTAGAATATAGAGCTCTTCTAGCTGAGATGCGTGAAGAAATATCACTTGCAAACTTCATGGGGTTGAAGAAAAATCGAGTTGGACCTAAACCAGAGCCTAGACCATGAGCTACACAGAGAGATCTTTGACATGCTTCCACCTTTGACACTTTCCACCTTTGATGGTTCCAATAAGTGTACAACTCGTGCATGGATACAAAAGCTAGATACTTATCTATCTCTTAGGCCAATGATGGAAGAGGAAGCTATCAAGTTTGCAACGCTTCATCTTGAGGGAATTGCACATGAATGGTGGTACCATGGGCTGATCACACAAGGGCATAATCTCATCAATTCCTATGATGAGTTTAGTAGGAGGTTGATTGAGAGATTTGATAGAACTGATCCGAAAGTTCACTTTCGGGAATTGGCACAACTAAAGCAAAGCAACACAATGGATGACTATGTAGCTGAATTTCAAAAGCTATTTGTGATGGTACCGGATGTGACAAAAAGGAGACTTGTGGTATTGTTCATTGAAGGTTGGCTGAACCACTCAAGGGTTTGGTAAGAGCCTTTAACCCTTTTTCTCTTCAAGAAGCAATTAAGAAGGCATTGGATTTGGAAACATCAGCTCCAAAGGGATTTTTTTGTCTACGGTACAGCCAAGGACAACACCTTTTGAGCAGCCAAGAACAACACCTTTGGGGCAGCTAAAAACAACACCTTTTGGGCAGCCAAGGACAAAAGAAGAAGAGACCAGAAATGAATTAAGGAGAAATAACTTGTGCTTCTCATGTAAGGATCCATGGACACCCAGTCATTGTTGTCTTGGCAAAGGACAGGTTCACTACATAGAGGTGATATCAGATGGAGAGTCCAATTTAGAAGAAGAGCTAGAAATTAAGGGCAACACTCTTGCTACACTTGCAGGCACACCACAATATCAACCCTTTAAAGTTCGTGGAGTTCTTCTCAAGCAAGACATTATAGTATTGATTGATAGTGGGGCAACCCACAATTTCATAGATGAAGGATTGGTAAATAGAAGAGGGTTGGAGACAAAGGATGTAAAAGGTTTCAGTGTCATTGCAGCAGATGGCTTTTCCATGCCTTGCAAGAAGAAGGTTGAACAACTCAACATCACCTTGGGTGAACATCAGATGAGTGATGAATTTTATGTGGTTAGTTTGAAAGAGACTGACTTGGTATTAGGAGTACAATGGCTGCATTCTTTGGGAGAATTCACCCAAAACTATCAGACTATGGAGCTGAAATTTAAATCAGATGGGGAGAAGTAGTACTCCAAGGGATCACTAACATAGTTTCAACATCAAACAAACAAAATGGAGGGTATCACAGATGGTAGTACTCTTTCTAGATCCCAGTTGATTCATGATTCACCCATTTTGGATGCACTTGTTGAGGATGTTGAAGGAGCTTCATCCGGTACAAAAGTTCCTAATCATATTAGAAGGGTGCAACAAAAGTCAACTGTTTCACAAAGCGGAGCATGGATTGGGAATTGCCAATTTCCAAGATTGATTTGGGACCCTGGTATTTGCAGGAGGGTTTAGTCTAAAAGAGAGTAAGAGCTGAACTATGCATTGCTTGAGGGCAAGCAATTTTGGGAGGGGAGGACTGTAATGTCCCCTTCTTGAGATTAATCCTGGAGAAGACCCTTAGCCTATCTAGTATTTTCCCATGGGCTAATGGGGTGGAAAAAGGGGAAATAAATTAATAATTTAATTTAAGTGCAAAAGTAACTTTAATTATAAGCACTTATGTTTTATTATTAATTTAAAAAGTGACTTTATAAGATAAAGTTAAAATAAAAGCATTACTTTATTGAAATAAAGTAAAGTATTACTTTATTTTTAAAATGCCAAAGTGGGATGTCCCATTTGGGGACTTTGTATTGAGATATGAGCCATGAAAAAGCATAAAAGGAGGTCGCTTGGGGTCATTTGGCATCTCTTTTGGCTATTATCATAATTTTCATGAAGAGTTTGAGTTGTTGCTCCAACTTTGGCATTAGAGGATGGAAACCCTCTTGTATATTCAGCAATTGAGGACGAAAACCCTCCATTGCAACCAGATTTGAGGACGAAAAACCCTCCAATCTGCCAGGGTATCTCCATTTAGGGGTTACAATTGAGCTTCACATCAGTTTGACAGAGCAACTTCAGCTAGGGCATCATCTAGGCCAGGTCTGGAGTGGGATTTCAGTGGTTTTGAGGGCTGATGTCACCTATCTAGGGGCTGACATCACCTTGAGGAGGTGCTGCAACTTGCCATTCATCAATATTTGTCTTCAAGGGTTTGCTAAAGGCTGTTTTCTGCTTCAAACATCCACATTGACCAGCTGGATCTTCTTTTCCAGCAATATTTCTCTTTGTACGGTCAGCTGTCATTTCTCTAATTTGCAGCCAACAAATAAATTCATAAAAATTGTATTTGGCTTGAATTTGGATTGTAATTGATTCCAACACTTTTATAAAAATATTTGAGGGTTTTCAGTGATTTCCAGCATTTGGGTGCTTTAATTTTGAAGGGTTGCTGTAATAATTATAAAAAAATAGATTGCTGTCATTTTTGCATAAGGGTTTGTAGGAAAACCCAAATTTCTTTAATTTATGCCCTAAGGGGACATTACACATTATTTTCTTTTCGAGAGCGGTGGTTTGAACGAATAGACAACATGCTAATGGGGTCTCCTCTATCTTCAACAGTTGCTACCATATTTATGGTTAGATTTGAAGAGAGGGACCTTTTCATACAATCAAGTTGCGGAAAAGGTATGTTGATGATGACTAATGTCAATTGGCGTCACAAAAGCGACTTGGAGGAGTTTCACTCGCATCTCATTAACATTTTCCCTAGTATCCAATTCACGAAGAAATTAGGCTGATGAGGCCTCTTGACAAAGCTTATTCATTTTGAGACATTAAGTTGAATATCCATTTTATTTATCTTATATTCCAGTGCATGGCTTCTTATTACATAATCTTCAGCACTGTTTTTGCATTCTTGCTTTTCCAGTTATGCAGTGGATACCCTACTTGCCCCTAAGTAATAATGTTGGCTGAGCATTATTGAGTCGTGCTAAAGGAAAATAGAATGTTTGTTCTTATCTTGAACTTTATGTGAGGACAGGCCTATTTCTTTGAGGATCATTTTTTACAGATCCTGCCTGCTAACCCTAGAATTCTGAGGAATTGAGCTTGAAATTTCATTAATGCCTTTGGTGGTCAATGGGAGTGAAAGACACAACGGCATATAGGGTACACCCAGTAAGGAAGTGCCCATAACATATCCCTAGTTTAATACATTCAAGGTAACTTAAGCCAAATAAAATAGGTGAGAAAAGTCATGAATTCACAAATGTGTATCATAGGACCAAAATGGCTGCTTGGAATTCAAACTGAAAGTTGACACATATACAAATGTTGCTATGTGGATCATGGAAGTTGACATGTTATTCTCTTGGGAAAGGATCCAACATGAAATGGCCACCAAGGTTTATATGATGCAAGGTTTATATAATGCAAAGTTTTATGCGAAAGCAAAATGCCATGCCAATTTGAATAGTTTCTATAATCATAATTCTTTCTATTCTAAAACTTGATATTTTTGTAGCTTGCATTTAATCTAAAATCTGATTTAATGACCAGGGCCTGAGAAGAAGGAATTGCTGGAACTGAGGCATGGCCGAAGAAGAACAAATAGACATCTGTTCTCTAGGCTGTTTCTTTCAAAGGGATCTAGCTCGAGTGTTGGCGGGCCTGATAACTTAGGGAATGCCAAATTCATTTCAGATGGTCTGAATTTGAAGGTTGGATTGGATCCATAGTTTTCTCATTGTATATTTTGAGTATTCTAATTCTTTTGAAAGATCAAAGGTATCAAATAGCTTTAAGCAGGTTATTTGTGCCACATGTTCAACTGTAAGCTGCAATTTTACATGACATAATATTTAATTTTCTGAGATTTCCACAGTTTGACATGGTAGTAATATATCTGGAGAACTGTGCTACCTTTGTTCAAAAACTGCATATTATATAGGAACATGGAAGCAAAATAAGAAAGGATTTAAGCAGCGGGACAAGTTAGTGCATTTTAGCATGCCACTCAAAGAAGGGTGAGCATATTTAGTCATTGACAACTCACTTAACCAAGTAATAATATATAAAGCATTCTTTAACCTTTTACTGTTTATCATACAGATTTCTTAGCAGTCCTTTTGGTTGGCGGTGGGGTGCTTTCCATGAGGTAAGACTGAAATAAGCTTATAAAATGTAGAAGGTAAAGGGTGTTTTTTAGGTCACAGCTAAGTAGATGCCAATTTGGTGTATGAGACCACCCTTGTTAAAGCCAACAAGGGGATTTCTTTCGATCTACCGAATATATTTTTTAAATTTTGGGCCCTTGGGTTTTGATCCCATGACCAACCTTGGGAGTAAATTGGACCTTTCTAATCAACCTACACCCCTAGTACCATAGAGACTCTAAGTTACCCGGTTGTAACTATCTAGACTTTGAACATAGAAAACATATCTCTTGCAGGGGGTCGATCTGGGTGCTGAGCGAGGCACACCGATCTATGCATCTGATAAAGGGACAGTAACTTTTTCTGGATGGAATGGTTGGTGAGTATTTTAAATTTTCTTTCTGGTTTGTTTCTCTCCATTCATCATTACATGTATGTATTTATGCTAGGTTGTTGATTTCTTCATGAGTTGAAGGTAATAATGTGCGATCCCTAGCTGCACCTGGTGCCTATAATCTTGCTTAAAGGAAGCAATGGGCAAACACAGCTTGACTGACTTATAATTTTAAGGGGAAAGTTGAACAAGATACCCAATTCTCATCAAAATTGGTCGACAAACTATAAGGCTTCTAATACAGACCTACTCATGTTGGTGTCGCTTGGCAATCTCCCACAAGTTTTCCAAAGTTTTATTGTCGATGGATAGGCTATGACTTTCATCAGATTCCACCCCTATCCAGTGTGATAAGCACAAGATTGAGACCATTTACTTTGTCCCATGGATCCCTAAAAGCACCAGACTAGTCTCTCTAATCTTCATATAACATAACCATATAATAATATAACACCTACCCAAAGAGCTAGCTAATGACACCTTAAAGTCATTGATACAAGTATCCATAGTACATTTCCAAGCCCCAACCACTATTCGTCATATTTCTGTTATCATTTTATGGGCTGTTAATATTCTAGTGAAAACAATTGACCTCTGTGCCATCCTGCAATTGCCAACATGTGGCATTGTTTAACTATGCAGACTTGTTCACATGCCCATGCAACTATTTGGCCATCATATATGCCATATTTCATCATCCAATTAGATGCATACACCCGTAAAATCAAGATGTAAGAAAAGAGTTCTAAAATCATGAAGAAAACAATAGTAGCAGAATGAGATATACAAGTTTGAGGAAAAAATAAGGTCTTGGGGATCTATTTATAATCTTTGATTTTTCTTTTATTTTGTAGGATGACTTACCTACCCTTCTAACTATAGTTTAGGCAGTTAACCATTATCAAACTTGGGGCCAGGCAAATATATACAATTTTTGGTTTTTGCTTTGCATATGGATTAGGGTTTATGTTGTAGCCGTACGACTGTCAAACTTCTGACCTTTTCATTGATTCAGGTAGGAGTGGCTTTTTATGAAAATTTACTGCGCATTTAGTGCTTTGAATTGGCTGTCTGTTCTGCCCTTTGGACAATGTTCGGCCTACCCCTTTATTAATGGCCACCTCCATGAAAAATGCATCATTTGATGTAGGAAACGCTGACGGAGCTCTAGACAAAATTGGCACAAACAACCCGCAAGTTTGTTCTGAAAGTCTTCCACAAGGTACTGGTTTTCATCTTGGTATCCTCTTCATGATATGGTATTAGATTTACTTAAATTTGATAAAGCTTGTCATTGGTTCAAACAGTTTACTTTGGTTGGTTATTTTGTTGGCGAGTCCCTTCGACAAGTATGCTCACATAATGGGTACATAACCGCTGGCAATCCCATGGTGTTGATCTTGAAGGAGTTCAAAACATGACCAACTGTTTTTTTCTTTTCTGTTTTATGAACCTTGAACACTGCAAAGCCATTATTAACCATGGCCCTTGGTTCATTTGCAACACCCTTGTGGTGTTCTCCCATTGGACCAAAGACTTTCAGGTTTACAAGCAGGCTAAACTCAAAATTCTTGTTTGGGTAGAATTTCTAGGGCTTCCTTTGCCTCTCTGAAGCTTTGTTGACAAGATCATTCAACCCCTCGGGCGTCTTGTGTGCTATGAACAACACAAGTTCTATGCAGCTCACCCACAAAAGAGGGTTTGTGTGAACCGAAGGAAACCATTGATGTCTAGGTTGGCGACACTCGCTTCTGTGAGTGCGTGCTATATATCAACCTTCCGAATACGTGCTTCAGGTGTCAATTCTCAATGATTATGATTTATGAATGCCCCTTGATGGCAAGTTGACAACCCGGGCTGTAAGAGAAACCTGCTATAGATAACAGAGCAGCTGATGGATGGACTATGGTTTCTAACAAGAAAATTCTGCGGCCTCTCCAGGTGTTGCCAAACCCCATTCTGCTGTGTACTGACCCACAACTGGGTTTGGAAAGCTTGCCTCTAATCGACACCTGTAAACCCTCCGTTTAGCCTTCGCCTCTTTCTGTTTCCTGTACCCGCTTGCCATCTTTGCTCTCATTCCTTCACAAGACTCGATGTTTGCCTCACAGACATTAAAACTTCAGTTGAGTCATCCCCTAAAGATTCTTTTGATAATTTGGTATCCCTCGACTGTAAGACTGTCCTTCGACGGTCTTGCAGTTCCTCACTCTCTGTAGAAGAGGATTATGTTCATGCAAAACGATGCTCTATTGAACTCAGTAAATTCATGATGCGTGACAGTGCTTTTGCTAGTAAGTTTGCAACCCTCGAAGATCTCGATGAGGGGTACAATATGCACTTTGATAGTGTCTAATGATTTTACATATGTGGAATGTTTGAGGCCTTACTGAACTGACCTGCAGATACATGTTTAGGTACAATTGTCAGTATTTTAGTAACATGTAAATTATCTATTTACAGGAAGTTAACATCTCGGGTTTCTTACTGCAATCTGCTGCTTGCACTATCTGGCGGTGGCCATTTACCAGATGTCCAATCATGACCATGGCAGAGGTGGTGTCACCACATTGCTTTCACTAGATCTTTCTCAAAATATTGTTTCTTGAGGAACTGACCCTACCCATCGGATCGTGTGGACCCTCTTTGATTTTGACAAATGTATCCTTGGGCTCGCCCACCTTTATGCCTCCAATGATGTGGTGGAACAAGTTCAATTTTGGAGATGGCTAGCACATTCTCTTCTCAATGCTCATTGGGTTCTCTGTGGAGATTTCAACATGGTGGAATCACTCTAATGCAAACAAGGCCAACTCTCAATGCGTGGGTGCATTGACGAAAGGGAAGTTTTGTTTATATATGTAATAAGCTTGGGATTTTTGACCCCAACACCATTGAAAACATTCCACTACATCCTCTTGGTTCACTTGGTCTAATTTCAGAGAGGGACATGATATAGTTATTAAAAGATTGGACCGAGCGCTTTTGGCAGAGCAAGATATTTTCTCCTTTTCTTGCGATAATGGCCTCCCTATTTCAGTGATTGATGGGGTTACTCTTTCATATCATTCCCCTATTAAGTTTTGCATTGAATGGTCCAACACTCAGCCCGAGCAACCTAAATGCCAATTTTATCTTAACACAACTCATCTTAAGCATGAGAACACGGTTGGCCATATCATTAGGGTTTGGAATCTTGTCCCTTACCCCCATGGAAACTTGGGCTGGATTGACTGGTGGGCGGATGACATGACCTGAACTACCACCTTTCTAAGAACTTACAACAAACAAGCTGCTCTGTACAGGCAATGTGCTCATGAGGCAACTTATTGTGAATTTCAAAGAGCCTTGCAAGCTCTTGATCTTTCGCCGTTCAATCTCTAGCTTCAAACCCAAGCGACCGTTTGGCAGCATAAGCTTAAGGTGGAGGAACTGCATGAGCTCAACTTTGGGCTCATATGCACTGGTTAAAAGTTGGGGACTGAGTCACCAAATAATTCTTTGCTTGGGTCCTAACAAGTTGCTAAAAGAATCAAGGTGATTAAGGATTCTAATGATAAAATTACCTGACATCTTGTGAGCCTTTGTCCAACACTACAATGGTGTTTTTGTTGCTCAAGCCTGGGATAATGCTGTTGCGCAATACCTCCGAGTTGTCCCTTGGAAACTTTCAGAATCCCAAGTGGTTGCCGTGTGACAAAGTCCTCTTTGTGAATGATCTAAAAGAAGTTTTTATGCAAATGGCCACCAACAAAGTGTCTTGGTTTGATGGTTTTCTTTGTGAATTCTATCAAACTTTTTTGAGATACTGTTGGGTCGACTCGCACAAGGTCTACTTAGAAGCTCTTTAAACCAACACTCGCTGCCATATCCCTCACCAATTTTATTAATATGAAGGAAAGCAGGGGTGGACCAAGAGTTGAACCTAGGCCACAAACTAATCAGAGAGACCCGACACACTTTAGGGAAGTTGTCACTCCCTACTTTTGATGGATCTAATAAGAGTTCTCCCTTAGTGATGAGGAGAGAGGAAGAAATCGTGGGGCATGAACCGAAGAAAGAAAAATCAGATTTGCAAGAAGGTTTTGGGGTGGAGTTCCAAGAAGACCATGTTGAGGGGCATGAACATGAAAAAAAGGCTTTACTGGTTGCTAATGTTGATTTTTAGTTTGCTGGAATTTTCAGAACAACCTATGGGAAGCAAATTGATTGTGTTCACGACTTTAGCAAGAATCATGAATATGTTTTATTGACTTTTAATGTTTGCATGCGTCAACAAGATTCACTTGTTGAATGTGAAGAGTTCAAGGTGAAGAAGAATGCTGATCCTAACCTAGAAGTTCCGAGTCACAAGGTTGGGGATGTGAAGATATCTCAACCAAGCTTCATTCGACAAAGGAAGGTGAACAAGTTGAGGACAACCAAAGGTATGAAAGTGTTGTGGATTTGTTGCTTCCTACTAAGTCATTTTAGATGTGTGGTCATCATGGACAACATAATGGAAATGGTGATAGAGTGAAGAACACTTTGAGTGGTAAAGGGCACATAGATCCATTCATACAAGTTCCAAATTGTGTGAACATGAGAGTTTGGGATCCTGGCATTTGCAGAAGGGACTTGTAATTGCTTGAGGGCAAGCAATTATGGGACAAACAGATCAGAATGTCCCCTTCTCAGAATTAATTAATTCTGAATACCCGAGGCCTAGTCTTATTATTTTTGTAGGCTAAGAGGAAATTAAAGAGGGAAATAAATTAATTTAAGTGGTCCAAGGGTACTTTTATATTTTAATTGGAAAAATGACACTTAAATTATATTATTAATCCAAAAAAATAGAAATAGAATAAAATAATAATAGAATGATGAACTTCTATTATGGGGTGCTAAAGATAGAATAATAATTAAATAAAGCATTCTATTATGGGGTGCCAAAGATAGAATGGCTTGCATGAGCATCAAGATCCTATTTTTAGGATGAAGAGAGGATAAAGCAATTTTATATTATTTATTCCTATTTTTAGGATGGAGCGCCAACATGGGAGAGGATAAAGCAATTTTATATTTTTATTCCTATTTTTAAGAGGGAGTGCCAACTTTGGAGAAGGCCTCGGAAGTTATAAAGGTAGATTTAGGGTTTATTATTATATACATCTTGGAAATTTATCAACTACTTCATTGTCTACAAGTAGCTTTTGCTTCTGCATCAACAATAGAGGATGAAAACCCTCATTTGCATATAGATTTGAGGACGAAATCCCTCATATCTAAGCTTGGCAATCCCACATACAGAAAATATCCGTCCCCATTTGAGTTGGCATATAGAAAATGGAAAATCAGCCCCGTTCTGGACTTCCAGCTGGAATGGCCACCCTTACGTATCCCCCAAGTTTGATGCTTCATTCCAATCTCTTCTTCACAACAAAGTATTCTATCATGTTGCAGATTATTGCACCAAGTATCAGTATGGGATGCAGCAATTGGGCTGCTTCATTACTTGATGTGTGCATTCTGTTCAGAGATATCTTTTTACAATGGCCATTTGCACTTTCCTAGTGGTACGACTCTCAAATATGGCCCTTTATCCCTTCTGAGACTGTCACAGTGGCTTTGGCATATGACCTCTTGAATCAGAATACTCAAATAAAAAATCCAAGTGGAACCATCTATGGAATAGGAAGAAATGGCCTAAAAGCCAATCTTTTTGTTGGCTGGTCACACACAGGAAAATCCTTACAATGAACAACCTCCGACATAGAAGTTTATAGGTCCTTCCATCTCCCTGAACAGCCATCAAGCTGTGGAATCCATACAACACCTTTTTTTTTAAGAGACTTCATTGCCCAATACCAGCAACATTATCTGGCAGCGTCAAATTGTGATTTCAATCAGGAGTGCAACAAAGGCAAACTTTGAATCAATCCTAGCACACCTGGTCCAACATAATTACATAAATTCCCATGATTCGACACATGGCTAATTTAGCACCAGGAATTCATGTATTTTCAACAGTGAATTACACTCTTTTCCAACTATTTTTATATAGGATGAAACTAAGGCAAATATTTGGAGTAGTACTTTATGCCACTTCTGAACTCAAAAGGGGAGTTTGCACTCATCCAGTATGGCTGATCTATGGACTGCTCAACAATGAAATATTCCTTTCCATGTCGGCATGAGCTGGTTTACTGTAGCTCCAAAGACTCAATGGGATCCACATTCACAAGGATGGTATGAATTGAATTTTGATGGGGCTGTCAAATGCAACCTGGGTAAGGCTGGAAGTGGGGGCATCATCAGGGATGATAAAGGGAAATATTGTCTCTCCTATGCCAGCTATATTGACTTGCAAACCTGCAACTTTGCAGAATTGATAGCTTGCCAGTATGGAATAGCGCAGGATCGTAAACTCAATATTGCATGGCTCATAGTGGAAGGGGACTCTCAGTGCATGATTTGTATGATTACTTGGGCCATTCATCTTCACACCACCCAACCACATGCTCCTCCAGCTCCTTCCCATAGGAAAGTCGCAAACGTCATTCTTAAATTGGTTCTACACACCCATGACTTCGCTCAAATCCTATTTCAGAATAAACCACGTGGATGTAATGTTGTGGCTGATGCACTGGTAAATTTCCCCTTTCAGCCCAAAGCGAAGTATCCCTGAATCCTCTTCCAATCCATCTCCATCACCTGGTAGCCTTAGAGAATATTCAATATTGCCATTTGTCTGCAGCCTGCGTAAGCCGTGACTCCAAACACCATTTCTGCTTTTTTGCAGCTGCTTGTACTAACAGTTATAAGTCTTTCATGTCAAGCTACTGGGTTTAGATTGCCTACCACTATCTTCTTACTGTCAAGAATTGATCGACCTTCTTTTTGTTGGCTGTCATAAGCCTGCTGTTCAACCGCTTCATACACTTACCAGCATATGCAAAAACACTCAGTCTGGACTGCACTTTTCTAAGTCAGCAGCTAGCTGGGTTCATCTGATTCACAGCCCCCTCCGCTGCACATTGTCACAAAGACTCTTTTCCACCTCAGCTGTTACCTTTTGTCCTTTCCTCAATTTTTGCCTTTTATGTAAATTTTTTACTGGGCGGAAGTCCATTACTGTTTATCCAGCCGGTATGTTGCAAAGGTCAGTCTGCATGCATACAACTGTTGCATCTCCTCTTCTCCACACAGCAGGTTCGCAGTTGCACTGCACGGCACACTCACCATCTCCTCCAAAAGCATATCGGATATTATTTACCCTGCAAAAGGAATGTTTACCAATATTCGCAGATGCCAGATATTATACCATGTGACACAAATCTTTCACATTAAAGCTAAATTGATATCTTTCTTGATATCTTTGTCTTTTGCTTCTCTATGCAACTAATTTCTGATCTTGAGCTCTACTACCCTTATGAGCTCTTTTTGTTGTAACTAATCTTTTTGTTATAATATATTTTACCTGACTATATATATATAAGCTATGTTTATAGAAGTTTATCCTGTATGTTGATAAAATCTAATGTGATACAGCATCTACTAAGAGAACTTCACAGAAATACAATATGAATGAGAATCTAATTCACTAATTCCTGTATTTTCAGTTATGGTTATCTAATTGCTATCCAGCATGAAAGTGGTTTTGTGACCAGATATGCTCACTGCTGTGCTATTTATGCTCAAGTTGGACAGGTGAGTCATTCCCACTGCAATGTTCATACCATTTCTATAATAGGAAACACATTTTGGCTAGAATTACTTCAATATTTCTCTTACTGGGCAGAAAGTTCAGAAAGGACAACAAGTTGCAGCTGTTGGTACTACAGGTCGCGCTACGGGACCCCATTTGCATTTGAAGGTATAATTTGGAGGCAATATACATGCTTTCCAGCCAACTCCAGTGATCATGAATTATATAGCACCGTCTTAATTATTTGTCATTTGAAATACAGTAAGGAGAAATGGAGAAGCGTTGGATCCTTTCAAATGGGTACCTCTTTGATATCTATTCAAAATTTTGGTCGGTATTGTTCTGGAGTAGCACGTTTCTTGTGTGATGCAGCTTTTCAATTGCATTTCTTGTACATTCAATCATTTGGACGAATGAAATGGTTTTAATTACGTCCACAAGACCCAAGGTCTATGGGACCACTGACCTCATTTATCTCATTTACCACAGAAGTGGTTTGATGGTTTTTAGACCACATAAAAAGCCATGGAGCGCATTTAGCCCTTTGTTGTCCCATGTTGCATAAATAACGTGTCTTATTTTGATTGGAAGTATCCAATTCTTTCACAGTTTGTTACATGGCAATGAATTGCTGGGGCACTTTATTGCTCATTCAATACATTGACTGTATTTTAGCTCTCGATTTTGTCTTGACAGGAGCAACATTGAGGAAAATCAACATTGGACAGTTGAAAGGTATATATGTACCATATTGACGAATTTTATATTTGGCAATTCGCTTTTTTTTTAAGAACAGCTTGAAATATTAAACAATCTAGTTTAGCTTACTTAGTTTTTATGGTTCAGCATCTCCATGTTCTTAACTTCTTGAAAGTAACTAGTCTATTAACCATCCTAGCATTGCTTATTTGTTAATTGAGCAATAACGATACAGTTGTCATGCAAAAGTTAACAAAGAATAAGCTTAGCTTTCTCCATTGTCAACATGCAATAGGCATTGTTGAAAGCTTAGTGCTTGTCTCCGTGATATTAATCATGTCTATTGCCATTCATGGAGAAATCCTGTAGCACTCTCCAAGGAGGTCAAGATAAAAATCCACAAGCTTGATAGTAACCTCTGGAGATATCCTGTTCTTTTAGTAAGATGAGATCCTACGCTTTATTTTGCTGCGAGAGTTTTCACAACAATAAGATGGGATGTTACTTGCATATTCTTTGGAATTTGAACTCGGATTCCAAAATTAGTTATGCTTGTGTAGATGTTTTCAGAACCAATTAGTAGTGTACCGATTTCTTTGTTAAAAAAAGGGCTAACAATTTTTGTAGACACTTTTAATACTTAAGATTGTAAAGGAGAGCATTCATAGCTATTAATAGTGTTAGCCACCATACTTTAATAGAAAAGAAAATTCGAGGAGAACATCCGTATATATTAATAAATTGTTAGCTAATACACTTAATGGGAAAGAAACTAGTATTGTTTAACATGCATATTTAAACTGGGCATTCTTAAAGTCCAAGATTACAAAGAAGCATTATTAGAAAACTTTTTCATGTCATAATCTTTGCGACTACATTTTCTCAAGTCATGGTTTGATAGGGTATTTTACTAATAGCAAAAACAAATGAATACAAGATATTCTCCCTTCACGAATAGAAAAACCAAAGAAAACTATGTAATGGATAATTGGCTTACCATCATATTAGGGCATATCAAAATGTCTGTTTTGCCCACATTGCAATCATCATTTATACTCTACAATAGGCATTCTTGAAGTCTTAAAATTACAAAGAACAGTTGGGATACTTCTCAAGTTATAGACATCTCCCAATATGTCCTAAACATGTTTGCCAAAGGAACATCTCCTACGAACTCCTAACCATGGTTTCCAAAGGAGCAATTTGATGGGATGTCCATGATTAAACACAAAAAGGTACAAAAGCCAAAAATCACCTTTAAAAAAGAGCATATATGTTCTCTTGCATTGGAAAAAAGGGGCAATGTGTAAAATAAGTGTTTTTCATGTCTTGTTGGGGAACATCAGCTACACAATCACCCACATGCAAATTGAGGTTTTTGTTGAGAACAACCCCAATAATGCTTTTAACGTAAGGCACCAAAGGTCTAGAGATATGGATGATGGTGCAAGTAGTGAATGAGAGAAGCTTGTAGCAACACATATGACCTTAATGTTGGGATGTGTGAAGACTTGGCATAGTCTAAACACCCAAAACTTGAAAGATACAAGTGGTTAGCTATGTCAAGAACCATTCCTATAATGGCGAGAAATGGCTATAAAGGAGTGAGTTGTTCAATTTTATTCTTGATATTAAATTTGACATCCATTTGACCCTCATGTAACAATTCACCCATAAAATTGCCTTCCATTGGATTGTGACTTAAATGTGGGTTTTCCTTTTTCTTGGAAAGTCAATGAAAGCATTGGAGTAATATATTGGCCATATGGTAATGTTTGGGCCCTTTTTGTGTTGAATAGATTATTTCAAGAACAACATGATGGTCTAGGTAAATTGATGTCTATGTCATAAATCATTGGGAAATTGACAGAGGAATGCAATGAAGTTACTAATCAATGTGGTATGTGAAAAATTTAAGAACACATCCTTGAAATTGATATCTATAAGTGTCTCATATTGATATATTTATTATATTGGATTATTATTTATTTATTATTACACTGATAATTTACTAGCATAGATATCTTAAATACAACTATTTAAAATATACCGAAAGATATTAATCTTGAACACCTATATCGTATTTTTTTTACATAGGATAGACAACCATGTTAAGATTAATATCCGGACATATTTTAGATAGCTGTATTTAAAATATCTATACTAATTATAATAGAACAAACAATTCCTACAAATATTAAGTTATTGAATAGAATTTGAATTCAATATATCTTGAGTATGGATATAGTGAAACATCAAAATACATTGGTTTCCCAGATTTGACGGGCACCCTTGCTTCATAGTAAAAGTGCCTAGTTTTTAGGGAAGATTTGCCAAGTCATCTTAATGTCAAATACACCTAATAAAAATATGGCAAGAAAAGAAAGTGATCTAACATTTGTTATGTGAGTTGATGGACATGTCTTAATTTCAAGATGTTCGAGATTGAAGTGAATGACTCCAACACCAAAATGAGAGAAAACCACTAACCAAGTCTTTAGATGTCATAAAAGTGAAAATGGCTTAATTAATTGTAAGGCACAAGAATGTTTATCTATAAAGCTTCCTCAAGAAAATGAATTAAGGAATTGGACTCACCAAACATACTATCTAATTAGCATATGCCAATGCCAAACCCTAATTTGTATGAGAGTTTAAGAAATTGACTTGAATCCAAGTAGGGGTCATAAATGTTATGCATCATCTTAGTGCATTGTTTTATTAGGTAAATACCCTTGGTTTTGCAGGGCGACTTCAAGAGTCCACCCTTCATTTTAGGTTAAAGTATAGGCATGCTACGGTCTTCTTGAACTTAACATGTTGCAAGAGGGTGATAATAGCATCAGGTCGACTGATCCCCACATGTTAGTGAAAAAATTAAGCCAATTCAAAACTTAAACCTAGAATAATGTGTTAAGCAAAGTTGTTGCACTTAATATGCTTTTTAAAGTCGTTTGATTTTTTTTATTGTTTGCAATTAAATGTAATTATTTTGCATTTTGAATTATTAGTATCAAGGGTGCTAGAGTGCTCTTCACTTAATTAATTTTATATCAATCAATGAGTGCTAAACAATTTTGTTAAAGGTTTGGTGTTTTTAGTAGTGTTGAAGGCATACTCTATAGGTTTTAACTTTCTCTAAATAGTTGTTAATATTTGTACTTTTTAACCAATAAGACATGTTTATTATTTTTCATAAACAAATATATACTTTTCACATTAATAAATTTGTACAATTTTTAACCAAATAATTATAAAAATTCATTTATCTTTAATTTGATTGGTCTATAAATTTATATGTTATTACAAGCTTTAACAAAATGGAAGAAAGAAGATGTCACTAATTACGTTAAACGCGTTCCCCCTATGGGAAAGGGCTTTGCGGACATTCACGGGACTGTGTCAAATTTGACGGCCTAAATAATGATTTTGATAGGCGTGGTGATGGTTTAGTTTTTCTCTACTATTTTTACGGATTTGCTATTTTTAACAATTTTGCATGTTGCGGCAAGTTTGCTATTTTTAAATTTTCTTTTTTAGCTTTTTGCATGCAATAACCTTTAAATATTGGTCATTGGAACACTATAATTTCATTCTTCAGGCTCTCCAAGTTCCAGTCAATCCCCTACGTTATTTAAATCTCAGGTTTAATAGTTGTGTTCATTCTTCTTTTTTTCTTTTATTTTTTCTTTTCTTTTCTTGTGGGTATGCTTATGATTTACTGGGAGATCTTTAATACGTAGTTTGGATGAGAATTTGAATGCCATTTAATTGCTATTCTAAATTTGAATATTGGGTTCAGATGAAATTGATTTCATAATTTCTAGATCTGGATTTGAGGATTTAGTATGACATACCCTCTTCTGACGTGGGAGTTGGGTGAGGCTCTGTTTCTGTAATGCCATTTGATGTTGTGTCGTTTCTTAGATGTTTGGTTTTAGATTGATGGATGGGAGTTTAGTTGGGTTGTTTTTAAGCCTTGATTTGCAGATTTTTTCCTTTGGGTATGCGAGATTGGATTTGATTGAACCAATTTCGCATCCATTGTTTGCATCCAGTAAGGAAGTTTTCTTTAGGTAACTTGAGTTGGGATTTGCTGGCAACTTGAGTTGGGATTTGCTAAAACAAGGTTGTTTTGGATTTAAGGCAAATATTACCCGTCGTTTGCATCTAGGGTAGGGAGTTTTGATGTTCAAATCTGATTGCATTAGGATTCAGATTCAATTGAGGTTGTTGATTTGCTGTTCAAGTAAATTTGAGAGCTGAGACTTTTTTTGTATATTTGACTTAGATTAATAAGGACTTTGTGTTGTTGTTTAATGGTCTCAAATTTCTTCTACTAATTCATCTCAAATTTAGTGTACATCCATGGATTGATAATTTTTAATATTGGACATCAATTTACTTATGCAGCCCAACACTTCAAACCTATTCTCTACTTTCCTTTTCTGCTGCAATGTTTTCAATTTACAATATTTTAAGTTAATTATTCTAGCGATAATTTGGAGCCGAGTAATGAACATTTATATCGCATCTATATGACGCCCATAACTTATTAGAGTTAGCAAGTTATATTAGCCATGTAGACACCTAAATTCCACTTTTGCAATCTTATTGCCAAAGCGCACTCAAATCACTCTCATTCTTGCCAATTCCATTATAATTAGTGCTCTATGCTAATTAACTAATGTTTCTTACCACTTTAGCCAATTAACAACGCTTTGTTGATTGTGTAACCCCTTTCGCATTCAAGATGCCACTTTACGACGAATCGTAAGTCAAAATCCTCTTCAAAATAGACAATTAGCGTTTATTAGCTAATTAAGCCTATTTTGCCCTTGTTTTGGTCAATATACCCTAATATTGACCCCTCTTCCAACCACTCAAAATCACCCCATTCACCTCCACAACATCTCAACAAGTTTCAAAAGCTTATGCTAGCCTCCTAGTTGACCTAAGCGGTTGATTAAGGCTTCACACCTCTTAATCACTTGGTAATTCACTAATTGTGATTAACAAGACCTAATCATGATTAACAATTCTAATCTAATTTGGAGTTTTTAGTCCCACATGCACCAAAATACAAGTTTCTCCCAAAAGGAAAACTATAAAAGGGTGCACCTCAATCCTTTATACTTTACACCATGCTTTGATTTGCATCTCATATGATAAATATGATATATATAGCCAAGTTCAATCCTTGCTTAAAGCCTTCAATGGGGTTAGTAGATGGATATCCAAAATGACCAAGTAGTCATTTGGAGAGGCCATTTCACCTTGTTTGGAGTAACAACCATAACCATTTGATTGCCCTCTTAGGTCTATTTAGGCCCATGTTAGGTAATTCAAGCATATTAGTAGGCATGTTTAGTTAGATTTTGTATTGTTTTCATACTAGTTAAGCATTCTTTTAAGCTTCTATCTTAATGTTACATTCCTAGACTTAGAACCTTAGCTATTAGGTGGCAATGGTGTTAGCCTTCCTTGTTTAGCTTTGCAATTTGATTATGAAAGTTTAGGGTGTCATCATTTGGCACGCCTTGGTGGGAGAATACCCCATTGCATTCACTTTTTAAAGCTTTTTAACTTAGTTTCAAAGTTTTTCATTTCAAGTTTTAGATTAGTTTCAAGTTTCCTAGATTAATTTCAAGTTTTCTAGTTTAAATTTCAAGCTTTCTAGAGTACTTTTAAAGCTTTTTAGATTAGTTTCTCAAGCTTTTTAGATTTTTTCAGATTTTAATTTCAAAGTTTTAGATCAGTTTTCAAGCTAGTTGTTTCAACTAAATTAGTGGTAGAAGTTGTGTTTTTATGTTCCTTGTAGGATTTAAGGAGGCAAAGCCTATCAAAATTGCCAAGAAATCCCAAATATTGACCTTTTTCAAGAAATTTGCTTTAAAACTCACATTTTGACCACTTTCAAGAAGGGGCACGCACAAACGCGTTGAAACATGCGCGCACACGTCGAAACGGAGTGTAGGCGTTGAAACAGGTCACACCCGCTTCTTTGGAAGCGCGCACGTTAGCTCATTTTTTTTTCAGTATCGAGTCATTTTTTACAATGGGGAGCGCAGTCGTCGACAGAGGCTCGCAAGCGTTGAAACATGCGTGCACACGTTGATGAAGGGCACGTAAGTGTGTGTGTATATAAGTTTTCCTACAAACTCAAAGTTTCCATTTTTGGTTTCTAGGAGTTCTGTTACTTTTCAGAGGTTTTTAGATGCCATTTTTGTCAATTTCATAGATTTAGAGTAAGTTTTCTCATAAAATCACTTAGGGTTTGAAGGAATTAATCTTGTTTCCATGCTTTGTATGAGTTTGGGTTAAGGTGTGTATGCTCTTCTCTTGCACTTCGTGTGATCTAGAGAATCAAAAGCACTCTTAAACCTTCTTTTGATATCATTAGAGTAAGTAGAAAACTTTATTAATCATCTTTTAGTTTAAATGTTTTTCCTTCTTGCACCTAGTGTGATCTTGGGAATCAAAAGCAATTTTAGTCTTTTCATTAAAAAACACTTGGATGAATTGGGAATAAACCTTGTTTTTGCAAAATTTGATGGTAGTTAGTTGATTTACAAGCATTTTTCATTGTTATTTTCTTATGATATTGTGAATCTATTTTGAAACTACTAACCATTTTGTGAAGGACCTAACATTAGTCAAAGAAAGGAGGACCTAAACAATTTTTCTAACTACACGTGTGATTGTAGGTTGCCAAAAGGAGTATGACAAAAACCACATTAAGTCTAAAAGATAAAAAAATACACCACAATCATCACATTGTATTTATAGGTTTCGGTTAAGAGCTACGGCTTGTCCGCTCAACTAGGACATAACCCCTTTGGTATAAGCCTTAAGCTACAACAATGGGGGTGGTCCTAAGAACCCTAAAGTAGTTCACGCAAGAGGGAACCTTGTGAACGAAACAGGAAAGTGCTCCACACTACCGACTTGTCTAGTACGCCTTGGTGAGATTAGCATCAAAGATATCCATATTACGACCCCGGTGAAAGTATAACTGAACGCACTTTGGTGCTCATTATACTAGAAGGGGGTAAAGTAAAGTTGAGATACTCCTTGGGAAACCATGGTAAATCGAGCTCGCTCTAGATATCTTGTGACACCTAGAGAGAGAACCACCTAGGAAGATTGCTTTGGCTTGGAGCCATTGTTTTTGTCTTAGTAGTACTCGAGAGCTCTCACAAAGTAACAACTTTGTTAGATTCAAACTCTTGTTTTTCAAACAAGGGAAAGAATCTCTTAAAGTTGAAACCGCGTGACATTTCATCATGAAATCTACTTAGTGTCATTTTGTCCTAGTTTTTCACTTGTCTTAAGACAAGGCGAAACTTTTCCAAAATAACACCAAGTTTATTTCAACACCACTTGGTCTACACCCTTGTTTTCTTGTTGCCCATTTTTGGACAAAAGGAAACAAAATATATGGATACCACTAGATATCGCGTGTCCACCACTTTTGTATTCTACTTGCACGACTAGGTTGCAATGTCGGAGCGCAAGTGTTGAAAGTGTGCATGGTACACACTCACGATCTAGTAGCCCCTTGTGTCTCAAAACCCATATTTGAGACTTACTATCATTGTAGCTAGGTTTTCTTATCATTATCTTCTCTAGAGTTGTTACATTACCTGCATTATAGCCATACAATTGCGACATTTACATCTTGTTTTCATTGTGAAACTTGGCCTAAATCTCTATATTGCATCGTTACATTGTTCACACATATAGAATTTCTTGTTATACTTAGACATAGTTTTTACACCCTAGCCTTGTCTTGAATTTTGTAAGTGTTGAGGTTACTTTGTTAGCATCACTATAACACCATTTTGATACTAAAATCTTACTTTCTTGCAAAGCTTGATTACGTGTCTAAATAGTGTTGTTACGCTACTCACATTTGTATCGTCCATTTTACAAGACTTAGACTTTGCTAGTGTTTAGAAACTTGTTTTTAGTATATCTTGTTAGAAGGTCACGTCAACATTCTCTTATCATTTAGGCCTTGTTTGTTTCAAACTTGACCTAACTGGTGATATTGTGTTGTCACTATTTGGTTTCAAACCTATCTAGATAAATTTTAGGGAATAAACTATTTGTTGTGACTAAATTTTGAGTATTATACATCATCGTATTGTTCTAGAAAAACTTGTGTCATATATTACCTTGCTAGGGTAGCTTATTCTTTAATTCTTAGGTTCACATTGACCTATTAAATTTGTGGCTATTTTATAGTCACCATTGTTTTTGATTTGAAGACTTAGGGTCGTTACGTTGCACAAATTTGACTAGGTCCCTTTTAATAAACCTTAGTGGAAATCTTTCACGTTGTACCTTCTATTCTAAGTAATGCCTACTATGAGAATGGGGTCATGAAAGTTAGAAGCCAATATATTTGGAGGTGACAACCCTCTTTTAGAGGATAATCTCATGGTTGACCATAGTGGTGGAGAGGAAGATTCTCCTCGTGTGGATGCAGAGCTTCATTCCGCCCATTTTGACGACTACATTTTTCATAACAAACATGAAGTTCTTATGCGGGTTGTGGAACTAGGGGCCAAATTACCTTCCATGGTAGACCCTTCTCTTATCGCCGACATGGTTCGGGAGAAGAAGAAGTAGACCACCCTCATCGCACTCTTAATGAAATATTGAACCCAGGTCATGCCTCTACTTCTGGACGACGAAATAATGAGGAAATACCTTTTGAAAATGATGGGGACTATCACATACCTATAGTTAGGGTTCATTGTGAAGATGATGAAGACCATGTTCATCATGCATAACCTCCCCCTAATGAAGATCGTAACAAAATACCCATTCAAGAGGTTATGTTAGAACAACAGGTCCAAGCCCTCACTCGATTAATTGACAAGTTTGGCTTCGCATATACAAAAGGAACAACCAAAAGTTGTGAAACAAGCCATACCAAAGGCAAAACCTAAAGCTTCATTTCACGAGTTCCCAATAAACACTCCTCGATGAGAGACATGAAAGGATCCTTATGAGGAATTTTTTGTTGAGAATCGGGGTGGGCATACACCTAGGCTTAACCCTTTGTATAGACCTACGCCACCACCCACACAAGACCAACTCTTCCACCAAGAATGGTCTACTATGAAGAACGCCCTTCAAGCATTACAAGAGGGCCAAACCGGTAGCAATAACAAGAAGTATCGGTTCGATGAGTTATGTCCCTACCCATTCGACAAAGCCATGCTTATAGGTACCTTTCCCAAGACACTTTGATTTTCCAAAATTTGACAAATATAAGGGAAAAGGTGACCCTCGTGACCATATTAAATATTTTTATATGGCATGTCAAGAGGTGGCATTTAACGACAATTATCTTATGCGCCTCTTTCCACAAAGTTTAGGAGCAACGACACTAGAATGGTTTGTTCACATCCCTAAGGGATCCATATCAACATGGCCAGAACTAGTAGAAAGTTTCGTATGACACTTCTCTTTTAATATAGAGAATGATGTCACCATGTTGGATCTCTGCAATGCCAAACAAAGAAACAATGAAAACTTTGTTGCGTTTTTACAATGATGGAGAGGATTAGCTAGCCGCTTTCCTTGCTCCATACTCGAAAAAAAAGCTGATAGGCATATTTGTTCCCAACCTCCATCCAGACATTACGTTCCACTTGCAAATGCATTGTGGCAACACATTTGAAGAGGTAATAGAAAAAGGGAGTCAAATTGAAAAGGCATTGTTAAATAGAGGGACCCTAAAGCCCTTTTCAAGGATCATAATGATTCCAAGACCAACGACAAGCCAAAGTTTGTTCCTAATAAGAACAAAAACATTGTTAATGATGGAATAGTAGACTCTAAACGAGTACAAGCCATTCAAAACAACACTCCTTTGAAGCTTACAAAGGAGCTCCGCCTATGGAGTATAAACGTCGTTCTTTCACTCCTCTGTCTAACTCAATGTCATCAATACTAAAACAACTAGAGGTGGTTAATATGGTTAGATATCTTGAAACTACACCTTATGAGGATGACACGCCTAAACCATCATGGTTTAGAGATAATGAATATTGCCAATTCCACCGCGTTAAAGGTCACAAAACATATAAGTGTTTGAAGTTACAACACTACATCCAGACTTAATCGAAAGTGGCGATGTGGAGATGGATTCATCCACTCCTAACAAATCCCCCAATACGAAGACTTTTCCTAAACATAATCAAGGACAAGAATGCTAATTATGTGTCTAATGAGGAGAATCATTTTGATGCTCTCATTGGTTATGTAGATACACTTGTTGAACATGTCAACACAATAACCCTGTGATATCCCTTGGACTATCTATGTCTAGGCATGTGTCACAAATACTAATTATCACGCAGATTCTACATACTTATGATAGTAAGGAACCTAGGTTTCAACATTCCCATCAAAGGATGCCTATCACAACTAGACCTCATTTGATTCTTCGCACTAGAGAGCCCATTCGGGTACCCTGTTCCCCACCTTCATCTCATAGTCGGTGGTATGGTTTGGACACTTCTGATCCAAATTATTATTCAGGTTCCTCCCACTCTTCTTCTGACTCCGATCCAAACTATTATTCTGATTCTTCATATTCACCTAGATCTTCTAAAATTCTAATTTGGTTCTTGAGCCGTAGTCCTCCCTTGCTTTGCAGGACCTCCCTTATTCACCGCCTCGACAAACTCTTCCTCCGTTGAAGATCTAGGTGAATCCAAATTCATCTCTTGAGTCATCATCTTCTCAATCTTCCACACTAGTTGGACCCATTTCTTCTAATCAACCTCCTATGGTCAAAGAAAAATACCCCTACCGATCGATTCATCTCAAGATGAGGAGATGATCACGAAATTCTTGGGGTCACATGATGGCATTCCCTTAGAGGATTACAATCAAGGATTTAATCTTGACTTCAATATGCTTGCGTATTGGGAAGAAGAAATTGATTCCTTTTTCATAATAATACTAAGGAAGATCCTAAGACCATTGAGGAAGATCTTATCTTTTCTTCACATCATTCTTTATCTATCAGGATTCCTCCATCACAATCTTACCTTGGGTCACCACCTAGTAGCCCATCATCTTCTTCTATATGTGGGCCACCTCCAAGTAGCCCCACATCCTCTATATGTGGCTCACCTCCTGGCAGCCCATCTTCGTCTATATTGGGGGCACGTCTTAGAAGTCCCTCATCTTCGATTCTTGGGCCACATCCTAGTAGCCCATCATCTTCTATCTATGGGATGCCACCAGGAAGTCCTTCATCTTCAATCTTAGGGCCACATCCTTGTAGTCCTTTATCTTCATTCTATGGGACACCTCCCGGTAGCCCATCCTCTTTAATTCTTGGACCATACCCTTCACGTCCATCACATTTTCCTTCTATCAATGATTGTGGCAAGCCCACTTTGTCATTCCTCACATCAATTCTATTCGTCCACTTTCTTCTCCCACTTCTCGGATCAGACAAGTCACGTAGTAGCTCATAGGAAACCAAAACGGTTCCTTCATCAGGCTTAGATAAAAAATTCCAAGAGCCCCAAATCTCACAACAATTTAAAAAATCTTAAAGTTTAGAATCAAACACGCTTCAAAAATGCACATCAACATACCCATCAAGTATGGCGTAAAGTACAGAAACCTCTGGATAGGGACCTCAATATCCCATACAAAATCCACATTTCATGATAAAACGTAGTCGTCTGTTGAGTATGAGCTCACCACGATCATTGAGATCGGGATAATATGACTCTTGATAAGAAAACACACCTAGTCTTTCCTTATCAAGGAAATTGCTAACATTGTTGTTGGATCTTATCACGCCAAGTGACCTTGTCGGTCTCACCTTTCAAAAATTACAAAATAAAAAACAAAAAAAGAGAAAACATTTCAAAAAATCAAAGGTAAACAACCACACATTGCAATCATGTATTGCATACACATGGATGTTCTTTCTTCCCTTCCTTGCTATTCTTCTACAAGTCTTCCTACCATTTTCATCCCTTGATGATATTTTGGTTAGCTTATTCACACACATTTTGTGACATTTATTTCTATGGTATCCATTTGACCTTGGTCTTTTATCACCTTGGTAAATTAAAGAACAATGACCTCGTAGAGATCTTATCACAATCAACATCTAAAAAACTTGTTGCGAAGAAATTTTGGACATATTTGTTGACACTAGCCAATGTCGTCATCACAATCACTTCCCTCCTTCCATCAAGCCATCAGTGGTTCTTAACCCCTTGTCAAACAAGAGAGCTGAAATAAGTTTTCAAAAAGCAAAAGAATCAATCAAATCAAAAAGCACAAAGTTGAAAAGCAAAAGCAAATTGATATATAACTCTCTCTTGGGTATTTCCAATAATCTCTACTGGGGCTATGGACACCTGATTGGCAGTAGAGCAATGTTGCGATTAGAATCAAATGCATCTCTGTCGGGGCTATGGATGCCTGGCTGGTGGAGCAATGTACGACTCTCCTTCCGCAATCCATCCATAAAAATCAACTTTGAAAAATAAATCATTCCTACACATTGGCTAGGGTGTCTTCACTTGTTGTCTATCAAATCTTCCCTCCAAGAGGTAATAAATTTCCACATACACACACTAGATCTCAATGAGCAAACAAGATTAGTATGTTACCAAGTGTATTTTTTTGGACCTTGTTCAGACTCTTACTCTAGTCTATATCTTGTCTCACGATTCGTGCCTTTGGCTAACTACTTCTTCATCGCGAGGCTTCTAAGCTACATTCACAACATTCACGTTGTTCTTCTACTTCGTTCAAAACATCCATGTGTATAAGATTTCCTTTTTGCCATGTTTGCATGGGAACCTTTGTACCCTTTCTCAAAGAAACTTCCACTTCTTTCTATCATGTGCTTCTTGGCCAACTTACGCTAGGGGCATCCTTGCTCCTTCCTAGCACATCATTGGGTTATGTTCATCATCATGTTGAACCTATCCATATTGGCCTTGATCCATCTTTTACACGTGAAGAGTTTGCCTTTGTATATTCCTAGCTAACACTTGGGGGCATTTTCACATCTTCACTTTCTTGCGCATGCGCATGGCATTCTGCCCTTGTACATCCCATTTGTCGTTGGGGGCATCCACATTTCTTTGTTTCCTATACATAGCTTTAGAAAACTTCTAGAAAATAAAAAACATTCAAATATGTTTCAAAATTAAAAAAATGATGGTAAAATTATTAAAAATCCAAAAAAATTACAAAAAATCAAAATTCTACAAAAATTGGTAAACAACGTGCATACAGTTGAAGCCTGTATCACTTGCATTATCCTCGAACATTGAAATTTGTCCTACAAAAACATCTTTCTAAGGTTCTTGTTTTCTCAATGACTTGCGGATCATCATGATCTACATCCATTCACAAAAGCTAGGCTACATGTTATGTCGGTCCTCCCATGCAACAGTGAGTTTCCAGAGATTGTGTCGTAGTGCACGAAAGCTTTTCCATGGGACTACTTGTGTCCTCCATTTTTCCCTTGCATGTGTTATTGCTTAAGGCATCATTTTAACCCTTGTCATTACAACACGAACATTCAGAACTGCAGCTTGATAACAAAAATATTGGTGCAACTGTCTTAAATATTGTTTGTTTGAGTACGTGTGATTGTACTAGTTTCTCTGTTAGGTTAGTTGGTTTACTTTCTCGTATTGCATTGCATTTTGTATGTTGCATGGAGCTAAATATCATTTTACTTTCTCGTATTGCATTGCATAATGTATGTTGCATGGAGTTACGTATTTTTAGCAGTAAACAATTGTTAGTAATTTAGCTTTTCATGTTATCTTACACTTTTGTTTATTTTAAATAAAGGCCGATGATGTAGACCTAGGGGAAAATGATATAACCAGTTGCTTATTGAAAGGTTGGATGCAAAGATTGGGCTTGTCCTATATTCTCCATTAATCATTTATTCTCCATTATCATTTATTATCACTACTAATTTTTCTTCTAAATCACTTGGGGAAATAAACAACCATGTTTATCCCTATTTTCTCCCTTCTAAATAACCAAGGGTTTTGCCCATTCTAACCTATTTTTCTATCTTCTCATTTCGATCGTCGATTGATTGACTCTTCAATCACCCCATCGACACTCGAGGGGCATCCTTCATCTGCTAAATTTTCTTCAAAAATCTACTGCTTTACGCTTGTACTATGTTTGAAGTGAAGTCACTAACTTCACCTCAAACAGGGGCAAATGTAGACACCTAAATTCCACTTTTGCAATCTTATTGCCAAAATACACACAAATCACTCTCATTCTTGCCAATTCCATTATAATTAGTGCTCTTTGCTAATTAACTAATGTTTCTTACCACTTTAGCCAATTAACAACACTTTTTTGATTGCGTAACCCCTTTCGCATTTAGGATGCCACTTTACGTGAACTATACGTCAAAATCCTCTTCAAAACAAAAAATTAGCATTTATTAGCTAATTAAGCCTATTTTGCCCTTGTTTTGGTCAATATACCATAGTATTGACTCAAATCCCTCTTTAAACCACTTAAAATCACTAAATTCACCTCCACAACATCTCAGCAAGTTTCAAAAGCTTATCCTAGCCTCCTAGTTGACCCTAAGCGGTTGATTAAGGCTTCACACCTCTTAATCACTTGGTAATTCACTAATTGTGATTAGAAAGGCCTAATCATGATTAACAATTCTAATCTAATTTGGGGCTTTTAGTCCCACATGCACCAAAATACAAGTTTCTCAAAAGAAAACTATAAAAGGGTGCACCTCATTCCTTTATACTTTACACCATGCTTTGATTTGCATCTCATATAATAAATATGATATATAGCCAAGTTCAATCCTTGCTTAAAGCCTTCAATGAGGTTAGTAGATGGATATCCAAAATGACCAAGTAGTCATTTGGAGAGGCCATTTCACCTTGTTTGGAGTAGCAACCATAACCATTTGATTGCCCTCTTAGGTCTATTTAGGCCCATGTTAGGTAATTCAAGCATATTAGTAGGCATGTTTAGTTAGATTTTGTATTGTTTTCATATTAGTTAAGCATTCTTTTAAGCTTCTATCTTAATGTTACATTCCTAGACTTAGAACCTTAGTTATTAAGTGGCAATGGTGTTAGCCTTCCTTGTTTAGCTTTGCAATTTGATTATGAAAGTTTAGTGTGTCATCATAGCCCTAAACAAGTTTAATAAAGCTTTAGAGATTTATTTTGAAACTAAATATTCATGAAAACAAGTAGACTTATTTTGATAAGTTCACACTAGGTCATCTTTATCTCATTTCTCATATATTACTAATATTGAGAAGAAAAATGGTTATAGATTTTTTGTCATGAGCTATAAGATTTACATGATTTTCAACACATAAAAAAAAAATGCTTGGAGAATTTATTTTAAAACTAAATATTCATGAAAGAAATCTTCTAAACAAGCAAAAAAAAGTTTGATAGCTCTTACAAACATTTTGGCCTAAATTGCTTACAAACTTAGCTCCATCTTATCTCTCATAATCTGGCCCGTTTCAAGCAACTTCTTTTTAAGATTACGTGAATTATTGAGACACTAAAATATTTAGAATTAAACACCCATAAAAATATTCTTCTTTGATTGGTCTTACAAATTATTTTAAATTAAAGAAAACTACTAGTCATATCCATCTCATCTCTTATAAGTTTTCCAAATCAAAGCAGGTGAGTGTTTTAGATCCCTGCAGTGAAGTTAATAAGATTAAATGAATCCTCAAGATAATTTAAGAAATCTTGGGAGTTTTTTTAAACAATAAATAAGTAAAATATAATTTTTATCTTAAGGTTTCAATATATAATCTTACTAATTCGAACAAATATCAATTTTAATGTAATGTTTCATCTATATTCCTACACTACCACTATCAATCACACACCTTATCGAGTATACAAAAACATTTTTTTTAACAAAAGACCAATAAAACAACCAATGCAACACTAACACAATTACCCAAAAGTAACTATCCAAAACGATATCAAATGTATTCATGTTTAGATCGAAAAATTGGCCACAAAACGCTACCACTCATGATATAAAATATGCACATGCACAAAAGTCTTCATGTATTCATGTTAAGTTCAAATAAAATAGTCCACAAAACACTACCACTCATGATATGAGATTTGTAAATGTATATGTACGAATTTGTAACAAGTTTGAAATGAAGACATGATACCTTTAAATGAAGTGGTTCGTCTATATTTCTACACTTACAAAATTACACTTTTCAACATACATGTTCAATTTTTCCTTTTTAATGTTGCTCACTTATTTATGTAAACCAACAACAATGCATTTTTAATGTCTTCTTCATTATATCTACACACAAGTACCTATAGTTTTAAAATGCCGAAAAAGAACCATGCAATTTATAGTTGTTTCCATCCAAAGCTTATAATTTTTTGCATTTTGAATTGTTTTAAGGGTTAAACCTCATGTTTGTGCTTTTTAAATGCAATTGGCTCATCTATATTTCTACACTTACAAAATAAATCACCCACAGTTTAAACAAAATCAACTACAAAAGTAATAACTATCCCTATAAAACAAATAACATATACCGTTCGACATTCACATTGCATTGTACACATGCGATTGTTACCTAGTGGTCTTATGGGGTTCTTTGCTCCTAAAATAATTTAGTCAGTTTAGTCTTTGTAGAGATATTTCAGGGATGTTTTTAGCATATTTATGGTCCCATGGGCTTTTTAATTTTTCTGAATATTTGCTGAGTTGCCTCTCCCTCCATAAAAAACTCTCCCTCCAAAATTATTCCCGCCAATGAATTTTTAATGGCATGGAAATTGCCATTTGGCAAAAAAACATTTAAGCAAGTGAGGGAAAGCTCTAGCCCCCTTTTTTCACCCGCTTCCTAAAAATCAGGGGCTCCGATTTTCCAGGGGCAGATTCCTTTTTATCCTGCAGCAGAGTTTGTAAATTCTCATGGGACCTGCTGCAGAGTGAATTTTGGAGCAGCAGCCCCCTCCATGGGACCCCTCCTCCCTAGTTTAGTATAATTCATCATATCTTGTACTTCCATGTAACTTTAACAATATTTTAATAACCACTATATTTTAGCACTCCGGTTTTTCATGCAAAATCAAGATTTAGAACCTAAGAACTTTTTGCAGCGCAAAACAAACAAATATCCGAAAAAACAAATTTAAGAGAAATCTTCCCAAAACAAAAATTATTCTTCTTTGTAAATCGCCGACCTTTCAGATCTTGGTGTCCATTGCTCGACATCTCTTAATGCCAGAAAACAACCAGATTTATATGTTTGTGTTCTGTCAAATGTGAGTGGGTGAACGGGAATCAGTTGAAATTTAGGTAATGAAGGCAAAGAATGACCACGATTCTCTTATTATTTAGGCTATGCTTTGTGTTATAGTTTTAAGCTTGAAGTATATGTGGAGGCTGGGTTATTTCTTCTAATTTATCTCTCCTGTCCTTTGTACAATTTTCAGGTGGTAATCCTTTTTTCTGGTTTATGCCAGAGGAGACGGATAAACCTTAGAACACATTTGGGTACTTCTCTGCACCGGAGTTCCACCTCAAACACTCTTGGGCACACCTGCTGGTTATGTGGGTGCATCAGAAATGCTCCTGTGGGTGATTCCAAATCATATTCTCCATAGCCAGTTCGGTTTCCATATAACCCGCTTGCTTGAGGATCCATTTTCTCCTCTGCTTCCATTGTTGTCTGAGGAAAAAGGCTCAAAATCTGAGGGGAAGAAGAAGCAACATAATGCACATCCGTAATCACCAAAAAGAGGACTGTATAATTAGATGAAGTGGGTATTGGAATGCAATATATGGAGGGGGGTTTGGTTGTTTGCTGCTAATTAGGGGGATGATCACCACAAGCAGAAGTAGGTCAACAGTACTAATTTTCCCAATGTTTCAATTGCATATTTCACCAATTCCCCATAACACTTGCTAGAAAAATACACTACAGCAAGGCAATGATTCTTGATATAAATATCCAGATCACTTCACAAGCAATAAGACATGGATTAAAATAAACTTGTTATTGTTGTGTGTTGCCTTTCTTGTTATAGGGTAAAGATATACAAGATACTCTTATACACATGTATCAAAGCATCGAAGTTTTATGTATGCACGCAAAGTGTTTACCAAAATGACAAGATGCCATAGTTACTTAAGTCTCGGGGACGTGGGGACGGGAAGACGGAGGGATAGGGTTTCCGGACGGGAAAAATTCCCAAATTTTGGGACGGCAAGGGGCGACTATTAAAATAATATATAAAATATTAATATTGAAATATTTAAACTTTATTCAATGAAATTTAGGGGTTTAAACTCTATTCGGGCACTTTCAAGATTATAGTTTAATGTTCTTTGTAAAAATAAAAACTTTTTAAAAGTAAAAACATCAAAAAAATTTGGAAGATTTTTAAAAAATAGGGGGACGTCCCCAAGTCCCGAAATGCGTTCGGGACGTCCCGAGACGTCACCAAAATCTAGGGGATGCGTCCCCGCGTAACACTACAAGATACCATCTTATAGAATGATCATTATAACTTTGTGAAGACATGAGTTTGCTCGACACATTGACATTGTTTCACCAAACATGAACAACAAGTGTCCATTCCTATCGATTCACCTTTTCCACCTATACAAAACTATACATTATAATTTTTGCTACGATAAAGATTGCAACATCAACGCTTGCTCTTGGTTTTTATTGAAATAGAAATAGTAAAAATGTTTTTAGTTGCTCTTGATTAGTTGATAGGAGTAAGACTTTATTTCACTCTTAAAAAACAATTAGCTCTTTTGTGTCCGTGCAATCATCTCACATGCATAATTTATAATATATGTTTTTTTGTGTCATGATAGTAGCCTTGACACAAGTTGATATTTTACCCGATCATAATTTGTGTTAATTTTTTGCATCGAAATTCATAGATTTTTCAAATTGAAAATTTGGCGCTTCATTATTGTTGGGTTTCAGATTTGCACTTGGAATGAAACCACAGTTAGGGACAAACAAGTCCCTCCTCTTTAATGGGAGAGGTTCCCTTATTGAAAGTAGGGGCAAAACCTATGTACAAATACACAATCTTTCATTCAATGGTGGTTTCCCGATATCTTGAAATGTGTTTTATGCTTGGAAAGTTATCAATACATGAGGATAGAAGACTTGAAGAGAGGAGGGAGGCAGAAGAAGACAATACTTTCAGGAAAAGAGATGGCAGAGAAAACCCTTATACGTATTGAGCAAATGAGATATAGAATAGAACCATTCACGTTTATAATGGGCACAATCCATGTAGACCCAAAGTTCTTGAGATTGTATAAACTAGAACACAAAGTTTCTAAGCATGCAAGGATTAAATGATTCACAGATCAGAGCAAGAAGGAAAGAGAAAGTAGAGGAAAAGGGGAAAACCTTTGTATTGATTTCTTCCAATTAGAAATTACAGTTCCAGAATATCAAAATTCCAACCCGTATAATGGCTTTGAAAGCCATGATATAGCTCACAAGAGATGGTTACAACTTCCTCGAGCAAGCAAGAAACAATTACAACTTATTCCAATCATCCACGCCCTTTCGAATTCTTGATTTGCAAAGAAACGTTAATGGTGGAAAAACCAATTTTTTAAATATACGACCGTTACATTATTTTGCTAGTTAAAACATGGGCCATTCGATTTGCTTCTACAACTTTAAATTTGGGCCACCCATGTGGAAGGAATTGATTGAGTGGGCTTGCGGATGCCTTTTGCATTTTTGCCTTTGAACCTGTGCCAGGCTGACATGTGGAGATCTGGCGCTCATTTGAGTTTCCGTTTTGGAAGCGCCTCTTAAAATTGCGTCGAGTTGACGCGTGTCTCCTTCCGCCGGTCTTGGAATTTTCAACGACTAACTCTATCTCTCCATTGAATTTCACCACGTGGTGAGCTGGCGCTACATGGAGACCGACCCTTTGATTTCACCTCCAAAATGGCGCGTCGTTAAGGCACCTGGAGACTTCCGCCAACCCGCCCATACTTAGTTAATTTTAACGATCGACTCTTTCTCTTCTTTGGACACAGGGACACGTGGAGGATTGGCACAAGATTGAGAACTGCCCCTAGCTTTGACTCTTAAAGGCAGCTGGAGTGAGGCACGTGGCGCCATCCGCACGAACCTTCCATACTTAGTCAATTTTAGCTTTCTCTTCCTTCATTTTTTACCTAGGACACACGGGAAGCTGCGCTTATTTGAGAGGACCCCTTGGACCACCGCCCAGAGTGCCATTTAGACGTGTGGAGGCTTTCACTATTGCTTAAAACATGGCCATACCATATCCAATTAGAAATATCCACGTACTACCCATGAATGCTTTGGGGAAAAAATTAATGGGGAAGATACGCCTGTCATTCCCGATTACGGGAAGAAAATAAAAGAAGGGAAAAACTTCACCAATACACCCGACTTTTAAATTGTTCTCCATGAATGGGAAAACTACAAACAATGCCAGGCTCAACGTGATCCAATACTCTAAGGTACAAACTCAAAATTTTGAAACTTGACTTCAAAAGAGGGGAATTTTGGGGCCGACAACAACTGGCTCTTTCTGGGGATGACTTGGCTTGGAACAAAGACACAAGGCAAGATCAAGAACTACAGATAACTCTAGGAAAGAGGACCAATGCCTTATCCATTGGGCAAAGGAGTCAAAAGCAAAACCAATACAAGGCAACACACACAAGACGAGAAAAAAAACAAAACAAACCAAAAGGGAAGAACAAAAATGAAACACAAAGGAATGACCCAAAACCAAAACACTATACAAAATATACAAAAGGACCACCTAGTCACCTAGGACTTGAACAACTTCAGATACTTCCCACTATAAGGAAGTGGGAGAGGAGAACCATCCATGTAATCTAGATAAAAATAGTTCTCTCTAGCAAAATGTCTGATTCTAAAAGGACCAAGCCAAAGAGAATCAAACTTACCATGACTTCCTCGTGGCTCATGTCTTTTGTCCCAAAGCAACACAATATCTCCTACTTGGAAAACTATGGGTTTGGATTTCTTGTCAAACAAAGCCTTCACTTTCAATTGATGAGTTGTTATCCTGTCAACCACTTGCAATCTGTCCTCATTAAGCTTCTAAAGGTACAAAATTCTCTTGTCCAAAGAGCTATTGAAACTTGAATCTTCAATGGTTTTCATCATATGTAAGGTTGGCAATTCCACCGTGACTGGCAGTTGAGCTTCCACACCATACACCACTTGGAAAGGAGACATTCCAATTGCTCTCTTGGGTGTAATTCTATCAGCCCAAAGTGCATCATATAGCTTCTTATGCCAATTCCTCTGAGAATCATTTACAAGCTTTCTAACTATGTTCACCAAGTTCTTGTTTGTTGATTCTACCTATCCATTCCCTTGGGGGTAGTAATATGAAGAATGAGTAAGGAGATCCCATACCCATAACAAGTCCATCATCTCAAAGAAAAGAAAAGTTGGAAGCATTGTCAGTCACAATTTTGTTTGGGGTCCCAAACCTGATCAATATGTTCTCCTTAATGAAGTTACAAACTACCTCGGAAGTAGTGCTCTTAACTGGGATGGCTTCCACCCACTTGGTGAAGTAATCTGTGGCAATCAACACATGGGTATGTCTAGCCTGGAAGATGGGTTAAGAGTTCCAATGAAATCCAATCCCCACTATTGAAAGGGCTCATCAATCACTACTAGCTTTAGTGGCAAAGCAACCAACTTAGGTCTTCCAACAAATATTTGGCATGCTTCACATTTACCAACCCATTTTGATGCATCTTTGAACAAAGTGGGCCAATAATAACCAACATGAAGTATTTTATGAGTTGTTACAGCAGAGAGAAATGACCTCCACAAGCCTAGTCATGAAAAGCAGAGAACAACTTATTTTTTGCTCCTTGTCTACACACTTCAAAAACCTTCCATCTATGCCTTGTTTGAACAAAGCATTATCCCATAGCACATATTGTGCAGACCTTAGTTTGATGGCTCTCTTCTCTTTAGCACTCAAGTGAGATGGACACTCTCCATAGGTCAGAAAGTGAGCAATGTCAACATACCATACATCTGTCGAGATGAGGAAACAGAACAACAGGGACATCAACTCCATCTTTGGACAACTCCTTGGCAGCTCCTTCAACAATGAGTTCACACAGGCCCTTACCCCAAACCAACTTTGTTGGCCTGATGTCAAGATCATACTCTTGCACCTTTGCTACCCAATTACCTCTCTTGGTTCCAAATTCTTGTTGAGTAAGAATGGATTTGATTGTTGTATCAGTGCACCAATAGACCACATAATGAGAATTAAGAATGTAAACTTCACTCCCATTTCCTTCACCATGCTCAACCCAAGAATAAGGGCCTCATACTTGGCAGTATTGTTGGTATTTTCAAACTGAAATTTGAAGGAGAAATGATGAACCTTACCCCCAGGAGAAATGAGCACTACACCAGCTCCAGAACCAACTGAAGAACAGCTTCCATCAAACTCCAAAGTCCACACACCATTAGGATCAAGCAACACTCCCTTTGGTAGACTTGTCTCCTCTTGTGACATGATCATGTAGTTCCCATGCCCAATGTCTTCATACAATATTTTTGCTTTAGGATCATCTGTCTTTTACACAATATACTTTGCTTGTTTCTTAGGCAACAACTTCTTCATCTTCCCATTGACAGGGATCAAGGCATGTGACCAATCCATTTGGATCTCACCTCCAACATCTTTGCAAAAGTTCCTACTTAGCAACATGCCATAGGAAGGAGGGATATCAACAACCAAGATGGTAGCCAAGACCTTCTTCTTTAAATCAACAAAAAGCTACTTGTGCATCCTTGATTCTCCCAACCAAAGACACTTCTCTACTTTCCATGGAATAGCAAGAGCCATAAGTGTGGGTTAGGGTTAGACCCAAAGCATGAGCCACTTTTGCAGGCATTACATTATCATAGATGTACCAAAATCAATGACACAATTGCTAAGCTTATGGCCAGCTATGAGGAGAGTCACATAGAAGGGTTTGATCTTCTCATTGGGTGAAGTGACAGCAACCACAAGGCTGGTTTGAGGTGGAGAAGGAGTGGGAAAAATGCCTTTAGAAGAATGGGTTGGGGTTTTAGATTTAGAATTTACAAAGTTAACCATTTTGGAAAAGGCTTTAGGATGGGTTTGATAGAACTTTACCTCAGAAATATGAATCTTGGTCTTTTTAAGATGGTCTATAATGTCAAAATATCTAGATGTGGATGGGGAATCACTACTAGGAGTAGAAGGAGCTTTTTATCTATCGGCTTTATCTTTTATTAGACAAGAATTCTCGGAAGCAAAAGTAGAGGAAGGACTAGCAGAGCTTACCTTTTGGGTGGAAGTAGTAGGAATAGGAGCTCCTCTTCTTGCAATCACTGGGATGGTGATGGGGTACTCCTTGGATCTTTTGCAAGTTGCGCCATTTTTTCCTTTTTGTTGGTCTGCTCCCGTGTCATAACATCATATGACTCACTATTCATCTCAATGACTACATCATCATAGTCATCTTCATCATCCACACCCTCAGTGGTGAGGAAATGAACTCGAGAACCACTAGGCTCCTCTAGGACTTCATCAACTTCCTCTCCTTTTTCATCTTAGAGCCCATTTTCTTCCTCATCGTCAGGCTCAAGAACCTCACAAGTAGCATTGACACCTTGAGGGGAGAAGAAGGCAAGTGGTTCCTAGGCTGAAAGTTCTTCCTTGGAACATCTTGATATGGAGCATGCTAAGCCAATTATTTCTTGATGGCAATGAGGTCATTAGCCAGCTTTTGCACCAACTGATCTACATTACCTCTAGGAGAAGGGGAAGAAGAAGATGCTTTGGATTTGAAAGACTCCCTTTTCAGCTTTCCAGACATGATCAAGTCATCTTCCACACTGACAGCCAATCTCTGATCAACATCCAAAGTTGCAAGATTTGCTCTCCTCAGGGCATAGCTTACTTCCGAAGCAATTGAGCATTCAAGAAGAAACACTTCTGAATCTGATCAACAAGCCTAGTATCTAGTGGAATCTTATTAACCAACTTGTTGAACTTGGCCACAAATTCTCTCATAGGCTCATGTGGCTCCTTCTTGATTTGAGAAATCTGAGCTAGCAAAGCATGCACATCTTTAGCAGGTTTGAAACTGCTCAAATTCAGTCCTCATAGTAGTCCAATCGATGATGGTCCCAGCAGGAAGATGGTAAAACCAATATGTAGCATTGTCTTGCAAGGTTTCCACAAACAACCTCACAGAGACATCCTCATGTTCAACTCCAAGGACCCCACATGCAACAATGAAGGCTGCAATGTGTTCATCAAGGTGTAGTTTTCCATCACCTCTAAATTTGGGAAAATTCTTCCTATTACCCCTAGGTAACTCATGCAATGGTTGAGGAAGAGCCAAAGGCCCAACTCTTTGTCCCCAAGGCCGAGGTGCTGCCATCCTTGGAAAGATTTCTTGAAGTGGAATTGAGACACCAGCAAGAATTAGGGCACGAAGATTAGGGCTAAGTTATACTTGAGGAATGCTACTACTAGAAGCTTTGTCTTCAACAGGAGGTGTGCTTGTGGAATGAAGCTCTTATATTTCTTCTTGTTGGAGGAAGTTGAAAACCTTGTTGATCCAAGAGTTGAAATTGGGGATCTTCAATTCCAAGAGCCCTTCTACCACGAGTGTATCTTAGAGTCGTCAGATCAAAGAAATGATCAAATTAGTTGTTCTTTTAAGAAAGGAAATTTGTTAAACAAATTCCCCAGTGGAGTCACCAAAACTGTTGGGTTTCAGATTTGCACTTGGAATGAAACCACATTTAGGGGACAAGCAAGTCCCTCCTCTTTAATGGGAGAGGTTCCCTTATTGAAAGTAGGGCAAAACCTATTTACAAATACACAATCTTTCATTTGATGGTGGTTTCCCGATATCTTGAAATATTTTTATGCTGCAAAGTTATCAATACATGATGATAGAGGAGGGAGGCATAAGAAGACAATACTTTCAGGGAAAAGAGATGGCAGAGAAAACCCTTATACGTATTGAGCAAATGAGATATAGAATAGAACCATTCACGTTTATAACGGGCACAATCCGTAGACCCAAAGTTCTTGAGATTGTATAAACTAGAACACAAAGTTTCTAAGCATGCAAGGATTAAATGATTCACAGATCAAAGCAAGAAGGAAAGAGAAAGTAGAGGAAAAGGGGAAAACCTTGTATTGATTTCTTCCAATTAGAAATTACAGTTCCATAATATCAAAATTCCAACCCGTATAATGGCTTTGAAAGCCCATGATATAGCTCACAAGAGATGGTTACAACTTCCTCAAGCAAGCAAGAAACAATTACAACTTATTCCAATCATCCATGCCCTTTCAAATTCTTGATTTGCAAAGAAACGTTAATGGTGAAAAAACCAAATTTTAAATAAACGACCAGTTACATTATTTTGCCAGTTAAAACATGGGCCATTCGATTTACTTCTACAACTTTAAATTTGGGCTGCCCATGTGAAAGGAATTGATTGGAGCGGGCCTGCGGATGCCTTTTGCATTTTTGCCTTTGAACCTATGTCAGTGACACGTGGAGTCGGCGCTCATTTGAGTTTCCGTTTTGGAAGCACCTCTTAAAATTGCGCCGAGTTGACGCATGTCTCCTTCTGCCGGTCTCGAATTTTCAACGACCAACTCTGTCTCTCCATTGACTTTCACCACGTGGCGAGATGGCGCTACTTGGAGATTGACCCTTTGATTTCACCTCCAAAATGGTGTTGTTAAGGCACATGGAGACTTCCGCCAACCCGCCCATACTTATTTAATTTTAACGATCGACTCTTTCTCTTCTTTGGACCTAGGACACGTGGAGGATTGGCACAAGATTGCAATCGCCTCAGGCTTTGACTCTTGAAGTTGTGCCGATGAGGCATGTGGCACCGTCCGCTGAACCTTCCATACTTAGTCGATTTTAGATTTCTCTTCCTTCATTTTTTATCTGGACACGCGGAAGCCTACGCTTATTTGAGGATCGTCCCTTGGGTATCGACACTAAAATTTTCCTCCATAATTTCTATTTCATTAATGTATGTATTAGGAATAGGATGTTGTTAAGTATAATTAGTAGTAGCGTCTGATAGAAGATAACGGCGCCGTCAATGGTGCCGCCAATAATGTGGAGTATGGTAACAGTCAAAGTACAATATGAATGTTGTAAAAAGTAAATATTTGTCGTAAGTGGTCCGGTAATGTTAAAATGTCAAAGTTTGGGTAATTAGAGAAGTAGGGTCTACATGATTAGGAATTATAAATATTATATTGGTAATAAGGACAAGGAGTGAGGTCATAAATATTTTGTGTATTTTATTGTAAAAGTCTAAAAATGTGGAACCCATGTAAAATGATAAGGTTTATCTTATCTTAAAAGATAAGCTTACATGTACAGATAAGAGTTAAGGTATGGAATATGATTCGTCAGAGTGGATTTCTTATCCTATCTTAGAGATAAGATGGATAAGCTTGGAAGTTCTATAAATAGAGAGGCCACCCCCCTCATTTAGCATAGAAGGAAGTAGTGAGAAATATTGTAGGAAGTGTGCGAAGGAAGCCATCAGTTTAAAGGTGTGTTGAAGAAGCCATTAAGAGGTGTAATTGTAAAGTTTCTCCCATAGTCTTGGTGAAAGGAAAGTGAAGTCAATAACACTTGAAGTACCTCATGGGTGAGATTGTAACAATTTCATGTTAATATTATAATTTACTTTGATATTTCAGATTTGTCATCATTCCGTCTTATCATAGTCGATGGTATTCTTGTGTTATGTTGTTGTTTTGTTTCGGATTACATCCACCAAACTAAAGGTACATGCATTAGTAAATAATCATATAGAGGAGTTCCCGGTGAAGAATTATCATAGTACCGGATTGGTGATGACATTTTGGTTCCGTTCTTTGGGACCATTCCTCATTAGTGGATTTTACGGAGAGATATTCCCACTTAGTCAAAAATCAATCGGAGGGTAACCTTGTTTTTACTTTGTGGATAGTAGTTACCATGGTAAAGTCATTTTTTCCATGAATAGTAGTTACCATGGTAAAGTCAATTTTGTTGGGAATAGTATTTACCGCAGTAAAGTCACTTTTTACCATGAATAGTATTTACCGCAGTAACTTCACTTTTTACCGTGAATAGTGTTTACCACAAAGAAAGTCGGTTTTACCATGATAAGTCAAGTTTTACCATAGTTTACCATGGTCGTTTCTATTTTACCGTAGAAAGGTGTAAAGTCACTTTCAGTATAGTGATTCCAATTATTTGTGCACATAAGTCTTGTTGATTGTACTTGTGGGTTGGTATTTCACGGTGGTTACTTTTGAAAATGGGAAAGATTCATATTTTTTCAGCTCAATCTAATGAAGATGCTTCTTCTTTCATTCAAGAGTTTAAACGATCTTGTATTTGTAATGGCCTTATAAGAAGGAACAATGGACTGAATTTTTCCTACCTTTTTGGATGGTTCAAGACTTAGGTGGTTTTGAAACACTAGGTGATAATGTGAAAAATTCATGGGATTTATTAACTCCAAAGTTTTCTTGAAGAATTTGGTGAACAACGAAATATGTAGATCTCATGATCGAGATCACAAAGCTATCCCAAGGAGAGAAGGAGAAGATAAGGGATTATCATGCTCGTGTTCTAGAGCTAAGGAAGAAGCTCGATGCCCGATCCTAAAGGAAGGATTAGCGGATGGGTTGATGAATGGCATAGATAATCTCCTCTGTAAGCACTTCATTCTTGGGATGAAGCCAAAGATCGACAAAGAGTGAAGTATGACCGCTGCTTACCATTGAACAAGCAAAGGAGATTGCGAGAAGGCAAGAAGAAAACATGAAAGAGGAGCCCAAAGAAATTGTTGCTAAAGTAGAGCCTACACCAAAGCACCTTTGGTCAGAATCCACAACCACTCCCGGTGAGCACAAATATTTCTCCTAGTACATCTACCGAGTATGAAGATCTCTGCTCAAAAGATGGGTCGAGTTAACTATTAATCTTCTTGAGGAAAAGAATTTAGTTCTCGGGAGGAGATAGAGGTCCAAAAGAAATATTTTTGAATTTGTATGTTATGGTTGTTATAAAAGGGTCATTATAAGTATAATTGTCAGAGATAGAGCTTCTACATCTGGTAAAGGAGATAATGATAAAGGAAAAGCACTGTGAATTCTTTTGATGTAGTACATAAGAGCATAAATAATGAAATAGATGTGTTTATAGTAACAAAAGAAAGAAAGAAAAATATAATCAAGATGGAAATGATCTAAGAAGATGAAAGGAGAAACTAGTAAGAAACATAGGAGAAGAAAGTTGGGTGTACGAGGATTTTCTCGATTTCACGGGGATAAGGACCATACTCCATCTTAGAATATCTGTCCAAAAGGCCTGCAAATATTACATATGGTCAACTCTTGGCTATGTCCTCTCGAGAAGAGGCGGGAGGCTGCGAAGTGGACTCAATGCTCGGCGAAGGAAGGAGGTTGAGGTCCCTTTTTGGAGGCGAAGCGAATCCCTATGCTCCACAAGTGAGGTATTATGTAATGGTATTTCAATTCATGATGTCTTAGTTGATGGAGGTCTTGTAGTTAATGCAATGACCGAGTCTCCGTAATGAATATGTTGGGTTTAAAATTGATCACCCTTCGACACTTATGTTAAGGTCATTAAATAAAGGAAAAACTAAACCGAAGGTGTTGTATGTGTGGTAGACTTTCAGGTGATGAAAAATGGTACTGTTGCATACCCAATGTTGCTTGAGAAGACCATGGCTAAGGAGATTTCATGCAAGAAACTACTGGAATGAAGGTTTCATGACACTTAGACGTGGTAGAGAGAGGGTGAAGATAAACGTGATCCTCGACATCACAAGGCGAACTTGTGGATTCAAGTGATGAAACTGATGATTGGACATCCTCTGATTACTCTAGTACCAGTGAAGTGGACACTGAAGATGAAGAAAGTGAGGTTGATGTTTTAGTCATGGATATCCTTCCAGTCACACCAACTCATGACCCCATAAAATTATTTGAAGAAGAAGTTGATGATCGTCTCCAACAAATAAAGATTGGTGATCTTAGTGATGGAGAGTGAGAAGGAATCCTACCTCCGGCTCTTTGAAGGTACATACACCTATTCACTTTTGATTACAAGGAACTCCGTCAAATAAGTTGGGTAGAACATTCTATTGAGTGGTAGATGGTGTTAAGCCCATAAAGCAAATGCCATATAGAATGAATCCTAATTTTTCCAAGATTGTAAAAGAAGAAATAGATAAGTTACTTGATGCGGGATTCATATTTCTTGTGGAGAATTCGGAATGGGTTTCTCCCATTGTGATCTCAATAAAAAGAATGGGAAGCTACGCATTTGTGTTGATTACGGGAAGTCCAATGAGGCAACAAAGAAGGATCATTACCCTCTTCCATTTTTAGATCGGATCTTGACGAAGTAGGCTGGCAGAGTGCTATAGTTTTTGATGGATATAAGCAGCTCAACCAAGTTCGTATAAAGCGAGAGAAAGATCAGGTGAAGACCACGTTCACCACTCCTTGGGAACGCGTTTGCTTGCTGAGTTATGCCTTTTGGGTTGTGTAATGCTCCAAAGAACATTCTAGCGTTTGATGAATAGGGTGTTCGAACCCTACATCGGGACCTTCATCGAGTATTTCGGATGATTTTTGCATCTATGGGAGCAAGTTGGACCACCTGTGTACTGATGGAGACAACATTTCAAAAGTTAGATGAAGCACAAGCCTCACTAAACCCTACAAAGTGTGTCTTTGGATGTTAAAGGCGTTTTGTTAGGGCATGTTGTATCCAGAGATGGTATTGTGTACTGATCCCGATAAAGTTTCAAAAATCAAAGATTTACCATTTCCTATGAATAGAAGTAAGTTGAGATCATTTTTAGGCCATGTAGGTTACTATAGAAGGTTCATCAAGAATTTCTCAAAGATTGCATGTACCACTAACCCAGCTTGAAGAATGATGTTACTTATGAACCAGAAATAAGGCGCATGAAGCTTTTGGACAATGAAGGAAGCCTGGTGTCTTCACACTGCTTTGAAGAATCCAGTTGGAGCAAGCCATTCATTGTGTACACCGATGCCTCGAGATGCAAGACTAGGAAGTACTTTGAGCCAAAAGGATGAAAATGTGAATGAACATCCAATTTACTTTGGGAGCATAACAAATGAGCGGTCTTGAGGTAAATTATCCATGTAACTGGAAAAGAGGCTCGCTATCATTTTTGTTGTAAAGAAGTTTAGAAATTACTTGCTAGGGAAAAAAATTTCTAGTTGTAATGCATCATCGAGCTCTAAAATATATTGTAAATAAGCCTAACCCATCAGGGAGGATAGCAAGATGGATAATTTTGCTATAAGAATTTGAATTTGATATTATAGATAGGCCAGGAAAGAAGCATGTCAATGCAGATGCACTCTCTCGAGCCTATGATGGTTTAGGATCATCTTGTGATGATGATGATTTCCCGATGCAGCCTTCTGTTATCCTTGACACAATCCCTAGTGAATACATAGATATTTGGAATTATCTGAATGAATTCAAGTTTCCTGATGGTGCCAATGCAAAGACTAAGAGAAAGATTACTCAAGCTAGTCGTCCATATTCTATTCTGCATGGAGTATTATTTCGAATAGGACCTGATGGACAGTACAAGAGGGCAGTTGGACGTGATCAAGGGAAGGAACTGCTAGAAGAATTCCACAATGGTACATGTGGAGGGCACTTCTCTGGACAACTTACAGCAAGAAGGATCTTGGATGCAGGTTATCACTGGCCCACTCTTTTTAAAGATTGTTATAATTATTGTAAGACATGTGATATTTGTCAAACACATGGTAACCGTAAGACTTCATCAGCTCCATTATGCCCTATTCTTCCACTTGGTCCCTTTGAAAAGTGGGGAATAGACATTATAGATCCACTTCCAACTACCTCACGCCAAAATAAGTATATTGTAGTTGCCACGCATTATTTAACCAAGTGGGTTGAAGCTAGGCCATTGAAAATAACTTCCATGGATGAGGTGGCAAGGTTCATATATGAACGCATTGTCACCAGATTTGGTTGTCCATTAGAAATCAGTAATGAGATCAAGGAAGCCACTTCATTAATGAGGTAGTAGAAGCCCTAGTCAATAAATTTTCTATTAAGCACGGAAGGCAACAATATACAAGCCAAGTACAAATGGACAAAGGGTGGAATGAACAAATTTTGTGTTGTGTCAAATTCTAGCAAAAGATGCGGCCTTGCGGTACATAAGTGGGATAAAATGATTCATGCAAAGATTGTGGGCATATAGGGCAACATCAAAGTCAGCAACAGGATACTCCCCATTTCAGGTTGGCTATGGCATTGATCCAGTTCTTCCTATTGAGTTTGATATTCCCACCTTGAGAGTTATGAAAATGAAAGGATGGATGAAAGTGATTCAAGAAAAGAAAGGTTGGTACATCTTCATTTGCTAGAGGAAATGAGGAAATATGAAAGGATACAAGCCATAAGAAGAAAATGAAGCGAAAGGAATACTTTGATAAAAGATCCGTTGGTCTCCATTTCATGTGAATGACTTGGTTCTAGTATATTATTCCGTATACAAAAAAGAAGACAGAGAAAATTTCTTCCAAAATGGATGGGGCCCTACAAAATAAAGCAGTTGTGCATGAAAATGGTATGTCTGATCTAGAGGAATTGGATGGCACTCCCATTACGAAATGGGTCAACCATGACAAGTTGAAGATTTTCCAAGCACGAATAGTCTACTCTCAGGACGGAGTAGAAGCTAGGAAGGGGAAGATGTCGACACTAAAATTTTCCTCCATAATTTCTATTTCATTAATGTATGTATTAGAATAGGATGTTGTTAAGTATAATTAGTAGTAGTGTCGATAGAAGATAATGGTGCCATCGATGCGGTTCCGCCAATAATGTGGAGTACGGTAATAGGTCAAAGTACAATAGGAATGTTGTAAAAAGTAAATATTTGTCGTAAGTGGTCCTAGTAATGTTAAAATGTCAAAGTTTGGGTAATTAGAGAAGTAGGGTCTACATGATTAGGAATTATAAATATTATATTGGTAATAAGGACAAGGAGTGAGGTCATAAATATTTTGTGTATTTTATTTGTAAAAAGTCTAAAAATGTGGAACCCATGTAAAATGATAAGGTTTATCTTATCTTAAAAGATAAGCTTACATGTACAGATAAGAGTTAAGGTATGGAATATGATTCGTCAGAGTGGATTTCTTATCCTATCTTAGAGATAAGATGGATAAGCTTGAAAGTTCTATAAATAGAGAGGCCACCCCCCTCATTTAGCATAGAAGGAAGTAGTGAGAAATATTGTAGGAAGTGTGCGAAGGAAGCCATCGCTTTAAAGGTGTGTTGAAGAAGCCATTAAGAGGTGTAATTGTAAAGTTTCTCCCACAGATCTTGGTGAAAGGAAAGTGAAGTCAATAACACTTGAAGTACCTCATGGGTGAGATTGTAACAATTTCATGTTAATATTATAATTTACTTTGATATTTCAAATTTGTCATCATTCCGTCTTATCATAGTCGATGGTATTCTTGTATTATGTTGTTGTTTTGTTTCCGATTACATCCACCAAACTAAAGGTCATGCATTAGTAAATAATCATAGTATGAGGAGTTCCTGGTGAAGAATTATCATAGTGCCAGAGTTGGTGATGACAGACCTACCCCCTGAGTTTCACCATTTAGACGTGTGGAGGCTTTCACTATTGCTTAAAACATGGCCATGCCATATCCAAGTAGAAATATTCACGTACTACCCGTGAATGCTGGGGCAAAAATTAATGGGGAAGATACGCCTGTCATTCCCGACTGCTGGAAGAAAATAAAAAGAAGGGAAAAAACTTCACCAATACACTCGACTTTCAAATTGTTCTCCATGAATGAGAAAACTGCAAACAATGTCAAGCTTAATGTGATCCAATACTTTAAGGTACAAACTCAAAATTTTTGAAACTTGACTTCAAAAGAGGGGAATTTTGGGGTCGGCAAATGGCAAGCTGCTCTTTTCGGGATGACTTGGCTTGAACAAAGACACAAGACAGATCAAGAACTGCAGATAACTCTGGGAAAGAGGACCAGTGCCTTATCCATTGGGCAAAGGATTCAAAAGCAAAACCAATACAAGGAAACACACACAAGATGGGAAAAGAAACAAAACAAACCAAAAGGAAGAACAAAATGAAACACAAAGGAATGACCTAAAACCAAAACACTATACAAAATATACGAAGGACCGCTTGTCACCTAGGACTTGAACAAATTCGACATCGCCCACTATAAGGAAGTGGGAGAGGAGAACCATCCTTGTAATCTAGCTAAAAAGAATTCTCTCTAGCAAAAATGTATGATTCTAAAAGGGCCAAGCCAAAGAGAATCAAACTTACCATGGCTTCCTCGTGGCTCATGTCTTTTGTCCCAAAGCAACACAATACAACTTGGAAAACTATCGGTTTGGATTTCTTGTCAAACAAAGTGTTCACTTTCAACCGATGAACATGTTATCCTATCAACCACTTGCAATCTGTCCTCATTAAGCTTCTAAAGGTACAAAATTCTCTTGTCCAAAGAGCTATTGAAACTTGAATCTTCAATGGTTTTCATCATATGTAAGGTTGGAAATTCCATCGTGACTGACAGTTGAGCTTCCAAACCATACACCACTTGGAAAGGAGACATTCCAATTGCTCTCTTGGGTGTAATTCTATTAGCCCAAAGTGCATCATTTAGCTTCTTATGCCATTCCTCCGAGAATCATTTACAAACTTCCTAACTATGTTCACCAAGTTCTTGTTTGTTGATTCCGCCCATCCATTCCCTTGGGGGTAGTAATATGAAGAATGAGCAAGGGAGATCCCATACCCATAACAGAAGTCCATCATCTCAAAGAAAAGAAAATTTGAAAGCATTGTCAGTCACAATTTTGTTTGGGGTCCCAAACTGATCAATATGTTCTCCTTAATGAAGTTACAAACTACCTCGGAAGTAGTGCTCTTAACTGGGATGGCTTCCACCCACTTGGTGAAGTAATCTTGGCAATCAACACAATGGTATGTCCAACACTAGAAGATGGGTTAAGAGTTCTAATGAAATCCAATCCCCACTATTGAAAGGGCTCATCAATCACTACTGGCTTTAGTGGAAAAGTAGCCAACTTAGGTCTTCCAACAAACATTTGGCATGCTTCACATTTACCAACCCATTTTGATGCATCTCTGAACAAAGTGGGCCAATAATAACCAGCATGAAGTATTTTATGAGTTGTTACAGTAGAGGAGAAATGACCTCCAAAATCCTGGTCATGAAAAGTAGAGAACAACTTCTTTTGTTGCTCCTTGTCTACACACTTTAAAAACCTTCCATCTATGCCTTGTTTGAACAAAGCATTATCCCATAGCACATATTGTGCAGACCTTAGTTTGATGGCTCTCTTCTCTTTAGCACTCAAGTGAGATGGACACTCTCCATAGGTCAGAAAGTGAGCAATGTCAACATACCATACATCTATCGAGTTGAGGAACATAACAACAGGGACATCAACTCCATCTTTGGACAACTCCTTAGCAGCTCCTTTAGCAATGAGTTCACATAGGCCCTTACCCCGAACCAACTTTGTTGGCCTAATGTCAAGATCATACTCTTGCACCTTTGCTACCCAATTACCTCTTTCAGTGTCTCCTTCCACCGGTCTCGGAATTTTCAACGGCCAACTCTGTCTCTCCATTGACTTTTACAATGTGGCGAGCTAGCACTACTTGGAGACTGGCCCTTTGATTTCACCTCTGAAATTGTGTCGTTAAGGCACGTGGAGACTTCCACCAACCCGCCCATACTTAGTCAATTTTAACGATCGACTCTTTCTCTTTTTTGGACCTAGGACACATGGAGGACTAGCGCAAGTTTGAGAACTACCCCTGGCTTTGACTCTTGAAGTTGTGCACCGATGAGGCACGTGGCGTCATCCATTGAACCTTCCATACTTAGCCGATTTTAGCTTGTTTTGCCTTCATTTTGTACTTGGGACACATGGAAAGCTTGCACTTATTTGAGGATTGTCCCTTAGACCCTGCCTCGGAGTTGCGTCGTTTGGACGTGTGGAGGCTTCCGCTATCGCTTGAAACATAGCCATGTTGTATCCAATTAGGAATATATACGTACAACCTTTGTGAATGATGGGGCAAAAATTAACGGGGAAGATACGCCTGTCATTCCCGATTGTGGAAGAAAATAAAAATAAGGGAAGAAACTTCACCAATACACTCGACTTTCAAATTGTTCTCCATGAATGGGAAAACTGCAAACAATGTCGAAGCTCGACGCGATCCAATACTTTAAGGTACATACTCAAAAATTTCAAACTTGACTTCAAAAGAGGGGAATTTTGGGGCTGACAACAATTTTGTAAAATTACGATAAAATTATTCTTGCCACACGTAAAAGCTTTGACACCGAGAAAGAAATGAGGTCATGATCATACCCCAAACACGGTAATTATTCTATGCACCTAATCTATACAATTTTTATTCTAAAGATAAGGATGTTTATCCACTTTTTTGGCATCATATCCAATGTACATTTCAAATTAGAAATCCCGCCAATCCATTAGGTATTCAAAATTTTGACGATCATAGCTTCGAAGGGTATTGAGATGGAGAAAACTTAGATAGGTGTTAGGTTTTGGTTTGTACTAGCATTAGTAGTGATGTTGAAAGGTATGATCATCGGACATGTCTAAACTCAATCTCTTCCAGAGGTTGTGTGAAATCTCCTTACAAACCGGAACGACCGCAATTAGAGGTAAAATGAAGTCCTATGACTCGGAGGATGGAAATGCGTATTCTCGGTGGAATCGATCCCAAGATTTGAATGCGCGCGTGCCCGCTTCTAAGGAGGCTTTCGAACTGTTTTTGTTGAAGTTTTGACACGAGAACACATCAATGACATCTATTTTTCAACAATCTATCCTCTAATATGCCCAAAAATACAGATTTAATGACCACCCCTCTCTTCTTTGGGAATGCAAACAATATGAAAAAGGAAATTGTGAAAAAGTAGCTCCATAACTTTGAGAACATGTTGAATGCTTTGCTTATTGATGAACGCCCCGGGATCGGGTTGTGGCTCATGTCCTCGATCGAGGGCTTATCTCAAAGATCCGAGGCTCCAATCTTGGGTGTTGTGGAGGGGTTAGTGCATTGAAAGGATGTGAATGATTTGAGAGAGAAACCTAAGCAACACATTATGGATCCCCATCGTGAGAGGTTTGAAGTCCCCATGTGCTTGGATCGTATGCCCCAAATAGGTGCCCAACCAAGAGGATTTCAATTTTTTTCTACAGATAACAAGGATCGAGTTTGAGGGATGCATGCATATAGAATCTAGGGGTGATTATTTATTTCATGTGTAGGATATTGGAAGAGCGGCGTTTAAATGATGGTGTATATTGAACTAGGAGGCTAAAGGGATCACACTAAACTTTAATTGGGGTTGGGCTTGAAATATGTGTTCCTCTTGTTTAATTTAGATATTGCAGCCCATCATGTGTTTCAATTTGGAACATGGAATATCGCACATAGTCTTGCTTATATTCAGTCGTGTAATAAGTGGATTTAATCCCGTAAGATTGTGACCAAGCACATTACCTAGTTTGGTTGGAGTTCCCAACCTTGCCTACTAATTTATGCCTCTTTGTTGACCTTTTACCAATTGGTTTGGTTTGGTAAACTTCTCATTCTAGATGGATGTTGGAACTTGTTTAGGTCAAATCCTCATGTTTGTGTGAAAGTTGATTTGAAGAGGAAGCTCCTCTCCTTTATTTGTGTTTGCACTTTTGATGGTGTTTGACAACACAAGGTTTATTACCTCAATCTTTTGAATGATTTATTTTCATGTTAAGCAAATGATCACTTAATTAGAGATTGTCCTCTCGAAACCCAAGCTATACAATGTAACTAGTGAGGATGGGATTCTAGCTCCCTTCTCCTCCAAAGATTTGGGGGACCTGGAGATACTTATGGCTTCCGACTCTTATAGGAGGGGTTACATAGGGTTTGTTACTCATGGCCCTAATGATGGAATTTCTAGTTATACATGTGTTAGTGGATTAAATTCTTGAGGTGCAAGATGTTCGGGGGGTTCTGATTCTTATAGGCCTAGTTTTTGAAGTCTCCTAGTTGCCCCATAGATAGGCTAATAGCTCTTCCTTGGTGTTGTGCCCTCTTCGGTACCTTAAATCCCGAGTGACAGCTTTCTCTTCTTCACGCATAATGACATGGAGATTGAGTTTGGATGGAAGGTCAAGAGGCATAAGCGGAAAGTGGTGTCTTCACCCGCTTGCATGAACATGTGTAAGGGGAACTTATCCCTAAGCCATAAACAAATTCGCATACAAGGATGTACTTGATTTACTCCCCTTAGCATCGCGTGCCAAGTTTTGAGATGGATCATCGTTATAATATCCTAAGAATTCCTCCTTGATTGAAGCTTTCCTTTCTTTATCGGAATGTGTCGGGATGGCGATTCCTATTTCGAAACATTTTATGTGGTGTTTTTAGTGTTTCAAACAAATGTTGTCTTTCTTCAAAAGGTCAAGTCTATTAGTTTTGAGCTAAGAAATAGGTTGAACTATTGTTGGAATGGACCCTTTTGGCTTTACAACATTGTCGGGGAGTGGAGGTGTTGCGATTAGCCTCTCCTCTTACTTGTAACAAATTTTCACCGCCTCTGGTTCTAACCTCAATGTTCGGTGTGTTTGGATCATTCTTTTGATTCAAGATCACATGATAGGTTTTTGTGTTATTTATGCCCGTAATCTCAACTTAGAGCGTCCCAGATTTGGGATTGGATGACTTGGTATCTTCTAGTGGAAAAGTGGATGGTGGGGATTTTAATATGGTTGAGTGGGATGAAAATAGACATTGAGGTGTGGGCTCAGGTCGTGGTGCTAAAAAGAAATCCCGGTGTTGGTGTAAGGATTCTTTTCAAAATTTTGACCCAAGGAAACAAAAGGGGATTGACCATGGTAGTTGGTTCATCCGGTCTAATTATCGACAAATGGTGGTCACAAGATTTAGGCATGGTTGGATCATTTCTACGGCCCTTGTGAGGACTCGACTTTATGTAGACACAAAATATATGCACTTGGGTACATTTCTAGGTCCTAAAACATACTAATGTATACATGATTCCTAAGCAAGAAAACTAGTGGTTGACAACTCTTTTTGGTCTTTTGATTGCTTTATCTCTTGCACTTTATTGGCTTTACACATCTTATAGTTATTCCAACACTTGATTGATTTACCTTTTGATTTCCTCGAGCACTAGCGTCTAGTTAGGACAAAAGCGCCCAAGCGCTCTTATCCCTCTCTTTCTTCTTCTTACTCTTTTGGGTCCTTTTTGCTTCTTGGTCACCTTTTAACACTTTGGGTCGGCCTTTTAGTTGTCAATTACGAAATTCAAACAAGGGAATCATATATATACTTAGTTACTTCTTTTAAATAAGGGACAAACTACTATAAGCATTATCTATCACCACCTAAGCTTGCATAAAGGCACAAGAGCACTACAAAGCATACATCTAGCACATTCATACAAGGGACAAGGGTTGCATTGGTCTATATACACTACATAGGAGGGGAGTTCATTCTATTCCATCACACACATTTTGCATATTTGGGACAATCTAGATCTAGCCCGCTATCATCATGCAACTTGCACAAGGGCAACCTAGGGCACGAGACAAGATACACACACACAAAGAACTACATGGAGTTTGAGATGTAGTGCAACACTTAGTTGTAAGTTCACTCTTCGGGTGATTCCTGTAGGTCAGTTTGACTCCACATTTTGCATCTTTTTAATTAGATTTGATGTGGTTTGTGGGCATGTGTAGGTAGTCATTTGTTTTATAGGTTATAGGTGCGACCAACGACCTAACAACAAAACTAGAGTGACAAAGAGCAAGTAACAATGAAGACCTTTTGACCAAGAAAAGACTAGATTTTGAGAATTTCAACATACAAAGGTGCCCAGATCATTCATTAGCACCTAGGGTGCTCCTATCCTTCTACGAATGCTTCTGTCATGTACATTCATGTGGTTCCAAACCCTCATCGAGCCTTTCACGATGTCGTTTCCAGACTTGTTCCAATAGATACACAGTCCGATCATTCTCAAGTCACCACAAAATTAGCTAAGTCATCATCCCTCTCTCATTTGCTTAGGGTTTTACATTTGTTGAATGCTTATTGCTTTGCATATTATACATGTATCTGCAATCACTTGAATATCATTTGTTACTGTAAGTTACTTTGAAATAAGATTTAATTCAAATTAGATTAAATCCAACTAGTGATCGACCACTTAGATCCTTATTTTGCATATTACCTCCATCTTTTTGTAACCCTATATACCCTTGAATCCTTCCATTTTGACTAGAACGAGTGTCTCTCTTCTTGCTTTCTCATGAGCCATTCCCGAATGTGACCGCAAGTACAATATTTTTTGTCTAACACTTACATTCATCCCACTTCTCCCGAACATGTCTATCATAGATTCACTACAACATCATATTTTAACGAAGAGCATATTACCTTTACATTTTCTGAAATTTCTCGTCAATCTATTTTAGATAATGATCCACCCTTGTATATTCAAGTTCACATCCATGATATAGGGATTAAATGAGCTTTAGTTGATAATGGATCCAATCTTAACATTTGTAATCTATCATTCCTTCAGAAAATTGGCCTTTCTGAAGCCTCCGTAACTCCCTCATCTATCTCTATTTGTGGCTTAGATAATATTCCCAAAGGTTCTTACATGTAACCACACTTCCTATTACTATTGGGCCATGTACTTTGTCCATCCCATGCCATGTAATTCCTAATAATCTTAATTATAATATTCTTCTCGATGACAACCTTAGATCCAAGCCATGCATGCGGTTCCTTTAATCCTTCACTCACGTCTTAAACTCCTATACCAGGGTGTGGTCTATGAGGCCTTAACAGATCCCTCCCCATTTTCCTTTTGCAATACTATTGATCATTCACCTGAAGCCCCTACTTCGCCACATCTCTTAATTTCACAAAGTATGGTCCTAGGTATTAGTATATGCTTTGTTACGGTTTCAATCGACACCCGATTATGGAAAGGGAATCAAAAGCCTCTTTCCATTCCCACACAATCCACCAAACTCGACATCAACTATCTCCCTCCGCTTGCTCCTTTTATTCCCACCATATCTTCTCCCGAGGTTTACACTACTTCACATACTCATAATCTTCCTCTATTATACCTTGAGCTTATTGGTGATCCCACTTCTCCCACTTATCCTAAATTGGATACATTCCTTATTGATGATGCTCTATTAGAATACATGGGAACTTATGACCATTTCCCCCCTTACCATCACAAAAAGTGTTTTCCATCTGTTCTCAATGCTACAACTTACTTTGGTGAATTTGATCCTCCTAACACCAATACCGATGCTCTTGATACATTTCCAATCCACCACCATGGCATGGTATATTTCCCATCATCAGATAGATCCCCATCATTCACACACTTGGGGGCATTGAGCTTCCCCCATAGTAACACATTCTAATCAGCAATTGCTTATCCATACTATTCACATACATGCCTACACCTTATTTTTCCTTTACACTTCAAGTCAATATTTCTAAAGAACACTTTCTCTTATCTACATTACAAGCACACCTTGTTGCATCATCTATATATGCTTATGGCTTCCTTTCATTCTTCTATTCATAATACCGATACTATATATATATATATATATATATATATATATATATATATGGTATACATCATTTTGTTTGCTACACATACTCTAGCTATTCTTGCTCACAATAATCACATCTATTTGTCGAAGCTCCCGATATACACACTTGGGGGCATCGACTTCCCCCTCCTAACTTGCTTCTTATACCATTACTTCTTCCTATCTCTGCATAACAAAATGTTGCTACTATATACCCTACCTCATTACTCGATGACACACTCTTGTTCTACGGTTCATACTTGATTGTTGAGGGCGCAATTCTTAAATGAACCTCACATCACACACATCCACCGGGGGCAACATGACTCCCCTCATTTTCACATCCTGGTTGTATTTACTCTTGTTAGCTTATACTACTTACATGTTGCACTTTGTCTTCTATGATAGTTGGATACTTTGTACGTCATTATCTTTTTCTATATACACATGCACATTCACATGATATGTTGAGGTGGATGCGGGACCTTTATAGATTCTCACACGATGCATGATTCTCGCACCGCTCTTTACCAAATCCTATTGAGGATCCTAGGGGCATCTACCTTTGCTTTACTCTCATGCTTCACACTAATAAGTCTTATTATTACAATATTTACTACTTCTTGTCACTAACACACACTTTTTTTGATATATAGATGTTGGGCATACTACTTGTCTTTCTAAAATGCTAACGATTTTTCCATGTGTAGCATTTACCTTACAAGATACTATATAACCATTGTTATCTATTACTTCTTGCTTTCTCTTGTTTTCCACTATTTGTGGGATATGCCCTAAGTATTGTTTGACCATTGTTTTCTTATGGCCGATTCGACCCTAATTGTCTTGTGATATTGTGAGCAATGTCCCATATATGCAACCCGATTTTCATGGTCCCTCTTGTCTTCATAGTTGCTTGATACATTGTATTCTATTGCATGCTAGCTCTTTTACACTAACACTTATTTTTAGCCTACATTGTTTGCATGTGCCTTGGTTTCTACCATGCACATCCCCCACCACTTCAGATATCCAATCTATAGTATGCATATTACTCTCTGGTCCTCTCGTTTTGCGACATCCTCCTACATTCATCACATGCACCCCAAACGAGGGGGAACTATTGGGTGAACAAATCACCCTTCCAACAACACAAAGCTCTAGAAAAGAACAACATAATACAAAATTGACAATGAAACACGATTCAGAGTGGTCCAAAATTAGACTTGGATCACAAACATGTGAGCAAACACTTGCTTGCTAGCTGGCATACATGAATGTTGGGCACTTGTGTCCCACCTAGGTGTTTGTGTCCTGTAAATTTACAAAATGCAATCAAGGGAGATTATAATAGTAGCAAAGAATAACTTAACAACAAAGGAATGTCCTTTGATAGAGTTTATAATAAAGATTTATTGGAGATAATTTATAAGAAAGGGTTGTTAATGGATACATGGAGGTATGGACCTAAGGTTGAATCTCAAAAGTATATGCCTCCTAAAATGGGTCCTAAAAATAGCCTAGACCTAGTCATAGTGGAAATATCACAAAGGGATAATGCAGCAGAAGAAAACAAAGGACCACATCCACATTTGGGAAGTGCAACAAAAAATATTTGAGAGGTCACAAGTTCTAGCTCAATTTTGTGCAAGTGGAGACTAACATCGTGGAATTTGTAGCAAAAGAACTGAATGTGAGAGTTGAGGTAGCAGACATGCCCTAAAAATATAAGCTCATGTGTTTGTGTTTTGTTGGTTTTGGTTCGAAGCTTTCTACGGGCGTATGGGCCGACGTGGAGTTGTATTGGGGGAACTATTTTTGGCTCTTTCATTACTTCCTTTATGGGATGATTTATGTATTTCTCCATTAGTTTTGGTTCTTCTCTTCTAGATTGTCATGGAATGATTGGATTAACAAAGAAGAAAATACGAATATATTTGCATTATTACCAGTGAAATCAAGGTGATATATATAGACAAATACAATGCCTCCAATGAGACTAATTACATTTCTTGCTTCTTTTGCTCGCCTTACATTATAATAACATGTCAGGGTTTGTATTTATCTAGCTACATCACTACAACATGGTGACAAAGGCCTCCAACTTGGTCCATATGCGAACTTTACTCCGTCTCACCACCCCTAACAAAGACATGAGCATCCTTATGAAGCAAGGACACTTTTTACCAAATGCAATTACTAGATGTGGAACCTAAGCACTTCCTAAACCGCCCCCGATCCATAACGATTGTAACTAAGAGGTGTTGGCCTCATAGACTATATTTATCATAGTATATGTACAAAATTGGCTTGTTCAAAAGATTTTGGAACCTTCATACCAACCGTTTCGACCAAATGATTGAACATGATGTCACCCTCAGGAATAATTACAATGTATAGAGAAGATGGGCATCCTCATGATGCATTGACAATGTTTCACCAAATACAACCACCAGATGTCCAATATGATTAGTTCACCTTTTCTACCTTAAAGTCAAAGATCCATGTTGTTATAATGGTCGAAGAGTGGGTCGCCACGCATATGTGAATTATCCTACATAATCTGGGTGACCATTTCACTCAGTAGAATCTTCTTGGAATTTTGGATTCTAGCTTAATTTGAAGGCATTGATGAGCACGACAATGTAAAACCATCGCCACTTCGCCTAATTCTCATCTTTGGCCACTAGTTCACCTCTAACTAAGCACTAAAGCTTCATCTCGCTTTGGCAATATATGACATTCATTTCCTTATTCTTCTATAATCATGTATTACTTACCTCCTAGATTGTATAATGGATGATACCTATGTTATATTGATTTTAGGTTGCTTTTAAAAATGTTTACAAAGGATTCTGCATTTGAATTGATACAATGTTTGACTAGGATATATTTTTCATCCATCAAATCATGCCATAACATTACTTATTATGACGTATAGTTGGAGTGTTTCTATGTATTTTGACCTTTTGCATGACATATTTTGCATATCTTTATTGCCAATTAATCTTCGGTTCTTTCTAAATCTGAACAAAATATTATTGTGGGTGCACATTTTCATTTGACTAGGAAGGGGGTTTTTAATATTGTATGTTGATATGATTTATTTATGCCTTAAAAATGGCAATAATCTAATGATTGTGTACCACAAACGAGGTTACATTGGATTTCCATTGTAGGTTTAGACTAATAATTATTTCTTTCACAAAAAGACTACACAATATCGTTGTTGAAACTGTTATGTTAACAAGTATTTACATTCATAGTTGTTTTCTAAATTAGACTGATGCGAGAAAATTCAAACTAGTCAACTTAATTATAATATTTAAACAAAAAAGTTTCCTATTTATAGTCTTGGATGTGCTATAGTATCGAAGGAGGTCGCAAGCATGTACACACTTTTCCCCCTTTTTTTCAATGCGTTGAACATTATTCATGCGAAATAGGCATTTCCAAATAGGATCCTCAAAGATGTTCCAGACATGATTCAACACGATTGTTGTCGAGGGGAACCTTGATTGCTACCTAAAACGCTAAAGAGAAATCCTTATTGCATACGTCCATGGAATCAACCATATAAGGAACCTTAAATGTAGAGTTTCCATATCTAACATATGAATGCACGTGACACACATCAAAGATGTTGACAATCATTGATAAATAACGTCATCATGATTATTTTCATGAGAAACCTTTATCAATACCTTAATCATTCAAGAGAAACCCTAATCACAAATATTCATGAAATCAACGACACAAGGAACCTCAAACACATTTTTTTGTATTTACCATACGTACATTTTAGGATTCAAACATATGTAAGTTTAGCTTTGAAATATTCATCATCCAAAGTACATTGCCTCAACGACTTGCACACCGCACCCCCTTTCCCTTTCAAATAATTCACGAAGAGTTTCACACAAAGTGGTTCCCCCTACCATTTTCCACAAAAGTTTACTTCTCCTCCCTCTAACCCCTACTTTATCGCCTCACTTTCTCTTCCAATGTTTCACTCCCTCAAATTTAACTTTTTAGACACATCCCCTTTCAAACATTTCCTTGCTAATAATATCAATATTTGAAATTACTTAAAATATATGAAAATACCAATTAAAAACGTCAGTGTATCCCCTCTCTCTATAGATAAACCTACATCGGTAGGAATAATCACCATGAATATTTCTGCAATCAATCCAAAGATATCCTCAAATTATATTTACATGGGTTCAATTTTGCTCCACACCATCTCAAAATTTACTTTTTCCTCGTGTGGCCGTAAGAAATCTACATTTTCATCAATTGGGCGGATACACTCGAGTAAACAGTTTACATTGCCATTACCTGTACAATTGCAGATATACAGAAAGCGTATCTTCTTATGTGCAGGAAATGGAGACGGAAACGGAAACAACTTCATTTCGCCTGTGAGTAATTTCTTTTTCTGTATCTTCTTTTTTAGCCATACCCTTTTGGGTTTTCAGATCCCCTTTTATCAAGTGGTTTCGGCGCATATATAAACAACGGGGATGACTCATGCTATAGACAAATGTAGAATTAAATATATTCAAACCTTGAATCTCAATTAGTCTGCTTTAACCTGGAATCTCAAAAAATTAGTAAGTCAATATCAGACTCGTGATTTTAGCATTCTAGAACTATTACTGCGGCTTGGAAATTCCATTTAAACTTCTGGATTGAATTGAATTGAAAGATTTTAAAGACTACGAGGCCAAGTAGCCTATGGGACCCCAAAACAAAAACAAGTCTGCCAAATACACTAAAGAAACCGGCCCAAAACCCCTACTTCTGCTTTTTTGCGTTTTCTTTGCTAATCTTGAGCCTCCTGTTATGGATTTTAGTTAAGTACTTCGCTGTTTTTGTAATATTATCCTCTTCAAACAGGGTTGTGAGATCTTCTGTAATCAAAATATCAGCATAGATAGTGTATGAGCACATGACCTGCTTGAACCCACATACGAGGCTTTAATGGATTACCTATATTGGATGGTAAGAGTATGGTCCCATGAAGGAGCCTCAACTCCTATTTTCTTGCAGCAAAAGGTCCTGTGCTTCGTTTTAAAGCCAGCTACAGGAAATAATAGTTAATAAATTGTCTATGAGATTCTTTGGCGATGTAGCCAGCTAACTATTTGTTGACTAGGTCAGCTTTTATTGCATATCTGTCAGGGGTTGAATTGATATTGAATGTTGAAACTTTTGAATTCCAAATGAAATCTAGTATTGCAGTGATTGCTGCTGGGTTACCATTCTACCCAGTTGGAGTTTGTGTCAAACCTATACTTCAAATAAAAGGGCCTTCAGTATGGTTAGGATCTTTGCATTTCATCCGGTTTAATTTCCGCGAGTTATTTAAAGAGGGAATTTTTCTGTGGGTGGTCACCAGTCGCGGAAAATTCCAGCACAAAACTTTGATTTAAGGAATGTTCTTTTTCTGATTCACTTTCCCATTTAAAGAAGAGATAGGAAGATACAGCATTGGTGTCAGGTATTCTATAAGCATGCTGGGATAGTTCTGAATTGAATATTCTTAAATTGCAATTCCCTTTCAATTTGGCTGATAGGATTTCTTCCTAGACTATCCTCCTGCTATAACAAATTAGACTTTTGTTCCTAATTTAATATACTATGTGATAATGATAATTCAGTATTAAGACAAATAGTCCTAAATTATACTAAACTTGCTTTTGCCAACCAATTTGTCAATGATAAATCAATGAAGTGTAATTAAGGTTTTAGGGTTAGAGAGAGGAACCAAACTACACTCATAGGAGATATGACATAGTGCTCAAATTGTGCACAGAGGAGGATCAAAATGTTCCCAAGCTGCTCTAGAAATATCAGGACAAGTTTGTGGGTATCTCGACACCTTCAGCTGCCAAAACTGTCTCAGGGGCTACAAACATGTCTTTTGGAAATGCACAATTGATATGAATGATGGGAGATAGTTCGCTTGTGTCAGGAGACCCAAATTCTGGGTCTGTATTCGTGCGTTGACAGTGTTGTGATGAGACATGGATTCTCCTTACTTGAAACCGTAGCCCTTGTGCTTGACTCCTAAAAGGGGTTAGTAATGATTGGATTGGACCGCCTAATCATATCCCCACTGATGTGATGAGAGTTGCGCTACTTACCACTACTCTGACGAGGAATCAAGCCACATGTAGTTCTCCCAAACCTATAATGAGACACATAATATAGAATAAACAATAAAGGTGGAGCCTTTGATCTGGTCCTCACACTTGGCAATACACTTGTACTTCAGATTTCGCTCACAATTGATTTTGGAAAAGATATAGATGACTTCAGATTTCAGTAGCTTGCTATTGTTGTGGGTGCTCTAAGAAATAGAATAATTCAATGCTTGCCCTCAACCTTCTTAGAGTGAGAGAGTAGAGGATTCCTAGATGCCCTTAATAGCTTAAGGTTGAAGTGTATTTATATGTGACAATTTGTATGATTTCCTACTCAACCAACCTAAAAGTACCACCTAGGCTGATTAAGCTAAGTTACCCTTTTGAAAAAGTCACTGTTAGAAGTGCAAGTGATAGGTTTGTGGAGGTTGGATAAGTTCGTGGATTAACTTGTCCTGGACCTACGAACCTGTCCAGGGTGTGAAAGGAATCGAGTCTGAGACAAGAGGAAGTTTGTTTAGATGTTTTGTAGCATGTGCAGTGTTTCCCAAGGAGTTGTGCTGGATAACAATTTTTGTCTAGTAGAATAGGGATGCGGGACAGAGCAGGAAAGTGCCTACTTGGTCATTTTATGTAAAAATGGAATAAGTGTTAGAATAAGTACCAAATGCCATATTACCAAGTGCTTGGACCAGATTTTGGGTGTTACACCACATAGTGCTTTTCTTTGTTAATAAACTCAAATATTTGAGTCTAATTTTCTTAATACTAGCTTGAGCTATTGGGGGATTAACAATCCTCAGTTACTCATTTCAAGTCTGTTGCTAGTTGTCGGTTGGGAACCATGGTAACTAGCAGTTTACCTTGAGGGTGTAGGTTGATTGGAAATGGCACTCTCAAGTTTGCTCATGAGGTCAAAATTTAAGGGGTACAAAGTTCCTTGGTTCCAACAAGGAGGTCTCATGTGCCAAATTGGCATGCTGGCTAGGCTGGAACCTAAAAATATTATCTTTACCTTTGCCTATATATACCTTATGCAGCTGCATCTCATTTATGTCTTCCTTGATGAATGGGAAGTTGATGAGCATTATAACTCTCAAGTTCCTTTTGTGTACAATTGCCCCTCCTCAAGTTACGATTGTCTAAGAAACTTACATGCCTGTAGGCTCCTTTTGGGAGTGAATTTATGCTGGTAAGGTTCAGGGATCAAACTTTAACTTCTGCTTATTAGGATTCTCATGTTCAAAGCTCAAATGCAAAGAAATTAGCTAGCAGGGGGCACACGCCATCTGCTGGAGGCTAGGTGATCTTGATGACTCGTGACTTGCTACTAATCGCAGGAGGAATTACTTGTACATATCGAATAAGTGGGTTTGCCTACTTGATTAGGTGTTTATTAGATTAAATGGACTTGTGACATCGAAGATGATCATTGTCCATGGGTACTATTTTGTCAGCAAAATTTTACAAGGTCTAATATCAGTTACTAGTATTATTCTCTAAATTTTTCTCTTAACGCTCTTCCATCGGTAGCTAATCTTTAGGTACTTTGTATAGAATTCCTCGAGGGAGTTACAAGTAGTCTTAAAGAGATACTTAGTGTAGATATTTGCAAAGATGTCCTTTTTGTAACATGTAGGCAACAAATGACTTTCAAATAGTGATGTGTAACCTTGGGAAAAGGTTATTGCTGAAACCAATCCCAGGTGAAGATGCCACGAAAAATAAATTTGTTGGCACATTGACATCAAACTATAGATTCCTATATTCAACATTATTAAGAATTTCCTTAAAAGATTATTAGGCAAACTTGAGATTATTGGGACATATGGTAATTTTCTTAGATAATCTACTAAAACCTAATCAAGGCTATAGAGACAAGATCCACCAATTTTTTATTACATTTGCACTCCATACGAAGGGAGAGGGAGAGGGAGAGAGAGCATGAGCGAGAGAGAGGGAGAGAGAGAGAAAGTAACATATTAGAAAATAAGACTATCGCCGCCGTTGTAAGCATGGAGTGTGGATAGTCGACACAACATCCCCCCTCAAGCCACACTCACCGGTTAGGCACCTAAAAGGAGAAATGCCAAACCTCATCAAGATCTTCTCAAAGAGAGTCATTATGAGAGGTGGCTATAGATGTAGAAGAAACAACAACCATCCTACAAGAATGATCTCCGACCTTATTTATCAATATTTGGAGTGTGGATAGCCAATACAAGATCCCCTCAAGCTACACACCTTGCCTAGGAACCTAAAAATGAGAAAAGCCGAACCAAATCAAAATCTTCTCAAAGAGAATCGTCATGAGAGGTAACCGTAGATGTAGAAGAAAAAGCAACCATCCTACAATAATGATCTCTAACCTTATTTGTCAATATCCTTTAACCATTCAACTCATCCACCGTCACCTTAATAGGGCTTGAGGATATAATCACATAATAGGAGATAATTACTAAATCAATATTCAATCCACCCAAAGAACAAGAGTGGTGACTTTTGCAAGGAGCAATGATAGCAATTAAAGTGATATGGCTTTCCAAAATGAAGCAGAAAATCAGAATCTTTCAAATTTTAGACAATATGGATGGCCACTCAAGTTCATGGTGCAACCCCTCATGGTATCATATATCCAATGAATCTTATGTTCCTCATTAACATCTCAAATATCAAAGCAAAGCTAAACATCATCAAATGAGAGGTACTTCACACTAGCATAAACCTTTCTATCTCAAAAAGACCATCCAAATCAGAACAAGCACATGATCCCATCATGCAGCCAAGCGGGTCAATAGGAAAGAAAATAATGAAGACATAACAATATGAGAGTGAGTTAATGTTCTATGAAAACAAACTAGTGTCCCCCAAAACATGAGATCCTTCAACAAGGCTTTACATATATCAGTCCCTTAAGCTCATCCAATTCTCCCCATGCAGTATCATCATAGAAGTCCATTTGAGGAGAGCTCCCAATTGATATGTACGATCATCTGCATTCTCTTGTCCAACCATCCAAGTTGTCTACTTTGGATGTCACATCATCAATGTCATCAAGCATCTCACACCTGTCACTTGGAATCGTTACAAAATCGCCGACGTCTGCTCTAGATGATTGCGAGATAATCTGTCTCTATGGTTTCAAAAGTATCATGACCATTTTTGCCAAGCCCGCCTTTATATCTTGATTTCTCAAGAATTTTCCACCCAACATGATTCAGGAGGATCTGAGACTTTGAGAAAATGATGGTATAACGAAAATACTCTGTGCTATGCGCCATTTTCACTATTAGTTATAGTACCATCCCATGCACATGTGATCATACTGCTTAATTGATGCTGCACAACTCTGATAGTGTCAATGCTGTTCTTTGCAAGGTGTAGCAATGTATCCAGAAAATGACAAAATGATGAATCTGAACAGTCATGAAGTGAGCAATTGCCATTCTAGCAACGATTCAACCGTCCGCACATCTTCCACTCATGTATATGAGTGCATTCTTCCATCATCTAAATAAGTAGTGGTATAATATGAAGTACAATAGTGGTTAAACATTTTCTAACACATTCAATCTCTTGGATTACTGTACAAAACTATTGCATAATATAATCATGCAACTTATAGTTCTCACACAATGTCTATTGTTCTCTCTGTTCTTCCTGTCTCACAACACCTTGATTTTATCTTTTGGCCTTAATCATTTCATATATGCTTCCACCACAACACATTTAATCTATTGTCGCTTTTGTCTACCAGGTGCCTCCCAGGCCCTAGATCAATGGTTTTAGAGCATACACACTTTGTATTGTATACTAGTGGATCTGAATCCTGCTTTGTTTCTATGCCCACTCATACAAGCTTTGATTACAAGACATTAGAGCTTGAAATTCACAACGCTTCATCATACCTTCCTTCATGTCCTCAAATGGAAAAATCAACTTTAGAAAAATGATTCAGAAAATGATAGAGGCAGTGTTGTAGAGGAAACAAGAAGATTTGGAAGAACACAACACACGTGAAAGATCAAGGGTCCTATATCACTTTGCTTAACTTCTTAAGCATGTTCGCACTCCTTCCAACACATCTACTTCACATCGACCTTTCAACGACAAATGCAAAGCATAGTATGGTACAAGTAAATCTAGACATTACTATTTTTGAAGGTAAAATAGATGCAAATGCTCTAGATAATTGGTTCAAACTACGTGGTAAATCAATTCTTCAACAAAGAAAAGATAACCTTTGTTCTTCCGAATGTTTCTTTCTTTGTAAAGAAATTGTGAGACTTCTGCACTATTCATGAAAATGACGACTTAGACTCTTCAGATGCTTGGAATAGTTTCATAGAATCCCTAAAAGCTAACTATAATCCTATTGGGAACTATGATGAACCATAATCGAATGTGGGTCAATGGACAACCAATACCCTTCAACATTGACAATGGAAGTCAAAAGAACCTCGATTCCACCTCAAGTGGTTTGAAGATTGAACTTACCATTGATGCCTCACCCACAACCATACTCATCGATTGGTTCAGCAAAGCTCCGAAAAACACGGCACTTGACGGTGTCTCCCGGTATACAAATCAAGCCTTTTCAAGATGTGGGCCTTTGTAATGTAGCGTAGTTAGAGCTATGTGGTGTTTTACTTGGGCAACGATATTGTTTTCACATGATGCAATCTATGAAGCACATCCAAGAAATGTTATCATAGATGTTAGTGACAAGAGATACCACATACCAAAAGTAGTTCCTGATATTTCACTATTAGTGCCAAGCGGTGCAAGAAGCTAGTCCGTTCTAGTAAGAAATTTGTATTCTTGACCAAAATGTAGGAACGCCTCAAGCTAAAACTCACTCCGCAATTCCTCCTCCATAATGTGCTTGAAGAATACAAGCATATATTTCAGTCACCTAAAGAAGTTCCATTTGCGGAAAGCACACCATTGATTTGATTATAAGACTACCTTTTCCCGATGCATCTCTATATCAGTAAGTCATTTCTAGAGAATGATGAGATGAAGCATCGTATCTATGAACTTGTGGATAAAGGAGATATCATGCTAGGCTCATTGCCTTTCAACAGCCCCATCTTGCATGTGCCAAAGAAGGATGGTACATGGAGGCCGTATATTGATTACAAAGCTTTCAACAAGATCACTCTCTTCCGGGATAGAGGATCTTTTGGGTCAACTACGCTATGCTAAATTTTACACCATAGTTGATCTTAAGTCCGGTACCATCGATTCCTATTGATGCTTAGACATCTATCAAATGGTCTTCAAAACCAAGGAAGATCTCTTTAAGTGGTTGGTTATACCCTTCTACTTAACTAATGCACCTACAACATTCATGCGGATGATGAACAACACCCCTTGCCATTCACAACTTCATTTCTTGTAATCTACCTTGATGACATGCTAATCTTTTGCAAAAATGGGATGAACATTTGTGCCATATCCTACAAGTGCTTCATATATTGTGCTAGAAAAAGTCCGTATGTTAACATGGAGAAATGTTTGTTTTCCATGTGTGAGATACAATATCTAGCATACATTGTGGACATAAGGAGTTAATGTGGACTTGGCTAAGACCCATGTTATGCAATTGCGAATGACCTACAACAAAGATTCTCACACCGAGCTTTGCACTTCTTGGGATTAGAAAATTTCTGCATGAGATGTATACTTGTTTTCTCTCATGTAACATGGACTCGGAATCAAGTTACTAAAGCTGGTGCTGAAACAAGTGTCACATGGACAAGGGCATAAGAGAAAATGTCCGAATAATTGAATCTCATAGTGTCTTTGGCTCCAGTTTGCATTATTTGATCTTTAGCAACAATTTGAGATAGAGACTAATGCCTCTCGAATGTGCTCTTGAGCAGTCCTTACACAACATGGTCATCTAGTTGCTTACCTTGGTGAATTATTTCTTCGCCATGGTAAAGAAATGTCCCACATATGATCGAGAGCTTTATGCCATTGGTCAAACATATTGGTGTCACCCAGATTTCATCCCGAAATTTGTGATTACCCTATTCAAATTTTTTTCGTAGTTCTAAAATAATGGGTCGCTTTTGTGTTTTTATTGCTCAAAGTTCTTGTATTGTGGTCAAGATATTCCCAAAGAGCCATATTAGCCTTTTTCGCCAAATACCCGTATGCCCAAAATTGTTATATTCTGAGTCACGTTAGGAAATTTGTATTTAATTATTTTGAGCCCATTTGAGGCTATTTCAAGCGCTCTGTTTTAATTCTCGTTATGATCGAACATGTCATTATTCCAATGTACAAGGGTTTTAACTTGGAATAAGTTTTGGGCTTTATTTGTAACATTTGGCAATTTTTGTGTTTTTGTGTTGTCCTGTTTCTTTTTGTGAAATTTCTCTGAACAATTCCTTTGCTGAGCAAGCCCGATTTTGGCCTGGAGCAGCTTGGAAAACATATACGCACATTATGCCCAGAGGAAGTCACCATCTGAGGTCTGGATCGGAAAAGCAAAGTCATGCATGAGAAAAGCCCTGCAGGTCGGGCGCATTTTGGAAAACAAAGGATTTAAGTTGCAATGGGAAAAATAGGAAGCAAAGTAAGGAGAATTTTGTACCTTCTAAAAATACTTTTTCCCGTGATATAAAATTCACTTAAGTCTGCAAAGGGGAAAGTTAGAGGTCAAGTGCGGGGGGGAATTTATTGCACTTTACAGGTAAAAATTCCCATGGTGAAATAAAGAAAAGTGACTTAAGTGAAATCATGGGATTTTATTGCCTCCCTTGCAGGTAAATAATCCCATTGTCAAAAGTCAAATCACTTAAGTGGATCATGGAATTTCCGGGGCTGCCTCATAGGTAAAAATTCCCATTGCCATGTGTTTTTAAAAATAGAATTCTATTATTCCAAAAGTGCAACCCACCTTGGGTGAATAATAATGCATTAAATAAATATTTGTTAATATTTATTCACCCAATTTTGCACCAGTGGTTGTGGAAAAGTCAACAAAGGGAAGTGGACAAAAAAATTTAAAAATAGAATTCAAATTAAATAAATTTAATTTATTTAATGCAGCCCCCCATGAGAAGGAATTAATACTTTTAAAGTATTAAATAATTATATTAATTCCTATTTTCAGTGGCTATGGTCAAAGCACACCGTAAACTTAAGTGAAGTGAAGTGTAGATGATTAAATTGAATTAATTTAATTTATTGGATCGCTTGTCCTTAAACATGCTATTTTTAAAGAGAGAAACATGATTTTTAATTAACTAATTGCCGGGAATAGGAAGGGCAATTATTAATTATAGAATTGTGAGGGTTATATAAGCATGGGCTGCCATATGGGTGAATTATTTAATTCACGAAAAGAATTGACAGCCAAGAGGAAAAGTGCGCCCCATTTGAAGAAGGATTTTGTTTAGGCAAGGTGGAAACAAGGCTAAAAGCTTTCAATTTTGGCGCATGCATCAAGGAGGTTGATTTTTGTCTCGCATAGTTGTTTGCATAAGTGATACAAAGCTCAGTGAAGTTGGAAAAATTCATGCTCTCTTCGCAAAGTAAATAAAACATCAATTTTTGGGGTAGATCTTGAATTATGCAGATTTTTATGATTAAAATTCATTGTGTATGCTCTGGTTGCCATCTTTGTCCAATTAATTGCAGGGAGTTAGATACAGTGCTTTTATAAAGAAAAAGAACTTATATCAATGTCTAATACATTGAATATTTCCTTCGAATCAAGGATTATCTAGATCTCCTTGCACCGCTTTTGAAGAATTCCAATCAAATAAGAAGAAAAATAATTGTTCGTCACAAAGATGTAGACAAAGCTATGGCGAAGAAAGATGAAAAAGAAAGCACAATGGAGTCATGCATCACTTTTAAATTTGCAGAGATATTGGTGACACGGATCTAGGCTCGGAACCTCTTGTTAATTGATAGACAAATCCAGAGCAGAAAGAGTTCACTCATGCGTGCAGGAAAACTTCACTCATGCGTGCATTAAAAGATAAAGGAATTATTCGAGTCATGCCTTTTCCATCCACAAACATCTTGCATGCGAGTGCAGATCCATATCCGTATGCAGATCCATATCCGAGATCTCATAGTTGCAAAAAGCTTTCGCACAAAGGCTTCATCCTCTTATTTCGAATGCATCTCGTGAAGAAGTCGCATGGTGAAAATTCCTTCCGTTGATCTTGTGCATGTGCTCCCAATCTTCCAATTGAAGCCTTCATTGAACTTGCATTCACCCTGAGTGCTTTCTAGAATTTTTAATTGCTCATATGCAATTAAAAATAAGGATGATGCGTTATCTACGACAAACATTGCATTGATGCATGTACTTTGGAGAAGAACTGCAAAAAGCTTCAAATGGATAAAAGAGAAGACAAGGTGAAGGCAAAATCCGGTCTTCCAAGTCACTTTCGTTATCCAGCCTTCTTCTAGATCTAGCTTGCTTCCAGATCCAAATACTCCCAATCATTTGGTGAGAATCAAAGGAAAAAGAATCAGCTGCATCCCATGAAAAAGGACAAGACTGCAGCTTTCCTCTTTCTTCTTCTTTCCTCTGACAAAGTAATTGAGTGATCAATTAAATTATACCACTTAAATTGGTTTAAAAGCCATTACTTGTGCCAGTCAACTACTTGGAGATAGGTGGCACGTGCAAATAGAAGGTTCTATTTTCAATCGCAAATCATACATGTCATGCAAACAGGAATTCCATGAGTGAGATTGCCATTGTTTCTTTTCCGACTTCCACATGTGTCAGTTCAACTAAAAACTTCCGACTTGTAATTGCCCTCTACATTCTATAAGTAGAGGAAGAACCTTCGGTTAATGATCGAGAATTTGTAAGCAACAATCTTGTGTTCCAGACTTTGATTCTTTGAACCCCGAGAGCCACTTGGAGCAAAGGAATACAAAGGAGGATTTCTCTGAGAATTTTGTGTCACGGTGTACTATGTTTCTTACTTTTAATCTTAGATCTCTTAATAAACTTTGTGTTATTTTAGATCACATGGATCTAGAGTTGCCTTTGTTTTAAATTCTGTGTTTATATCTATTGATTATTCTATGTGCATGCAATCAGCTTGCCATCTATTGGGATGCACATTTTCCCCATTTCTTCTATATATTTATGTAATTACCTTCTTCTATAATTTTTCTTTTCTTTAAACAGCTGCTTATTTGTTGCAAAACTATTCAGTTATGGTTCATTAACTGAGTAGTTAAAGTAAAACCCCATTTAGATATTAGCATACTTAAATTGACAAATCTGACACGGGAGCCTCACAGGTTAAATGAGGGAGATTTATTTCATGATTGCCTAGGTTTTGTGCTATGCAGAAAATCTAGCCAACACATATAAACTTACATGTTGGGGAAGGAGACCTTGATCCACACAGATCATGAACCATTATAGCTCTTGCAGACACAAAACAAATTGCAGCAAGAACCATTATAGTTCTTGCAGACATGAAACAAATTGCAGCAAGAACAGCATCAGAAATGGTCTTCATCTCTTCAGCAATTTCATTTTTAACATCAAGCATGAGAAGGAAAGTGCCAATCTAGTACTAGTAGCTGATTGTTTGAGTTGGCCTTTGGTCAACCTTTCCTCACTGTGCTTGCTTGACATGTGCACATGAGACTAACACTTGGTTTAAATCATATACATCTTATTGAGACCTTACAGAAATCTTTTAGGCTTTATACGGAAGTAAGTCAATTCTAGATGTCTACTTGCAAGAAGGATTACTGTACCATCATGGATGCTTGATTGCTCAAGACCGAGGGGCATAAGCTAATATGGGAAATTTATTTCAGCAAGGTTGCAGGACATGTTTGAGTTGACAAGGAGCCTCGCAGTATTGCAGAAGTTCTTCTTTGGCAACGCCTCAGACCATATGTTGCCAAATACATAAAATCCTGTATTGCATGTGTCATTTTTAAATCGATCACCAAGAATCAAGGTATGTACACACTTTTTCGCTTTCCAACGTGACCATGGGAATCTGTTTCCTTTGAATTCCTGGCAAGCTACCCTACTACCAAGCACGGTAATGATTGTGTTTATGTAGTAGTTGATAGATTCTCAAAGATGGCAATTCTCACACCTTGTAAGAAATTAATTTCAGCTCTAGAAACAACTTAATTTTATTATTTAGAATGTATGGGTTCTTTTTTGATAACTATTCACCATCATCTCTGATAGGGACACTAGATTCTTGAGCGATTTCTGGATGTCACTTTGGTCTATGATGGACACAAAGTTGAATGAGTCTATTGTGTTCCCTCCTCAGACTGATGGAAAACCAAATTTTGTAAACAGGATGATCATGCATCTTCTTGAATTGTACAATTCTAGGAACCAACACACGGGATGCAAACATTTCTCTCATTCAACACAGCTAATACAAAGTTTTGCACAACTCTATTGCAAACAGATCTTTTCAGTTCTGCTTGGGTTTCCAACCTTTGGCACCCATTGATGTATCTTATCCTATGCAATCATTAACAACTCCTTGAGTGCAAAGGGAAGTTGATAAAGCTGCCAAGCTCATTGACGACATTCAACACATTCAGCAACAGGTGCATTCCATTTTGTAGAAGGCTAATACAAAGTACAAGTAGCGCCATAATCAGCATCGAGAGACACGTACCTTTCAGGTTGGTGATCGAGTATGGCTTCATTTGCAGAAGGAAAGACTTACAGGCTCTTACCGCAAAGCTTCATCCACTTTGGTACAGGCCCTACACCATCACCAAGCATGTAATAGATAACACTGTCAACCTCAATCTATTTTCCTACCTTGGTTTACATTGAATCCTCTGTGTAGAACTATTTTGCCATTATTTTCCAACCTTGTTGGATACTTAATATTTTGCAGAGACACTTCAGCAGGCAAAGATCAATCCTGATTGCAGTACTACAGCAGAGTCAGATCAAGTAATTGATACCAGGGTTAAACGGACAAGACAACAGGAAATCATTTTCTTTCAAATCATCAAAACAGGTCAAACTCCTTCACACATGTTTTACAAAAGTGCAAGTTGCCGACAACTTTCCAAATCTTCTTCCACAACTACATGCAATGGGTGCCATTTCTCTTCAAGGAGGTGTGATTAATCCAAGAGAATTTGAGACTTTGAGTGACTCGTGGTATAATGATAGTACTCTGTGCCATGTGATGTAGGGATTTTCTCAACCTGTAAATTCTCTTTCTAGCAGTAGTCTATTTATGATGGTATTGATTCTCCTCGTCTGAGTTGTACTGCAGACATGTGACAGCATTAGATTCCCTTAATGGCCTTTTGCTGGGTTTTCTTCATCAGCTGCATGTTTATTTGAGGGGTCCTTCCCTTGCAAGGCTATTCATAATTGTGCTATGTTTTATGGTTTGCAGTTTAATCACTCAAGGTTTACCCCTCCTTGCTTTATTCACCCTTTTGCCATTTGTGTTCAGTTACTTTTTCTATTCTAGGGTCTTTTTACCATAAAAGTTTTCTTTTATTACTTGATTGTACTTTTGGAATCCCATTGACATGATTTGGTTATTTATGGATATCAAGGTAATTTGTTTCTTTCCTTAATCAGCTCTTTTTTCTTATTAAAACCAGCAGAAAATCGCTGGAACTACCTTAAAAACATAGAGAGTGGGCCTGAAATTGAGGAAAATCAAGTTTTTGGACCTTCAAAGAATCCTGTCGTATCTTGTGCTGCAAAATGGATAACACCATGATTGAGTGGTGAGCTTAAGCTCCCTACCCACAACTGAATCTAGTATTTCTGTGGAGTTTCGATCAAAGATCAAATCTCAAATGCGGTATAATGGAAGATTACAAGGATGGGCCATAGTCATTGCTTAACCCTCATTTTTATTGGTGAGCAGGACTATTTGTGAGTAGATGTAACCTCTTATTTATCAAGATAGATAGTTTCCTTGAGACACAAGTAACTTCCTTTTATAAATCCTTCTAACTCTTAATTATTGATGGCGTCATCCTTTTAGCAAAGGAGCTGCTTATGTAGCATAAAATATAGTGGCATTGACTATTGAGATGGCATATTGTCAACCATTTAAACAAAGTAGTCTAATATTCTAACACTTTGGTCCACCTCAGTCAAACTATGGCTGTTCTTCAAGATTACTATTGGAGAATGAATTGGATGTGCATTTGAAATTAGATCTAAATTGTTTTCAAAAATGCGGTGGCATCATTTTTTATTTATTTTTGATTGAAAAGTCGGTGTCATCAATTTAAGACGTGAGAATTTAAATACTCATTTTTCATCTTGTTACAAGTGGTTCTTTTTTTCTTTCATTGAACATTAGTTTCAATTTTTATAGCTGATTATCATTCTGTCTTAATATGTTTCAGGAGGATGTATCTTATGTTTGAAACTGACGTTAGGATGCATTGCCGGTGCTGTTGTCATTAAGTATGGCAGCATTCTTCTTCCTGACATTACAAGGCCAAACATTACCCAAGCTCTTTTAATGATTGGAATACCTATATTGATGAGCATTTTCTTGTTACTGTGGGCGAGTAGTGTGCAAAAACAAAAATAGTATGAGTACTCACTACTTATACATTCTTATGAATAAAGCTTTCTGCCTCAGAAACTAACTTGACAAGGAGTTCTTTGATTGATTGATACATTCTTATCAGTTGAAATTGAAGGATGATTGTGTGGTACTGCATTGCACAACACGGACTATGCACTATGCATAACCTATTGATTTTGCAATTCAAACATATGATGCGACAATACCTTATATACATCAGTGCAACATTGTAAACTCATGTAGACATTGTACTTATGCTACTTACTTCTTCCGTGTTAAACCTTTGTGCACATAACATCGTCAAATTGGACTATTTACACCATAGTAATGAGACCCGATCTTGACAATGACTCGGCAAGCCAATTTTTAACTCCGACTTGGCCTCAAATTCCACAACAAAAATTGAGCAAGGCTTGACAAATTTTAAAAATTATAACAAATAGGGAGTTTTAGAAGGAAAAACTATTAAAATGCTCTCAAAACTAATCAATTACATCTAACATACACAAATAAGTAATTGATGCGATAGAAACTTGAAATCTGAGCGCTGATATTGAATAAGAGTTACTTTTTTGTTCATGAAAATGTTTCCTGTACAAACAACATGGATTTAGAAATCAATGGCCATGACATCGACAAAAATCATAATATAAAATCCTTAATTAAGGTTGAGAAGATCATACATTGCATGTCCCAACATGAGATGCATGGTGATTAACCTAATCAACCATTGCATGATCCTTTGTAAACACACAATTGTCATCCTCGTTGATGCATCATTAAAGCTTTACCTCGTGATTAGCATGATCGCCACACACAATCCTTTTCTATAAACATAGGGTTGTCATCCTCAACGATTCACTCTAATTGTGGATCATACTCCAACTCAATGGAGGATAAATCTTCCTTAAGACCCTATAGTCTGCTTGTGGTGGAGGTGTAGGTTGTAATGCACAAATACAAGGTCATTTAACCTTTGCATTGACAACCTATTGCAATTTTTGGAGTGTATGTGCTCAAACATACTCCAATTGTGCTCACAACCTGAAGCACTGCATGGTTTACTTGACACTTAAATAACCATCCTTTGAAGATTTGACACTTTAGTGCCAAAATTTTCCCACCATGTGGCTGCAATGGTAAATATTAAATTGTTTGACTTCACTGAAAAAATTGACAAATTAAATATTCAATAACAAAAAAATAGAAAAGATTAAATTAAAAGTTTATTGGGCCTAGTCGTCTTCCTAATTACCTTACAAATATCTTGAGAAAAGAGATTACCTAGTGCCTAGTGCTTGTTTGTAGATCTCAATCTTGGACATAATCTTTACCCTCGTTTGTGGATTTGTCTCCATGGCCTCTATGACTGTGTGAAGGCTCTTGATAGCCTCGTCGCCAATGTTAAGGTTCTCAAGGAACTAGAAGGTTGGGTTCAAAAAGTAGGCACAAATATTAAGTGGCCTATGGAATAGTTTTTTCTCCACTATTGGTTAATGATATCCTACGTGGGTTTGTACTTGGCCTCTATCACGGCTGTAGACATTTTTATTTGCCCTTTGGCATAGTGCATGCCCTCATATATATAGCTCAATGTAGTGTTTTCTTCACCAACCACACGTAAGAGAGAAACCAATGGTGTGTTCCCCTATTTAACAAATTAACTATTAGAATCTATGGAAGGGCTTTGATACCATATTAAAGTTATTGGGTATCCTCCAAAATGGCTGTTTAATCATATGACATGCACCCACATGCATGCATGTATGATAAATCAATAAAAACTTAATATAAAGACATTACACAAATCTAGAATATATGTTGCATAACTACATCTTTAGATCTAAAAGTTATGGCATCAATTTGTTATTCTATATTCATGTCATAGATCTTAAAAAAATAAAAAATAACATTTTAAAACAAGGAACATAAAATTCAAGAAACTTAAAATGACTTGCATATAAAATCTTCCTTGCCAACATCAAAAAGAGGGGACCTATTGAGCACAACTCTACAACATGGAGCCTAGAAGTGGTCTTTAAGTAGGAAGACTCACTTCATTTCTCGTTAACAAACATTAATTTCAATGAAGCTTTTGAAATTTCAATGAAACTTTTGATTGTAGCAAAGATTGCAAGGTGATGGAAGAGGTTGTAAAATGGGTTATACTTGGACCAGCTCATTTTTATACTCTCATTATTAGAGAGAACCTAAGCATGGTGGTAAATGTATGTTCAAATATTACGGTCATGCTCTATTATTAGCTTGACCCACTCCATTTTCCCAATATCCTCCAACATCAAATCAATGACATGAGCTAAAGCAAGATCATTTTGTTATATGCTTTTCCACTAATGATAAGGTGGTTATTCTCTATTGTTTGCATATAGATTCAAGCTCAAGCCGCCAAGGTTTCCTTGGAATTTGCTCATCTGCAGGAGCTTCTTGATCACTAGGGGAGTGTGCCATGCACAATAAGTCGAGTTCCGTCGGATCCTCATCTGCCGCCACCTCGGCCTTCGCCTCCTCAATGACTACCTCCTGCCGAGTTCGTGCCTGGAGGAGCCACTCGCGCAACCACCATTCTGCCTCCCCTCGGGCTGCCCTTCTACCCCGTCCTATGGACTCGGTTGGAGCTGCCCCCACGGGAAAGGTGTTACTAGCACTCTGCAGTGGGGATCTCCGCCGCTTGCCATGCAGACTCTTCTTTGATCTGTTTGGGAATTATGGTGCCTCTTCAAATGCAGATCCCAATCATGATGGCTCGATGTGGATATTTCGTCCGCTGAGCCTAATAGTGGAGCCTTCATCCCTCCTCGGATGATCCTCCCCCTCCTCCTAGTGTGGCGGCATGTGCTTGATGGTGGTGTTTGTTTTTCGCTTCGCTCTCGATTGCCCTATGGATGTTTTAATGTAAGCCGTTGTGGCATTTTTTTGTTGTTCAAGTGCCCTCGTGGCGTTTTGTGGGACCATGTGTTATCTAGTCACCTCTTACTATGTAACTCTCTTTCATTATTTTAATATAAAGGGCAGTTCCAATAGTAAAAACTTGAAGGGTTCCATTGCATTGATATCCTACTTGCAACAACATGATTTAGTGCATTGTCGGTGACTACTTGCACTACAATTTCTTCACCCACTTTTACTACAACTTCTAAAATGAACTTAAATCATCTCTATCTTTATCCTCAATGTGTCAATCAAATTCAAAAGATAGTGTTACTTGAAGAGTAAATCAAGAAGTTTAACAATGTTCTCATTTTTAAATGTCCAATCCATCCAACGTGATATGCTACCTTTTTCCTTCTAATAATCCACTACTCATTAGTGATTACTTTTACATTTGCTACATTTTTTTACAAAATTGGGCCCCTTAAGCTATCAAGAAAAGATACTATGAACCCCTAACCAACAACAACAATACTGTCCACTAAAGCTTGCAAATAAGGTGACCTATGATACAAAAAAATATATAAATAATAAAATTTCAGAATTAACAAAAAACCACATTCACGAACTAAAATAACAATATAAGATCACACAATATCATATTATAAAAGAAAAGACAAGCTTAAAAAACGTAATATTCTTTGGTTGCATGAAAACGAATGTCACAGATGTTTGAAAAGTCACCCACTGTGTGTTTGTTCTTAATCTAAAAATGTGCTTTATGCCGATGATTGGGAACTAGGAGCAATGCACAGTGTAAAGCAATTTCTGAATCACGAGATCTAGGACCAATGCTATCTAGATCTTGACCAAGGGCGTTATTTGCTGGTTTTGCCTTAACCTTTGCTTCTTTTGTCGAAAGCTCTCAAACTGAGTTGCTACCTCCTTCACAATCTCATGTTCTATAGATGGAAACATTACAATGTCACATCTAAGTATGCGAGCAAGGTGATATTTTAGATGATTAGTATTGGATCCTAGAAATGCATCACCACAATATTTGCAAAAAAACACGACCTTTCTTCACACAGACATTGGTGTTCTTCAAGGTAAGGTTTGTCATTTGGTTGGTTTTCATGATATGGTAAAATTTAAAACCAACATTAGAAAAAACAATGGTAGAGATCATGGTAAGTTTAAATTTGCAAATGTCGAGTAAAAACAAATAAAGGAAAGAACAATGTTAACTGTAGTAGAAGAAAATTAGGACGGAAAAAACAAGAAGAGAAAAGTTAAATTATCCTCGCTTTTAAAATTTTATATTATTTTGAATCTTTAAAATTTTAATTGAAAGAATGAGGATGTTTGATAAAGAATAAGAAAATGAAAAAAATGTTTAAAATGGGAGAGAAAAAAGAAGTGTTCAAGTTTTGATTCATTTACCTTTTGTAGACGCTTGAAAAATGTTTTAAAATGGGCAATCCCATCTATGAGCTCCACTAACATACACAATCGTTGCTGATAATCTTTTGTCCAACCATTACACATGAACATTCAACTCGTTTGAAGTAAAAAGAAAAGAAAATTAGAATAATTTCATGGTGTGTGAGAGTGAAGAAAGTGAAATATTGAACGGGCTCACGAGAATAAGGTTTGGATGAGTGTGTTAGGAAAGCTTTAGGTTTAGGATCATGTCATTTTTAAAATTTTATTATTTTTTTGTTGTTTAATGAAAAGAAAAATATATACAAACTCGTTGAGTCTAAATGGGAGACTTGTGAGATTAATCCTACACTTCACATGTTTGTTGATTTTTCTACATTTTTTTATAGAGATGGACTTAGGGTTGGATTAACACGTCCTAAATTTCAATTGTATAGTTTACATTACACTCCCATCCCCTCCCTCTCCCCCACACACCCACAAAAACATGATAAAAAATAAAAAAATGGACTATATCCTTATCAACCTTATCGCAAAAAGTAGTATTCAACTATCAATGCCTTTACCTCGGTCTTGTGATGGCAACATGATGGTCAAGTTGGAGTGTTGTATTAGGCAAGAGAAAGTTTCAAACCATGTTGAGTGTGTGGTGGTCTACAACCAAAGATCTACACACTAAAAAATTATTCTTTCTCGTCTTTGCATACTATAACTTTGTAATTGAAATCACACATCCATTCAATGATGAAGCACTATCCAAATGTTTATCTATTATCATTAATATATCCAGTTGCATGCCATGACATATTGTCCCTTTGTAATTGAAAGAGACACACTTCGTTAGCCCAAGAAAATCACACCTTTATGCTATATGAAGAAATATCTAGATGTCGATATGAATTCATTGACATCCTCACTTGATGACCCAAGTGGTAGTTTGGGGCAATCTTTTGATATGATACCAAAACACTAGTATGCTACTTTGTTGGGATCATAATCATGAGGGGTTCACCTTGGTAAGGTGGTATATAACATGTGTGATCGTGCATGGGGTGATTTTTATTCACATCTTTTATATTTGTATGTCGGTATAAATAGAAGTAGTAGTGTAAAAGGGGTCCAATAATGAAAGTATGTAGTGGTAAATCCTAAAAATTAGGGGTAATATTTAAAACCCCATGATTGCATGTGTTTTTGACATTTTTAGCAAGGGACCTCCCCGAGGTCACGACTTCTTGATTGTTACTCCAAAATCTAAAACCATAATATGCATTGGAAAACTCATAAAACAAACTAGTTTAAATTTCCTTAAAGGGACACCCCGACACACCTTTAGGGGAATTTGTCAAAACTTCCAAGGCCAAATTTGACTTTAAAGGGCTTCAAAATGGAAAATAGAAAAATGTAGAAAATAGTTCAAAGATAGAAAAATTGTAATTTTGTATTTGTATGAGTTCTTGGACTTGACAAAACCTCTCAATGTCTTTGGGAACACTTTTTCCAAGGTGAATTATTTTGTATTCTATTTTTAGACTATTTGTTTCTTGTTAAAAATAGGCATAAAATTGTCATCTAAATATTAAAAATATGAGTCTTATATCCTCACACCTCTTCTCATAGGTTGTTACCTTGGTGTAAGCTACTATTTGGTTTCAATAAATCTTCATTTATAATGCAACATTGTAGTATTACCGTATTGTTTGATTCAATTCGTTATTTTATAGTACATTAGATTTCTACAATTTAGTGTGTTATCAATTAAATTTTAATAAAATTTGTGGTCACTCGCTTTGCATCACAATACTCGTAAGTTCCAATGAACCTCTTGGGGCCTTATTACATGTGATTCTATAATTGATTTGGGAAGGATTTTGGCTTTAGTGGCGGGAAATAGTATACAAGGCGATTGAAACAAAGAAAGTATATGAAAGTGTTGAGTAGTAAGAAATTCCCACATACATGGGTATGTAGTTGATAGAAGGAAGATGACCCAAGGTGCCAATGAGAAAGATGGAGCACTCACTAAAACTGTCATTTTTCTATTTGGAAAAAAGCCTCCCTTAGCCACTGATGAATAAAGGACATCAACTTTTGTCCTATGAATCTTATTTCATCAATGGGAATTCACCTCATGTGTTGTAAAGAATCAAAGAAAGATGAAAGTGATTGGCCCTCAAGTGGTTTCATATCCTTTGTGGGTATAAGAAAACATGTGTGAATGGTGGAGCCACAAATAGTGAATGCAATAACACCCGTTGTAGTGAGCAATAATAGCTATGAGGTTATTTGGATTGAACATAGATTATAACATTTTCAAACCCAAAAGGTATTCTATAGATTGTCTAGATTGTCTATTCTTCTACGACATGACTATGCCCAATAATAAACCATCCTTTAATAAATTTCCACATCGCCTCTCTCTTTATCATTTTGTCCTTACCTCTATTTCTTTTCTCATATAGTGTCTTTAGACTGACATTTTCTATTAAGTCATCATAACTGTCTATTGTAAATGAAGAATTTCTACTATTAAGGTGCATGCCAGGGGTTAAATTTGATGACCACCTATGCCTACCAAACAATCTTTTAGGTGACGGTAATTTTTCAATAGTACCTGTGTTAAAAAATACAAGAGAGTCTGGATTATCTATTCTTCCATGGCATGACTATACCCACTAATAAACCATCCTTAAATAAATTTATCTTTTTTATCATTTTGTCCTTGTCTCTATTTGTTTTGGAATTTAGCGTCTTTATATTGACATTTTGCTATTCATTTTGATGTCCTTAGAAGCTCTCTATTGTAAATGATAACTTTCCACCGCTATTGTTCATGTCGAGTTAAACTTGACAACTACCTATGCTTATCAAACAATTTGTATGTGAAAAATATTTTTCAATAATAAGAAGGTAAAAATATCAAAAATAATGTTATATATATACTTGTTATCCATATTTCACCCCGTGCCAAATATTGGATCGACCACGATCCCGCATAAAAGAAAACAGAGTCAAAAGGCGGACAAAAAAGGGCCTCAAAATTGGCTAAGTATAAAGGTGTAAGCGGAGAATGCCAAGTGTCAGTATGGCACTGTTTCAAGGGGTGAATAGAGAAAAGGTTTCTAAACGAGTGCCAGACTGTCGCGTGTCCTAGGGGAAAGTGGACCATCGGGAAAAAGTTGGTTCTTTGCCCCTTGTTATCTCAAAAGGGGTAAAAGTTGCAAAATGGCCCGTAACTCCACCCAAGGAAAAATCAGCATCTGGCCCGAGTCAAAGCCAAAGCGGGAATCGGAAGAAAGGGGCAAAAGATAAATTGCGGACCCGTAGGCCCAATTTTTGTTCCAATCTGGCTGCCATGTGTCCCATATCAAAAGGGGACCCATTTTTCGAGTTGTTTTCCGTCCTCATGTACAAACCCGATACAAACTTTGGAGGGGCATATCTTTCGACTCAGGTTCAAAATATTGCAAATTTGATGCCGTTGGAAATATCTCGGCCTCACCCATGCCATGGGGTCTGAAACTTTAATTTTGAGGAGGTTAGGTGAAGAGAAATGGAGGAAACGTCTTCGGGCTTTTAATGCAGGATCTTCTTGCCTCAACAACTAGATCAGATTTGATCTGCTTTCGTTGTTTCCTCTTCCTTCAAGGCGCCAAACCAAGGATTGATGCAGTAAAGACAGATTTAGGGAGAGATTTCATCAGAGGCATTAACAACGGTGGTTGAACTTCAACTTGCTTTTCCCACTTCTCTCTCTTTTCTTCTTTCAGGTTAAATCTATAAATACGGGGGCAGGGTTCATTGTAAAGGGTTGGAAATTCTTTGTTTTGCAAGCTCCCTTCTCCTTCTAGAAAAGGGATTTGTGGGGTTTAGGGCTTCTATCAAAATTGCATTACGTTTCTGCCTCTTGGCTACTTTGTAATGGACTGTATCAATCTACAGAGCAATAAAACACGTCTGTGATCGATTTTAGATTCTCTCTTGTCTCGTTTGCTTTCTTTCATTTGGGACCCCATTATATATCGGCTATCTCGTGCTTATTTATTGTATGCATTTTGTTGGTTTGTGTCTATTAGCAAAATAAGTGTTCATCATTCCTTTGGTGCATCACCTCATAGTTTAGATTTGTTTTAATTTACGTATTCCTTCTATTCCTTATCTCCTCCGAAAGGAATGATAAGAAAATTGTTCCATGCAAGGAGACTCATGAGGGCTTAAAGCTTGTGATCCTACTAGAAGGTGCTTAACTTAAGCCCCCTTTAATTTTATTTGTGTGATGAAGGCAACAACAATTTATTTTGTTTTAGTGGCAACTAAAATAAATAATAGAGTAAAATATTAAAAAGTTTGTAACTTTTGATCGGTAACTCGGTTTTGAGTGCCTTTTTTTTTTGTAAAAGTGCTTGTTTTTTGCGCTCTTTCCATTAGAATATTTATTTTGAGACTTGCATTATAATTATAAAGTTCCAAATATGGAGGAGTGTTGTAATCAATTGTGGACGCAATTTCGGCTGAGCCCGACGTCCTAAACTTCTGGGAGTTACATTTTGTATCTATCATGGATTCTGAGAATGATATGCTTTTCTTTGAAGTGTGTGGAATTTAAGAGGATATTGTAAAATTTGTGGAAGAAAATAGATCGCTCAAGAAGTGAAATTCTCTTCTATAATCACTCATTCATGATAAGGATACAATAATACACTCCTGCAGAACAAACTTGCTAACCTACAACATCACCATCATATTGTGGACAACCATATCCATGCTCCTAGTCCACTTGCAGTTGTTGCTCTTGTACCCACTGACATTGATCTGCCAATCTTTGAGCTTGAACCTGCTTTTGATGCTTCTAAACCTGTGAGGCTTGTTACCGCATGCTCTTCCACATCTGTGCCTATTACAGTACCACATGTTGTGTATCCTACTTCTGCTTTCAAATGCATGGCTTTTTTAAGAAGCATACCACTGCATTCAGTTCTCGCATGCTCCATTTTATGGGTCTCACTAGCTGGAGTCATTGACAAACATTCATAGGGTATTGTTTCCTCTATTCCACATGTTAAGTGGAATTCTCGTCATGACATTGGTTTTCGAGAAAATACTTCATTGGGATCACACATTGACAGAGCTCCTTTTTTTTGTTTGCTCGACTCTTTCTGAGGATCATGAGCAACACATGAGTTCTGCACCTTCACTCAGGCTTGAGAAACCTGAGATTTCAGTCATTAGACATGATCAACCTGACACACATTCTGATGTTCTTTTGCATGCACCCATTATGCATTTTACACCAAGTCATATGTAGGCATCTTCTTCATCCATCCGTGTTGATTTGGGGTGGATATTTGATCACTCGTGGCGGTGACATAGGCATTCGTTGAGAGGACTTTACAGTGCGACTCCTCCACCATTAGGCCTCTAACTCCACTTTCTATACCTTATGCATTGTGATGCTTCTTGTTTTGAGCATGTTTTTTAGCGGGTAGTAGTATCTCTCTTGTTTGTTGAGAATTTTGTATCTATATTTTCGACACTTTTGGCATGTTGACAATATCTCTTATGGGGGATCTATTTTGGTGTTATTTTCAAGTGTTCGAGTAGTTGTTTTGACAACTCATACAGATTTGTAGCGTCACTCCACCCATTCAGTAGTATGGGAGGGTGTGGTGTTGATCCTTCTTCTTCGGGTTTCGTGTCCTTGCCTTATTACCTTGGATTTTCTTGGATCGTGACACTCTAGAGTTTGTGTCCTTGCCTTGTTGCTTTGGTTATTATTCTTGGATCATGGCACACCTATTTGCAGCAGTTGATTGAATTATGTTTGGTATTTTTTTGCACTTTCGACATCACTCTGTTGACAGTCTCCTTGTATGGAGCTATTCTAGTGAAACCCAGTGTCAGTTGTTTTTGAGTTCTATGATCAAGTAGTGGATTCAGACCACAGTGCACACCAAACTTCTTTAGCATTGTATGAGTTTTTTGAGCCGAGCTTCTTGGGATGCCTTGGAGTGGGTCTTTACTCTCTTTACTTTGTTGTTACTAGTTTTGGGTACCTTGTGGTGTCCCTTTTTCCCGCTTATTATACATGAGTACCTCATCGGCCTAATTGCGAGACTCATATTGTGGACATGCCACTTCTATTTTGGCCCTTAGCTTCACTTGAGGGGGTGTTAGAGTAGGTATTTACCTAAGCTCATGTTCACCTAGGTACTTTATTTACCTTTATTGTATTTATCCTCACACACTTATGTGTGTGGATATTTCTTTTATCTTATTTATATATTAGGAGATATTATTTAGTTGTTAGGTATAGTTCTTTCTTGATCTATGGTATTGACTAGATCCTTGATGTCTAGTTCTCTCCTAAATCTATGGTCTTGACTAGTTCTTTGATGATTAGTTATTTTCTTGATTTATGGCTTGATCTACGACCTTGATCGTTCTTAGATTGTTATTCCTTGCCTATTTAAGCAAAGGCCCATTCTCAATGTATTGCATTGAGTTCCATAATAATATATGATATTGCTTTGCTCATTTGTTTGCAAAGGTTTATGTAAAGTTATTCGCGCGAATTACTTTCATTTTATTGATCGTGATGTTTGATTAGCATCTTTGTTCTTGGCTTGCACGATTTGGTTATCGTTCCTTTCACAATGGTGAAGAACTCCCACTAACCGATACTGGTAGTTAAGTTAACTCCAAAAGACTAGTAAGCTAACTCCACATAACTGAGAAGCTAACTCAACACAACTAGTAAGCTAACTCCACACAACTAGTACACATAAGCAAGCTAACCCAACAAGTGTAGGGCTAACACAAGTGTAAGAATTATCCTAATAAATAAATAAAAGGATAAATAATAACCTACACTACACCCTCCCATAAGCATAGTTTAGGTGGGAGAAAAAGAAGGTGGGTCCCGACAACAAGCTCTGATGAGGTACCCACGTACAATAACTAGGAAAATTAAACACCGCAAGATACCCAAAACTAGTAATAACAAAGTAGAGAGGGAAAAATCCTGCTGCAATATATCCTTAGAAGCTCGGCTCCAAAAATAAATGCACAATCTCAAGAAGTGTGGTGCACACTATGGTCTGAATCTCACATGCTCGATCATATAACTCAAAAACAATTGACACTAGGCTTCACCAGAATAGCTCCATGCAAGGAGATTGTCAATGGAGTGATGTCGAAAGTGAAAAACAAACACCAAACATAATTTGATCAACTGCTACAAATAGGTGTGCCACGATCCAAGAACAACCAAGGCAACAAGGCGGACACAGATCCAAATAAATATGAGTGCCACGATCCAAGAAAAGTCAAGGTAACAAGGCAAAGACACGAAACCCAAAGCAGTATCAACACCACACCCTCCCATACTGCTAGAATGGGTAGAGTGACACCACAAATCTGTATGAGTTGTCAAAATCAACTACTCGAACACCGATAAACTAACACTTTGGGCTCCACCTCCACCACAAGAGAGACTGTTAACATGCCAAAAAAAGTGTCGAAAATACAGATCTAAAATATCTCAACAAACATGAGATATATAAATGTATACACCCATAGATATAAGAATGCAATACCCAAAAGTTTAGGACGTTGGGCTTAACCGAAATTACGTCCACAAGTGATCACAACACCATCCCAAATTTGGCACTTTATAATTGAGTGCATGTAAATATTATAATGAGTAACAATACCTTTTACATTTGAAATATGTGTATAAAAATGTCACCAATGTGTAGATCTCGAAAAAATACACAATTTCAAAAAAAAGATCACCTTAATCCAAGCTACGGATCAAAATTTATGAGCTCTACAAGGTTTTGCTATTAAAATAATATTTTAATGTTGATCTTTTTAAAAGGTACACGTGACACCCAAATGTCCAAAGGGTAAAAGAGTGCATCCACACGATACATGCTTGCGACCAAAGGATAAAATCCTGCTCCCAAAACCTAAATGTCCAGAGGGTAAATCATTGCATTCGGAGGGTACACGTTAATATCCAATGGATAAAAGAATGCACCCAGAGGGTACAAATCTGCATCCAGTGGATAAAAGACTACATCCAAAATGAAATATCCAAAGGGTAAAAGAATGCATCCGGAAGGTACACCCTTATATCTAATGGATAAAAGAATGCACCCAGAGGGTACAATCAGTGTCCAAGTGGATAAAAGATCGCATCCAAAATCAAAATATCCGGAGGGTAAAAGATCGCATCTGGAAGGTACATGCTTATATCCAATGGATAAAAGAATGCACCCATAGGGTCCATGGATAAAAGATTGCATCCAAAATAGAAATATCCAGAGGGTAAAAGAATGCATCCGGAAGGTACACGCTTATATCCAATGGATAAAAGAATGCACCCAAAGGGTACAGATCTGTGTCCAGTGGATAAAAGACTACATCCAAAATCAAAATATTCAGAAGGTAAAAGAATGCATCCTAAGGTACACGCTTATATCCAATGGATAAAAGAATGCACCCAGAGGGTACAATATGTGTCAAGTGGATAAAAGACTGCATCCAAAATTGAATATCCAGAGGGTAAAAGAATGCATTTGGAAGGTACACGCTTATATCCAATGGATAAAAGAATGCACCCATAGGGTATAGATCTGCATCCAGATTTGATTGTCTCAAAACATGGTCGAGTTTACAATCGATTCTAGGGTTTTGGCACCTTCCAAATCCAATGTCGCACTTTGTTTTGCATAAAAATGCATGCTGTAAAAAATTGCTAACAAATTCCAAATACATGAAAATAATAAACCCTTTTTTGCAAAGAAAAACTTATAGATGGATGTCTACATCATCTATCGCTCTGATACCATGAAAGAATGATAAGAAGATTGTTCCAAGCCGTGATCTCAGATGATAATAATACACCACATTAGATTTTCAAAACAAAAGAGCTAAAATACCATATATGGAAATCCATCATAATCCATAATGCTCAATACATTACAATACAATGACTTGAATTATTCAATAAGAAAGATGTACATATAGGAGGAGGGAAGTGCAACTACTACCTAAATCAGTGGTGAAGAACTCCCACTAACTAATACTGGTAGTTAAGTTAACTCCAAAAGACTAGTAAGCTAACTCCACATAATTGAGAAGCTAACTCAACACAACTAGTAAGCTAACTCCACACAACTAGTACACCTAAACAAGCTAACCTAACAAGTGTAGGGCTAACACAAGTGTAAGAATTATCTTAATAAATTAATAAAAGGATAAATAATAACCTACACTAACATCTCCTTGGTAAAGTTTAGATTAGGATTAAGAATGGACCCTCTGCAAGTTTCTACGTATGCACCTAAACAGAGGAATAAGGAACCAACCTTCAATCTGGAGAGCTTTCCCATTTTGCAAGGTCCCACACCTTGGGGAAAGTTCAATGTTACGTAATCACACCAAATGAGTCTGCCTTAGAAAAGTAGATCCTTTAGAGCTCATTTGGGGGTGCTGTGATTTCGCGTTAACAATACTACTAAGAATAAATATAAGATTAATCTCTATTTAATTAGCTTTTAAATATATATATTTGTATAATTATATAATTGAAATCTATATTAAAAATGATAGTCATATTTTTTAGAATATCCAAGTCATACATTTTGAATACTTAAAAAATTGTGAAAAATATTTTATAGTTAAAATCATGAAAAATATATAAACAACCATCAAATTTAACCCATGATAAAAAGATTGAAGGAAAAAACAAATGCAAAAAAATTAGAAGGAAAGAGGAATAAAGGAACAATTGGACACCAACTCCAAATTAGAAACACCTTAACACGTGAAAATGATAAAACACGGGCCAAAACACCATGCCTTGCAAAATATAATTGTGCATAATTCTCGGACATGCCTACATTGTCAATGTCGGAGAAATTACGTGGCAAATGATATATCCTTGACCGTGTCACTTAATCCACCATTACAAAATCGAAAGAAATAATTCTTAATTCACGTGGTTTGAAGAAGAATTCGAGAATTCAAAAATACGGACACCAAAACTCAATTAAAAAACCAATCATTAGGTAATGGATGATATTTACGACGGGGTTTTGTTCCTGGGAACCATCTTTGTTTGCTAATGTTGTTCTCTCGTATTTTGGATGGATTGAAATTTCACAACCACACCCCTATTCTTGTAAGTTTCATTACTCCTTATATTAGGTGAATCCGATACGATATTATTATGATATGCGATTTCTAAGTGTTGTGTTGTGATGTGATATATTTGAATCTAAATCAAGTAGAGATGTTTTCTACTCTAGGCTTGAAGTTGGTGCAAAAAGTGGCAAGGCGGAGGAAGGTAGAATAAAGGGATGTGGGTGAGAGGAAAGGTTGGTGAGGCATACCATGTGCACCCCCAAATGTAGTCATAAATTTATTATCCATTTCGGGCTTGTGCAGAACTTGGCTAATAAATTTAGCATAAACCTAAAAATTCAACCAAAAACAAATAGAGGAAATAAAACGAGTTATGTACTTATTAAAAATTATAGTATTAAATATAAAAATATCACTTTTTTGTATTCATAGTATAATTGTTGAATTTTTCTTAATGTTACAATTTTAACACAATATTTTGTTTAAGTTTTCCTAAAAAAATTAATTTTGCAATTACATTCCCCAAATTTCATGAATTGTTTTCGAGTTTAGGGTTGTGTTTAATGTGGCTAGTAAATTTAACATAAACCTACAAATTCAACCAAAAATGTGTGTGATGAATTATAACGAGTTATCTACTACGAAAAAGTTAAAACATTAAATATTAAAAAGTAATTTTTTTTTTTCATATTTACAATAAAGTTATATGATTTTGCATAATGTTACAAAGTTAGTACACAAATTATGTAAGTTTCATAATTACCTTGAATTTTCTTAATTTTGCAAAAATTCACCAAATTTCAGAATATTTTTGAAATTTTGACAAGCTTCAAGAAAATCTACTCCTAAAATATGAGACCAAGTTTAAGTTAACTTAACCAAACACCACCTTTCATGAAACGGATGGAGGAGGGGTCCTATGCTTTTATACAATAAACACACTCTGTATGAAGGGTACTTTTATGTGACATAAAAGAAAATTTGATAAATATTATTGAATTAAGAGTTAGTAAATTAAAAGGTTGATGAGTTATTGATAAATTCAAATAATGGTGGTAACATTACATGACATTTGAGTCCAATATTGAAAGTTTTAATATTTTATCGGCAAGAAACCTTTTAAAAATGATGTGACCTCTTGCCAAGGTAAATTTTCTAGTGTTTACATATGGTAATACTAGTAAGCCATGATCAAGTAGTAGTGGTAATATGTGCCATAACATTTCGTGCTTCTTGAACATATGAATAGAGTTAGGCACATCAACAAACTCAACATTATTAATTGAATAATACATTATGGGTTGATTTGAAACAAAAATGTATAATTATTCTCTTTTTAGTCGTACTTGATTTTAAAAATAAAATTTACATTGGTAGGTGAGAAAAAGGGAGAAAATATATGATTGCATTCTTGGCTTCCTAAGAGGGAAATGATTTTATAGTATTAGCCTTAAAAGAGGTATCACAATATTTTCCTAGGCTAATAGAGGTGAATAAAGAGTGGAAAAGAGAGTCACCTTCATAAATAGAAATGTAATTTAAATCACACAAGCACTCATCCATCAAATATGATACATCATCATCATTTTGTACCAATTTGTTACCACAAATATTATTTTTCTAAATTTATTATTAATGGTAAATCTACAATTACATAGAGTAGTTCTTCTTTGTGGTCCCCTAATTTTGATTCTTGTACATTTGCTTGTGTGGATTGATTTATTTGTGATGGTTCTTACTTTGGAAAATTTTCCATATTCACTTGTTGTGATAATTATGATTTAATAAAATTTAAATCTAAGATAAGGACATCGTTGATCGGATAAATCTAACAATATTTAAGCAAGATTATGCAAAGGAAATGTATACAAGAGTGATAGATAGGGTTTTGAGAGTGACTTGGCTTTTAATCGAAGATCTAAACTAATTTTGGACTATTAAACAACCTAGAAAGGCATATTCTAGACGGTGTAAGCTTTGTGTCGATTATGGAAAGTGATAATCACGGGGATAGGAGCACATGGAAGGGGACATGGTCGCCTAAGTGTTAGCATCTATTTTGGGTGTTAGTATCTACAAGTGGCTTAGGGTTTGATTCTTTATGTGTCACTCATTGTCGCTCCTTGTTTGTTGTAGGTCACATCATATTTTGTGTCACACCTATACCTGTAAAATAAACCTAGATACCTACAAAATACTCAAGCACACATTATATGAATAAAATAATGCATATGCTTGAGTCGGATTGACCTTGATGACCACCCCAATGCACCAAGCGCTTGCACTACATTTCAAAATTTATGTAGTTCTTGTGTGTGTGATTGAAATAATGTCAATTAAGCCAGGATGCCCTAGTTCCAGTCACACAAATAATAGTGGGCTACAACTACTTTGTCCAAAATGTAAATGTGTGGTATGGAATTCAGAATAAAGCCTCCTATGCATTGAAGTTCAACACAGGCCTGAAATGGATAATAAATTTATGGCTACATTTCGGGTGCACTTACCTTCCTCTCACCCACATCCCTCTATTCTACCTTCCTCCACCTCGCCACTTTTCACACCTTCTTCTTGTACCCCATGATTGTTTATGATTATTACACATAATGCTACTTTCGCTTTGTGTAGACCCACCACATATATTTGTTCCTTGTAATGTTAGAGATAATGATTACCCTAGCTCCTCTTCACCCACTTTCAAATGAGAGAGGAGAGAAGAAAGGACATGATAATATGACTCGTGGGTTAATATAAGAGAGTTATATGAGGTCTTGGTATAGAAATAAGAAAAAGGCCTTTTCTTAGATCTTTTCATGGATGTGTACCTTGAAATGAATAGGAAGCATATCAATATGTTTAAATTTAAATTATATTAATTTATTTTGTTTTGCAATATTTAAATTTAAAAGTAATTTAAAAAAATATTTGACTATCTTTTAACACTAGATTTTTAATGTAGACATTGCAAGATAACCAAGAAGGAAAACAAGAATATATTGATGGCTTCTATGGAGAATTTCCTAAAAATGTAAAAAATGGGTTTTAAGAGAAAATAGGGAATTGAATGGTCAATTGCTAGATGAGGGTATGTTTTTTGGAAAAAATTAAATTTTTTTGTTTTGAATGATAAGTAATGTTCTACCACATTTGGTTTGAGTTTCTAATTTATTTTCTTGAAACATAGATTGAGTAAAAGCATATGTAAGTGAATACATGTGAAGAGAGCGGACAACCTCCATAGAAATCTGTTCATTTATATGACTATAAATATTGGAGAACGATTGGCATGTAAATTTTAATTCCTTACTTAGATTTTCCTTAGTAATTTTAAAAATATTATATATTTAAGATTTTTGTATTTTGTTGAAATGTTTTACTAACCAAGTTTATAATTTGAAATTATTTACAAACTTTCTCACTATAAACTTGAATCATGAAATAAGTTGATGTACTATCGAGATAATTTAAATGTTCTAGGTCAACTAAGAAAGCAACAACAAAATGCAAGTGCAAGAGTGTAACAAAGGAATAAAGTGCAAGTGCAAGTCTCAAGCGCATGCGGCGCAGCACACACACGCATTTGCACGCACGCACGTGCGCAATACACACACACACACAAGCGCGCGCGTGCCATATTCACACGCCATGCCACACACGCACACACACGCACACACACGCACACACACACACATGTGCACGCACACACACGCATGCACATGCATGCAAGCACGCACGCATTTTTATACACACACGCACGCACGCACACACACACGCACGCATGCACGCACGCACACGCACACACACGCGCGCACACGCACATGCACACACATGCACGCATTATGACGCACGCACGCACACACATGCACGCACATAGACACACACGCACCATGATGTTCGCACACACCACACACACGCACCCATGCCCGACACACACACACACACACACACACACACACACACACACACCCACACACACGCACACACACACCACACGCACGATGCACCCACACACGCACCACACACACACGCACGCACGCACGACACACACCCACACACACGCACGCACGACACACACCCACACACACGCACACACCCACACACACCCACACACACCCACACACATGTACGCACGCACACACACGCACACACACACACACGCGCGCACAAGACACAAGTTTGAAAATCAATGCTAGTACAATATTTAAATTGATTGCAAAATATATAAATAAAGTCATTAACCCCAAAGGGCCTATTTAGTAGAGAACAATCTCAATTTCACACACACACACACACACACACACACACACACACACACACACACACACACATCAGAGGTTGCATATGGAGTCCAACCAATGCTTTGAGTACAATATTTAAATTGATTGTAAAATAAATAAATACAAGTTTTTTTGTGTTTTTTGATTTTTAATAAAAAAATTAATAACGGTTCCAACCAATGCTAGTCTGCAATCTAGAACAATATTTAAATTGATTGTAAAATATATAAATACAAGTTATTTTTGTGTTTTTGATTTTTAATAAAAAATTAATAACGGTTTAATTTTGTTTTATGTAGGAAAATCATGATATCATCCCTAATAGAAAGTGGGTGAATGGCTGAAATTATCGGTGGGAGGACCACCACTACTATTCAAAATCACAAAATACTTCTACTAGTGTATATGGTGGAGATAATGATATTATGAATTTTGGAGGTTTTAGTGATACTCTAGTTTAATGCCGCTACATAGGAGGGTTAGGATCGGAGGTGGGGAGATAAAATTGACGAGGATATTAACCATGACATTCTTAATCAATTATGATATTACAATATGACAAGGATATTGATTCCTAATCTACGGGGTTAATCATGACATTGTGACTTTGTAACCATCTTTTTAAATCATAATATTATGAGTTTTAGTTTATTATTGTGTTATTTCATTATCATGTTACTATTATTTTGTTAAATGTTTAGTATGTTTAATTTATTATTGTTTTCAAAATTTTAGATGTTTAATATCTTTTGAAATCAATTTTGTACTTACCACAATTAATTGTTTTAAATTGATAGTATTATAATTCACATTACCAAAAAACTATAACAATAATTATATAATATAATAACATAATTTTATAGTTAAAGATATTGTTTTTATCTATAAACGAGGATGTAAACAAGGATTGATGGGTGTAGACACCCCAAAATTTCCACATCGCATTATAAATTTTCAAACTCATTAAATCATTGTCCTTATCTAGAATTAATTTAATTAATTCTATTTGCACCTTATCACCCCCATTAGCTAATTTTATATCAAATTAATTAAATATCCACACAACCTATTTCATATTTGAATTAATTAAATAATCCAAATTAATTAAATAATCCTTATATCCTATTCACCTTCTCAACTCAAACCGACTATAATCATGACTAAAGCTAAAATCATTATTTAAATCAAGAGGACGGCTTTAAATTTGAATCATAACAATCCAAAATCAATCCGCCTTCTTCCAAAATCCAACCATTCACGACACATTTTGGGTGAATAAAATAGTGGATATGAAATTAAAAATCAAAATCATGTGCAACCCCTTGCCAAGTCAACAATGACTCACTCATGCAAATCTAGAACAACAATTTGAATCTTTAATTAATCTAGAAACTCAATTAAACAACTCGATCATGTTTATTTATCTCCAAATCAAATCAATCTAAACTTAGCTTCAAGATTCACTTTCCTCAACTATAAATCAATGGTCTTTCCTTTGAAAATCATCCACCAAAAATCTTGAGAGTTCATGCTATTATTCTTTGTTTAATGATGGCATTTGCTTGGTGAATCAAATCAGTTATTCATAATTGTTATGTTGCACATTTCATGTCAAATTTTTTTAATCCTCATGCTTGTAGCTTGATCCATCATCCATTTAGAGTATCTTGGAGTATCCACAATCCACAAAATATTAAAAATCAAACAGATTCAACAATGAGCATCAATAAACGTTGCTCTTTTTCAACTTCATATCCGAGGTTGTTTTGTCATCTACAATGAAAGATATGCATTTCTTGCATATTGGTTTTCCTCTTTATTTGTAATTTTCTAGGGTTTACATGATGGCACATCCGATGGGACTCCCATGCTTTTTATTATTTTTTAGATTATTTCTCACTAATCTAAATTTTTCTTTGTGTTAATTGTGTTATTTAGACTTATTGTTAAAATTTCAAGGTCTTTGGTGCGATAAATTGAGAGAAAATAAAAAAATATAGTTATATTTCCATTTTCCTTATTTTTATTCATCTCAAGTTACATACACTACTTTGTTACATGTAATTTACACTAGAGTATCACTACACGCACTATCATAGTTTTACATGTACGCACTACCGTAACACTACATTTTACTTCTTATGTCTCGCACGTACTGCACTGTGTATTTCTTCACACACCTCTCGTAATTACTCATTAACTAGAGTGATAAATTTATTTGTTGCGCCAACACATTTTATTGAACACACTACCGTAAATGGGTATGTAACACACTTAATTGAATGCGTTTTTTTCACTATTATACGAGCACACTTAATCGCATGTGCTATCATTTTGTATCTATCACTTTACTTTTTTCTTCACTTCCACCATCTTAAATCAATTCTAATACTGTTTTTCATTACTTCTAATCATTTTCCTCTAGGTTTTTATATATGATAAATTTAAGTGTTTGATTCACTTTAATCATTATTTAATCCAATATCGTCAAACCAATCGTGTATGCTTGTTTTCTCACACCTTCCGGGGTGATCTTGAAAATCGAAAACCACGAGGTTTGCTTTATATTGTGTTTTTTCACTTGTTGCGGAAAACTACTAATGTTTTGATTACGTAAGGTCATATCGTATAAAAATTGCCTTGAATATTCAACCAAACTACTAATTACGAGTTGCCTTGATCACAAAATTAACAAAACCTTATCATATCTTATTTAATCTTTAAAAAATTTTTATAATTTTTTAGAGAAGGGTTTATTCCATATCCACTTTAACTATGGGAAGTGTATGGAAAGGATCTAAAACTCATTTTGAGGAGTATCACAAGAAGCCTAAAGTAATGACACCTTGAGGGAACTTTGACGAACAAAATGAGAACCCCCACCTATTTGACTAGTATACCATGTGAGATTTAGATCCAAGATTATCCTTAGTGACGACCACATTTTGATTCTTTTCGAGCAACGTAAAATTCATCTTACTTAATAAAGGGGGTAAAGTAAAGTGATTTAATAGAAATTTTCTAGTGTATTGCTCTTGTTTAGATAATTTGTGGTATTTAGAGAGATATCCAATATAGAGGAAGCTTGACTTGACCAAATTGAGTTACTTAAAAGTTATTCCTACTACCATTATTTTCATTCACTTTACTACATTATATTTGTTTTTGTTCCACACTATATATATTTACTCATCATACTTTCTTTCCATCAAAATCTCTTCTAAAAATTTGCATTCCCTTTTCTTTTGGATACCCTCTTTCCAAATTGAATTAATCACAATCTAAGTCTTACTCTTTAGGTTAACTTTTCCAATGTTTAAGCATATCAATCACTTTCAATCTTATTCTAAGTCTTAAGTTTTGGATACCCATATCCTAATTTAAGCATTCCACTTCAATCCAAACCCTCTGGTATTCACTTTATCAAGGTAAGTGTAATCAACATTCAATAATAATTCTTTTCTTTGGATACCTATTCTATTCAAGCTAAGCAAATCCATGGTCCTTACCATTTCCCTAAGTCTTCTAGTTTAACATTCACTTTGTAAAAATCTAAGGAGCCTATTTTATCCCTAAATCTTCTATTTTAACATTCACTTTGTTAAAATCTAAGCACTCTCTTTTCCGCTCTAAGTTTTAAGTTGAACATTTAATTTGTTAAACTTTAAGCAATCTCTTCTCATTTCCCAAGTTTTCTATTTTAACATTCACTTTGTTAAAATCTAAGCACTTTCTTTTTGCACTAAATATTATAGTTTAACATCCACTTTGTTAAACTTTAATTAATATCTTATCACTTTCTAAGCCTCTTAATTTAACATTCACTTTGTTAAACTTTAAGCAATCTCTTCTCATCCCCTAAATATTATAGTTTAACATTCACTTTTTAAAACTTTAAGTAATCTCCTATCATTTCGTAAGCCTTTATTTTAACATTCACTTTGTTAAAACTTAAGAAATCCCTTATCATCCCCTAAGTATTAAATTTTAACATTCAATTTGTTCAAAGTAAAAAATTAGCAAACATCTTTCATTTCTAAGCCTTCTATTTTGACATTCAATTTTCCAAAGTTCAAGTGCATCCATTCGATCACTACATCTTATATTCTAGCATTCACATTGTCAAAGTGTGACCAAAATCATCTTCAATTCCCTTTTCTTCTAGTTTGACATTCACTTTGCCAAATTTAGGCACAATTACCCTTATTTGACTCTTTTTATTACTTTGATATTCACATTATCAAGTTTAAGCGAAACCAATTTTAATCATCCCTGCCTCATACTTTACATTCACTTTTTTCAAAGTTTGAGCACAAATTATTTCAATACCAAGTCTTGAGTATTCACTTTATTCAAAGTATAAACACATCATACCACATTTCAAACAAAAATTTCCACACTATCACTTCTTTATACAAAATGGTGGAAATACGCCTTAGAGATTATGACCTATTTTGTAAAAAAACCAATAGAACCCTTTTCACATAGATAGCTCTACCATATGTGGAATACATGCCAGTCAGTGACGAATACCCAAAATTCCCTCCGGAAAACACTTTGAGTACATTGCAGCTTCGTGCTTCGAAACGCAGTGGTAATGCTCATGAAAGAGAGAAAAAAATTGTGTAATGTACAATTGGTAGAATGTTGAAAAAGGCGAACCACCTGATGATCCATGCACCTTCCCGATTTGAACCACACCATCAGAGCTTTGTTGCCGGAAGAACAGAAGCTCCAGATATGGAGATTAAGCTACCATATGTGGAAACAAACAACTTGAGGTATCACAACGAGAGAAAGCACAACTTAATGTACTCTTATGACAAAATAAAGATCAATTTCTTCTTCGTCTCTTCGAGATTGGATCCAAATTGCCTTCGGACTTATGTGATGAAAATTTGAAGCATCTTATAGACCGACTTTCTCAATCAAACAAGATCAAAAACACCGAATCAATCAAAAACAACGATAAAAACAAAGAAAAATCTAGTGCTTCCACAATTAAGTCAAATCAAGCCGCGGCTCATCTTTGCTAGACAAAATCAATGAGATAAATAAACAATTAGCTTTAGTGGATTCAAAATTCACCGATAATTCTATTGAAAATGAAACTATAGTGCCTTTCTCGCCATCACCCATCAAAGGACATCAATCATATTAGTGATTACTTTGTAGTCCATTTTATTCACTCGGCAATGCCAACACGAGGTTCTAAGACTGGTATAATATTAAATATGTTTAGATTTGTCAATGTCAGAATAATAAATGTTATGACATCATTTTTTTGAAAATGCTGAAGGCAGTAATAACATCTTGATTTATAGACCAATCAGATTGAAGATAAATAATTTTTTGTAATTAATTTGTTAAAAAATGTGCAGCTTTAATGATATTTATTAATACTAGAATTATATATTTGTTTCATGAAAATAATAAGTCTCTCTGATTGGTTAATAAGTACAAATAATAACAAAGAATTAAACAGATATGAGGCCTATAGTGGAAAGCGCCTTCAGCATACTAATAAGGTTACGGGAATGATAGTTCACACTAAATGTAGATGTTAATACATAAATGATAAAACTATCTATATTGTGAAGGGCAATTGTCATTTTCCTAGATGGCTCTCTTTGTCGTCCTTTCCTCCTTGGTCTTGAATCCTTCATCACTTCTCTCACGTCCACTCGTTAATAGTTTTATTTTTTACTTGCTTTTTTTGGTTCGGTGCAAGGAATTCATTTGAGATATGACAAATTCTGTCAAATTAATAATTGTTAAGGGTATTTGGTAGTGATTGCGAGGTGGTCAATAATTGAAAAATGTTGGAGGTTAGGTGGGTGTTTTTTTGTTTGGTTCGGGAAAGTCACATATGGACCATAAGTCATATGTGGGAAGTGTTGGAAGGAGAAAATGGATGGGTTTCCCAAATCTTTGAGGTAACATATTTTTGAAATAGTTTTAAAAGTAAGCCCTTGTCGTGTAATACTCTCAATGCTTAAGTTGAGTTATCAGTTGGAATAGAACTTGTGCAGCCATAACGAAGATGGAAAGGCTTCCTGGCCTTCCTTCCAAGTCATCTCACACTCCCAAATGGTATGAGGTAGATCCCTTCGCATCATAGTCACATATCCCTGTAGGCATATTGCTTCTGAGAAATCTAATGGAGAATGAGATTGTCACCTCACACCACTCCATAATATTATCATGACGTGTCATCCACCACACACATTTTCCCACGATGTATAAATAAGAATGTTCCTCCACTCTATCAGCACGGTCCACTAGAATTCCATAAGCATGCAAAAATATATCGTGGTTACCTTATCCATTGTAACTAGGTAACTACCTTCCTCCTAGATGCCTAACCGAATGCACCTTGACCACTCATGTCACATTGCTCTTCAATTATCTCCCAACCAGCTCATATGTTCCATGTGCCAAATTATCACATGCAACGCTGGCATTTAAATCACTCATGGATCGACCATCATCCCAATGAATGATTCCTTCTCTTGATGGCTGAATAACCTATGGGTCTCTGATGGTGCACACATATAGCTTATTTAAATCCTCTTCACCTAATGGTTCCACATACGATGTGTAGACCGTCCATCATTAGTGGAATGATTACACATTCCTCCTTATTGTCAAAAATGTTGTAGCCTTTGTTGAAATGTAAATCAACATTGTTTTCATAACACCAAGGGCGTCCAAATAACGTTGGGAAGTTATCTTCCTTGGCAAGTGCCAAGAATTCAAAATCCCCAATGAACTTGACTCCCTAAATAGTTATGGAAACATTTTTCAAAACCCCAAGGGGAGTAGCCTCGATCTGTTCACCATGTACAACACATTTGAAAATTACTACAATGGTGGTCTCCCATATGATTCCATGAATCTAAAGTGAGGACATTAACTTATGCACTGTGTTAATCAAAATATTACTTAAGATCCATCCATCAACTACCACATTCAGCGTGATCTCCTTGTCATAGTCAAGACTATGAGGGGGTAAGTTAGCATGCAATATCTACCTCTCGTGTCCCCTTCCATTATGGGGTACATTCTCTCTCAACCATTCTCCCAATAGAGGAATGATATTTTCCTGGCGCAGCATCTTACACACCTCTTTGATATCATTGGCCTCCTTTTAAGGAGTTTCATGTTCTTTTCCTGGTCTAACTTCCACGATTGTTCTTTTAAACATTGGAATCTCCCTTGTAAACTCCTAATCACGTCCATAGTCTCTTGTTAAACCTCCTTCTAGTTAGTCAAATCAGGGTACTTTCCATGTAGCACTTGTTATCTTGTAATGAGAGGTCTCTACTTTGGCATCTCCCTCGTGCATGCAACTTCAACATGTGTGGTTACCAAGATAGGTTCCAACTCTACATTCGACACTACCTTAGGGATGTCTGATGGTTCAACGAACTTCACAATAACCATTCATGTGCCTTTGTATTGTTTCTGTGACTCTAAATCATGTGCTCGTATAACTTAGAGCACTCCTCATACTTGTGTTTTTTCCCATACCACTAGCATTACAAAAAATCCAGGCATTCATGTTTATAGTGCTATATAGATCCATAGTTGAAAAAGGTTCCATGGTGGAAGACACTTATTCCTCAACTACAACCATTATGGCCTCTAAATCCTCCATGAAAGCCTCTTCCTCTACCTCCACCATCTGTGCACCCTTTATATTGTCGAACCTCATCCTTTGAACTACTTGTAATTCTGGTCTAGTGTACACTAGTATCAATGGCATCATGGATCCGGTCTATCAATCCACAATCCTTTGTATGATGAGTAGTAGAGATATAAATATTACAAAAGCAAGACACATTCTTATGGAGTGCACGTTATTCTGAAAAAAGGGCATCTACTTAGATCATGATCTCCATGATAGATTTCACAATCCAATGACATGGCACACACCAAATTTTGAGGGAAACTATCCTTGGTGTGTCCTTCTACTTCACAGTCTATACACCAAAGTCCACTACGAGTCTCATGCGCTGAATTTGTAGATAAATTCTCAAGTTACTTCGCCATGGAAGCAATTTGTGCCTCCAAAAAGGGACTTACTCTAGTATCAACACTTCTAATGGCCTCAATGCGCATAGTAGCCTCTAAAGCTTCACGCAGATCCATGAAGTCTTATGCAAGAGTGCTCATCGAAAGGTGTTATTAGATCTCCAATGAACCACTGAGCATGCTGAGATGGATGGATGTCATAAGATAACTTACACAAGAGAGTATTAAAACATGCGTCATACTCCCACACACTCTCTGCCATACCTTGCTGGATCTCCTTCTACATGTTGATGCTCTTTTTCTCAAAATTAGGAATATGAAATTCCACATGGAAGGCATCATGTAACGTAATATAATCCACCTCCATCTTGTGTAGGTCATATTTCAGTACCAAGCTTATGGGTGCGCCCTGCAACGTAATTCTGACTAGCTTTCCTTCCGATCCAGGTGTACCAATCCCCTTCGCACGCCATAGCAATTGACACTTATGTACATGCTTTGTAGCATCCTCAACACCCTTGTAATTAGGTAAATGGAGCGACATCTCATAGAACACGTGCTGATGGGGTTATGGTCCTTATCCACTAGCTCCAAAACCTTGATTTCCTCTAGTGTTTCCTCCACCAGATCCGCTAGAACCACCAAATCCTCCTCCTATATAAGGTATATGGCTTGAAGTGGTGCTACTTTTTATTCTCACCATCAGGATAAACTGATCCCCAATAGTTTGTGAAGTGGAACTACTTCCAGACGTGATACCCATGTTTTACGTGATCGCACTGTTAAAATACGCACTGAGAAAGGATACCACAAAATATAGGAAACATCTGCACGACCATAGAACTCAAAGAAAAATGATATCCGCTCAATGTTTCTTGCTTACCAACTCTAACATAAACTTGAATAGCAATACCTCTCTCAAGATTTGGGAAATTAATCGTAAGGGTTTGGTTACTAGGTGGGTTAAGATGCACACCTACGGCCCTTCTCCTTCCTTCATCTAATGAGATCTCATCAGAATCCGAGGGGGTTATTCTCTTGTACTTTTCAAGATGGGGTAGCATAGATTACACAAGTTTCATGTCCTCCACACAAACCTCAAATCCTTCCTACAACATCTCGCCTCCATAGATCTATTGTTCTTGCAATCTAACATTGTTTCTCTAACTCCCTCTTCCGAGCTTCATTGTACTTGAACAACATCTCTTCTCTCTCCATTTACACCATAGGATCCGTCATCTCATTCCAACCCTGCCGCGCCTCGTGCCTAGTGGAAGTTTAGCCACCATAGGAAATGCTTCTAAACTCAGAGTGATGATTAAAATATTAATATCTAATGGCAAAGAATGTAAGAAAGATCCTCTGGGTTCTCGCAAGAACTCAAACTCATCAACGTCTGTGCAATAATAGATGGAAATTGCATACTCTAATGTATAGCTAGTCAACACAGCTTTGCACCAATGATCAACAAAACGAGTCCAAACTAGATCAACATCATGCAACCACTAATAATTTTCTTGAGTCCATATACTAGGTCGATAGAACCAACTTCTCCTTAATGCATATGTTGACAACCATTCATACATTTATACTGGAAAACACTAAAATAAGGTCTCATAAATCTCATGATACAAATTCTCCTCTACCCATTTATGTGCCTCAAACTCAGGTCCGGTGTTGAATCTATGTGCAAACTCATCCTCCATTTTTAAGCTAAGTTTCCACGCTGTCCAAAGTCAAGCATTCTAGCCATCACACACCATTCTTGCAACAACTTCAAAAGAGGTCTTGAATGATGGAACCAATATGTAGTTAGTTTTCTTAACCCTTAAACTCTTAGGTGCATTGGTATATCACCTAGCCCGACCAGGCGATCACACGAGGCACGCATAGGCACTTGAGCCCCTCCTTTATGTGAGATTTGTAAGAATGTTTATCATTAATGGAGGAATAATGCATAGACTTAAATACACACATATTCTAACAAAGATAAGGGAACTAGATCCAAACATAGATGCAATGTAATATGGAGGAAAATATCATAATAACAGAGAGGATCAGATCTAAACCATGAGCATTATCAAGAACACAAGGGTTTTGGCCCACAAACATAATAGAAAACACATAGATTAAGATCCATCGACTCAAATATTTAGAACAACCCCATTGTATTAATTCACCAACATTACAGTAGCCAATCCATCAAGAAATCCATGAATGGAACTAATACATCAATAGATTTTCAATACTCTTCCTACAATGGTTTCATCACAGAGGTTACAATAGAGATTACCCACATATTTTCCTAGTTTTCACTCTCTGCTCAATCCCTACTATCCACACATTATCCATACACACACTTACTCTCTTCTGTTGTCATGCAAATCAATACATAAGAAGGGACTCGAAGGAATCTCCGCTATTTACCTCATCATTACCCAAGAACATGTCAAATGTCATCATGTCTTTCCATACTCAAGTATCCTCAGCATGCAAGTGCTAGCTAATCCATAACTAATTCTACTTTACATATCTTAATCTTGTCATGATAACCATATCCTAGAATATGATTTCCTTGAGTTGTAAGTCTTCATATTTAACTTTATCCATAACCGATTTTGGTCTCCTTTCCATGTGTTCCTCTATTGCAACTTTATCCATGGTCCAAAATTGACTAAGTCTGAACTTTTTCTTCCCATGAACCTTCATGCCTTCCTAAAATTTACTTCCGCGTGAGCCTTCCTGTCCTATTGTTGTGTGCCACAACCCTTTGCGCCTTAGGTACTTGGTCATTTTAAGGGCTCAATAGTGTCTTTTTCATTAGACATGTGAATGGTTGATTTTTTCAATGAGTTGTACAATAAAGTGATGAATGGCCTAGATCTTACCTTGTAATGAGTGTAATTGATGTAAATTGTGTGGTGGAGGCATGTCAACAATGACATGGATATTTTTGGGATCAATTTCGATTCCATGTTGGGAGATGATGTAGCCAAGGATTTTGCTAGTTATGACACCAAAAAAACTTCTTTTGGATTTAGCCATACTTTATATTGTCATAAGTATTCAAAAAGTGTGTGGAGATCTTGAGCATGGGTGGAGTGATGTCGTGATTTTTCAATTATGTCAACATAATCCTAAATAATTTAATGAATATAATCATCGAATATATATGTCATTACACGTTGGTAAGTGGCCCCGACATTTTTAAGGCTAAAGGGCATAACGGTGTAGCAAAATTTACCCCATAGTGTGGTGAATGAAGTCTTTTATTGATCATAGGGGTTGATTTTTATTTGATCATAACAGAAAAAGCCATCAATGAAGGAAAGAATGTCATATCTAGCCATGGAATCAATAATGTCATCAATATGTGGCAATGGAAAGTTGTCTTTAGGGAAAGCCTTAGTGAGGTCATGGAAATCGATGCAACAATAGAATTTTCCATCCGGTTTCATAATATGAACAATTTTAGACACCCATTCGGTATAGTTAATAGTATAGATGAAGCCACCATCCAAAATTCATTGTATTTCTTCCTTGACTTATAATTCAACTTTAGGATGTATTTTTCAATTTTTTTTGTTGGAATGGATTAACACCAGGATTGAAGATCATAATGTTCATAACAATAGAAGGATTAATACTAGGCATAAAACTATAATCCCATGAAAATATTTCTAAAAATTCATGAAGTACATGTTTCATATCACTGTTCGGAAGGCATATGGGAAACAACCAATAAAACCATATGAGGGTTTTTGGTATTATTGAGATTGTATTAAATATTTTCTTCATTTAAAATATTGGACTAGTCTTCTATGTAGGGATCGGTAGGAATGGTATTAGGAGTGTTTGTATTGACATTAGGAGAATACAACTCACCAAAGTAAGTGGTAGCAAGAACAAGAATAAATGTAAATTGTTTTTGTGATGATAAGATGGGAGATGATCATAGGTCCCCATGTATTCTAAGAGGGAATAATCAGTAGTGAAAGTATCCAAATCAAGACAATCGGTGGAAGAAGGATCACCAATGAGCTATGGGTATAAACGAGTAAGTGTAGAAGCATATGAAATAATATAAACCTATGGGGAAGATGTGGTAGGAATTAAAGATGTGGGTGGGAGACAATATCCGAGACCAAGTTTGGTAGATTGAGTGGGAATGGAAAACGATTTTATGACCCCTTGACCATGTTGGCCTATCTCAGCATTCTGTATAATTCATATCGAAACATATACTAATAGCCAATACCATATTTGGAGAAATGAGGATGAGATGTAGAGGAAATGGGAGCTTCTAGAAAATTTTCAATAGTATTAAAAAGGATAATGAGGAGGTGTCTTCTAGAGCCTCATAGAAAACACCTTGATAGAGGCAATTAATATTTGTATGAAGAGTGGAAGTGACGTAATGCATGGCGAGGATCCAAGGCTGCCCAAGAAGGAGGTTAATATTAAGATTATTAGGCATCACATGGCATGGGATAGGCAAATTGCATGGCCCAATAATAATGGGAAGTGTGATAGTACCTAAGACACGTTTAGGAATGTTATCAAATTCATGGATAGAAATAGATGAAGTAATCAAGGAGGCCTTGAAAAGGCCAATTTGGTGAAGGAAGGATAAATTATAAATATTAAGCCTGGATCCATTATCAACTAAATCTCATTTAACCCCTACATTATTGATACAAACATGAATATAAAGGGGTGGATCATTATCTAAAAATAATTTGAGGAGGAAGCTCAAAATATGTAAAAGTAAATATGTTATTCCTTAAAAGATAAAGTTGTAGTAAATTTATGATACACATATTTAGGAGAAGTATGAGAATGAATGTAAGTATTATCCAAAAAGATTTGATTTTATTTTCACATTCAAGATTAGCCTACAAAAAGGTAGGGATAGAGACACTCATGGTGGTAGGATGCTAGGGTAGTGAAGCTAGTAATAAAGAAGGAACTAAGAGTATTCGAATGAGGGTTTGGGTTCACTAAATGATTTGATTTAAATTGCATTAAATATACAAGTTGCAAAGTAAGTACTGTAATATGTGATATACAAATGCTAATATACAACAAGACACAAGAAAACAAGCATGTATAATGTAAAACACTAAACAAGAGAGGGATATAAGAGGAAAAATAATTTTGGAGTGGATTGGAGGTGATTTAGGTAGGTGAAATACTTTAAAAAAGTTGTATACATAATTATTATCACTCCCTGGAAATTATGGAACTTAGGAAAAGAACAGGATAGGGGTTCCTACAGGAGGGCACGAGATTTTGGGCATTGACGACTGAATCTGGGTACAGGTGGTCATGCAAATGCTCATGAAATATTTTCTTCTATGTCACAATGGTTTCATTTTTTATTATTATCTGTTGATTGACATTCACTCATTTATCACCAAAGGTAATTGTAACTTGTAAGAAAAAAGTTCACATGTACATACCCAAAACCGCATCAAACCTAAAAAGGAAAATTTAGAATGGGAGTTGGAATGACCTAGTGGTCACCTGAAGAGTGAAATTATGACTGATCTTTGTACTACATCTCTAACCCTATGTAGTTCTATGTGAAAGTGTGTGTAATGATTCCCTAGGATGCCCTTATGCAAGTTGCACTAAGATAACATGATAGATCTAGAATGATCTAGATGTAAATGTGTGGGATGGAATAAAATAAAATTCCCCTCCTATGTTGTGTATGCAAAAAGTGATACGACCATTATCCCTATCCCTTGAGTGAGTGTGCTATATGGATTCCTTTTGATGCTCTTGTGCCTTTTGGATGCAAGCTTAGGTGATAGTAAGTAATGTTAGTGCTTGGTTCTTGATTTTTGAGAAGTAACTAAGTATATATATGATTCCATTGTTTGAATTTTTGTAATTGAAAATAGGAAGGCCGAACCATAAGTGAAAAAGACACCCAAAAGATAAAAGAGACCCAAAAAGAGTGATTAAAGATAAGAAAGGGCCGGGGACACTCGGAGGGACAAGCACTTGAGCACTAGTGTCCTAACTTGGCGCTAATGTTTGCAGCCATAATATATAAATCAGTCAAGTTTTGATAGGGTCGTAAGGTGTGTAAGATCACGAGACAATAGTAAGAAACATTAAAAAGAGGAAAATTATAGTTGTCAACGACTAGTTTTCTTGCTTAGGAATCATGTATACATTAGTATGCTTTAGGACCTAGAAATGTACCCAAGTTTGTGTTCTGTGTCTACAATTTGGTAGAGTGTTGATACTCATTTGATTAAATGGAAATATGAATTCCATGTATCTTTTCTATCCCTTCCTTCCTTCTTGAGAATTGTTGAGTTTTCTCAAATGTGTTGTAATGGCTTGATTTTTTTTTGGTTTGTGTAAATGTTTAGTGTTTTGTTTTTCCCTCACTTGCCTTGTGCATCTTATAGGCATGTTCTCTCTCTCTCTCTCTCTCTCTCTCTCTCTCTCTCTAGTAGGTTTTGTGGGAGGATAGGATGCCCTCCATTTTGGGAAGTAGCATGTAATGATGCATATTGGTTGGGTGGAAAACCAAACATCTTTCCTTATGGTTTCGAATGTGTTTCTAACAAATAAGTAGAACAATCCTTGGAGCCTTACTTAAAGTATATATTGTTAGAGAGGAAATAATTATCTAAAAAATTGAATATTGTTCCCTATTAAGGGATGATTTTCCTCTTGTATTTTAATTTGTAGTATTATTGTAACATTTTAAGGGAATACATATTGTAAGAGGGTTTTAGTAGAATTGTAAATTTAATTCTTATCTCTTGTGTAATCCTTATTTTGAAGGAATTATATTGTGTGTGTATACATAAAAAGGAACTCTTTTTCTTGTCATCTTCCTAAAGGAAAGTAAATGTAGATCTTAGTGTTACTCCTTGTATATAAGGAGATGGAGAGGAGAGGTACATTAAGGGTGCAAGGAGAAAGTTTTTAATTAATTATGGTTATAAAGGATTCATTATGCATGTGTATAAAGTAAATTATTGTGTTGAGTTAAGTTTATTAATATCTTTAGCATTCATGAGTTTTTACCTCCATTATTTGTATCTATCTTGACACATAGATGATGTTTGAGTCCCATTAAAGATTACCAAGTGAGATCAATCTTATTATTCGATTTTTGGTATGTAAATTTAAGTTAAAATAGAAATGCATAATGTATTATTGTGTATATGAGTTAGGTTGAAGACAAAAATTTATGATATAAATATCCTAACAGCACAACTTCTAAACACAAGATTAAGTGACAATATTTATATTAAATATAAAGAAATAAAATTATAGGTTTATGCACATCACCATTACACTCCATTTATAGTCTTCAATAAGATTATAACCTAGACCTATTCTTACTATGTTAAGCTTCTTGAGAACCAACCTCTGGGTTGTACTTACCTAAAGAACATACACCATAGATCATGATCCACTCTAAATAAAGACATGGATTTCGATACTTATATCAACATGCCTTACAAATATGTGTTTTCCTTCTACTTAGAGAAATCTTGACACTTTAAAAAAGGAATGATTTTGTGATTCTTTTCCTTATATGGTCTTTCAATTATGTCAATCAATCCTAGAATAGTTTAACCATTGTATTGAGATCCTTTGAATCATTCTCGTTAGTCCCTAGAAAACAATAGTTGGATCATGGGCGATGTGTAGCCTTTGCAAAAACTATCTCAAAGTTGATAGGTGATTATGTTGATAATGGATCCCATTAAATTTATATGTGGGGAATATTGGGATAATATTATGTAGAAAATTATAGTATTCCATAACTTTTGCATTATTATGCATCCTTTATAATATTTCCCAACTCCGAATAGGATTTTGCACTTTCCAAAAAACCGCAAATGTGATGGTTTTTTTTATGGATTATTTAAAATGGAAAATGGAAATGATATTTGTGTAGATTTCTTAAGATTGGCAAGGTATTATGTACTAACATTGTATGAAGGTGTTGTGAAAAAAATATTTTCTAAGACTAAGTATTTTTTATTGACACACAATTATACATAAACCTTTGTATGTGTTAAGCACACACTTATAGTGAGAGGGGGGTGAATTAGTATAATATTAATTTTTTCTTATTAAAAATTATAGCCATAATTAAATAATTTAAAAGTATTCAAATAAAATAACATAGAGAAACACCAAATTTACATGGAAAAACCTCTCTCGATAAAAATCACAAAATAAAACTGCTTGGATCTACCATCCAAATCCAACCATAAATTAGATGCTTTACAAATATTCATAGGCACCGACCTACTAGAGACACTAATCCCCAATGCCAAGCACCAACTCAAAAAATTTGTGAGCACCAATCCCCAAATTGTGAGGAACTGACCTCAACAAAATAAATGTCCACCTTTTGTTGTTACTTCTTCAATTAGATGATGAAAATGACACTTTTCTTCTTCTTATCTTCACTATATTTGTCAATACATTTATGCTCTTTTATCACACTTCTCTTTGATTTTAATGATATATCGATATATTTCTCATACTTATTTTCTCCATCCTTTCATCTATCTTTTATACCTTCACATCTCTTCACCAAGAGGGGCAATGTTCCCAAAAGATGTGTCCTTTCTTAAATTAATTTAACTCCTATAATTAAGTTGATTGACGCATTAGTTAATTCTAATGGAGATTGGCTAGCCCATTAATAAAATCATACCCCTTTATTAAATCTCTACTTATAATTTGAGCAGAACTTGTAGCCATAATATAATATCAATTAATTGTTGGTATACAATGTGATTATTGTTCATTACATTCACTGTTTATTATATTAAATCTGATCACTGTACTATTTCTCTTTGATTTTGTGCATTCTCCTTTATTAAATCTGATCACTGTACTATTTCTCTTTGATTGTTGTGCATTCTCCTTTAACATCAATGACTCCTTTGACATCAATGACAATATTTCCAACAATCTCCCCCTTTATCATTGATGGAAACTTTACAAATAAATAACCATCTCTAACCAGAATACTCCTTGGTCTTCTTATTCTTGAAAATACTACCCCCTTTCATTAAACGCCCCCCTCCCCCCCCCCTAACATCAATGGCAAAGGGATATTCAATACAATCACAATGTATATCACCAAAATATCCATGGAGCTGAATAATGCAATGATTATCTCCCCCTTAATTCATGCTTCTCTTGATGGTTTTAATGACTAGATGAAGAATGGATCACTCCCAATTACATTAGAAACTAAAAAGTTTCTTTTAGGAGAGTCATCATGAAGATATATGTTATCTATTCCTTTGTGGCAATGTAATCCATTTTTACTTACTGATGTGAAAATGTTGTCTCAATAAGTGCATAACTGGATTCTTCGAAATGTTTATTGCACTAGTGTTATCGTAGAGTATTGAGATTGGATGTTCATATTCTATCTTAAAATATTTCAATGTTTTCTTCATCCAAAGGACTTGTGTACAACAAGAAAATGTTTCTATGCATTATAATTCATCCATAGATAAATAATCTAAAGGCCACTTTTTGCTTAGCTATGACTCTACATTTTTGCCAAGAAAGAATTTTCCTTCACTTGTACTCTTTCTTTCATCAAAACTTCCATCCTAATTTGTATCGGTATATATGCCACTAGGTGAAATCTTCACCTCTTGGATACCACAAACCAAAATCCAAAGTGCCCTTTAGATATCTAAATATTCTTTTAACTACTTACACATGAGTTTCTTTTGGTGCATCCTGAAACTTTGCTACCAATCCTATAAATTTCATGATGTCTTTCCTTGATGTCATGATGTACAAAAAACTACCAATCATGGATCTATAAAGTGTTTGATTAAATTTAGGATATTCATCGTATTTACTTATTGTTGGTGAGAAAATTTGTTGGGTGGAAAAACTTGTGGATTTCTTGCCAATGCTCATGGGAATTGAAATCCCTCTACTTTACCGCATGCATCTTCCATATATGCATGCACGAGTAAAAGTGGATTTATGTGGTGGCCTTTTGACCAGGATCCAACAGGGGCACTCCATTGACACTACAACAAGTATAGCAATCTATTTCTAGGGAAGAATTTTTCTTGTAGAGAGGGAAATGGGAGTGAGAAATGAGGTAGGAGAACTAATGTTGTAGGTAGAAAATCAAATTCCTGCACACACTAGTTAGAAATTTCATCACATACACTAAAGTTAGGAAGAAATAATAATGCAAACAGCAACAAGACCAATTAGAATTTAATGAACACAAAGTATCAATAAACCCCTTAGTAAAAAAGGGTTGAAACTCCTTCTTGTATTGATGCTCAGCGAAATTGTACATAGTATGAGAATGGAAGACATTGAGAATGGGGGAAAGTGGCTACCTATTTTAATTCACAACCGAGAAAAATCTCTCTCATGAACTTACAAGAATACAACCAACTAGAATAATTTCAGAATCAAAACCCTTTGGAATGAAGAGCTCATTACAATTTATAGCAATCTGAATTGACCTTTCACCTCCCTCACATGACTCTTCATTTCCATATTCCACTCGTGACCTTTTGTTTTCCATGAATTAAGTATTTCTCTTATAATTTTGAGAAGATACTTTTTACAATTAAAATGGGTCACTTAAGTGAATAGGATGAAATACAATGATGACGCATAACGAAGAATTAGAATGGAGAGAGAAAGTAGAGAGGGAAAGAGAGGGAGAGGGAAGGGATGGAGGGGAAAACACTCCTCATGATGAAATGCTTTGAATGCCTTGATGCAACCATGAACTTTGAGAAAGGATTTCTTCCACTGGTGATCTTCTACAGTGATGAAGATTTCTCCCTTCAATAACTTTGAATCATTTCCCAATCTAGTGATTCGATACATATCACTTGTCTTGTTCCAATTTCACCTTTTGAACTATCTACCATATTCCAACCTCTTTTTTATTGAGATATTGCTATTTTTACAACATTTCTATTTTTAGCAGGTTGTTATTTGGGGACCTAATATTTTGGGAAGAAGTCATTTTCTGTCTTACTTTTCATTTTACCCCTTTTCTGATTGTCCTGAGTGACAAAACTTGCAATTCAGTGGGACTCGTCATTTATAGCATGTGAGGAAATATAACATATTTTATTTTTATTAAGTGGTGAAAATGACCTTTGTTTGCGATGGGAACAAATTTTTTGGATTTGAATCTTCGTCACGAACTTGTGCTCCAATTTTCATCATGATTCACTTTCCAAAAAGTTCAGAAATGAAAAATGGAAATTTATGTTTTATAAGAGCTTCGGGTATGGAGCTACCAGAGTAGAATACTGATAAAAATTTAGTCCTTCATATCTCAAGAAACTAGAAAATTTTCGTAAAAAACTAGTTTGAGAGAAACTGGATGTTTTGGAGACCCTTCCCTCTGAATTATGGATTATTTCACCCGCTGGATATTTGAAAATTTTAAAATTTCTTCGAAGAGGGTAGAATGCTGATAAAATACATAGCCCTCCATATCCCTAAAAATCAGGGACTTCATGGTGCAAAAAATAGTTCACGTGAAGCTAGATTTTTCAACGATCATTTCCTCCAATTTTGGGTGATTTCATCCATCAAACCATGAGAAATGGAGAGGTAGCTCGATGATTTTTTCCATTACTATGTCATGGAGGCCATTAATGGAGCTTGAAATTTTTAGGTCTAGTTTTTGTTTCCATTCATGATGAAATAAATTCCATTACGATAGGTTTTTTCTTCTGGTGCTTCACGTGAAATTTTACTTCAATCCAACGAACATGTTTGATGGGAAATTGAACTTTGTTCTTCGTGGAGATGGAAGTGAAATTTATTCATTGTGAGAATTCCTTTTGGAAATTGGAGGTTTAAATATGATTTTTTAATGGCATTCAAGATAGAATAACTCAACAACAAATGGTTTGTCAATCCGTAATAGGTTTGTAAGATATGTTTGATTCTTGGTTTTATGGAAATGGAGTTTTCAGACTTCTTTTCCTTTGTTCTTCATTCTTTCTTCTTGGTTCGATCAATATTCCTTTTATGACCTGTGTGCCATCATGGAGTGAAGGATAGTTTTTGTGATTGATCTGGTTTGATATTTGGAAATGGTGGAGTGATGGATGGTGTTCTCTCAGTAACTTTTCTTCTAAAGCAGTGAGAAGCATCAAGAAATAGTTAATAGTTAGATTTTTTCAAAATTTTAAGTTTGATTTGGCCGTATTTTTCATGTCTTGATGTTCCTAACCTTAGGGATGTGAGAGACATCAAATTCCATGGTGGTCTTGGAGTTGACACATATTTGTGATCAGACGACAAGGAATTTGAGCTCCAAAAATGTAATTGGGGCTAAATCAAATTTGAAGGTCACATGAGGGTCCCAGAGGTCACATGAGGGTTGGGTGCATTTTTCCAAGGTTTATGTACTTGACCTCAGGGACTTCGGGGACATAAAATCCCACTAGGATCCTAGTGCTGACACGTGTCCTCCCAAAATTGACTAACTCCCAAACTGTCTCCAAGAGGGTAACTTGGAACGATGATAACTTGAGCTCCCGGTGGAATTTCTTGGTGAAATTTTATATTATCCTGACTAGAAATGGAATTTTTAATCCAATGGTGGGGTATTATGTCTTGATTCTTCCATCTGATCCCTAAAAAATGGAATTTTGATTTGGTACTCTACCTATGCCTGAGAAAAACTACCTAAAACCCTTCGCTCTAAGGTGTTGTAAAAATATGATTTAATTATCTTATAGGGATTGGAATTATATTTCCATAGATGTTTTGGTTTACTTATGACTCCATCTGGAGCTCCCAAAATCTTCTTCTGAAGCTCAACAACTGTTTTAGGCCTGTGTATTGCCTAGGCTTGTGAACCCTATTTTTATTCAAACTGCTCCAAGTCTTTCAAAACTTCCCCAAACCTTACCAAATCATTTCCATGATTTTATAAGGTCTTGAATTCACCTTCATGTTGAATTTGGCCATTTTTTTCCACTCCGGGGTTGATCCAGTCACAGGGAAGGCCAACGATAGCCCTTCCCATGACTGCCTAAAATTTACAATTTTAAAGAAATCCTAAAATCACCTAGGGGAATGAATGGAATTTCCTAAATCACCTAGGGGACCAATTTTACATCAAATAGGGGGTGACCAGATTGATGGATTTGACCTAGGGTGCCTAGGAATGATAAAACATGAAAATTTTGGCACATGGGTATAGTTGTCGTGCTTGGAACTTCAAATTTCCCTATCGCACATTTGCACAGACAACAACTGGCTCTAGCTTGGGGACATGGCATGGAATGAGCATAGTGAAGACATGACATGGAGAATACAGAATCTCAATTTTAGACCATATAATACATTGACCGAAGCCTTATCCATTTGGCCACTTGAGTCATGTGTACACAACTTACAAGAGAGAAGGATAAGGGAGAAAAAACACACACACACACACAAAATGATGGAAAGGAAACACACCACAAAAAGGAAATTATATAAAATGGGAGGGAAATCTACAGAGGTGGGAAAAGGATATACACATACCCAAAAATGGGTTGAGAAAAGTACATGCCATCATGAAATAATGGATTGAAGTATGACCATTGAAGCACAAAAACTATTATATGATCAAACCATGCTTTGGTGATGGCTTTTCATGGCTTGAGAAGAAGAAGGCTGACCATAATTCCATCCTTGTACTCATACTTTATTGAGAATTTTTATTCATCCATTGAAAATTTGGTTAACCTCTTGAAACTTTTACATTTTGAAGATGTGCCGCAAACATGAGACACCATCCCATGTCTTCGAGAGTGGGAAATTTTTGCTATCATGAAAAAATTCATCTTCTTTGAATTGAAACCTCAAATTGTCTCTCATATCAGCAAAAAACTTAGAAGGAGTGAGGAAAAACTAGTTTTCTTCCCATTCAAGAACTTCCCTGAACATCCCACTTTGTTTCTTTGAGCAAGTGTTTTCATATGGAGGTTAAATCATTGAGTTGGAGATCTTCATCATCCTTGAGATATTTTTGTAGCATGGGAACATGTTCAAGGTGAATTTGAGCTTAGAGGATGGTGAGTGCAGTCTGATTTTGGATCATTTGGAAAGAATCATGCATACTCTACTTTTTCTAGAGAAATGGTTGCCAATATGCATTTTTGGAGTGCATCTTGATATCATTTTCAAAATTGCAGATTTTGGTTTGGCCATGTAAGCATTCTTCACCCTTCATTGGATTTTTCCATATGAACTCTTTTTTCATTGATGGACCATTCTAAATGGTGGGAGTGAGTTGGTTTTGAATATACTCCAAACATTGCTGCAGATTTTCGCCATGTTCCAAAAAAATTTCTTCAATGCAAATTAGCTCAATGTTTTCCATGTTATCTTCTTCCATGGTGGAGGTGTTGTCTTCAAAACTAGAGATTTCCAAAGGTGATTCATGAAATTTTCTTCTTTTTCACTCATGAACTTCTTCGCATGATGTGGAAGAAAAAGACATGCTTTCATGTCCATTCTCATTAACCAAATTATTATGGAAGTCATTGAGATTATCCAACTGCTCCATCTCAACATCAAAAATTGGTCTACCAAGATAGGAAGCACAAATTGAATCATACCTATCTTGTATCTCCATGGCCTGGGTTAAGAGTTCAAGACTGAGTTGAGGATCTTCAGTTTCTTCTGCAGCCTTCAAGATATCTTGTATGAATAGTTCTTCTGAAATTTCCATAGGCTCATTTTTATCTTCATTGGAAGAATCTTCTTGTTTTTCCTCTAGGATGGTTAAAAATATGATCCATATGGGCCCATGATTTATTTGAAACATCCTTGTTCACCTCTTCCATGCTTTGCATTTCCAAAGATTCACTTTCTTGCAAACACGGGCATACTTGATTCATGAAACCTACTGACAAGGAGAAGATGTCCAAGCTTTGTGGAAAGGGCACTCCTTCAAGCTCAAAATCCATATCATCTTCTTCTTGGTAAGAAGAAGAGAAATATGTTGGGGTAAGTATGAGAAGAATTTTTCAGCTACATCTTGACCATCCATTATTGAATCTTCTTTCTCAGGTGAAAGATGAAAGGCTATGTTTTCATCGTGATGATGATTCTTCTCCCCAGTGAGTAGAGGTTGTGTTTAAATTGTTTTTTCTCCTTGGATTTGAAAAGAGAGTGGGATTCTTCCATTTTATCATCCATGATTGCATCGAGAAGAGAGTTTTATTCTTTGACTTCCTCCATTTCTTCATGAAACATTTCTACATCACTTGAAGAATCAAAATAGGAGGGAAGATTATATATGACCATCTTGAATTCATCATTTTCAAACCATGATGTCGGGTGAATTTATTACACTTCTTCACATCTCTCCATTTCATCATCAATTGAAAGATCAAAATTTGAAAAGAGATCATCCATGCTTACTTTGAATTGGCCATCTTCTTCATCATTGGTGGAGTCTTCGAGAGAGCAATGGATCATCCATTATGTAGCAAGGATGTTCCTTTGTTGAATATATTATTCCCCCTATGGGCTATGACTCAAGATAAATGGAATTGTTTCATGGTGACTCTATCTTTGTATTTTCTAATTCTTCCTCCATGACGTTTCTTTGGCTTTCATCGAAGGTTCCATGATAAGATATTCTTCAGGAGCATCCAAGAATCTTTCAGGAATGAAAGCCTCATAATATGGGTAGAAATCTGGGTCTTCTTCCATAGGGAAAATCTCATCTTCTTCCTCCATTTGATGCGGAGCTTTAAGATGTTCATATATTCTTTGTAGAGCTAAAGCATAACTCCAAATTTCATCAAAGACTTCGGTCAGAATTTCCTTTTATTATGATCTCAAGTATTTCCACATATTCTCTTTTCAACATGTTCATTTCTTCATCATCATATGCAATGAATTCATCTAGGGAATGGTGGAAGAGGGACAACATTCTCAATTTTGTAGTGAGATGTGCAAGATTGCAAAAATCTTCTTCAATGGATCTTGCACCATCCTATCTTTCGTCATCTTCTTGAATGCTGATTTTATCTTCATCAGAAGGATTAAGGATAGGATTTTCTTCATCGCCCATCAAGAACCTTTCGGTATGAAAAACCTATGGTACGAATGATCTTCAGGATCTTCCTCTATAGGACAACTCTCCTCTTCTTCTTTCTCGCTATGGGTTGCTTCAAGTTGTTCATTCATCTCTTGTAATAATTTGGCATATTCTCAAGCTTCACACCGTATATTATGTCTCCTTTAAATCCATTCCTCTTCATCGATGACAGTTCTTTCTTCTTTCCTTTGTCAACACTAGTCTAGAACCATGGTTAATCAACAATATTCTTTTCCAGAAGACATCTTCTTCTTCTTCTTCATTGTCACTCATTGGTACTTCACTCCAATATGGAAATTTATTCATGATGGGGAAACAAATGTGACAGGGGTTTGTTCCTTGATGGAGTCACCTTCAAAAATGATTTTCCTTTGAAATCTGATTTTTTTAATTTTTAGACCTTGTGGTCATATTTTGGTGCAAATGCTACTAAATCTACCCCACAGTGGGCGCCAAAAAATGTTGGCAGAGAAAATTTTTTGGGTGGATGAACTTTTGGATTTCTTGCCAATGCTCTAGGAATCTAAGTCCCTCTAAACTAGTATAGTGGCCATATATGCATGTGTGAGTAAAGTAAAAGTGGTGGCCTTTTGATTGGGGATCCAACAGGGCAATCCATCGACCCTACAAAAAGATAGAAATCTCTTTCTAGGGAATAATTTGTCTGTAGAGAGGGAAATGGGAGTGAGAAATGAGGTAGGAGAACTAATGTTGTAGGTAGAAAATCAGATTCCTGCACACACTAGTTAGAAATTTCATCACATGCACTAAAGTTGGGAAGAACCAATATTTTAAATAACAACAAGACCAATTAGAATTTAATGAACACAAAGTATTAATAAACCCCTTAGTCAAAAAAGGCTTGAAACTCCTTCTTCTTGTATTGATGCTCAAGAAAAAATTGTACATAGTATGAGAATGGAAGACATTGAGAATAGGGAAAAGTGGCTAACTCTTTTCACTCACAAGTGAGAAAAATATCTCTCATGAACTTACAAGAATACAACCAGATAGAAGAATTTTAGAATTAGAACCTTACAATTTTGGAATGAAGAGCTCATTACAATTTATAGCAATCTGAATTGACCTTTCACCTCCCTCACATGACTCTTCGTTTCCATATTCCACTTGTGACCTTTCATTTTCCATGAATTAAGTATTTCTCTTATAATTTTGAGAAGATACTTTTTACAATTAAAATGGGTCACTTAAGTGAATAGGATGAAATACAATGATGACGCATAACAAAGAATTAGAATAGAGAGAGAAAGTAGAGAGGGAAAGAGAGGGAGAGGGAAGGGATGGAGGGGAAAACACTCCTCGTGATGAAATTATTTGAATGCCTTGATGCAACCATGAACTTTGAGTGAAGATTTATTCCACTGGTGATCTTCTATACTGATGAAGATTTCTCCCTTGAATAACTTTGAATCATTTTCCCAATCTAGTGATGACCATAAACTCTATGATGCATGGACATCCTGGACCATAGAATGAGTGTCTAGAAACATTGTTATGATGTTTACCACTGCAAACTTGAGATGAACACATACGATGCCCATGATGACCCTCCTTGAAACATGGTTGATGAACCCTTTGACTCATTGAAATATTTCGACCAATTCACTTTGGATCACTCGGTTCCTTAAGTGATGAAGATGAATTCAGATGATGTGCCTTACGATGCCTTGCTTTGCTTCTGTAAACCATCGCTCTCAAGATGATGCTTCTAGAACTCCATGAAGTTATCATTCCTCCTTTTCAACTCATGAAACCATCTCATTATCCAAAAGGGAGTCCAAAAATAGTAAGGTGAGTGAAAATGAAGTCATATGCAACTTTCCACTCCGAAATGAAAACTTTCTATTTTTAGAATATGAGCCTGTGCTCTGCTATTCTGAGACATATCACCTGTCTTGTTCCAGTTTCACCTTTTGAACTATCTACCATATTCCAACCTCTTTTGTTATTGAGATATTGCTATTTTTAGCACATTTCTATTTTTAGCAGGTTGTTATTTGGGGACCTGCTATTTTGGGAAGAAGTCATTTTCTGTCTTACTTTTCATTTTACCCCTTTTTTGATTGTCTGAGTGACAAAACTTACAATTCAGTGGGACTCATCATTTATAGCATGCAAGGAAATATAACATATGTTATTTTTATTAAGTGGTGAAAACGACCTTTTTTGTGATGGGAACAACTTTTTTTGGATTCAAATCTTCGTCATAAACTCGTGCTCCAATTTTCATCATGATTCACTTTCCAAAAAGATCAGAAATGAAAAATGGAAATTTATGTCTTATAAGAGCTTTGGGTATGGAGCTACTAGGGTAGAATAATGATAAAAATTTAGTCCTTCATATCTCGAGAAACTAGAAACTTCGTCGTGCAAAAACTAGTTTGAGAGAAACTAGATTTTTTGGAGACCCTTCCCTCTGAATTTTGGATGATTTCGCACATCGGATCTTTGGGAATTTGAAAATTTATTCAAAGAGGGTAGAAATGATAAAAATTCATCCCTCCATATCCCTAAAAAATAGGGACTTCATGGTGCAAAAAATAGTTCACGTGAAGCTAGATTTTTCAACGATCATTTCCTCGATTTTTGGGTGATTTCACCCACTGAACCCCGAGAAAGAGAGGTAGCTCACTGATTTTTCCCATTAATTTGTCATGGAGGCCATTAATGGAGCTTGAAATTTTTAGTTCTGGTTTTTTTTTCCATTCATGATGAAATAAATTCCATTGCGATAGGTTTTTTCTTTTGGTGCTTCAATAAAATTTTACTTCAATCCGATAACCGGTTTGATGGGAAATTGAACTTTGTTCTTCGTGGAGCCGGAAGTGAAATTTATTCTCTATGATAATTCCTTGCTAAAAATTAGAGGTTTGAATATGATTTTTAATGGCCTTCAAGAGATAAGAACTCAACAATAAATGGTTTGTCAATTTGTGCAATGGTTTGCAAGATATGTTTGATTCTTGGTTTTATGGCAATGGAGTTTTTAGACTTCTTTTCCTCTGTTCTTCGTTCTTTCTTCTTGGTTTGATCAATATTCCTTCTGTGACCTATGTGCCATCATGAGTGATTGATAATGTTATGTGATTGAGCTGGTTTGAGCTTTGGCAATGGTGGAGTGGTGGATTGATGTTCTTTGCAACTTTTCTTCTAGCAGTGAGAAGCAACAAGAAGTAGTAAGAAACAACTAACAATTAGAAAATTTTTCAAATTTTTGAGTTTGAGTTGGGAGAATTTTTCATGTCTTGATGTCCTTGACCTTAGGGACATGAGGGACATCAAATTCCATGGCAGTCCTGAAGATGACATGTGGTGGCGATCGGACGACAGGAATTTGAGCTCCAAAATGCACTTGGGGCTAAAGTGTCAAATTTAAAGGTCACATGGGGTCCTATAGGTCACCCGAGGGCTAGGAAATTTTTCCAAGGTTGATTTACTTGAACTTAAGGAATTCAGGGACATAAAATCCCATGAGGCTCGTGTGTTGACATGTGTCCTCCTTGAAAATCGACTAACTCCCGAACCTGTCTCCAAGAGGGTAACTTGGAATGATGATAACTTGAGCTCCCAAAGGAATTTATTGTGAAATTTTATATTATAATGACTAGAAATGGAATTTGGAATGCAATGGTGGGGTATCATGTCTTTATTATTCAATCTGATCCATGAAATAATGGAATTTGTATTTTGTACTCTACATGTGCTCGAGAAAAACTTCTTACAAACCCTACGTACGAAGGTTTAGTGAAAAATATGATAGAATAATATTTTAGGTATTGGAATAATCTTTCTATATATGTTTTATTTTACTCCTAACTCTATTCGAGCTCCCAGATCTTCTTCTCAAGCTCAGCAATTGTTTTAGGCTCGTGATGTGCTGCGTAGGCTTGTGAACCCTGTTTTTTATTCAAACTTCTCCAAGTCTTTCAAAACTTACCCAAACCTTACAAAATAATTTCCATGATGTTATAAGGTCTTCAATTCACCTCCATGTTGAAGTTTTCCCTTCCTTCCGCTCAAGGGGTTGATCCGGTCATGCAAGGCCAACGATAGCCCTTCCCGTGATCGCTAAAAATTGCATTTTTAAAGAACTCCTAAAATCAACTAGGGGAATGAATGGAGCTTCCTAAATCACCTAATGGACCAATTTGAAATCAAATAGGGGTGACCAGATCGACGTATTTGACCAGGGTTCATAGGAATGATAAAACATGAAAATTTCAAAGCACAGGGGTATAGTTTTCGTGCTTGAAACTTAAATTTCCCTATCGCACATTTAAACAACAACACATATCTTACATCATGTAACCATGGGTGTAATAGTTTTGTGAAATATTCCATTATGAACTTCTTCAAAATCTCTTTAACATACTTGGTTTGGGAGATAAATATTCCTTTGTTAGATTGAGAAATATACAAACTAAGAAAGAATGAAAACTCAACCAACATGGACATTTAAAACTCTGTTTTCATATCTTTTGCAAAATATGGGGAATTTTCTTACAATATACTCCAAAAATTATATCATCCATGTATACCACAATAATCAATTGATTCTCACCTTTAGTTTTGATATAAATATGACTATAAATATTACCCCTTTTAAAACCTTTCTCTTATAGATATAACCTTGAATATAATTCTATGGGGGCTTGATTTAGCCCATATAGTTCCTTCTTCAATTTGCACACATATTCCTTGTTTTGTGATACAAGGAAACCTTCTGTTCTTTAACATATAAGTTTCCCTCTAAATTTCCATTTAGAAAACAAATTTCACATCCATTTTATATACTTTGAAGTTCTTAAAAATAACATATGCTAGAAACATTTTAATGGCATATAATCTTACAATAGGGAAAAGGTTTATTCAAACTTAATAATTTCCACTTGAGCATACCCATTCTAAAACAACCTTGCTTTATTTCTTGTTACTTGGCCATCTTCATTCAAATTATTCCCGAACACCCACTTGGTATGAATTAAGTTCTCATATTTTAGTCTAGGAATGATTTCCTATGTCTCATTATTTTCAATTTGATTCAATTCTTTATCCATAAATTTGATCCAATGATTATCATTGATTAAGATAAAATGGAAATATAAGCCTAATTTGATGTTATAGAAGCAATAAATAAATGCAACAAGTAAATACAGAAAGTAACCCAAGAAAACTAAGCAATAAAGTATGAAATCCTAGTTGTGAAAAAGGATAAAAATAATTATCTAATTCATCGTGGAGTTAGGGTGGTGCCAAGGTGTTGATTGGATGAAGAAAGCTAGAGAAGCATCACACATGAGCTAAAAAATGTAGATCCAGAGGACCAAATGGATCGGGTGTTTGGAGAGGGATTCGAGCACCCATGGGCATGCTAAAATTGATTCTAGGTGCTTGGTCTATGCGCAGTGGTCTCGTAACCAATTTCATAGGGTCATCATATGACATGAAACCCTTGTTACTTTTCGATACTATGTCTAGATTCTCATTGAATTTCATTGTAAATCTGAGATGAAAGAATCACATGTAAAACCCCAAATAAAGTACCAAACCCTAAAAGAGAAATATGAAAATAAAGGGGTCGAATAACCTAGGTTATCACAATAGTGATCTTAAGACTAAGTGTTTCACCACATCACAAACTCAATGTAGTTTTATATGTGTATATGTGGAATTGTGCCCGAGGTTTGCACTTGTGTGAATCACATGATGCAAAGCAAAGTGGCTAGGTGTATAAAGTAATAAATATGAGCATGGAACAAAAATGAACTTCTCTCCATGCATGTATGCGTAAGAACCAAACCTGATGTCCCTTGTGATGGTGGTAGATGTATGAAATGAATCTCTTAGACACTAGATGGATACAACTTTAGGTAGCATAATAGATGCTTAGTGCTTGGTCCTTTATTATGATCACATAAATTTATATTTATATGATTCCTTTACTTGAATTTCGTAATTAACTCCGAAAAGGATGAAGATAAAAATAAAAAATTCTCAAATGTCTAGAAAGGACCCAAAAGTGTGACTAAAGTACAAAGAGGTTGGGGGTTCCCAGGTAGAGATGAGGGTGCTTGGCGCCTGGTGTCCTAGTTGGCGCTTGGTATTCGACTCAAAAAAATTGAAAGGTCAAAGGTTAGACTAGAAAGAAGGTTTCAAAGACAAAAAGGGGTAATATGGCCAAAAAAATGTGTTAATTAGTACTTTACTTTCTTAGGAATCATATGAATAGTAATATGTAATCGTAGGATTAGATAGTTACCCAAAGTGCATGATTTTGTGTTTATATTTTCCCCACTTTATGTTCGTGAGCAAACATATTGGTAACATAAAGTAGATAAGAGATGCGTACCTTATATACATGTAGATTGATAATGAAAGTGTGCCTAGGGACAAGAAAAACCATGGAGTGAAAAAGAAAATGTGAAGTATGTATGCTAAGGAGGAGAAAATATAAAAAGTGGTGATGAGAATGAACCTAGAGAGGAAAAATGTGTGTGAATGTCATGGTGTGCATGTTGTTTATTTTGTTGATGTTGATGTTGACCACCATCATGGTTGAAACTATTCCCTATAGGGGAATGTGCTTAGTAGAAACCAAGGCACACACAAATAAAGTGGCTAGAAACAAGTGTTAGTAAAAGAAACATGTATGTAGATAAAATGTAAGTATAAATGTGTAATATAAGACATAATAAGGGAATCATGCAAGAAGACAATGTTAAACCATGTAAAGTGAGTTATAAACATTGGAAACCACTCATCATGGTGTAAGAGGATAAGTGTGCACAAAAGACAAAGGTCAAATCATGCGAGACAAAAGAATATAAAAGAGAAAAAATACAAGTAATGGAATTTGATAGATCTCGCATAACAAATGTTGAACGTGAAGAACCCGTTAGAATGTTAGAAAGATAAATAATATTTCAAAGCATGTATAATATGATAAAGTAGTGTGCTATGAAACAAAATGAAACAATATCACCTATAGTGTATGAAATTGGATGCCCCCAAGAGCCTCTATGGGACTGGTAATACGTACTACACCAAGCATTTTTGTTGCGTGTAATAGATCCATATAATATGAAATCACAACTATAAAGGAAAGTGAACACGAATGTGTGTATGATAAAGATAATTACATACAAGATATCTATCTAGCATGTGTAATAAAGCGTACATGTAAAAGTATGAGTAAGAAAGAGTAAATACAACCATGAAATGTAGTATGTTGTGGATTCTACCGAATGGAATGTAGTGTAAATGATAGGAGCCATGTGTCCCCAAGTGGATGTGTATGCATGTAATGAGGTTCATTTCTATATGCCCCTCAACATCAAGAATGATCTGTAATCAGAGTGAGTCATTAGGAAATGAGTCAAATAATGTGATGTAAGAGGGAAGAATTGATGAATAGACTATGGAATATAAGTTGTAGAATAAAGTGGTGTGGATGATAGAAAATGGAAGAGGAATTTTATCGTAGATGGTCATGGGATGTGTATGATGGAATTAAGACATTCGTAGAAGGTGATGTGGAAAGGCATGATGATTTAGTCTAAGACATATATCACTAGACGTGTGTGGAGGCGTGATGATGTAGCAAAAGGATTATATCACAAAATGAATGAAGAGGAGGCTAGAAAACGTGATGATTTAGCATAAATGCTTATATCAAAAGATGAATGACTAGGATACTAGAAAGCATGATGATTTAGTAAAAATACATATATCACAAAATGTGTAAAGAAGGTGATAGCAAGCATGATAATTCAGCCTAAAGTGTATATCACAAGATCTATAAATGAGGTGGTGCCTAGGAATGTCACATTGTGTGATAGAAGTATGGATTAATTGATTGTGATGACCAAGCATAGGATGATTTAAGTGTGATGAGGTGAGGTTAAATTTTACATTTAGACCCTCAACATTTGAGTATTAACCATGGAGCTAGACTGCGTCGTCCGGTAGTGTGTGTTGTATAAGTTGGATATAGGGTGTGTAGAAGAAGAGTGCAAAGGGCATATGTATTACATATATAATGAATAGGTGTATAAAGCAAAAAGTGTGTATGATTTATAGAAGGTGTGAATAGAGGATATAATAAGTGCAAAAATGTATGATTCGTAGGAATAATATGAGATCATGAATGTGTAAAATGTGTAATGTGCAAAGCATATATGAAATTTAAGAAGAATATGTCAAAGTTCTCAATATGTATGAGGTGTAGGAAGAAGAGGATGGCATAGATATTGGAGATGTGTAGAAAAAACGCAAAATGCTTAAGATGCATAGTATATATAAGAATAAGATGTTGAAGATGTGTAGGATGTGTGATGTGTAGAGGAAGGTGTTTGTAAATGTGAAATGTGCGGTGTGAGGTTCATGTGTATAGTATTCCCTTAATAGTCAAGTGTGAACCTTAGCAAAAGAGTTTTCATAGAGTAATGATGATACAACATAATGTGTCAAATTCCATGTGATGAATGGTGATGGATGTGTAATATGGTATGTAGAAGTGATAGGTGTCTAATGATGTGATAGGAGAATAGGGGAATCAAGATGACACCCCCAAGATGTGGATGTAGACTAGGATTAGGTAAGATCATCTAGAAAATCATCGTTGTATTGATCAAAGCCAACGTGAGTGGTGTTGGAGATTTGATAAGAAATAGAATGAGGAAGATCAGGATAAGGATCTACTTTGCAACACAAATTATACATGGTCATTACATATTCTTCATCGGTAAAAGGTGTTGGTGGACACCCGTGTGCATACCAATGAGTAAGATTTTGAGAATTTCTAGGAGATGGGTCAATACCTACAAAATCAAGGTGTTAGTAGAATCAATAGTGCCCCTTATATAATCAAGCCAATAGTTCCCTAGTATTAATGGAGAAAAATGAGGGGTACATACGAAGAATACTCCTAGATGAAAATGTGAACACCATAGGTGGGTGTAATGATGAAATATCCATGATAAATATATGGTGAGTGAGGTGGAGGTAGAACATAATTAAGTTTCAATCCAAATTTAGTTAATTTGTCATATGTGTAAATAGTGTTGGAAAAAGCACGATCCATCGAATATGATGCTAGTGAGAGTTGTTGATTAAGAGCATGCATATGAAAGGAGATGATGGAATTGAAAACTATTTATGGTAGGGTGAAACAATGTCTAAGGCATGAAATACCCTTGATAAATTTCCATAGCATTACTAGAGGGAGGGTTCTTGAATTTGTATTCACCAGGACCATCAACCATGAAAGTATCATTAAAATATGAGTCATCTATATCGATAGGAGTGAAATTAATTTTTCTGAATATTTCATCATGACATCAATTTTTCATCAAAATAATTGAAATTGTTTATCTTATCATTGTCATGCTATATAGTTGTATCTAGAATATTGGTAGGAGTTGTAATCTATTTAGGGGCAAGAGGGGCCTCGGTAGGTGGAGATTTGATGCTTGGTGAAACAAATATGGTGGGTGATATGATGGCCGTAGTATGAATGGGAATGATTGGAATTCTTAGAGTGGTAGAGGAGGAGTAAAAAGTGATAGATTGACAAATGTAAAATGTATCGATACTACTATACGCGATGATATGTGAATGGGGAATAGGCATAACAAAAAGAGTAGGATCTACACAAAAAAATTGAATAGTTCAGTGGTCTATAGGAATAGTGTGTTCATATCCTTCATGTAAGAATTTGATGCATTGGTGTACAATGGGTGGAATGGATTGTTTTGCTTGAATCCAAGGTCAGCCTAGTAGTAGATTGAATTGAAGTGAAGCATCTATAAAGAAGAGTTTTGTAAGGATAGTCTTAGGTCCAACTTGAATATGCATGGTTCCTAGGTAGGTGTGAGTAGTGGAATCATATCCCCGAATAAGAGTATAATCCTTAGTTTAATCTTTGTTAATGCCTAATTGCTTGAGAATGGAATAAGCACAAAGGTTGATAGCCAATAAATTATCAATAAGTACACGCTTAATGCAAGTTTTGCTGATAATAATAGTAATAAGTAAAGGAACACATGGATTATCATTAGCAAATGATGGTATGTCATTGGTAGTGAATGATATAGCACGTGGATTTTTTTTAAGAGAATAAATGAGATGTGTGAATTCTATCAAATAATTATCACTTTCTATATGAATCAATCAAAGGGTGGCCTCTAATGTTTGACGACATTCGTGCACACTACAAAATATATCACGAGAGGGATATTTTTCCGGTGTGTTCTTAAGTTGTTTAATGATATCATAGCCCTCGAAGAAGTAGGGTAGCTAAAGAAGTCATAGGTGGTGGAATAGATATGGAAAAAGCCATAGGATGATGATGAGTGTGGTTAGTAGTGAATACATTGATAGAGGTATCAACTTGAGGTGTAATTAAGCAAGGAGGATGTTGATTACGAACTTGCATGAAATCAACAACGGTAGTGTCTATGCTAGAAAATTTAGTGGGTGCGAAAGAAGGATAATATAATTGAGTCATGACTTGATAAGGTGAAGAAATATCGAGAAGAGAAGGGGTGGGATCAGTTGGGTTCACCAAAATGATTAATCTAAAATGGAAATAGAAGCCTAATATGATGTTATGGAAGTAGTAAATAAATGTAGCAAGTAAATACAAAAAGTAACCCAAACAAAATAAGTAATAAAGTATGAAACCCTACTTATGAAGAAGGGTTATAAAGACTTATTTGATTCACTATGGAGTTTAGAATTTTCTAAGATGCTAATGGATGAACATAGATGGAGAAGCATTGCACAAGAGCTCAAAAAAATGTAGATCTAGAGGAACAAGTTGGAATGTGGTGCCTAGAGAGGGATTGGGGCACCTGTGGGTTCCTAGACCTTATTTTGGGTGCCCGGGTCTGTGTAAGAGGTTTGGGAGCCAACTTTGTAGGGTCACTAGATGAAGTGAAACCCTCTCTACTTGTCACCATGTTTCCACTGGATTTTGATGAATGTCACTATAAATATGAGATGGAAGAATCACTTGTAAAACCCCAAACAAAACATCAAACCCTAAAAAAAAAATATGTAAATGAAGGGGTTAGATTGAATGTTGCTCTACATCACATAACCAATGTAGTTCTATGTGTGTGTGTGTGTGTGTGTGTGTGTAGAATTGTGCCCTAGGTGTGTTCATGTGTGAATTGCATGTGATAGTGAGAAATTAGCTAGATGTAGAATGTAGTAAATATGTGCGTGAAACAAAATGAACTTCCCTCCTATGTGTGTATGTAGAAGAAACAAACATGATATCACTTGTGATGACAATAGATAGATGTAATGAAGATCTTATATGCTAGATGGATGTAACTTTAGGTGGAAATAATTGATGCTTAGTGTTTGGTCCTTTATTATGATCACATAACTTTATATTTATGTGATTCCTTTTCTTGAATTTTGTAATTAAACCTGAAAAGGATGAGTACCAAAATGATAATATGCTTAGATGGATAAAAATGACCCAAAAAGTGTGAGTAAAGTACAAAGAGGTCGGAGTTCCCAGAGGGGACGAGTGCACATAACATTGGTGTCCTGGTTGGGAATTAGTGTCCAGACTCATAGAAACTAAAGGGTGGAAGGTTAGAATGAGAAAGAAGGTCCGGAAGACCAAAAGGGGTAACTGAAAGAAAAGAATAATGCCCCAAGACATGGATTAATTATTACTTAAGAATCATATGAATAGTAGTATGTAATCATGACTAGATAATTACCCAAAGTGTGTGATTTTGTGTCTATAGTCATTGCTATCTTCTAAAAAAAAATTTTTGGATATATTTTAGATAACAAAGAGAAGTGTACTTGTTTGTATGTACTTACTATTCTTCTTCTATTTTGTACTCTAACATCCTTCTCACCATGAATTAGACTTTTCTCGCATGATTTTTCTAGAAAAATCTTGATGGTGCCTTAGTATCTCTCTATTCCACTTGTTCTTGTTTTTCTTGTTCTTCTTCTTCTTTGAAGTCGAGTCCCTTTGAATGATCATTTACTTTTTGAGGCCTTGTTCCATCCATCTTTACATTGGAACTTTTACAATTTTTAACAACCTTTTATTATAACATCTATAATCTTTACTTTTGAGGAATATCCAAGAAAAACACCTTCATCATCTCTTTAGTTAAAGTTTACCAAGTCTTCTTCATATCTCTTAATGAAGCATATGCAGGTTGAAAGACTTTGAAATTTTGATCGATGTTTTTCTACCCTTCCATAACTCATAAGTATTTTTTTCTATTATTTACTCGATTTGTGCTTTGTTCAAAATGTAGACTGTGGTGTTAACTAATTATCTCAAAAAAATTTCTGATAGCTTAGGTTCATTTAATATTTTTCTAAATATTTCTTGAATAGTTCAATTCTTTTTGTAAAACTCCATTTTGTTGTAGAGTTTTTTTAATTATTAATCGCAAATACTTTTTTGAACTTGAAAAGGTTCCATTTTGTTGTAGAGTTATTCTATATTCCTTTTATTCCATGTTGCTCACAAAATTCATTAAATTCAGTTGAGAGTAACTCACCTCCTCAATCTGATCTCAAGCACTTGATATTTAAATTGGTTTCATTTTTAACAAAGGCTATAAAACCTTTAAAATTATTAAACTCTTTATCAATGAGCAACACAAAATAACTTTCACCTTGCATGCTTTACATTCTTATAGGACAAAAAGGTATGTATGGATTAGTTCTAATGTCTTGGTTGTTGATTACTCCTTTGATTTAAAACTTTCCCTCTGTCTGTTTCCCACATTAACACTACTTGCAAAGAATGCTTGAATGGTTTTTAAATCTTCACACATCTCTTACATATTTTATAATCCTTATTTTCACTAGGTTATAAAAATTCATATGGCCCATCCTTCTATGTCATATCCAAATTTCATCATTTTTACTCATGCAACATTTATCTCCCTTAACTTCACTGAGTATGTATAGGTTGTTTGTTGTTTTGTTTGCATCTGCAACTAATTTTCATGTGTCTATTTTCCTAATCTCACAACTTAAGCATAAAATGTGAGAGTGTGTCCTTGATCACACATTTGAATGAAACTTAGAAGGTTATGCTTCAAGCCTTCAACATACAATACATTTTATGTTTTTGTTTTCCATTATCAAGGCTAAGGGTACCTTTTCCAACTATCTCGCATTGTGGCATTATCTCCAAATTTTACCGTGCCTTCACTTATTTTCTTCAAGGTGAGAAATTTTTCTTGTCCCTAGTCATGTGCCTTGAGAATCCACTATCAATATACCATTGTTTCCCTTCGTCTTGTGCATAAAAGGTTGTTTTCACAATCATAGATTTCTTCTTCTCCGATTAACTTCTTCTTTCTTCATTTCCAAATTTTTGTAAGTTCTCTTTCTTTACCACATAAGCATTTAATTTATTATTTTGTCTAGGGGTTTCTACAAAAATACTTCCATAGTTCACCTGTTACATGTCCATAGTTATTACAATTATAATATTCAATGTTATTCTCTTTGTACTTAAATAACAAGGAAAATGAGTTTTAATTTCTACTTAAAAATTCATAAGTACTTTTTCCATTGTACCATGCATACCTATTTCTCGCATGTGTCCTACATTCATTTTCACTATGACCAAAATCATTTCACAAAAAGTAATAATCATAAAATGAAATTTGGTTCTGGTCATATGAGACCATTTTGGAAAGAATGATATTCTATGATTTCTTATGGGAAAATCATGTTACTAGTTCTCAACTTTGCTTTACTCTTTAGGAGGATTGATCCTTCGAGAAAACATATCCTCTTTCTTTGGTAGCTCATTATATTTTGAATCCAAATTATTCTTACTAACCTCTTTTTCTTTCTCATAGTCAAGACCAATATCGATGAATGGTGACCTCTGCGGTTGATTATATTATCCAGAACTTTAGTGCTCTTTTCAAAAAAAAAATTGGGGTAATAATGTCAAGTGGGGACACCATTTAGGTTGGCCACCACTTCACCCCTTATTTTAAAAAAATATTTAAAAACTTTGTTTAATATTTTCGGCTCCCCATTACACATTAAGTGGATGTTTTAATCAAATATTATGATTTAATTTAAGAGTGAAACGATTCACCCGTGTGTAACCGAAATCACCCACCCTATTTATTAGGGTGATCCGTCATATAAGTAGGGATGGTATGTGTTCGTGAAATATTCTTATTTTTAATATTGTAAATTGTTGTGCAAGTGATTTTTGTGGGACCGAGGAGGAAGTGGAGGTGTCTGGGTGAAATATTTTGGTAAATTCTAATAAAGGAAAGTGATTTATTCTGAGTGGGGTTTTTACCTATGAGTTTCCCCACTATAAATCATGTCTTAATGTATTATTTACTCGATGAGGTTTTATACTTTGTATTTCTACATTTACTTTATTAGCTATGAATATCTCTACACATTACTAAAAACCATAATCCTTGGCATTTGATTTATGGATATTTAATTATTTAATTATTTATTTATTGAGTTAATTTATGACATGGTATCAATCTTGAAGGTTTTTGAGTGTGTAGAATATTTTCAAAAATTTATAGGTTGGAGGAAATTGTTGAAAAAATTACAAACAAGTGCAAAGAATCAACTTATCAAGTGGATTCATAAATTTTTACAATTTCTCTAGACTTATGTATAAAATTTTATAAAAAATTGATTGAAGTATTATTACTTCAATTGATTTTTTTATAAACCATTTGTAGTATTCCCGAAATTGAATAGAAAAACCAATTTATTCAATACATAATTGTTTTAAAAAATCTATATAATCATACAAAATCAAATCATTTAGAGGGCAATCTTGTAGGGACATGCTTCAAACATCACTAAACCCTCATCTAAACTCCTGTTAGAAGTTATATGGCCAACATTCAAGCTTAAATGTGCCTATAGAAATGACCACCCCCATTTAAGCAATAAATATACCCTAAATGTTTCATTACACCTGTAAAAGAAAGAAAGAAACACCAATTTTTATCAATAAAAGCTAGGCACCTCAAACAAAAGTGAATACTGAATAAATATGTAAATATTTAACAAATAAAACCTAGGAACCTCATACAACAAATGAATACTGAATAAATATGCAAATATTTAAAAAATAAACCTTGGACGCCTCAAATATGCAGTTAAATAACCAAATAAACAAGATACTAAACATTTTTTTGACTTCATATAGACCTTGCCATGCATTTTTGTAGAATACCCGCAAATAACAATAATAAATTGTTAAAAAAAGTATAAAATAAAAATTCACCCCGATAGAGGCCGGATGACTTGCATAGGAGAATTATATCTAGTTTTGTACTTTCTTGTTTTCCATTCTCATCCATAGTCGCCCCTCTTGCCTCTGATTAAAAAAACAAAAATCAATAGTTAAAAGTTAAAAAAGAAAACTCTAAAACCCAAAAATTAAATTAGGGATTCTTTTGTTTTATTAATTCATATAGTATAAAAATAAGATAAGTTTTTTACAGGAGTGAATTTTTTTTTTAATTTAATTTTATTAATTTTAAGAACTATACATTAAAATGATTTTTTTGATAACTAGTTCTTAAGAGCTAAATAGCT